>CM059604.1:33966050-34566050 GCA_030412105.1 Cyclura pinguis | reverse complement strand
TTAAAATTACAGAAGTCCTATCTTGGATCCAATCTGGCAGCACTAGGCAGGATTCTTTCTAAAATGGCCACATATGTGTTGCCCTAAAAAAAAGTGCATCAGCAGCTGCAGCAAAAGCAACAATGACAATAGCAGGCAGATTTGTATAAAACTGCATTTTAATGAAATCATTGTTCTCTTTTATCCTCTTTTGATGCTTGTATTCCCAAAATGAAGTCTCTCAAAATTTTCTCACCCCCTCCAATGGCCTCTTTTTGGTAGGGAAAGTAACCACTATAAGTACAGTTGTGTTCATGTGGTACACTTAGACATTTTCATTGTCCAGCAATATCAGAATATCTCTGGAGAATAACCTCCTTCTTTACCCTTATCAATCTCAAGTTTACCATGTGGATTAAATAAGAAAAAAAATGTGAAATCATGTTAAAGTTTTCCATAATCATTCATAGGACATAGTTTCCTCTCAAACCCAAGTAATTACTCAGGGCCTTTCCACACGGCATTTGCCATGCGAAAGGGCGCCTGAAGCATCACACGATTGTGAGGAGCGATCTGCACGATGCACTCACAATTGCGCGATGCTCCAGGGGCTGGCAGGCACTGATCACACACCTTTTCATTTTTGGCTAGAAACTGAAAATGGTGCATGATCGTGCATTGCTCCCGGGCCCCGCACGCACTTACCTGGCGTGTGGAGCCTCCAGAGCTGCGCCGGTCGTGCTTCCTGCCCCAGCGCAGCCTGGGAAAGTCCCAAGCTGCACTGCAGAAGGAAGAGGCAGGGTTCTCGCGTGAGCAGGCAGCTCATGCAGAACCGAAGGACCCCGGACGCGAGAGCCTCTCACCAGAGGCTGCTCGCATGATCCCCGCACCCCAGTGCCAGAAGAAGGTAAGGTGCGGAAAGGGCCTCAGATTTTGCACTCAGAGTTATTGCAGAGAGAAAGGGAATTATTTTTCACATCCACTGTCATTGAAACATCCTGAAATATGACAGCTCTTACAAGCACAAGGTCTGCTTAGAAGTGCCCTCCATGTATTCAGTGTAGTTTGCTCCCAAACAGAGAATATAGCTATCTTTAAATATCTGAAGGGTTGTTGTGTAGAAGATGGAGTGAGCTTGCTTTCTTTTAGAACACAAACCAATGGATTCGGATTACAAGAAAAGAAATTCCACCTAAACATTAGGAAGAACTTCTTTGCTGTAAGAGCTATTCCACAATGGAATAGACTGCTTCAAAGGAATGTGGATTTTCTAGGGCCTTTCCACATTACACTGTTATAATGCTGTTATTCCACTTTCAACATCCTGTGGAATTCTGAGGTTTGTAGTTTACTGTGGCCAAAGAGTTCTCCGGCTGAGAATTCTAAATGCGCCTCCCTAAACTGCAGACCCCAGGATTCCATAGAATGCTGAAAGTGGAATAATAGCACTATAACAGTGTAGGGCGGAAGGGCCATCTAGTCTTTGGAGATTTTTAAACAGAGGTTGGATGGTCATCTGTCAGGAGAATTTTGATTGTATATTCCTGCATTGGCAGAGAGTTGGACTAGGTGAGATTTGTGATCCCTTCCACCTCCAAGACTCTATGATTCTGTGACTATGAATAGATTGCAGTGAGCCTTTATTACTCCCAGGAGAGCTCAATGACAATCAATGCCTTACTATTTCTAAGTACTTGATCATTTAGTACAGTTCTGAGTAATAATTTCTGAGGAGACTCAACTGCATAGCAATCTTAATGGTCCAGTTTTGCTGGATTGTTTCAGGGGGTCTCAGCTTCCCAAGCCTAATCTTTGAGTACTCAGGCCCTCTTGTCCCAAGCTTTCAGGGTCCAGGGATGTCATAGCCTCCTAAACATTGAATTGCTTGTCATGAACAATTGCCCAATTACATATTTCTTTTGCCTGAAAATATCTACTGTGACATCACTTGAGGTGATCCAGTGGCGTCAAGGCAGAGGAAACAGAAGTTAAGGTAGAAACTATAAGAGTGAGAAAGTCAAAGGACAAGGAGATTTTATAAGGAAAAAATAAAAATACATTTGGTTGTGAACACCTTTACATAGTCCTCAGTAAAGAAAAAAGTAAGTGGTTTGAAAATCACCGTGACAGGCTTGAAGAAAATTAACCATGTGGTAAAGTTTATAACTTACAAATCAGCACTAATAACAACTTTGTCCTTGAAATGCAACTCCTTAGCACAAAATATAACCAGTCACAATCATTTTTGTATAAAATATGAGCCAGAGATTTGAAACATATGGCTCTCTGAGTTCTAATTTTAAGTAGCGGCTTCTTTAGTCTGCATTGTCTGGCTTGTAGGAAGTGAAGTCAGCACACATACAAATGTTCGTTGTGGATCTGTACCTATTTCCCAAGTACTGATGTTTGAGATGCAAATGGACTATAATTTCATTCTTCAAATAAATTGCACAAGTTAAGTTCTCCCAAAGCCTTGAATTATAATGAGTTTCAAAAAAAAAAAAAAAAAGAATCCTTCATTTCTTTCACTCATACATCTCCTGTAGTCCTAACAAACAATTATGCTCCCATGCCATTCATGGATCAAAAACCAGAAACATTTCTGCATAAGCCTTACATTTTAAATCCAGCATCTCAGGAATCAAAGGAAAGCTGCCTGAAATAGTTTAGCAATGTCTGTGTAGCTAAAGACTGAGGCAGCTAAGGACAGATATAACAATGTTATTAGTCTGGTTCAGTTTTACTTCTTTTAAATCTCAGAGCTTGGAAAAGTTACAATTTGGGACTAAAGTTTCCAAATCCCTCTAGTCAGCATTGCTAGTTGCCAAACTTGTGTATGAATGTAGGTTCTGGGAGTCCTAATTCAAAAATGCAACTTTCTCAATCTATATACAATAAAAAGTCCATTTCATCCAGTTTCTACATGAGTTTCTACATGAGTGTAAATTTTTTAAAAATTCAGATACCATTTCCTGTGACTTATGCATTTTAAGCACAACTTTCACTAATATGTGCATATAACTTTGCCTAATGACATACATTTTTGTGTGCAATCAAGTTAATTATCATGATGCCATTGTCAAAACAACAGTCTGCAAACAATGTGAGAAATAACAGGAAAAAAACCCCTAAAGATACAAAATACCCAATTCATTCTAATCCAACTGAGCTCTAGTATGGATAGGAAATGAGGAATACCAATGATATTAGTGAGGAAAAAAAATTAGCCACCTAACCAAGGAACTTCATCTGATAAATATTGCATTAAAAGTCTCTCATCTGGGTGCCTGGTAAACTGAACCTTTTTTCTCTTTAAGCCAAGGCTGCATCACAAAATTTGGGATAAGTGTGTGCGGTGCACAGGATGACAGAGTTCCAATCTCTATATTAGACCATTTCCTCACTAGACAGTTATAGTGCTATTATTCCACTTTCAACATCCTGTGGAATCCTTTGAGGCCCCTTCCTAAACTGCAAACCCCAGGATTCCATAGGATGTTGAAAGTGGAATAATAGTACTGTAACAATCTAGTGCAGAAATGGCCTAAGTCTGGAAAGCGTGAGTGATGTTTGTTCAGCAACATAAAAGACCAAATGAAAATGTCATTCATCTCTAGATACAGTTTTTGGATTCCACTCTTGAAAGATTTGCTGGAACTGGATTTTTGCCTGCATTTCCTAAAGAAACAAATCTAATACACCCTGAAGATTTATCAGAAATAGAGTTGCCAACAATTTTTGCTTGGTCCTGCATTTTGGAAACAAGCCCCTGCTAGCACTGCATATTTTGATATGAATTCTACTTGGAGTGAAATTCAGCAAGAAGTCTCTCATAAAAGTTTTTTCTCCAACACTCTTTTCTAACAGAAGTCTTTGTGTATATTCAATGCCTTGAGCTATTTAAGAGGTAAACACTTGGGCTCATGTGGACTAGAAGTCATCCATTGTTTCTGATCTTGTAGTGAAATGCAGTGTTGCATTATTTCCATTTTCCCAACCATGATGGCAGGCTGGATTTGACCATGTGGGGCAACAAGAACCACACAAAATTTAGATACCACATTCTACATTTAAGTGGGATGTGTGGCCTTTCAGAAGCTGTTGGAAGACAACTCCCCTCAGCTCTTAGCAATGTAGTAAGTGGTGATGGCAAATACAAATTGCATGTTCTCCAGTAGTTCATAGATGAAAACCAGGACACATGTGGCCAAGAAATATCAGAATGTGGTCAAGATGGCAAAACCTCTTAAGAAGAAGGAACAAACAAGCTAAGAGAGGCTGCAGCAGTTTGCTTTTGCCTGATTCTACTGGGAAGAGCAAGATTCAGTTCCCCTCTTCTCCCCAACAGAGTTAATTGAGTGCTAAGTACTTTTACAGTTTGAACTCAGTTTGCAGCAGCTGAAGAAACTGAGCACAAAGGAAGTAGAAAAAGAAAGGAGAAACTGGGACACCTTAAAAACAGGTGAAAATGTGAGATGATGGATAGTTAATCAGGACTCTCCCTATGAAATCAGGACAATTGGTGGGTATGGAATTGTGGTCCAACTACCCCTGAAAGGCCAAGGATGACTGCTGGATCTGGTGCTGTTGTGGGAATAGTGAATCCACACTTTGCTTTGGAACCTGTCCACCTTCAGCTGCTCCAAGTTCTACAGGAATTCTCCCATTGCCAAACTTCTGTCAGGAGCAGGAACAGCATTGTGAGAGCTCCTGTATAAGTCAGGACAGCTGTGGGAGGAGCAGAAGTAGATTTGCCACCCTTCCGCCATTGTGGGAATGTATTCGGGGGCACATATTCTCCCTCCCTGATCAATTCTTTCCTGCAACTTCCCTGTAATCAACTCTTTCCTGCAATTCTTTCCCATGATGTGTGTGTGTGTGTGTGTGTGTGAGCGCATATACATATTCATATACGAATGAAACTTCTGGGTGTGTGTGTGTGTGTGTGTGTATGAATGAAAGATCTGGTGTGAGGATTTTTAAGTCTTTCTGTTATTTCTTCAAATGAGAGGCCCATAATTTCACACAGAATTCAGTATGTGGTATTTTCCAGCACTGTTGATAATCAAGGATAAAGGCGTCATGGAGAAGAAGGGTTAAACCTTTCTCTCAGCAGTCCCATACACAAGAAATGTTATAATTTTTTTCCTTTATATAGCTGATAAAGGACTCTCAGCACTTGCCCCCAGCCTACATATTTCACCCTTCATTGATGGCAGTGACAGGTCCCCTCCCATTCGCTAAAGGTTGGGCTTATCTGAAGCAGACATCTGTGACTACTGTCTACTGAGACCACCCCTTGGCAACAGAAAATACCACAATGGAGACAGTGAATAGAGAGAGGTTAAAGGTCATGTGCTCTGACCAGTTGACTGGAAGTATCTCAATGAAAGCTGAATGGGAAAAAGGGCTATTTTAAGAAATGTAAGCAATAGAATGGTAAATGCTACCAAATCAAATAAGAAGTTTTGTAGTTTAGAGTATTGTTTGATTCACAGTAAAGGGATTACCCATGCCTGCAAGTCAAAAGGTGTCTTTCCCCAATAATTTAAATGACTTAATACTGAAATCATAATAATCTCTGCATCTCTTTTCAGACATCTGTCATTCCCATTGGGACCAGTCTAGCATGTGCCCATTAGAGGTTCAGCCAGAGCTTGGAAAATGTATGGTTTTGGACTACTGCTCTCAATTGTACAATTGACAAGTCAGAAGCAACCCAATGTCTGAGATTTTTGGGCTAAAACCTGGGGCCTAGGGATGACCTCTTGTGAAGTCACAGGAGACAGGCCCTGTTGATGTTCCAACGATGGTGGTACATGGCACAATCCCTGGTGATGTCATCAAACAGGAGACATTAAGCATCAACCCTAGCTAAACAGAATATTTCATTCAAATAATAATAATAAAAAAAAACCAAGTCTAGCAAGTGAGGAAAATATGCACACACATATGCACACATATGTCAAGGCAGTGCTATCGCCCTGAGAATCTTCTTGCTAGCTCCAAGAAACAAAGAAGAAGGCTAGACTCTGAGACCCGAGGTCCCAGAATTCCCCAGTCAGGATACCGTTGGCTTTGCTGACTGGGAGATTCTAGGAGTTAGAATCCAAAAAATCCGTATTTCCACGCTATGAGTTTAGCTCTCACACACTCTCATGGAACGTTCCACACAAAGACAAACACATGCTCTGCCTCAAATTCTTCTTGCAGTAAGATAGGTAGTGAGATACACAGTAGCTACAGAAGACTATAGAGAGCCCATTTCAAGACCTGTTCATTAGAGTTCTTCAACTGAAGACTCACCAGTTTAGTCAGGATCCTCAGTGAATTAACATTTTACTTGAGACCATTGTGTATTTTGGTACTGTCTGGCTAACTGCTAATCACACAGTGGTTGATTCTGATTTTATTATGATTTTTATTACATGTCTTATTGCTTCTGTTTTTAATTTTTGTTAAATGCTGCCTTGAGGGTGTTTAGGCTAAATAAATAAATGTCTATATTTCTTTGCCCATGTTTTCACCTACAGAGTACACTCCATCGATACTTGTATTTTGCATGTTCCCTTGTTCTTTGGCCTAGGGAGACTTGTGAGTAAGCAATCCCACACCTCATAGGCTAAATCCAACATTAGTCCAATCTAGAGCAGATCCATTAAAATCAACAGACACAGGTTATTTGCAACTAACAAGTCACACAGTCATTACAACGGGCCTGCTCTAGAAAGGGTAACACTGGATTTAACTCTCTATTTCTCATTTTGTGTAACTGGCTGCACTAAGCAATGCTTTCATTGTTTTTCCTTGGATATTGACATTGTTTTGACAGTGTCCAATGAATAATTTTGGTGACAGATTTATGGTTTTCTGCTCACTCCTCTGTTGCCAATGTTGAGCGTTCAGCTGTTACTGAACGATTGAAGTCTGTGCTAGATTGGCACAGTCTACATTCATTTGACATATGCAGATTTGGGATACATCTGTTGTAAGCATTCATAGTTACTCTTTAGTCTAAAACAGCAATAAGAAGACCATCCACTGAAAGAAAATAACAACTACAGTCATACGGACTACCCACAACATGGATACAAAATGGAACATGAAAACACAGTTTCTACCCAGAGACTTCTGGCTGCAATTATACTGTTTTGAATTCAAAAACCCATTTTCTTATCAGGTTACACAGATGTCTTTGGAATATCAAAGACATCCATGCATTGTGATTATTGATGATGGTGATGAGGAGGAGGGTGATATCAACATCCATGGAATGAAATCTTGTCCTTTTCATCAGTGGGTACAAAGGGACTCTAAACAAAACCAGATTTAAAAAAAAAGAAAGAAAGCAAAAGGATGTCAACATGAATTGTTTCTTCTCTTTGCTCATCATAGTTGTCTACATGAGTTTTCCACAGTGGTATTTTTACATATTCCTCAATTTCCAGGGTGGCAATACCCTATGGGGCAACAGTGCAGGGTTCAAGAATTTACTTTTGATGAGACAGTACTATGCAGTCCCATGGTGCTTTTGTCATATTTACAGATATACAAAAAGAGCCAGTTGGAAGCAAGCCTTGTTGTTGTTGTTGCTGTTGCTGCTGCTGCTGTTTGCCTTCACATAGTTTCTGACTTACAGCAACCCTAAGGCGAACCTATCACAGGGTTTTCTTGGGCTGAGAGTGTGTGATGTGCCCAAGGTTACCAAGCCAGCTTCTCAAAATTTGAACCTGCATCAGATTCCCTGAGAGCCATTGTTTCATGCCTGCTCTCCACAAACAAACTGCAGTCTATCCCCTCAAGCTGTACGCCAGTTTCATCTAATTCCAACTAAAACTCTTTGTTCTTGTACAACTTCCCCTTAAAGTCAAACTGCAAAACAGCCAAGGGTGTCTACCTTAGTCATAGTCCAAGAAGTGGAAATATACTGCCCAAAAAAGGGGACAAAAGCAGGATAAGAAGAAAATATCCTGTTCCCCAACTGGGTGTAGTTCCAGACCTTCCCAAGAGTTCTTTCAGTGCTGAACACCAAAATATGTTCCTGTGATAGCATGAGGTTTATTACTGGTAAATGATGCAGCAGATGGTAAACAGCAGAAACATTCCAGTCCTTTCGCTGATGGGGTCCAGCATCCCTGTACAGCCAATGGCAGGGTTGGGTAATTCCACCTAGACAGCTGACAATCAAATTCCCCATTGCTGGCTCTATGGGGCACCTGGATTGGAGTGCATTCCCAGGCTGAGGCCCCTAGAAGAAGGATTTTCAATGATTCTATAGTGCAGAAACACATAAAATGTGCAAGCATGACCCATCTCTCTCAACAGCTGTGAGAACTGTTCAAGCTGGTTAGCAGCAGATGAAAAAAAAACACTCTTTCAGTCCATTTGCAACTTTCATGCCTTTTCAAACTGCCAAACTAAGGCAAAAAAGTATCTTACAAGGTCACTAATACAAATAGATTCTTTCTACATGCTGGACAGCTGTTAACATTTTGCCATGATGCTAACAAGGACTCCAAAATCCATGGTCCTGGTGGCAGAGGCCCAGCTCACTGCACAGAGTTTTCTGTAAAATATCTCAATAGTACAATTTAAATAGAAATGTAATACATGTTGGCACACTGAGGAGTGTGATGCACAGTGTGTCTGTTCAGTTTGCCATCCAAGAGCTATCCCTTGAAGGGCAGCCTAAAGACCCTGCTTCTCCTTTGTTATGTTTTCCTTTTAAATCTCTAAATCACACAGTGCTTCAAATGAAAATTCCTTCAAGCAGAGGACTATCCTCAGTGAAGTAGGACACATGGCCATCCTCTGGGTCAGCCAATGGCTTCAGAGATGCCATGAATCAACTCTGGATTTACCACTCTTTACAGTAGCTATCCAAGGTCACAGAGTCATAGAATCATAGAGTCATAGAATCACAGAGTTGGAAGAAACCACAGGGGCCATCCAGTCCAACCCCCTGCCATGCAGAAACCCACATCAAAGCACTCCCAACAGATGGCCATCCAGCCTCTGCTTAAAAACCTCCAAAGAAGGAGACTCCACCACACTCCAAGGCAGCATATTCCACTGCCAAACAGCTATGACCATCAAGAAGTTCTTCCTGAGGTTTAAGTGGAATCTCTTTTCCTGCAGTTTGAATCCATTGCTCCTTTTCCTAGTCTCTGGAGCAGTAGAAAACAAGCCCACTCCCTCCTCAACATGACATCCCTTCAAATATTTAAACACAGCTATCATGTCCTCAGCTGAACTTATTTGGTTGGTAGGGATCAGCAGTTTGGAGACCTCCTTTAAAGTCTGAAGTAGCACCCAGAACACCTTCACTGCCCCCATGAGATGGAAGCCACTGCTGACCACACTACCATCTCTTCAAATAAAAATTGCTACCCTTATGCCTTTTTACTATCTGGAAGAGGTCTGTTGCACACATCTGGGCTAGTTTTACATTCCTCTGTTGAGAGAGAGATTTCTAGACACAGAAGGACTGAATTTTTCATTCCTTCAGCTAATGATTCATCAATGACCCATTCACCATGGTAAAGTTGGCCAAAGTTACAATAGTATACTTGGGTAATAGTGGTGGTAAGAACATGATGGTTGATCCATGACAGTCTGATTGATCTGGTCAGGGCTTCTTACTGAAAGAGGGAAACACAGCATCTATAGACTACACAAGCCACGGAATGGAACCAGTGGCTCAGACAGCATTTCAACTCCATTGAAAGGAGAATAAACAGTCGAATCAGAAAACTGAGGGGATAAAGGAACTAAGGGATGAACAGAGTTTGGAAATTTACTTTTTAGAAGCAATTTGTTTCCGTACTTGCTACAGTGTTTGGGAAACCCTATTGCTGCTGCTTGTTGCTCTGAGAAATAGACGTAATTCATTAGGTACTTCTCGGTCTGGTCTTTACTTTTCTATTAGCTTGCCTTCCTTTTTTTCAGAGGGAAAAAACCTTAAGAATTGATTAGAAAATGGCATGAGTTTTGAAAAATTCCTGCCAAAATGCTTCAAGATTCTTCTTCTTCTTCTTCTTCTTCTTCTTCTTTTTTTTGCAAAATAATTTTTGAGATTTAACTAGAAACCATATCTCATTGCCACAGTAATTCTTGGTCTGTATGTTATTTTTGAAATTAATTTCATTGTATCCTCACTGTCCCCAATAACTAACAGCATGTCTCTCTGGGGGTGAAAGACTTGAGGAAAATACACAACAGAGCTTAGGAATGGAAGAAGTTGAATGCTTCTGAAGTGGAAAATAGGCTAGAATTGTGATACTAGGTAATGCACAAAGAAATATTTTTTGGGCTTGATGTTAACCTGTAGTATAGCCCCTGCTTCCCTGTTGATCTGTGATCTGCTTTAAGAAATGGACAAGGAAAGTCTTTTGTGAAAAAACCGACATGTCTTTTAGAGTCTTTGTTTAAGCTTCGCATGTTCCTACCTGCCTGATTTATATTTCTGGCCAGACAGCATGTATGTTTATCCATTATACATGAGACAAATGCCCATTAGACACTGTTCCCTACCTCTGGAAAATGCTATCAGTTCTCCTCTGTAAGATGGTCAGATATTTTACTTACTTATCTATCTATTTATATTAATTCATTGAAATATTTATATCCTCTCCCATATCACAAGGCCTCAGGGCAGTGTATGAATAAGATCACTTTAAGATGATTTCAACCAGTTTAAAAATGAAGCCAATAAAGAATCATTTAAGTAGTCTAAAACCATATTGAACAATTTAGCAGTTAAAAAAAAATCAACAGTTTTAAAAACACCCAGTTTAAATCCATGCACCTATACAGGCTGGATGGTTATGCCTTCCAAAATACCAAGGGCATGGAGAAGGAAATACATGAACAAATAAAGGGGGGAAAGGACACATATTTAAATAAAAGTTATATATGTTGATTTATACTAATTAAAAACTGGTTTAAGTTATACTGAGTTAGAAATAATCACTTTAACTTGAAGCAGAAATGCAGTACCTCTCATGATAGTGGGGGAAGACTGTAATCAGGTGATTACAAACATCCACAGTTTGCTATCCAGGTGCTAACCGTAGCTTGCAAAGTTATTTTTCAAAAGCAATTACTCATAGATCCAAGGTATAAAAAGGAGTTACTGTTACAGTTCAATTTTACAAATGTAATTCTTTACTTTCCTGTTTATTTAACATGTTACCTTTCAGTTCTACAAAATATCTGAAAGCTACAAGCCACTGGCCAGTACCGCAAAATACAGACCGTTTCTGCACTAGACTGTTATAGTGCTATTATTCCACTTTCAACATCCTATGGAATCTGTTACTGCTGTTTCTAGCCCGAGCTTGTGAGATACTAAGATATCATTTGATATCAATAATTTGGCCTTCTGTACCCATTCCTCTCCACGTGCTTGCGAGGCCCCCAGACAAGCATGCACGCAAGTGCAGCCGACAATAGCTGAACCATTCAAATCCCAATCTAGGCAGGCCAGTCATTGCTGAATGCAGCTTCAGGAGACCTCAAGGCAAGTACCACATTATGTATGCACGGTACTTACAAAAGATCCCCTGCCCCGCACAAGCAGCTTGATGAGCGGGCTATACAACTCTCAAGCACTCCGCATTTGCATACTGGCCGCTCTATTGACAATCTGGCTATAACTCAATCATCTAAAGTACTGACCTTTTGAAGGGTTTGTCTCCAGCCCCAAACTCATTGTTTTGCCCAAGTATGGACTAGCCTGTGGCCACAATTTTCCCTATAAGAACCCCGGACTTTGAGCGCTTCCTCAGATCGCTCTTGGCTTCCATCCCACCTTGCTGTCGCTTTGTCCAGCGAGCCTTCCCCTCAGCCCCATGTGCTGAGAATCCACGCTCCCAAGCTTCTTTGCTTCTAACCGGGCTTCAGGACAGGTATAGTATTTCCCATACCAAACCTCCTCTAAAAATCCCTCTATCCCACTCCCACCTTTATTTCCATAGCTTCTTGTGTGAGTGTGTTGCATACACTTGTGTGATTGTATTTCAATAAACCAATTATTATTATTTCAACATCTGCCTTATCATTGACTCGGCCTGACCCTGTAGACATAGAGTTCAAGATCTCGCTACGTTACCCTGCCTCTCGCATTGCAAACTTGTGCTCTGTGCTAATTCCCTCCCCATTGTTGTGAGCACATTTAGGTGTCCCTCCCGGGACCCCCAGAAATCAGGGTAACAAATCCTGGGGTTTGCAGTTTAGGGAGGGGCCTTAGGGTTCCAGGATTCCATAGGATGTTGAAAATGGAATAATAGCACTATAACAGTCTAGTGTGGAAATGGCCACAATCTTCCATCTACTTCATCACCATTTCAGCACATAAAACAGAGCCTGATTGAGACAGCAGCTTGAAGCCCAGCACAAAGCAGAACTTGTTTCACATGATATTCCTCCTCTGCCTTTTAGAAAAGACCACATCTCTGTAACAAATAACTTCAACAGTTATGGTGGAAGAGGAGTGACGTTATCCCTTGTTAATTTGCAGTCATGATGTAACTTGGTTACACCTTTATTACTGCAAAAAAGCAATTAATCAAATAGCAATTAAGGAGTTACTTGTCTCCAAACTCTGTTGTTAATGCCATATTCCCTACAGAGAAATAAAAGGTTTCATATTGAACCCCCAGATGAAAATAGAGTTTTATACTGTTGTTCTCTACATGTCTAGTCACTGAGAAGCCTGACTGAGTTCATTGCTACTTACTGTCAGATAAGTATGCATAGCCTGGATGGGTAACTGTTCCTCTTCCACTTTGACTTCGGCTTTCATCAAGCCTAGCTAGAATAATAAATGGTGAAGGATTCAGTCTAACAAGACCCATAGGGCCACATTTTTCCCCTTCCCCATTGTATAACAGCTTTACTGTGTAAGCCCACAAACTCTACAAAGCAGCAAGTCTCACATCTTCAGTGGTACATACTCCCAGAGAAGTGTGTATATACATGATTGTGGCCTTAGACTATACTCCTGTATCACTTATCTGGGAATAAGCTCCACTAAACAGCAGCTGGCAGGATCATTTGGATATACACATACATCCTCAAAGAAAAATAGAGATCCTTGGCCAACAGCCTTATAATACCTGCAGCATCAAATTCTACTTGCATTTCTGTTCCTAGTTCTAGTAATCTTCAGAAGGAGCTTTTGACACCATTGTCTCAGGCCTTTGCTTTTACTCCATAGCCAACAGGATGTCCTCTGTGCTCCTTCAGGTGGTCCATGGACATTCCTCTTCTCCCGTAATGCCATTACCAGAAGGCTCCATTAGCCTCTGTGCTCAGTGACCTGCAACCTACTGTTTCATTTCTGACTCTCACTTCTCCAGGGACAGTCACGGTCAAATCAAAACCATCTGCAAAAACTGCTCCTTGATGGATATACCACCCTGTACATGATATACCTTAATGGTAAACTTTCAGTTATGTGCATGTGCGAGAGGGAAATGGATTGTGATTTTGTGTGTGTGTGTGTGTGTGGAATCATTGTTATCTTTGTCTCTCCTGCAGCTGCTGGAGTGTGAAGCAGAAAAACGGTTCACTGCTTAACAAAACACAGGAATCCAAACTTCACTATAAATCAAATGATTTCTGTTCCCTTATAACAAAAGGTCTTGTAAGGTACATCACTGGCTTGCAGTGTGCCATTGTCTCCAGGAATAATAAATGCTGCCTGTCTAGTTGGTAAATATAGAGCAGGAACCAGCTTATCTACTGGTTTGCAAGACATTAATACTATTTTTTTCCTTTTAATTAGGAAGGCCATTGGTTGCTGCTACAACACATAGCTTATATACAAAAAATCCCGGGTTCATTCTGGCCTTTCTAGTTAGGGCTGGAAAGATTCCTTCGTGCTGTCCTTTGGGGAGGACTTCTTCATCATTTTTTTGGGGTCAGGAGGTCCCAAGGGCCCCAGACCAGTCTGCAATCCTGATTACTATTGAGGATAAACAGAGGTCATGTCTCAGTTTTTTTATAGAAATTTATTTCCTACTGTCTGTTGCCTAGATTTGGTTAGATTTTCTAGAGTCAAGGAGAATCAACATTTCGGCAGTCTTAAGTTGATCCCCCTTGTCCAATTCCAGCTTAAGGCCCTTCTATAGAGTAGAGTAGGTGGACATGTGCAGTTACACTCAGGCCATTTCTGCACTAGACTGTTATAGTGCTATGATTCCACTTTTAACATCCTATGGAATCCTGGGGTTTTGCAGTTTCAGGACAGGCCGGCCAGCCCCTCCCGAAACTGCAAATTCCAGGATTCCACAGGATGTTGAAAGTGGAATCAAGTGCTATAACAGTCTAGTGTGGAAATGGCCTCAGACTGTGGGACAATTGAAACAGAATTAAAGTTATGGTATTTACTCCTGTTGTTCCCATCTTTAAATCTGCAGTTTACATGATGCAAACAACTTTTGGTAATCACCAGTTGCCATTCTTGTGGCCTACAGTCATCTGCAGCACTTTTTAATCAACATTTTAAAAGGTGACTTATATTTTTTTCTAACTGCAGTCGCTTCTTTTGGGTCATGTGTTTTGGCATCCTTTTGTTCTCCTCCTTGGTGCTGTTCTGTTTCATTCATAAGATCCAGGCTCTACATCATTCCACTGGCCACACTGTTGGTCAAAAAAGGCCACATTTTCTGGGAGCATGTACAGCACTCCACCATAACTCTCCCTCCTCCTTACTCACTCAGTCTCTCAAAGCCAATAGAAAGGTGATTTCTTCTGAGAACTGGAATAAATTCCATTGATTTCAGCGAGGCTGACTTATGAGTGGACAAGTAGCAGATTGTACTGCATAAAGCTTCAGAAGGTTAGGACTCATTGGAAACTAAGGCCCTTTCCACACCGGGGTATTAAAATGGTGCAGAGCGACCTCCCACGGAGGTCGTCTGCACCATGGAGTGGATTGGGGCGGACTACTTTTCGTAGTTCCGCACCTCAATCCTCTCTGAAGCGACCGGAACTGGCGGCGCTGTGTGTTTTTTAAAAACCTCTTTTCAGAGGTTTTTAAAAAGCACGGAGCGCACAACCCCGTGCAGCTCCGTCACCGCGCTCCGGTGCAGATTTGCAGGCGCGCACTAGTGCGTGCCTGCAGATCTGCCGGGGGTGGGCTTCTGGCTGGTGAGCTTCTCCGGTTGGTGGAGAGCCTCCGCCAGCCGGAAGCCACCATTTTGGATGCCGGAGGAGTGCGGAGCAGCGAGTTCGCGCTGCTCCACATGGCGACGGACTTACCCGGCTGCCGGTAAGCTCCGTTTCGGCACGTTTTCCCCCGTTTCCCCCTCCACATGTGGAAAGGGCCTAAGTATCTCTCCACATTCTTTCCCCTTCCTCCATTTTTTCCCATTTCCATTAGGAAGGCCACTGCTGCCCTCTCCTGTTGGGCCATCCAACCTCCAGAAGGTGGGGTGAAGTGCGGTGCAACATTGCAGATGGGTGGACTTCATTACCAGGCATTCTGTCTGGGATGCTAGAAAAGGAAGCACTCGGTGGTGCTTGCATAGACAAAAAGGAGCTGGGCGGGCAAAACAAATCTCCATAAAATTGGGGGATACGATTGCTACTTCTTGTAGAATTTGCAGGCCCTTTGTACAATGACAACTGTGCATTAGAGTGAAAATTCAAAGCAAGCAATACATTTCTTTCAGTCCTAAAATATGGGCCTTGTGGTTGGAAGAGACTTCTTAACATCTGCTTCACAAGTATATCAAAGAATTGTTTTGAGAATTTTCCTTGTGAAATGTGGCACCCGAGAAAAACCCTATCAAGTCCACTTTTGAAAGAGGTATATAGCCACCAAAGTCATTATTAAATGAATTTTCAAGAAATTACTGCAACTGATAGTGTACATAGTCCTAAACATTTTTATTCACTACCTGTGCTGCAGTTGGCTATGGCAGAAGCTAAAAGAGGTTTGAGCAAGTTCATACTAAGCAAAAACTGCAGGACTTTTACAATGGGGCAAGACCAATTAAGTCATCTAGTAATCTTGTTTTTGAATTGAACTGACAAGAGGAGATGACTGGGAGGAGGCATTTCTGAGTTTACAGTGAAAAAGGCCATTAAAAATAAAACTCTAAGGTTTATGGGCCTAATGCTTGTAACTTAGACCATTTCTGCATGGGGCGAGGGAATTGCCCCGCGCCGCTACTTACTGGACTTTTCGGCTCCCCAGTCTGGTCCACGCTGCTTCGGAGCAGTGCGTGCTCGTCGATACGCACTACTCTGGTGTCCCAAATGGCGGCTTCTGGTTGGTCGAGGGTCTCAACCAACCACTGAAGCTCGCCAGCCTAAAGCCCGCCCCCGGCAGATCGCAGGCTCGCATTGCGGCGAGCCTGCAAATCTGCATAAGGGAGCAAGCTCGCAGTGGTGTGCTCTGTGCTTTTGAAAGACCTGTTTTTAGCGGTCTTTCAAAAGCATGCTGGACGACCACTTGGGGTCATTCCGGAGCGGGCTGAGGTGCGGATCTACGTTAAGTAGGTCCGACCCAGTCCGCTCCCAGGTGCAGACCTCCTCCTTGGAGGATGGACTGCACTGTTTTAAAAACCCCGTGCAGAAATGGCCTATGTTGATACATTAGAATAAGAAAAAGAATTGGACACATTGCCATGTTAATTCCTTTAATAATGACCAAAAAATTACAAAATAGTTAGCAAATTTGTCAGACTCCAAGGCTAGGTGCTAATCTTAAGGCCTTTCTGCACTATTATTCTATTTTCAACATCTTGTGGAATTCTGGGGTTTGTAGTTTACTGAGGCCAAAGAGGTCTCTGGCTGAGAATTCTAAAGGCCCCTCCCTAAACTGCAAACCCCAGGATTCCATAGGAGGTTGAAAGTGAGATTATAGCATTATAACAGTGTAGTCCGGAAAGGACCTTAGATAAAAGTAACAGAGGTGTGTATTCTTCAGAAATGTAGAAGCTGTAACAGTAATTTAAGAACTGAAACAAATTTTTTCATGGCTCCTGAGATTGTTTCTGTGGAATGAGGGACTGTGGTGTCAGAGTGTGAATGGTGCTTCTCACTCAAGCAGAAAAAAGGTTTCTTGTTTGGTACCTGGTACCATAGGTATTACATGCATGAATGATTATTCTGTTTCTACAACTTATGCTCAAAGTTTCTATGACAACACTTGCTTTGATTTTGCTCTGAAAGAGAACTCACTCTGGCATAAATCATCCCAGGAAAGGCTCAGTCATTCAGCTAAGACAGATGATTCCAATGTCATCATGCTGTGTGCCTTTTTAATTACATTGTCCTTTTTGTTGTTTAAAAAAATAAAGAGTTTATTTTGTTGGGCTTATCTAGTTCAAAATGTAGTATTAGGCTTCTAGTTATTCACAAAGAGCATTTGAAAAAGATTCTCCTGCACATGGTGAACACTTCCATGGAATATATCAAGAGACAACCATCTGCTTGACATAAGGCATCCATCAGGAGCTTAACATCTGCATTCTCTCCATGATGGGTCATTGTTAGCATCATGAACAAATCATGGCTACTCTGTGCGTCAACAGTGGTTTATAGGCTTTGCTATAATACAAAGTGCATTTTAACTGGAGTGTGAGTTTCTAGCATGAGGATGGTGTACATTAGAGATTTATATATTTTTAATCCATGAGGGAAAAGTTGGTGCTCTCTAGAAACTGCTTTTCAGATTTTCCACACAGAGAGGAGGCCACAAAAATAAGACTAACATGGGTGGAATTTAATGGGAAATAGGCAACAGGCACCATCACAAAAAAAGAGAGATGCTCAAATCAAATGAATAGATGTTCAGGTTTTAACATTCCAATTCCAACATGGCTCATAGAAAATGTCATCACTGTTGATGAAAGACTATTGTTGAGGGCATTTTCTAAATATTACCCATGCTTTACTTTTCAGCAGTGAAAAGTCCTCAGATCAAGAAGGACCTGAAGTTCTTTGAAGTTGTTCTTCAGATGAAAAAGGATCTGAAACCACCACCACCACCATCGTCATCACCATCAGGGACTCAAGGAGGCTTATAACAGTTACATTTTAACACCATACATATGAACATTCGGTTTCTATTGCTTCTCTAAGGAATAGAAAGGAATTTGTGTCACTCCGAATGACTTCTATGCCTCATGCCCATCCTCTCCAGCCAGTTTGGCCACTGATGAAGAACAATGGGAGGCATAGTCCGGAACATTTTTGTGGGCCACATGTTCTCCACTTTTAGCACATAGTACATTCCCCAAGTACATTCCCCATTCTTTAGGTATGTCATAAACACTCATAATTGCCAGACAGCATGTCTAAAGATTGGGGATGATGGGAGGTATAGTCCAATGCATGTGAAAGTGTGAGGTGAAAGAGGATGTGGGATAGGGGGAAACTAGCTTAGGTGTAGTGGCCTGTTCAGTGACACAGGCTGCATCTGAAGCATGATTTTATGACTGAGCAGTGGAGCAAATTTAGCTAGTATTTGTTTACCAGCTTCTCAGAAATCCTCTCTGCACTTCTTGTTATCAATGGTACAATCTGTATAGGTCTCTGTGATGTTACTCTAAGAAATGGAAAGGACTAGGAAGAAGAAGCAAAGGAGCAGTCCCGATGGAAGTTGCTATGGGATGCTGTGACTTTTATTTGGGATTCTGATACCTGCTATCTCACTGGAATGACTTCTAGGATTGGTCTTATAAATATTTTCACACAGACCTAATTATCCCAAATATTCATACCTGGGATTGAGTTGGCTTAAAGGACCATACCTGCATGCAAAGCGAACGGGGGCATCTGAAGTCATCTGTTAATGCAACAAATAAGTATAGGCATGCTGTCATAAGAGGTTGTATATCCTCTCCCCGAACCATACCATCTTGTTTGCCATCTTCACCTAGACATTCTAGGTCTAAATGGAAGATAGTGGATGGTCATACAGCTGTAATTCCGTTTCAGAATAGTTTAAGCAAACAGAGCATATTCAGTGTATGCCAGTTTTGAATGAAGCCTTTTATGTGCATTGTATTCCTCTCCAACACTGATGCTGTTTGAACTGGCAGAGATGTTAATATACGGGTAGCTGCAGCTTAGTGAAAATATCAAGTCACTGTGTGGCAGTAGTGGAAAAGGCAAATTCCAGGCTGGGGAGCATTATTAAAGCAGTGGGAAATAAAGATTGCCAGTACATAACATGTTTATATAAATCTATGGTACAGCTGCATTGGGGATAGGTAGAAACCTTGTTGCTTAGTTTCAAAAAACTCAAGGGAGACAAAATGGGACCCAGGACCATCAAGCTGTTCCTCTCCCTTATGCCATTAAGCTATTGTTTATGAAATAGAACCTGAGTTGCTTTTTTCCCTTTCCTTTCTGAGCCTTTTCCTTTTGTGTCATGTCTTTTAGACTGTATATGTTCTGTCTTGTTTTTATTAATTGCATATATTAATTGCTCTGGGAGCTTTTTTAGTTGAAGGGCAGGCTAAAGGTGCTGTGCACTGATAACCAACCAGAATTTGACAGAGCTGGAAAAGATACATGAAAGGGCAACCCAAATGACTAGTGGATTGAAGGAAAGTTAAATTGTTGGGCTTTCCTGAGGCTTAACTTCTATAGTTGGGGCAAACTAGGGGAGAGTCACTGAATCACATGGATTTACTTATGTGTTGACTCTCCATTCAACAACTGAATCAATGAGTCTATTCTAGCTAGGACTAACCAACAGGGTTCTAGCCAAGGTAAGAAAAGGAGGACCATGGTAAAGAGGTTTATAAAATTGTGCACAGCACAGAGAGAATTCTTCCTCTTGTAGAATTTTAGAAATCAGAACAATGGCACCTGATGGCCCCCATGGTATTGGAGTGGTAAACCAACTCCAGGTTTTACTCTGAGCTTTAAAAAAAGCTTTCCAAGGTGCTGAATCTAATTTTGCAATAGAGCACAGCACCTTGGATAGCTCACTCAAGGTTCAAACTAAAATCTAGAGCAGATTTGTGACCCACTGACATTGCAGCCATCAAGCAGCATTGAATCAATGTCACCCAGTTAAAATGCTTGACAAGAGGTTTAGAACACACCAAATACTGCTTCGATAATGGGGAACAAATTTATGGATTTCACTATGTGAGATGTGGTGGTGGTCAGTAGCTCTGATGGCTTTGAAAAGGGACTAGAGAAATTCATGGGTGTTAAGTCTATCAGTGACCACTGGCCATAAGGGATAAATGGGCATAAAGCAGGAGTAGGCAACCTGGTCTACTCCAGATGTTTTGGAATTCAGCCTTTCACAATCCTTCACTATTTACCATTGAGGCTGGTGCTGATGGAGGTTGTAGTCCAAAATATCAAGAGGGCATCAGGTTGCCTATCCTTGAAACAGAATCAATAGCTTAGGAAATCCAGTCATGGAACAACAACATCCAAAGTTTCTTATTGTCTTTATAGCCTGCTTGTTGGCTTCCTGGAATTATGTGGCTGGATCATGACAGAAACAGGATTCTAGACTACACAGATTTTGGGTTTAACCAGTTGGAAACACTATGACATATACTGCTATTAGCAGAAGAAATTGGTAGAATGGTTTTATTTTCTTCCTGGGACAGAGTCAGGCTTTCAGGTATCTTCCAAAGACTGGGACAGAACATTGTTTTGATCTTGAGAATTTTCACCCACCCTCTGTTTGATGTGATGTGTGTTTTTGTACAATTGTTGACATTGTGTCATCTCAGATTTATTTCACAATGCATTTTAAAATACAGATTGTACATGCAGCATTCTGATTGTGGTTGATGCCCTGTCAAATAAGCACACACGGATCTAGAGGGCTGTATTCAGAGACATCAAATTGCAGTAACTCACAGTTTCACCTTGCTTTGCCCTTGGAGAATGGAGACTTAACTTGTTCCAGTCTTCTGGTGTAGCTTTACCAGAGCTTTTGCTGAAAGGAAATGAGATACTCCCTTATCAGTACAAACTGGTCAGTATTACTTTGTGAAAAGTTTTGTTGAAGGGCAGATCTTTTATGGGACTCTGAATGGCTTTGCAAATTGCCTTCTGAAGTAACACAGAGTGTTTCAGTCATCTCTAAAAGAACTGTTTACGGTTGCATATGGCAGTTATTATTTGGAATAATAAACCCTTGGAGAATCTGAACATTCATGGGCCAACAGATGGGTCAACCTGCTTAGCAATTTAACAAAGTCATTTATTTCAATCACTAGGACAGGGCGCAGGAAGATTGCTAATTTGTTTCCAAAGCACATGCAGCAAAACAACCCTCCCTCTTCGACTCTTACGGCCATTATGGAAATGCACACCTGTTCAGTTGGGTTTGGGACAGTTCTCACTTGGCACAGCTCTCCATTCTCCAAAGATAAACAGCAAATGCATCTTGTATTGTTTTCCACCCAAACTTCTTTGCTGATTCCACTTGAGGTGAGGTAACACCCAATAACAGCCGTAAACATCTTGTTCAACAAGTTCACTTGGTTTGTTGTGTGCATTGTGGTGAGCTGTAAGTGAGAATTGATTCTGATGAACAAGTGGCTGTTTGAAAAAAAGGCATCTGACATTCATCTTCCTACTGAAGTTGTTATCGCACTGCCAACCAGAGCGAAAAGTGCAGCTTGTTTGGAGAGCAGCAAAGCAAAACCTGTCCATATGTGGGTTTTGACAATAGTGTATTTAAGCTGTGACCCATGTCTTTTGCATTCCCAAAGCAGTACCAAGAAAATAGAAGATAGGAAGCATAGGGCTGATGTCAGGAAAAGAATTAGGGGTAGTGGAGCCAGTGTTAGTAGGGTCAAAACCCTGAGACTCTTTGATTGTCAGGGACTATGCATTTCCTCCCACCCTCAAGTGTCCCTATACCTCCAGAATTTAGCTGAAGTTCTCTCAGTAGCTGGGCAGGTGACAGGTGAAGGGAGAATTCTATCTATCTGTCTGTCTATCTATCTATCTATCTATCTATCTATCTATCTATCTATCTATCCATCCATCCATCCATCCATCCATCTCTCAAATGTGACTCAAAGTAACTTCCAATGCAGTTTATGGAGAACAGATTTTCTCCGGCAACAATATATTGTGAACTATCCTTTTTATCATCTAAAGTACTTTATAATAGGCATTTAAGATCTATTAGCTTTACCACCGAAAATGGTAGAACTGTTTTCTTGATAAGGATCAAGGCAGCTATGTGAATTTTTAAATGGATTTTGCTTGGGGTATTATCACAATGAGGACCAATCCTTCAAAATTTAGCACTACACTACTGTTCATGGATGGGGAATTGCAAGAGACCCCAACTGGTGGCTCTAGAATTCCATTTGGCTTCCCAGACTGAACAGATGATAATATCCGAGCTGGTCCATTTAATCCATGCACCCTCACACAACATCTTCCAAAAAGGCATTTGCTGCACTGTTAGTGATATGTTATAATAGTGCACAACCCAACATCCACCCCCTACTTGGCCTATCAGTGTCATCATTTATTCATGTTATTCATTTAAAACATTTCTATATTATTTTTTAAGTGAAGAACACAAGATAGCTCACAAGAGCAATAAATGAAGATGATCAATAAAATTAACAGTTTGAAAACTGAGGCCATTTCTGCCCTACACTGTTATAGTGCTATTATTCCACTTTCAACATCCTGTGGAATTCTGCCATTTGTAGTTTACTGAGGACAAAGAGCTCTCTGGCTGAGAATTCTGAATGCCTTTCCCTAAACTGCAAACCCCAGGAAACCATAGGATGTTGAAAGTGGAAAAATAGCACTATAACAGTGTATTGCAGAAATAGCCAATGAAACAAAGCTAGCACAAATGAAATTATATGGGTGGAGGTGGCACATACAATTCTGTACAAAATGGTCTTTGCCTGACTTGAAAGGATATTAGCATGACCATTTCATGAGTCCCTCTGAAGGGAGAATCTCAGAAACAGAGCTTGGAAAATTTATCATTTTTGAACTACACCTTCCAGAAGCCACCAGCCACTGTGGTCTAAATTTTTCAGGTTCCATTGGAGTCATAAATCCTACACTGGACAGATCAGTACAGAAGCTGGTGCCCAGAAATAATGGAAAATTACCTAAAAGTTTTTTCCAGATGATGGACGATCTAGATCTTTATGATGAATGGAGATATAAAAATGGACAACTGGATGGCTACACATTCTACTTGGATAGACACAAAACTATGCTTAGAATTGATATGATATTGATATCAAAAGACCTGCTATTGAAGACATCGGAAATGGACATTCTCCCCAACCTATGTTCAGATCATAATCCTATACAAGTGATACTCAGAGCTATGACTAGAGAGAGAACATGGAAGTTTAATGAAGACATATTCAAGAAGGAAAAATATATTAAACAAGCAAAAATAGAGATAAATAACTATTTCAAGGAAAATGTGACACCGGAATTACCAATGAAGACAATTTGGGACGCAAGTAAAGCCGTGATGAGAGGAAACCTAATAAAGTGGTCAGCTGAAATAAGAAAAGAAAGGAAACGAGTTGAGGAAACGATATTGGAAAAGATGAGAAAGCTGGAGAAACAGTTGAGGGAAAACCCAGCGGATACCAACATAAGACAGAGGTTGAAGGTTTGTCAAGCTGAACTTAACCAACTAAATTTGGGTGAAATAGAACACCAAATGCGCAGAGCGAAACATACCTACTTTGAACAGGCTAACAAACCATCTAAACTCTTGGCAAACTTACTTTGTAAAAGAAGACTAAGAAATACAATAACGGAAATTAGAATTGAGGAAAGAAAAACTACAAAGCAAGAGGAGATAAAACGGACTTTTTTCAATTTCTATGTAAAGTTGTTGAGTAATAGCTCCTCAATTAAAAATCAGAGGGAAATTGAAGATTACCTAGAAAAAAATAATAAAATGAGATTTACAGAAGAACAAAAAACAGCATTAAATAAACCAATATCGATGATGGAGATAGTAGAAGCTATCAGAAACATGAAAAATGGTAAATCTCCTGGACCTGACGACTTTACAGCAGAATGCTTCAAAACTTTGGAACATGAACTCTCAATTCCATTACAAAAGACAATGAATGAGATAAGAAAAGAAGGTATACCAAATACATGGAAGGAAGCTAACGTAGTTTTAATACCTAAAGAAGGAAGAGACTTAACCGACGTCAGGAATTACAGACCTATCTCACTTTCAAATACAGACTACAAGATATTTGCTGCTATTTTAGCTGAGAGACTTAAAAATGTTCTTCAAGATAACATACATGAAGACCAGAATGGATTTCTACCGAAGAGAACAATGCGAGACAACATCAGGACAGTATTAAATATAATCGAATACTATGAAAGACATAATAAAAAGAAATTAGCTATGGTGTTTGCCGACGTGGAAAAGGCTTTTGATATGGTCAATTGGGCATTTATGAAGACAGTTATTAAACAGCACAAGCAGGAGAAAAATTCATTTCTTGGATTGAAGCAATTTATAGTCAGCAAATGGCAAGACTGATAATTAATGGAGAGAGAACAAAACAGATTGAACTTCATAGAGTAACAAGACAGGGCTGTTCGTTGTCGCCTTTGTTATTTATAATGACACTGGAAATTCTTAATAATATCATACGCGAAGAAATTACAATAAGAGGAGTCCAGATAAAGAAATATCAGTATAAGCTTAAAGCATTTGCTGACGACCTGGTTTTGTTTCTAGAGGATCCTCTCAGCAGTATACAAGGATTGATGAATATTATTCAGGAGTACGGAGATTACTCAAGATTTAAGATAAACAAGGATAAGACAGTGTTCATAACAAAAAACATGAGAGAGAAAGAAGATAAGGAGTTCAAACAGATAACAGGATTTAATAAAAGACAGAAAGCAAAATACTTGGGAGTTTGGATTTCCAAGAGAAACAATGAGCTTTTTCAAAATAACTATGAGAAAAAATGGAAAGAGATATCTAAAGACTTAGAGAAATGGACTCAAATGTGATTATCTATGCTGGGAAGAATGTCTGTTATAAAAATGAATGTACTACCAAAGATGAACTATCTTTTTCAAAATATTCCTACAATCACAAATGCTAAGCCTTTCATACAATGGAAGAGAGATATAACTAACTTCATATGGCAAGGCAAAAAACCAAGAATAAAATGGAATGTCTTGACTGACATACCAAGAAGAGGAGGCTTTGGATTACCGGATTTACAAGTATATTTTAAGGCTGCGGCATTCACTTGGATAAAGGACTGGATGGATTTACAAAATACGAGAATGCTGGCTTTAGAGGGAGCAGATTTAAGGATGGGGTGGCATGCCTACATGTACTATGGAAAAGCGACAATTGATAAAGATTTTATGCATCATTTTGTAAGGAAATCATTATATAAAATATGGAATGATTATAAGAATAAGAACATTAGGCAGCTACCCACTTGGGTCTCCCCTCAAGAAGCTTTTTTTGGAAGATGGTCAGATACAGAAAAATGGTTGCGATATGAAGATATATTGGAGAAAACAAATATGAACACAAATATAAATGTTTTTAAGATGAAATGAAGAGAGAAATTGGAAATTGAAGGTATAAAGTTAAGCTGGTTTCCCTACAGACAACTATCAGAAAGATTTCAGATGGACATGAAAACTCAAGGAATAGAACAGAAAGAACAAGAGAATCTGTTGAAGCTTTTACGAGAAAATCCACCTCATTTACTTTCACATTTATATCAAGAGATATTACAACAACAATGTGAGGAGGAGACAATTAAAATAGCAATGATACAATGGGCACAGAACATTGGACATCCAATTCAGTTGGAATGGTGGGAACAAAGTTGGCAACGAACAAAGAGGTTCACGGTAGCTCAGAACCTTAAAGAAAATTACTATAAGTTATTTCATAGATGGTACATGACACCCGAAAAATTAAAGATAATTTATAAGACGGGTACAGGTCAATGTTGGAAGTGTCAAAAGACTACAGGCACACTATTTCATATGTGGTGGACATGTTCTAAAGCAAAAATGTATTGGAATGAAATTCATAAGATAATATGTGGTGTATTGCAGGTTCAAATTGATAAGACTCCTGAAATGTACTTGTTAAATATGACACATATGTTAGAGGGAACTGCGGTAAAGAAATATCGGAGAATAATACTGTATATGGTCTCGACTGCCCGTATTGAATTTGCAAGGCTTTGGAAAAGTGATATAATACCAACAACAGAACAATGGTGGGCAACTTTTATTGAAAATAGAAATGCAGATATTGTTTCACAGAGATTAAAAGGGAAATCAGATGATGATATCTATAAAGAATGGCAGATGATTTCCAAAGCGAGAGGGGTCTTGACAGGGAATAATACATAATTCATGGTATTAAAGGTTCTTACAAGGTAAAATTCAGAGAAATATCATGGAACAAGTAAAGTTGCGTAGAAAAACAGGAACTAATGAATTAAGTAGATAATACTAACAATTTATTGTGATGCATTGATAACAGTTCAATGGAATGATAAAGACTGTAATCCAGAGAGGAAAGAAGACAGCTGTAATACGACAATTAAGAATACAATGATAATTGTTTGTTTCATATGTTGGAACTTTAATAAAATTACTTAAATTTTTCAGGTTCCATCTAAAAGTGAGATGCCATAACAGAAATGTTTGGGATAACACTTTGCTTCACCAGGGAGAGAAATGAAACCTAGGAGAGGAATCCAGGGGAAAATCTTGGTGGAGAGGAAAGCTGATGTGATAGAACTTCTGTTAAGGATCTGCTTCAAGCCAAGTAGAACGTTGAAGGGAAGGAGGGGTGAGAATTTTGTTTCAGCTTTTTTTTTTCCCTAAGAATTTACTAAATAGCGCAGGTTTCTTCATATTCACAATGGAAAATACCTGAGTTTTTTTTTTTAAAAAAAAATTGAATGTGGAAGAAATCAAATCTATCAGATACAATTGCTTAGGCCCCAGGCTTTGAGTGGTTAACTCTTCAATTCTTAGAAGTCCTCATTTGAATTCCTGTGTACCTATTGTTGCTCTTGAGTGACTTCAAGTCATTTTTGAGTTATGGAGACCCTAAAGTGAACCTATCATAGTGTTTTCTTGTTCAGTGGGGGTTTGCCTTTCCTTCCTCTGAAACTGAGAGAATGAGACTTGCCCAAGGTCACCCAGTGGTTTCCCTGGCTGAGTGGCCAAGCACTCAAACCGCTATACTATACTGGCTCTGAATTCAGTGGGCAGAGTTGCATGTTGATTGTGCTTTGTGGCTTTTGTGTTGAATGGCAGCTTTGTGCAAGTGAATGTGCAACCAAATGTACAACCAATGGGCAACCAAGTGCACAATGGATTGCGCACCCACGTACACAATGGCACTGCATGTACAACTCTGTGACCTTGAACTGAATGCAAAGGTTGCACATCAGACAAAAATGGCCAACTGCTTTTGTAGGAGAACAGTAGCACAATTCTGGCCTCACTTTCTCTTCGTATACTCCTCAGCCATCTGACAGCAGTGAGGCAATGGAGGCACAGTATGATACTCCTCTCCTAGAGACTGGGAAATTCCACTTTTTGTACTAAATCTCCCAGAAGCCCACCACCAGTTTGGCTATGTTTCAGTGGTGGAGTTTGGAGTGTGTGGAGGGGGCATGGGGTGGGTGGAGGGGTGCGGGCATGGCTATAGCATGTGAGGGTGGGGCTACAATGAATGGGGCCAGGGCTACAACAGGTGGGGCAAGGCTACAGCAAACAAGGGTGGGTCTATGGCATGTGGGGAGGAGCAAGCAAAGAGCCACAGCACCCCCCCCATTGCCATCGGGGCACACTGTCCTCATTGCCCCCCCCATACCACTCCCATGCTTAGTAAAAACCTAATATCAATGACATTTCCATCAGTTATAAGGACTTTGGCTTAGGCTTAGGCTTGTAGAATGCATCCACCATTCTGTCATGTGCAGCTGAGCATGTTTATTCAGAAGTCATTCCTACTAACTTCAGTGGGATTTGCTCTTTTGTAAGAAGATCTGGATTTCAGCGTGATAGTTCTTCCTTCACATCAATGACTTTTTAAAGGTCTTGTTCTGCATCACCTAAATACATGTGAAAATGGGCCTGGTTTTAAAACTTACCACTTTTATCTTTCCGAATTGCTGTTTCTTAATATATTCCACACTGGAAAAGTTCCAGATGGTTAGCAAAATATTGAAATACTTTCTCAAAAAAAGAGAAAAAATATCCATATACCAATAAAAACCTACTTCCTTACTAAGCAGATTACTTTTCAGTCCGAGGTGTAAAACGTTAACAGGTTCCTGCAACATGACATCTTGAAAGTTTTTTTTTTTTTTTGCTTGGGAGGGCCAAGGCAGGTAAGGACCTTCTTTTATAAATCCAGTATTCAAAAACACACTCACCTTTTAAAAATGGTTACTTGAGTTTGTCTCAGGTACAGGTTCATGCTTGACTGTTTAAGATCTAGAAGAATGATTATTTCTTAAAAATTCATGAAACACTGTATGTCTGGGGGCTGTCAGATTTTGTGTTACTGGTGATGTCATAGACAGTGTACATTCCCCAAGCACCAACTAGTTACTCTGGACTTACCATTCATCATTCATTGAGGCTGGTGGGATTTGTGGTGGAAATGCATCTACAGAGCACCAGGACAAAATGATTAGTATAGATGAGGTCATACACAGTGAACATAGGTAAGACTCTAATGCAAGGGCAATCATGATGACAGTAGCTGTCCATCTGAAGGGCATTATGCTGGAGACTGTCAGACTACCCAATGGAGGCTTGTGTCATTCACAGAATCAAAGATCATACAGTATTCATAAACCGACACAACTGATCTGTCCTTCTTCCACAAAGCTCGGGCTGGCATACATGATCCTCCCCCTTACTTATCCTTCCATCAACCACTGAAGTAGGTTGGGATGGAAAACAGAAACTGTCCCAAGTCTCATTGCTAAGCGTGGATATAAGTTGAGGTGTCCTCAATATATAGCCAGTATGGTGCAATGGTTTGAATGTTGGATTAAGACTCCAGGGGACCAGGAGTTCAAATCCCTACCATGATAACCCACTGAGTGACCTTGGGCAAGCCACACCCTCTCAGCCTCAATGGCAAATCCCCTTTGAACAAATCTTGTGAAGAAACTCCTGTAATAGGTTTCACTTTAGGCTTGTCATAGGCAGGAAATG
Source organism: Cyclura pinguis (assembly GCA_030412105.1). NCBI lineage: Eukaryota > Metazoa > Chordata > Lepidosauria > Squamata > Iguanidae > Cyclura > Cyclura pinguis. The sequence continues at coordinate 34,536,854 of CM059604.1, read as the reverse complement.
GAAATAACTTGAAAGCTTATACAAGCTAGCTGTACCTCCCTCCCTCACTGTTGTCTTTGCCCTCTACACAGAACTGGAAAAAATGTTTTTTTGACCGTAGCACCCAGAATTCCCTGGTGGAGGGGCTTCTGGGAGTTGTAGTCAAGAAATAATTTTTCCACCTTCTGACACTTGATGTGGAAACGTGATGTGGGTAGAGATCAGGCCTTTCTGTCTGAGGAAACTCTCCTTGTTTTTTTAGAAGCCTGATTTCCCAAGGCCTTTTGTAGCCTTCTATTTACATAGGGTGGTGAGAACAACAAAGAAGGAGGTGAGGCAGAGGCAGAAAGAGATCATGAGATTAATACACATGAAGAAAATGCTTGAAAAGGATTCGTGTCTCCCAAACAAACATTCTAAGTTGAAGAAAACTGTTTTCGACCACTGCAGACGCTATATACAAATTGCTGCAGAGCCGGAGGGACATTTTTCAGAGCCAAAAAGGTGGTTTGAAAATAACTTTATAAAGAAATAGCTAGATCATTTTGAAACTACAGCATTTTTAAAAATAAGAAAAGAGAGGTTACTTGCAATTTGCTTCAGGAATATAGTACAGAGACATAAGAAATGAATCTTTTTAGACTAAAACTTTTCCTGGGACAGAAATTACAGTTCTTCTGACACCATCTGTTAAGATTTTGGGATGAAGGAGTTGAAACTCTTGCTTTTTTTTCCAAACCACTTTGACAAATCCAGATGTTGAAAACACTTCTCAGTTACTTGCATAAAAGAGAATCTGCCAGGGGCTAAAAAAGAAAAAAAAAGGAAGAAAGAAAAACCCAGACATTTCCTCCCTGAATATCATCCAAAATGGTCTTGATTTGTTCAGAAGTCTGTTTTGGAAACGTGGATTAATGATGGAAACAGTGAGCGCCTGGGCCACCGTTGATGTATCAATTTGCTTTAACGTTTCCTTTTCCTTACATCCAGAATATTTTCAAAAAAGCAAATCTCCTAAAAATTTCAAGTCTGAATAAAAGACTGAAAATCCCAGAGCAAACAAAACAAAACTATTGTAATCTTACTTTGTTTCTCAATGGCTGGTTACTGGTGGCACCCAAATTGGATGAGTATTTGGAAATGTTACTTTTTTAGACTACAACTCGCCGAATCCACCATAGGAAGAATTAGCTTTCCCTAATCTTCTAACTGAATCTGACCTCATAAGGCTAACATCCATATACTTGGTGTTCTTTAAGCATCAACTCCACTCTTTTCTGGAGATAGAGGACCAAGCATGAGAGCCAGCACAGTACAGTAGTGTGAGATCAGAATTCAAATCCACAGCTGGCCATGGAAACTCATTGGGTGACCTCTCTCAGTCTAAGAGGAAAGCAATGGAAAACCTCTGAAATAAATCCTGCCAAGAAATAAATCCTGCCAAGAAAACGCTTTGTAGGTAGCTTTGGTAGGATTGCCATAAGTTGACTTAAAGGCCTATAGCAAAAAAATGAACCAAGCATGCCCATGAGGGGGAAATACAAATATTTGAGAATCTCATTTCCATTTTCAATCTAATTCAGCATTAACAGTTAAATATACAGAGATTTAGGTCCAAGTGTTTAAAAACTGACTATTCAAAGGTTGGGTATACATGGATGAATCCAACTGTTTTAGCTTCATCCACACTGAGTTCTGTAAAACCTCAGATTCTTTCCAGTGTTGAATATAAAAACTTTGTTGCTGAAGTCATATCAATAAATAAACAGAATTGAATTTTTTACCCACCCTTCAATACGCAATACAAATTCCAGAGTGAGAAAAGGAAGCTTTTCAGATTATAGGCTCCTAAGGCTCCTCACAACTAGAAGGCTAATGATGGCTGGAATATAGATTCCTGGGATTGCAGTTTAGGGAGTTTAGGATTCTCAGATGGAACGCTCTTGGGCCTCCCTAAACTACATTAAATTACAATCTTCAGAATTCCACAGGATGTTGCCATGTCAGATTAAGTGGAATATAGCTCTCTAACAGTGTAGTGAGTTAAGACCTTAGACTTGCAGTACAAAAAGTTACTTTTCCAAGCTCTGACAAATTCCCTCTGTTCAGCTTTCATGGTTGTGTCCAACGTAGTAGATTAACTTGGAGTCACAGCTATACATCCTGGACTGGTTATTGTGTGACCCTCCAGATATGTTGAAATGCAGCTTCCAGGAGCTCTAGCCAACATCACCAATTACAAAGAATGCTGGGAGCCGTAGTCCAAAAACATCTGAAGGGGCACATGTCCCACCCCATGTCAAGCTGAAGTTTTGTTGTTAACTGTTGTCAAGTCAGACTTATGTTAACCCTATGAATGAGAAACCACCAAGACAACAGTGTTAGTAACAACTCTGCTAAAGTATTGCGCACTCAGGATCCTGGCTTCCTTGATTGAGTCTATCTATCCTGAATGCAGTTTTTCTCAAAACGGAAAGCCCTTTTTTTCAGTACAATCCAGTGAACACTTATCTGGAATAAGCCCCGCTATTCAGTACATTGGGAGTGCACGCTATTTATTCCAAGTGTCTATTGGACTGAAAATAGTAGGGCAATCCTAAATATATTGTTCTAGAAGTAAATCCTGTTGATTTGGATGGTATCTACTGGTCACCTTGTTTAAGACAGTAGCTTTGACCTTCGTTTTCAATAGAAGTAAACTGGCTTGAGAGAGAGAGTGTAGTGTAGTGGTTTGAGCATTGGACTATGGACCCTGGAGACCAGGGTTTGATTCGCTGCATAGCCATGGAAACTCACCGGGTGACCTTGGATGCATCACACTCATCCTCAGAAAAACGCATGGTTCCCCTTAAGGTCTTCATAAGTCAGAAACAACTTGAAGGCACACGACAACAACTGTCATTTCTGCACTAGACTGTTATAGTGCTATTATTCCACTTTCAAAATCCTATTTAATCCAGAGGGTTGCAGTTTAGGGAGGGGCTAGGCCGGGGCCCTCCCTAAACTGCAAACCCAGGATTACATGGGATGTTGAAAGTGGAATAACAGCACTATAACAGTCTAGTGTAGAAATGGGCATCAACAACCACTAACTGGTTTAAATCTAAGAATATTTTCATGAGTGAACGATCCTATTACCTTCTTCGTGTTGTGTTTTTTAAAAAATACCTTGTGTGTCTGTGCCCCTGTGCCTAATTTATGCATATGTACCAAAATGGAAAAGCAGTTACAGCACTTGCTAAAACATAAATGTCTTTTTGTATTGGTGAGATAGGACAGCAATATGAATTTGTTGACAGAGACAGCTTGGGAGCAAAATATGAAAATATATAATATTTTGCTCCTTCAGTTTGTTCACCACTCTTACACTTTTCACACTATCTTCCACTTCTGACATAGCTTTGGTTCATTTGAGAAGAAATATGACTCAATGCACAGCTTTTGGATCATATTGTCTCAGGTTTGGTGGCCAAAATGAAGTGATTGGCAGCGTTGTAAGAAAGACTCATGCACTTATGAGATGAAAGACATTAGAAAAAAAGTTCTCTGTTGTTTTTTTTTAAAAAAAATACCGTTCCTGCAGGAACAAAGAGAATAATATATGAGAATGTTGCACAGATAAAGAAATCTCCTTGCTGTAAACTCTGTCTTTTGACATCTTGTGGCTTTATATTTATTGACCTCTTGCTGTTTTACTGTGCAACTTTCCTGAGATTTCCATTGGTAATGACACAACCTGTCTCACTTCTCCTCAAGCTTCTGTTCTATTTTTCTTAGCTTTATTTGGTTTAGGCTGATGTGAAGAGATTATTATGTGGGCTTCTGAATATTTATGGCTGCAGTGTTTTATAGGCTTTGTTTGACAAGGAATGGTTACAGAAGCAAACCATTCTCTTCACCCTACCAATGTTCCTCACATGAAAGATGTGATCTGGTCACCATCAAGCTTTACAGTGGGTTCACCCTAATGTTCAATTCATTCCAGTTGATACTTCATAGATTGTCTCAGTGACTGCCCTTCTGAAGTACATATTTGATTCTGATGGATTTCTGAACATTTCTTTTTTAAAAAATGAGATTTATATGACATGCATTTAATGTTGGGGGAAGCTGCCTCCTCTCTTTTGTCTTTGACACTGTGACAACAAGGACATTTGAGAAAAAAAGTGATTGCATACATTTCCTTAACTGTACATTTCCTTAACTCTGTTCTACCCAACCTGCTGCTCTCTCCCATATGTTGGACTTTAGCTCCCATAATTCCCTGACAGCACAGGTACCCAGGACAGACAATGGGCTGCGCTGGAAGGTTAGTGAGAGAGAAGCATGACTTCATTAGAATCCTATTTTCTGAGGCCCAGCTTCTACCACTAATAATGGTGTAACAGTACACTGGCAAGCTAACATAATTTGAAAAACACTCCCTAGAGTAGATAAAATAATTGGTCTTCTGGTCTGTCACTGTAACCATGGTGAAAGAATAATGGGCCAACCAATTATGTTAGATTAATAGCACCATTTCATATTACCAGAGTGAGATAGTGTTATCTCATATTTCCAGAATAAGATAGCTTTATCAGATATTACGAGAATCTGATCCCATGGGACAATGAAGGCTATATTCCCATATCTACAGAACTCCAAGCAAATCAAAGGGGCTTCAGATGTTCTAAGATCACTGGGTGTGAACCTCTTCTCCATATTCATTGCAAATACTACCTCCAGCTACTTCCTGTTGTCCTCTTGGTTTCTGTCCTTTTTAAAGTCCCTTTGCAGCAAATGATTGAGTAGACAAGACCTCCCTGCATAAAGCAGGTGGATGAGGAGATATCCACTGTTTCATGGCTACAAGAAGCAGAAAATTATACCATGGCCTAGGAAACGTAAGGGGGTAAGAGTGAGTAGGCAGTTCTAGAACCTCAGCAACTCCCCAACCATGCTACCAGCACCACTGGATTGTTGAATTGCTGCACATTAAGTTCCTTTTCATATTGAAGACTCAGTTCCTATTCAGACAGAGCTTGGAAAAGTTACTTTTGGGGCTACAAATCCATGTTTGCTCTGGGATCCTTGGCATTATGGTGGAAAAGAGTAGTTCTTCCAGGTTTCATATTGAGGTGCTTGCCAGTATTCACTTCCTAATGCTAGAAGAGACCAATAGCATCTTATAGGGCCAGTCTGTGCATACAGGATTTTTTTTCTACAGAGATGGGAACACTGGGTTGGAAACCCTATGTATGTGGAAGCACCCCTGTTCGGAATGATACAAAACACACACTACCTGGGCACAAAGACAGCATCCACTCTGACATCAAAAAATTGTAGCTACTGTAGCTACTGTAGCTAATTGTAGTACTGGTCGCATAACAGATTTTGTACCTGAAAGAACAAAACACTTGAATTAAGTGTAAATGTTCCTTCCTTTGTTATACTTGAAGAAGATTGACAACCTCAGACCAAAATCTTATTCATTAATTTTAACTTGAGAAGACTCACTGAATCAGTAGTTCACTTAGTCAACACATGTATAGTTGACACTTGAAGGAGCGCCTCTGGTTCTACATGCCTGTCAGAGGATTGAGACGTGCTGGAGGTTGGTGTGCCCTGCTTCCAGGACCCCAGGACTTCTGACTCAGAGACTGAAACAGCAGAACTTGCTGAACAGGAGGAGACAGTACCATCCACCCAGAGACACAACAGGCAGCAGTGCCAGCCCCAGCAGAGAGCCCTGCTCCATCTGACATTGAAGATAACTTACTGATACCCACCTTCGCCCAGTGTAGGCACCAAAAGGAACACCTATGTCAATCCCAGTGAATTTATAACAAACAACAATTAATCAGGTTCCAGCTGTGCTGATTTTGGAACCTATAAAAGCTGAACCATTCCCCTCCAGAACATGCCAGTGATTAACTGACCATTTCTCCTGCCATAACTCTGCCTGTTGTTCCTGCCGTCCCTCTGCCTATTTCACTGCCATGTCTCTGACTTGGGATTGTATCGACTGTCTTTGATTTATAGATATTGCTGGGACTATTATTTGCTTCATATTTGTGTAAGACTGTTTCCTCACTAGAGTAAAATAAGTAATTACTTTGTTGAAAGAACTGTTTGCCATGAGCCTCTAATCCTTATTGGTTGTCCTTTGATCGGCTGCCCAGACTGAATGTGGACAGAGGTGCCCTCTTATGTGTTCCTCCAGTAGGAGTAATACACTGTGTAAGGATATCAGAGCGAGACTTCTCCACTATGGCCATCTAATTATGGAACACCATCTCCTTGGAGACCCATCTGGCACTCGTGATGCTTTCATTCCAGTGCTGAATTAAAACCTGGCTTTTTAATAAAGCCTTTTGAGCCTAATGACTTCATCCTAACTTGTGTGTGTGTGTGTGTGTTTAGGGTTTTAGATTGTTTTAACTTTTCAAATTATTCTACTTTTAAATTATTAAATTATTTTGGAATGCTTAAACTATTTTATTGCTTTCAATTTTAAATTGCTTAAAACGGTTTTATTGTTAGATGCTCAGAGATCTTATGACGCAGAGTAGGATGTAAATATTTTAAGAAAAATAATACAAATAAATAGGTAAATCCCATTTATTAAATGAGTCTACTCTGATTGGGACTAACAATAAGGTTTAGGCCATAGAATTGTAATTTTTTAAAAAGAAAGATATGCAAGGCCAGATGTGAAAACATGGAGGTTCACAGTGTTCCCCTCACAGAAAAATATTTCGACTTTGTCTCATCATTGCAAGCCCCAGTCTATTCGTGAAGTTAACATTAAACAAGATTGTTTGATGCTCTTTCAGTTGAATTCTTAAGCTTAACTAACTTACTACCGGTAAATGTGGTGGCTGTTTCTGTTTTTAATGTGGTGATCTGAGTGCCTTCATTCTTCTCCAGATGTGTGCTATTAAATTAACTACCTCAGTGTATCTGGACCAGTAGACATTAGTCATTGATGTGACCACTGAACCCTTTTCAGACCAACTGTGGGAAAAGATTCCATTTTCCTATTTTCTGTGTTGCTAGAGTGGTTGGGGAAGAAGGAAATACAACAGGAGCCACCAAGACAAAAATAAGGCATTAAATATCCTTTTCCTGTTTAGGAAAACTTTGACAAGCAAAATTTAACAGATAATGCAGTCACTGGGAATGGTGCTGAAGACTCTACACAAGGATACACAAGGTAGCCAGGTTTCTCAAAGGTAGCTGTCACCTAAATTCACAACATCATCTAGAGTTATAATGAATATATTCACGCTTCCTTTTTGTTGTTGGACTCTCTCTCACTCTCTTTTTTGCTGGGAACATTGTCAACATCAATATTTTAACACATATATTGTGTTTTACAGTGATGAAAATGGTTTCATATGTATTATTTAGTTGTAATCCCCCCAAATACCGCGCAGGGTAAGTGAGCAGTATTATCTTCCACGTTGCAGATGGAATGACGGTTTCTAAGACACAGTGAGTTGCTTTAAGGCTGCTTAATGACTTTGCAGCACAGTCAAGGTTTCATACCAGCCCTCATAACAAAATCAAATGTCTGTATGAACTCCTCTTCAACTACCTCATGTGCCATGAGAGCACAAGATTTGATCTTCCTTTTGGAAATTTAGGGTGAGATTATAGATAGTAATGATTTTTAACAGAAGCATTTTGTATTAGTTTTATTAAGACAAACTAATTATATAAAATTAACTACATTAGTTTTTGCTTACACTATTACATTTGTTAGTTATTTAAAAGAAATGTATCAATATTTTAGCTTATAACCATCAGCTGAGAGATTGGAAGTCAAACCAATGTAATGTTATGTAGTTTTAGTTGCCTAGTGCTTAGTGTAGTTAGCTTAGTTTAGTCTTACTTATGTGTGGTTTTGAATGGTCCCCCCCCTTTTTTCTCTTTGTGTGTAATTTTGTATATCCTTATTTGCTGTTCTAGATATTTAAAATTTTATGTGTTTAATAAAAATATTTTTTTTAAACGGACCTCCCTGAATTGGAATCAAACTTATCATACTACACTGTTATAGTGCTATTATTCCACTTTAACTGCCATGGCAATATCACACAGGATCATGGGATTTGCAGTTTAGGGAAAGGTATTTAGAGTTCTCAGCCAGAGAGCTCCAGTGCCTAAGCAAACTACAAACCCCAGAATTCCACAGGGTGCAGCCAGGGCAGTTAAAGTGGAATAATAGCACTATAACAATGTAGTGTGATAGGGACCTTAATCATTGAAGGACAGCCCCAGTAAAATTCCTGTCTGCTTGCAGAATCCTCTTCTGGGAGGTGATATCAGAAAGCTGCAGATGGAGCAATCTAGCAGAAGAACTGGTTAAAAAGGAATGCTGGAAGAAGGGGTGGAGAAGGGGTAGGATGAAGGAGGAGGCATATTACACCAGACTCAAACCTGACTTACCAGCAGGGAAGACTTAGGCCATTTCCACACGAGTGTGAGGTCTTAGATCCGCACTGCTCTGGCTTCCAAAATGGCAGCTTCCAGTTGGTCGTGGGTCCAGACCAATCACTGAAGCTCCCCACACCTAAAACCCGCCCTCAGCAGATTGCAGGCTCGCATTGGTGCGAACCTGCGAATCTGTACAAGGGAGCAGGTACGCAATGGCGTGCTCCGGAAAAATGAGAAACCTCTTTTTTCCAGTCTTTAAAAAGCGCACTGGAGGACCAGTTGGGGGCGTTTCGGAGTGGACTGAGTTGCAGATCTCTGGTAAGTAAGTAAGAACCTAGTCCGCTCCAAGATGCAGATGTCCTCTGTGGAGGATGCACTGCGCCGTTTTAATTCCCCCGTGCGGAAATGGCCTTAGAGTCAAAATAGCTTCCTCTGGTATAGTGTTGGCTCAGATGTCTCTTGGTCATCTTGGACTGCAATTCTAAGTGCCAGCTGAGTCCCACACAAGAGATTTTCCTCTCACCACTGAATTAGTCCCATCTGATTGTTGTAAGTCCCTTTGTAACCCGTTTCGGCTTGTAAACCCAAGCATCCCCCACGTTGGCTGGAAATTCTGGCAAATTGTAGTTCTATCTCCCACAGCTATAAATTTTCCAGGAATAAATAAAACCTAAGCTACACTTTTGTTAAATAATGGCAATAAGGAACAGTCTTGGGCAAAATCTAATAGAATAAAACTACTGAATGTACTGAATGGCAATTCAACCCTTCTTTAAATGCTATTGATTTAATGGGTCTAACTCTAGTTGTGACTAATGATTGGATTTGGCCCTTTGTTTCTAGCAGTGCGAATAGGAATAGCTATTTGTGTTCTGCACTATATGTGTTTGTGAGTGGTTCTGCATACTCACTCTAAAAAGAAAAGGAAAGAAGAAAACAGGAGAAGAGAGTAGAGGGGACAGAGTGCATTCACCATATAAATAAAAAATGGAAATAAATAAATAAGAAATAAGAAAAAAATATAAATAGTACAGGGATAGGGAATGTTCGGACCTCCTGATTTTTTGGACTTCAACTCCCAGAAGACCCAGAAAGTATGGCAAGTAGTAAGGGTTTCTGGGAATTGTAGTCTGAAATATCTGGAGAGTAAAAGACTCCTCAGTTTTACTATAAAAAGTTCCAGGGAGTGATAGGCCTTTTACTGTTTCCTCCTCATTTCATAGAACTACATGAATGAGCAGAGTATGGTATGTTTCTTCTGATAACAACACCACGACCAGTTAAGTTTTAACCAAAAGTTCTGTTCCGATTATAAGGAACCTAAAACTGAGAATGGGAGTAAGGAAAAACAAAACAAACCACCAGCCATTTTTACAAAATTGTATGCTGCTCCAGCCTTATCATGTTTACTGTTACTTATTTTATGATCTCAGTCATGTATGTTCAAGTTCTAACTATGGAGAAATATTATTTTGATTCATTAGACTCCAAAATGAAAGCAAGAAGCTTTACCCTCACTCTGTAGTGGCTTTACAATGATTACATGACATATTGTCACGAAATATCCATTTACCTTCACTTTGGAACCTACTGAGTAAATAATAGTAGTGCCAGTTAGCAGGAGGGACTTTCAAGTAGTAAAATTAATCACTCCTCATCAGTGTATTTGCCCGTATTTTGCCTTGACTCTGAGACTGATTAAATGTCTCCTCCATTTTCACTGTATGCCAGGTGTGTGGTCAAGCTGGAAGAAACAACTCAGCACTAATTTGCATCACTGATTTTTCCCACATGCATAGCTTACAGAACTTTTTATTAGACGATTCCCATAACAATCAGTCACTGAAACTCCATAACTTCTTTCTTCTTTCTCCACAACTGTGCCTCCCACCCATGTACATAGATAGCCCCACTCTTTGTCATAGCATTATGCACAGGATTCTGGTAAGTAGACCCCATGTGCAAGACTCATTTCCTTCAGTTTTTTAAATATTGTTGGACTCTATCAGAGAGAAATAATGGCGTCTGTGGGGCCAAAGTGAGGACATAAGGGTACATTTGAAAAAGGTCTCGAGTTCCAGAGAAGCCTGGATGGCTTACTTTCCTTTTTACAACATTCTTGGTCACTTTTTGCATCAGCTAACATAATATAATTTTGACATTATGAATTTTTGGACTATATACAGTTTCTTTTGGAATGGCACATTTTCTTCACATTTCACCCTATACATGTCTCACCTACCCAGACTACATATTTGTGTCTGGACTGCACATTAAAAAGACCCCCCCAACCCCCCCCAACCCTGCATGTAAAAGCAAATGCTAGTAAAAAGTTGACGAGTAATTATTCCATCAGTAGGTCACCCACTCTCTGTCCAAATGCACTGCACTATATCTAGGAGCAAACCTTCTTACCTTGCACCTTTCCAGGTTCTAGTTGTTCATCACAAAGCCATACCTGCATGGGCATGTAATTCCATGAGTATATTTTGACAAACAGAAATGGATTGTGTTATCATTTTGGTGTTGAAGAACAGCTAAATTTAGCTAGAAACTTGGATTTGATCAACAGGTTTGAGACCATGACACATATCCAGAGCATGGAAAGGTTTCTGGATAGTAACTCCCAGGGCTCTAGAAGGTGTATTCCAAAAAAGTAACTTTCCCAACTTCTGTCACAGTATTAAAAGATAACCTCTGAAGTGAGACTTCCCTTAGGATCGTCACATTTCAGAAAGCAGGTCTTGAATATTCATATTAAAACATGCATTTTGAGAGACAGGATTTTTATTTGCAAGCATGGAATTTGGATATTTTTATAAGGATTCTGATATCTCAGAACTTAGAATTGTTTTACAGTATACTGAAGCAGTTGCAACTTTTGTATGGGAAGAGTGTGATTTAAGTCAAGAATGACAGTTATTTAGATTTACAGTGTTTGAAAACTGATAAAGAAAACAAGAAAATAAACAGATTGCCAGTGGTATTAACTAGACATGCCAAAGGTTATAGGCACATATTAGATGACATTGAGAAGTGGAATAATAAAATTTCCCCCACCTCATGAGAGGAACTCCAATAACTCACAGTCAATAATATCCAATGAGGCTCTGCAAGACCTAATAACTTATGAATCTCACCCTTAGTAGCTGTGATAAATTCGTTACTTCATTCCCCAATGCCACATACTCCACAGGCGGCTAAATACTTCACTTCAGACCACATCCTTTCTGATTTCAGGATTTTCAAAACAGAGAAGGGAATTAAAAACCTGAAGGCTTGGATAAAAGGGAGAACTCTGGGGTGCAGCGAGCCTTTAAAAGAAAAAACACCAAAAATCCTCTAGCTGCCTGTGGTTGAATGCTTGGAAGACAATGTTGCCTTTTACATTGCAGAACTTCTGGAATCCTCATTGAGTGGGCTTCAGACAGGCTTCTACAGTTTGGGAAACCCCTGCCTCATTTACAGAGTCTGCCTCTTCCTCCCTTAAGAAAGCACACCATCCAGATAAGGAAAAGCTATTTAAAGAAAAAAACAAAAAACCCTGAAAACTAATCTGGAACTGTTGGCAATTACACTATTGAGCAATACCTTCCCCCTTCTGTTTCAGTGCTATGTTAAGTTCTTTGTGAGCTTAACACATGTCCAGATTGTAGCTAATTCCAGAGCTGGATACAAAATGTGCACAAAAGTTCTATTGATAATCCTGGGACAATTGTTGCTTTCATACCAGTGTGCATGTGCACACATGCACATACCTGCACCATCTTCCTTGATTATTTTGAAACAATGTCCGTAGGTTGGGAAGGTACTTGTAAAGGTACTTCCCAGCTTGGGATTCAACTACTTGGGATTCAACTGCCAGAATTTGGGGTCAATATCCTGTCAAATACCAGTGGGGTGTAAAATGGCATGCTTGCTCAAACGAGGCCCATTCCAGGGCATCCCCATTGTCCTTGAGATATGCAGGGGGGATAGACTTGTGCCTACATGCCAATCAGCCTTTATGCTGGGTCATTGCACTATTGGGTGAAGAAGAAGTAGTTGTACAAATTGGAACTGCATACCTCCTTATGGAAGCATGTAAAAAGTACAACTGCCAAAGTAACTCAGAGTTACACCAATGTAATGTCCCCATAAGATTCCAGCACAGGAGTTCTTGTCCAGAAAAGTTACACAGAAAAGCTGTGATTAATCTCATTTATTTATAGCTGCACATGCACATGCTCAGAGAGAGAGAAGGAAAGAGAGAGAGAAGAATATAATTGTGACTCATTTGGCCTTAAAGAAAATGTTGGTATTTGCTGAAAGCTCAGCCCTCTGGTTCCCCTCCCCTCCCTCCACCCTCTCCCTACCCTGGTAGTTGTTTGCAAAGGTCTGCTCTGGAACAGCAGTCAAATGAAGAAAGTGGTGTTATTTCAACAAAGCCAGAAACCTTCCTTTCTCCTTGTAAATATTAGTATGTCTTGCAAGCAGGGCTAAGAGCTGCCAGGCATCCTGTCATTTAAACAGAGTCTGGACTGATTGACGCCAAGTTTCTGTGAAAGATCTGAAGAGTGGTGCATTAGTTTAGGAGTATAGTGCAGACATGCCTCCCCTTTTTTTAAAAAAATCCCATTGACTCTCCCACCCCACTATTTTTTTTTTAATGTCAACAAATTCCAGGGGAGCTGGTTTCTGTCACAGTCCAAAATAATTAGCAATGAAAGAAACATTTTATTTAATGTTTGAACTAGTCAGAATTTGGTAACAAGGTAAAAAAAGCCAGATCTGCTGCTGACATCATGTAAAACAGTGAGGTGGCAGAACGTGAAGAGTTGGGTGGCCCAGAAAAGCCACAGAAAATACGCCTGTCCAAACCTCTGAACTCAGGAGAAGCAAGATAGGTCAGTAAGGGCACACCTGTTGACTTTGAGGATTAGATGTGCTTATATAGTGGATCCGATCCCTGCAGTCTCAATGCAGTCAAGTCCAAGCAACGATGATCTCCTGTCCGTTTGCCTGACTGACAGCATGGATGTCACTGGGGCAAGCACAAAAAATGCCCATATGCTACAGGACCTTCCAGACCAACCTTAAAACAGCCATAGAAGAAGCTTTTATCATGGCATCACCTTGCCTTCTTCACTGATCTTTACAGGGGCTTCTCGTGACATTGTTCCACACATATATGTATCCCTGTTTTAATGCCACTTTTTTTTCATTTTCCTTACTGCACAATACCTGTTGTGAAGAAAAAGGGAGAATAGCTGTACAGTGCCTTTAGACTACTACCATGAAGTCCACTTCATCTAGAAACACTCTCTCTATAACTGAACTAATTGGAACAATTAGTTTCCCCTGTCCCTCATTGCAATTTACACAGAGATATGCACCTCAGTGATCGAACTTCCAAATCAGGCCCTTGTTTACCTTCTAAGGATGTATCACAAAGCAAAGTATATTGACTGCAAGATATGTAAGAGAGGAAAATCACAAGCAAGGGGAAACTGATATATTTCATCAGTAGGAGGAACACCTTGCTAAAAAACAATGCTAAACATACTATCTAGCTGGACTATTAGACTGAAGCCCACCTACTGTCTTCACTAAAAGTGAAAGGGGTGAATCGTATTTGGAATAGTCTTTTCTGTGCCCTTGCCCCAAAACATGCAGTGCAGTTTCCTTTCACAATACAATGCATAATCGAGGATAAATGGTTTCTCATTCTGTTTGCTCATGTCATTTAGCTTACCCTATAAAGGTAGAGAGCCAGCATGATGTAGTGATTTGAGTGTTTGACTACTACCCTGGTGAGCACAGTTTAATTCCCCATTCAGCAGTTCCCCTGATTCCGCCCCCACCTTGCGTACGTCATACACTCTCAGCCCCAGAAAACCCCATGATAGGGTTATTTTAGGGTCTCCATAAGTCAGAAATAACTCAGAAATAAGTCAGAAATAAGCACACAACAACAATAATGGTACACTGGAAGGATAGATTGTGGCCAGTGTATTTGCCTATGTCACAGTAAACTCCAAATTCTCATTTACTTGATTTGAAATTTGTTCAGCTAAATAATTCTGCAGGTATGTGAAGAACCTGTTACATGTATCACTCATCTGGAAAGATAAGGAATATTTGCATATGTACCTGCAAAGTAGGTTGATTGCAGTGCTGGATCCACAGAGTGTATTTTACATCACCAAGTGGAAAGCAACTAGAAAGGGAGATGGCACACAATTTATATTATAGCAAATTGTTACAAGTGGGACATATTCCAAACTAGCTAACTGCCGACATTGGCAACATTAGTATTTTTTTTTATTAAAAGGTTTCATAATACATACAAGCAAAATGAGAAAGAAACAACAAATTACAACAATAAAACATACACAGAAAGAAAAAGCTAATACTACATAATATTTGCCTAAAAACTAACCACAAAACCCTAAAGATATTAAAAAGAGAAAAAGTTTTCTGCCTTTCCTAATGCAGATTATAGATTATAAAATAAACTTCTCTAGTTGTAAATGTTGTTCAAATACTTCAACTGCTGCTTTCCTAAACATACTAAGGGTCAAAGTCTACATTTTATACTCATTTTCTTGCAAACAGCAGATTAAAGCTTCCCAGTATTTCACAAAAGTTGTCACTGATTTTGTCAATATTGTCAATTTGTCCATTTCAGCTAAGTCCAGCAGTTTTATCAACCAGTCCTCTTTCACTGGGATCTCTGTTCTTCCATTTCTCTGCATAGAGTAGTTGTGCTGCAGTGGCCCTGTATCATAACATCTTGCAATACTTTGTCTCCAATTGAGCTTCTATTAGTTCCAGTAGGTTTTAGTTGGATGTTAACTTCCAAATTTTATACATCGTAACATATATTTGATTCCAGAATTTCTTGGTCTTAACAATACAGTAAAAAGATCCCACCTGTTGCTCACATTTTCAACATTTATTAGAAACCTCTTTGCGTTTAGGCCAATATTTCTTGTGTCAAATACCAATGATACATCATTTTATAAAAGTTCTCTCTGAGATCATGACATAATGTAAATTTAATTCCCTCCAATCACATTTTCCCCACTGTTCCAGTTGTATATTATGTCCAATAACTTGTACCCACTTTATCATATAATGTTTAACTAATTCTTCCTCCGTCTCTAATTTTAATGAATATTTATGTGTCTTACCAATCTAGTGTTCATAATCTGAGCACAACTGATTCTCAAAGTCAGATTTTGTCAATGCAAAGTCATACAGTTGTTTGTCCATTTTATATTTCTCTCTTAACTGCCTATAAGAGAACAATTGAAAATAATAACCTTCAGTCATTATTTGACAGCAAAATCCAATCTTTCAACCAAACTAAACAACATGCTATTACTACATTTTAAAAAAATTCCACTTGGTTTCTGCTGCCCCCAAATAAAAAAGATAGCAAATACTTGCTGTATTAGTAAATGGGGTGAAATATAGATTGATAGAAAACAGAGTCAGTGTCAAGTGATAAATGCCTTGAAGGCAAGAATACAAATATGCTTTGTAGGCAAGAATACAAAAACACCAATGCCTCCTTCTCCTTCTCCCTCTCGGGTCTAAAGCAATCATGGGCTAGAGAGCAGAAAGATGGTTTCTTTTTCTTTCTCTTGGGCACTACTGTTCCAAGGACCTGCTCTTTGGCTCACACGCTTTCTCTTCTGTTATTTCTGCTGCTACCTTCCCTCTTCACTTTGTCTAACCCTATTATCCACTTCTGAGATAATGATAACAGGAAACATTTCGGTAGTTTGGGTTGGTTTTGTTGAAAGAAGACAACCAGGCAATTCCCAGTGCCTGCACAGATGAATTCTTCAGAATTCATTCTTTGTAGTTCTTGCTGGAGGTGAGGACAGGCATTCAAAAGCATGAGGGACGGAGTTTTTGAACATACATTATCTTTCCTGAAAACCAAGACCTTGAAATGTAGTAGATGTATTTCAAAGGAATTCCACCATACCTTCTCTTTACATAATATCGTCAGCCTTGTTTTTTCCCCTCCTCTTCTGTTTCTTCCATTTCTTATGCTTTCTTTATCTCATGCTCTGTTCATTCTCCTTATTCTTTTTTCTTCTTCTTCAGATCTCATTTCTGCATTCCCACGTCTTTCTGTTCCATAACAGAGGACAGAATTTCCGTATGAACTTGAACTATGACCGCTACAGATTTTAAGCACCTGCTGTAAGGAAAACAGTGGGAAAGGGAAGTGAGAATAGAAGGCATTGACAAGACTAGGGTGTCTCCTTCTACCAACCCACTCTGGTCTCTTTCTTTAATAATAAAAATAGCTTCTAGAAATCTCATCGGCCTTTAAACTTTACACATGCATAAAACCTGGACTTATGTTTATAGGTGAAACTAAAGGAAATGGTGGTTCATAAATATGTAAATCAGAGTAATCAATTGTAGCCCTCCAGATGTTTTTGGACTGCAGTTCTCAGCTTCCTCCACTTTTAGCTCTGCTGGTTAGAAGCTGCACTCCAATAGAATATGAGGGTCACAGTTGCCCACTGATGGAAGCTACTGCCCAATGGAATACGAAGGGCCACAGTTGCCTACCTGTGATGTAAAACAAGAGCCAGAAGTTTCAATCAATTCCAGGATACCACTTTAATCTCAACGGTACCAAGGAATTACATATGTGAATGTAATGGGTGATTGTCACATTACCTGCTTACATTTCATTACACATCAGTAGAGTTGTCCTGGCAGCAAGATATTCAGTAGACACAACAGAGGTCATTGAACTCAGAGCTCCCTTGACACAACCAAAACCAGCTTCCTCTGTTGAAAACACAGAGAAGGAAGAAAGGAAGGAAATGATGGCAACAGGAAGGCCTGACAATGGAATCTTATTTTACTGTGGAAATTGATACACTTACAGACCCATCCTATGAGGGGAATTGCATCTCACTATAGTCTTACTTCTATGCCATACACTCAATATTATATTCATGCTGTTCCATTATGTTTCCCATAGTTGAATTCTTCTATACCTAACAGAAATATTTCATCAAGCTATTCAGTTCCACACAAGATACTCTGTGTAGCAGCCAAACTGAGAGCTGTGATTTAAAAAAAAAATGCAAAAGGGATATTGTCATATTCCCAGCCTGATTTCCTTGACATGTATCCATTTACTATTGACAAGCACATTGTCCTCTTTCTCCTCCCCCAAGTAGACATTTTGTGCTTGTCTGACCATTGGCCATATGGCAGCTTTTTCCTGTGGGTAGGTTTATTATTAGCATTTCACAGCTGGAGACTCAATAACTCCATGTAGCTGTGATATTACACTAATTGGCCAAGACATCTCTGAAGAGAGGGTTAGAAAAGAGCGATTGGAAACAGAAGAATCATTCTGAGCTTGTGTGTCAGAAAACAAGGCACTGTGTCATGTGCAAGATGTCTCAAGAAGAGCTCTTTTTGATTAAGTTGTTATTAAAAATCATGCTTTTTTTGAAGCTTTTCTTTTGAAAAACAGTGGGAATGATAAGGAAACTTGAAACACAGAAGCTAGCTCCTTTTTTTTTCTCCCCCAGACATATTTTTCTATTCTAATTGTGCCATAAGAAACTGGGCAAGGTGTGTGAACAGTATGTGTAATGTTAACCCATCACTTAGTATTATCATCACAAGGAAGTTTTGGTGGCAGTGGTAGTAGAGTAGGAGAAGCCACAACTCATATTAGGGATTAAATATTAAATGTCTACCATTCAGAAGCTTTATCTACAGAGTAAACCACAAAATGTGGCCAGCCTGACTGCCTGCCTGCCTCTTCTGGTACATTTCTTTCTCAGCTGTTCATACAATGCCTGTCTTGAAGGAGAAATGTTCTTGAAATGAATGGCAAACCAATCAACAAACCCAACCATGTCAAATTTGGGGTTTTAGTGCTGTTTCTTACAAATTTCATTTGGGATACTGAACAGGAGCTGTTGTAGGATGGAAAATTGACCTCACTACACAGCCCTGATGTTTGTTTTCTCAAGTGTGTACCTGTATGTATTATAAAAAGAAACAAACAGACATGTATTCAAAGTCTAAAATAATGAACAAATAGAATGAAAGGTCATAGATAAAAATTAGAGAAATACACTCAAATTCCATCACAGGAAAGACTGAAGAAAGAGAGTGCTTGCTATGACATGCAGTCCTCTGCATATTTGAAAGCAAAAATGTCCCATGGAATACAATAGGACTTATTCTGTGCTTAGGAATTAACACGTAAATATTATACACTAATGTCTAAAACCATTGTAACCTTGATTAGAGATGTGCAGAAAGCAAATTTGGGTCTATTGGTAGGAATATATTGTATTTAATTGTAAGGAGTATAAAGGTTAATTCCAATCAAGGTACATTATGCTGCCTTATTTTCACTTGAATGGCAAATTCAAACTCCAAGACTTTTGAAAATACATTCACTTGAATACCCATTTAACATTATACATGATTCATTGATTTCACCTTAAATAATGTAATGCCTTATATTCAGAATCAGTAAAAATTAGAAGAGACTCATTAAGGTAGTAATTAAATCATGACTTACTCGTCCCTTTGACTTTAATGGCTTTACTCTAAACATGACTGCACCTGGATCCAATGCAACTGGTTATGTATAGTTAAAATTACTGTGAGAGAAGAGAGTGAAATACATAGTTCTGCTAGAACTCCAAATGCTGCTAAAATCCAATAACTGAGAGATGCTGTTTAGCTGCCTCAAATACTCATAGAGATCACCTTAGTATGATGGATGCTTCTATGAGAAATGTGTTGATAGATTTAGGCACTTTTGGAAATACAAGTGAAGAAATCCCTCCCCCACCCCATCCCTTTATCTCTCCTTTGTTAGCTACTGGTTCTTCCCTGAGTTCAGTTATTAGCCTTAACTAAAGTGAAGCCGCTGAATCAATAGGAATTTTGTAAGTCAGCACTTATGTAAGCTCAATTGATTCAATAGGTCTACTGTAGTTAGAACTAACAACTGGATTTAGGACAGAATGGGACTGATGCAAGCGTCTAGATATTTTTGGACTGCAACTCCTAGCAGCATAACCAAAAGTGAGGAATGCTGGTAGTGACAGTCCAACAACATATTGAAGGCTACATGACTCCCCCCTTCATTCATCTTTTTTTATATCTAGAGTAAAAGAAAGTTTGTCTGTGTTCAGCCAGTTTCAGGGACTGGATGTGATCAGCTTTTGGATCAGCTTGAATAGCTCTGATCTGTAAAGATCACCGATGCTGCACTGGCTTATTTAATTAGGATAATATTTTTTAACGCTATGTATTTACAACAATAGAGAAATGGGATTATTTTTACATCCAAAGTGAGAGATATAGGCCATTTCCACACTAGACTGTTAGAGTGCTATTGTTCCACTTTCAACCTCAAATGGCCCTCTCTAAACTGCAAACCCCAGGGTTCCATAGGATGTTGAAAGTGGAATAGCACTATAACAGTCTGGTGTGGAAATGGCCATAGTTTCCAGGATACGACGCATTTCCTCATTACCACTGTCCCATCTTGTGGTCTTCTCCTTCTCTTGTAGAATTTCAGAGCAGGGGGAAAAGTACCCAAGAATGATTACCACAGAAGTGCAACTGTAACTTATTACCCTAAGCCCAATTACTGGGATGTAAGCCTCATGGAGCACAGTGGAAGTTATTGTCCATTTCCACACATGGCGGTGGAAACGCCCTGTGCCAGTACTTACCAGACTTCTTGGCTTGACGCTGTAGTCCAGGCTGCTCCAGAGCAGTGCGTGGCCGCTGCTCCACACTGCTCCGGGGACGAAAATGGTGGCTTCCGGTTGGTGGAGGCTCTTCACCAAGCGCTGAAGCTCACCAGCCTAAAGCCCGCCCCCGGCAGATCTGCAGGCTCGCACTGGTGCGAGCCTGCAAATCTGCACCAGAGCGCCAGAATGGAGTGGCGCGCTCCGTGCTTTTGAAAGACCTGTTTAAACAGGTCTTTAAAAAGCATGCTGCGCAACCACTTCTGGACGTTCCAGAGTGGACTGAGGTGCAGAATTTCAAAAAGTAGCCCTACCCAGTCCACTCTACGGTGCAGAAGTCCTCTTTGGAGGACGCTTTGCACCGTTTTTTTTTAGCCCGTGTGGAAATGGCCATTGCTAAGTAACGAGTCCCATAGCTTCTTCCTCTAATGTGGGATCTTCTGTGAGATGAAAATTCTTTTATTGCCCATTTTACAAGGTTTTAATCTATTTATTATGAAAGTTAAAACTGACTTTTAAATAGCGAAAACAAACTCTCTTCCATATTTCTCTTGTTTATATGGACTAAATGAAGCCACATATGATGGGAATAGTGTGCGGCAGATATAACAGAAACCTGACCTTATATCTGGGTTGTAGCACTTCAGACTGTATGAGGGTACAGTATCCCAATACTAAATGTTCCTGCCCTCCATTAAAGAAAATATGTCAGACAAGGGGAGGGGAATAGTTTAGAATCCTTTGCCCCAATGTCTACATAATGGGGATAAAAAAAACAGATTGAGTCTGAGTCTACCTCATGAGCCCCTATTTGCAGTGTAGAGTGGTACAGCCCAGCTACTGTTTTTCCTAAGCCATCACCAAGGCTGGGTTTAAAGTAACAGAGCTCTTTTACCATGCTAGTTAGCTCATCAGTTGTGAATGTGAAACTTGAAGGTTTACCCACAGGTGTTTCCTGAGAATGAAATTCACCCCTTGCTTCTGCTGCACATCCTGCCTCTTCCCTGTCTGCTTATATATTACCCATGACATTAAAATAATAATCATCATCATTACAGAAATATGGCAGCTTTTGGGATAAGGCTAAAATCCATCACCAAAGCAAAAGATCCTGATTGATGAATGGCAGGAGTGAGTAATTCAATCTCTTCCTGGCTATTATAGATCTATTGCATTATACTTCCCACTGATCCAAAACATGGTTTGCTTCCTTTCAGTCCTCTAGAAAACCACAAATGCTCCTCATAGTTGCCATGGGTTTTCTTCTCCACTATGGAGGTCACAATTCAGCATTGGCTGCATCTTTGAATTCTTTCTGAAAAGTTCTTTCAGAAGAATTGAGTATCGGAAGCATGGCTCATCTCCATCAGGCAGATACTCCAGTTCTATGTTCCTTCAATACTGAATGTATTATATTCCTTATCACTGTTTTTTAATTCAAGCATGGAATCAATTGGCCTTCCAGACATTGTTGGAGTGCAATTCTTTATTCTCAGTATTCCTCATCATTGCCTATCTTGGCTAAAGCTGCTGAGACTGGCAGTCCAACAACATCTAGAGGGCTGCATGATTCTCAGCCCTAGCTTCATTGTAGATTTATGTCCAGAACTTATATTTCTAAAATATATTTTGTATTTTTTGATCTAAGGCCCTTTCCAGACGTGGGGGTGGAAACGACAGAACACACTACTCACCGGATTTTAACTTCGTCCAGGCGAGTCCGTCGTGACGAGGAGGAGTGCGAGCTCATTGCTCCGCACTCTTCCGGCGTCCTAAATGGCAGCTTCCGGTTGGTGGAGGCTCTCCACCAACCGGAGAAGGTCGCCAGCTGGAAGCCCGCCCCCGGCAGATCTGCAGGTACGCACTTGTGCGCACCTGCAAATCTGCTCCAGAGCCAGGCGACGGAGTGGCACGGGGTTGCGCGCTTCGTGCTTTTTAAAAACCTCTAAAAAGAGGTTTTTAAAAAAACACGCCACGTGACCAGTTCCGGTCGCTCCAGAGTGGACTGAGGTATGGAACTACAAAAAGTAGTCCGCCCCAGTCCACTCTACAGTGCAGAAGACCTCCGTTGGAGGTCGCTCTGTAGCGTTTTAATAGCCTGGTGCGGAAAAGGCCTTAGAGTGAAGGCAGGAGCTGCATTTCAGTGCAGAGTTCAGTGTGCTTACCAATGATGTCTTTCTTCACTTATTTCACTCCCACACACAGGAATGAATGATTTCAGCAGTTTTCTCCCTGCTCTGCAAGAATATCATTGTTTCTGTACAATTTTGAGGATTGTTCATATTTCAGGATTTATTTATACAAAATTACGCATGGTTAATCAGAATGGAGACTGTAGTCAAGAAATCAGAAAAAGACTAGAATTTGGAACGGCATCTATGAAGGAACTAGACAAGATTGTGAAGTGTCAAGATATATAATTGAATACTAAAGTTTGGATTGTCCATGCCATTATGCTTCCAGTTTCTACGTACGGTTGTGAAAGTTGGGCAGTGAAGAAAGCTGATAGGAGAAAAATCAGCTCATTTGAGATGTGGTGCTGGACTAGAGTTCTACAGATCCTGTGGACTGTTAAAAAGACCAATAGGTGGGTCCTAGAGCAAATCAAGCCTGAAAATCTCCCTAGAGGTCAACGTGACTAAACTGAGATGGTTTTACTTTGGACATATCGTGAGAAGACACAACTCACTGGAAAAGACAATAATGATTGGTAAGGTAGAAGGCAGTAGGAAAAGAGGAAGATTGTCTTAAAGATGGATAGACTCAATCAATGAAGCCACAACCCTGAGTATGCAAGATCTGAGCAGGGCTGTAGTGTCACCATAAGTTGAACTTGACTTGACAGCAGTTAACAACAAAGTGAAATGCCTGAAGCATATATCTTAAATAGAAATTTAAAGGAATTTCAAAGATACAGATGTTTGCATAGTCATTCATCTCACATTCATGTCAGGACTGTGAGATTATCTGTCCTGAGACTATTTTGAATACTGGAGTTTCCAATTCTGCCCCAGGTAAAGCTTAGTATTACTTCAGATGTTCTCTAAGTTTTGTCTTCAGTAACTGCAATCTGAGGTAGCTAGGAACATTTTTCTTGAGAAAGTATACCCAGATATGTAAAGGGTTGACCTGTTCAGTGACATGTCCATTAATAGTCCATCTGACCTGGAGGTGTGGGCAGGGGGCATCCATGCAACACTGCAAACTGGTTTGGAATAACTGACCAACAGTTGTTCTTTTTTGCCAAAACTTTCAAAATCACTCTTCAGTCCTTAAGTCTATTACTATGTTGTCTCAAAATATATCTTCAGTTCCTACCCAAACTAATTGTTAAAACAGCAACGCATGGTTTTCCTATGCAGAAAATTATTTTTGGCAGAAAACATGTATTTTGCACAAAATGCACTGATTCCTGCACAACACACCCATACACACACCCACAGAAAATACGTGCAGGAAGACTTCATGTGGTTTTTCTTTGTAGGATTTTGTGTATTTAAAAACACAGATTGCATACAATTAAACAATCAAAGGCTGGCATTCTGTGTTGTAATTACAAATTTGTAACCTAGGGTTACAGATCCGTAACTGCTCTGTATTCAGTAGCCATGTAGCCATTATTGTGCCATTATTGCCACAATCATAAATGCCCCTCAAGCGCACCTTAACAGACAACAGTGGCACTGAGCAAAGAGGTCTGCTCAGTTGCCAATTGCTGTGCAAGGAAGAGGATGTTTCCAGCACCCTTTCACCAGTGAGCAAGGCTGCAAAAATCCGAAGCAGTACCCCTGTTGTAACTCCTCATTGCAGCCTTGCTCATTTCTGGAAGAGGGCTAGAAACATCATCCCTCTTGCATCTGAACAGACTTTCATTTGATGAAGCTTCTGGCTTTTAAGGACAGTTCAAGGGGCTGGGCCAGGAGACATAATTTAATTATGCATTTGTAATTAAGCAGCTGATGTAGGATATGGTGGAACATGTTTAAGCATCCTTATTGGGAATTTTTGACAGCAATGTTCACACACACACACACACACACAAGTTCTATCAGTTTTCAGCTCCCCACAAGCAGTCTTTTGTAAAACTGAAAGGTCTTAATTTCCCATTCCAGACAAAATCAACCCTAAATACTTTGTATTACAAGATTGATGATAATTGCTTGGGAAAGTTCCTCCTCCCCGAAAGCAAATATGAGAATTGCAACAAACTTAACGGGAACTGGAATGCTAGAGGGGCAGGACAGAGAAGATGATGCCATTGTCTGCTCATCAAAGACAGCCAGTGCTTTACCTTTGTGACCCCTGGCTCCACTACAGTACTGAGTCCCAAATGTGTAAGATACCAAGCTGTTTAGGGGTCTATCCCTTGCTCACATTACTCAGTACAATGCTGTGTGTGTTGGGTGGCATTATATAAACCACAGGTGAAAAGCCTTTGGACCTTTAGCTTGGGACTGCAGCTCCCATCAGCCCCAAACACAGTGAATGGTGAGGGACTGTGAGATTTATAGTACAACAAATCTGCAGGACCAAAGACTCTGTACTATTGACAGAGTTGATGATGATAATGGTGATGATGGTGATGATAATGATGATGATGAAAAAAAATAGTGACTCAGAAGGCCAGAAATACAATTTTTTAAAAATGTGGTTTAGGGGTATGCTTTTGTATCATGGAATATTTACCTGCGTTTTATGTGCATAAATTAAGAGGAATAATGGCATGAATGATGACGGGTGCTCAGACTTATTTTTATTTTACCAAGATTGATCCAGAGCTCATGTCAGCTTGGAAAAGGAACTGGGGAATACAGCATACTTTTAAATTACATCCTGGAAGCGAGCAGTGTTGCCAGTATACATTGTGACTTTTTCAACTGTTCTTTCTGCTCCCTCTAGAGTGTATTTTGACGGCACACAATGGCACTATTGCAGTTAGCATTTTTGTCACTATGACTTCAGTGACATCTCAGAAGGCATGAATTCCTGGTGCCTTTTGGGGTATGTGTGCGTGTGTGTGTGCTGCTATAAAATGTCTGCTAAACAAATTGACTCCTCAAATGTTCCTTTGTGGGGAGAAAGCATTATAAGAATTTAATAAGATAGAATAAAACTTTTAAGCTTAACCGTGAAATAAGTATGTCATGCTACTAAACTCTTTAGGGCGGTTTAATTGGCCATTACCTGAGTATTTAAATCTGTAAGATTACAAAATTGTTTATACGATGCCCTGTTGTGGTTTTACATTTATTGAGTTCAGTAACAACCACTCGTAAGGGTTTTGTTACAGGCTTTTATGAAGTCAAATTACACCCAATCTCATTGTCTCTC
Source organism: Cyclura pinguis (assembly GCA_030412105.1). Lineage (NCBI taxonomy): Eukaryota > Metazoa > Chordata > Lepidosauria > Squamata > Iguanidae > Cyclura > Cyclura pinguis. Next base: position 34,511,364 of record CM059604.1, on the reverse strand, counting down.
ATTGTTCATTGACATGCTGAAGGCAAGTTACCCAACAGCACTAGAGAACAATAAAATCTGAGCAATTCTGCAACATGGTTCAGCCATGCACCAGCTCACAATATACCTCTGGAGACCAGAATGTTTGATATGTTGCATCCACAGATGGCATAAATTCCACGAATCCTTTCAAATCAGTGCCTTATATTTCATATGGTGAAGGTGTATTGATATATGTTTTCTAAAAGAAATAACATGTTCTCTCTTTGCTTATCTGCAAAGGCAAGTTAGTTTAAAAGGCAGCTAAGCTACTGTTTGCCAGTTAAGGTCTTCATGAGAAATGAGCTGGTGAGGGAAGGAAAGAGAAAGAAAATGGAGAAAGAAAAGTGGATGGCAGAGAAAGAGCTCCTCTAGACAGGACAAATGTGTCAGGAGGTTGTTGTTTCTTGTATTTTTTTTTAAATCCAACAACATTTTTGTTGTCTCAAACTATTTTCTGCCAGTTCCTGCTACCAGCTGCAACATTTTATTCCTACCCTCAAGTGGGTTTCTTTCTAATTCAAGATATGTCAGAACAATATGTTCCCTTATCTTCTCCTCCTTTCTTTTAAAATGTTAGAGTTATAGTGCTATAGTGCATCAGTGAAATGGCACTTCTGCATCATAACTCTATAGCAATAAAAGAATTTTAACCAATTCAGAGAGCAGAAAAATTGCCCTCCAAGCCATAAGACCATCTCAGCAAACTATGTCCCAGTTTAAAACAAAATTGAAGTACCCTAGTGAAGACCCAAGCCATCCCTACCAACAGCAAATGAAAGAGAACAGAATGGAATGAGTGAATGTGGAGTGAATATCACAAAAACTTCCAAAGCCTATGGAGCTCTATTGTGAGAATTCACACTCATGTAGATCAATCTGGAAGAGTGCAAAGAGTAATAACGGGTAGCAGAGGGGTGGAGGATGGTTATTTATTTATTTTAATCTCTCCCTTTTATCATGAAATCTAAAGTAATAGTAAATGCATAAAATACCCTAAAGGCACCAGATCCCTCCTGATCTTGGAAGCTAAGCAAGGTCAGCTCTGGTTACTACTTGCATGGGAGACAGCCAACTAATAGGCTGTAAGCTATATAGTCAGACCTCTACATTAATGGATCTTGTATCCATGGATTCAACCAACCACAATGGGAAAACATTAATAAAAACCAAAAGCAAACTTTGATTCTACCATTTTATATAAGGGATGCCATTTTACTACACCAGTATAAACAATGGTACTTGATCATCCACACATTTTGGTATCCATGAAGAGTCCTAGAACCAAACCCTGGTAGATACTGAGGGCCCACTGTATTTCAGAGTAAGGAACTGAAAAACCACCTCTGAAGATTCCTTGCCTAAGAAAACTCTGTGAAATTTATCAGGTTGCCATAAATCAACAGACAACTTGAAAGTACAGACACATATAAACACAAAAAATAAGATCAGCAATGAAAACAATTCCAGATCAGTGAACAATTTTTTAAAAATAAAAAGCATATTAAATAACTCTATAAGTTAAAACAGCTTAAATAGTCTAGAACAGGTTTAAAAACCACCCACATGCTTCAAAGTAAATTAGGCTCAAATAGCCAGCATGGTGTAGTGGTTTGAGTATTGGAGTATGACTCTAGAGATCAGGGTTCAATGCTTCACTCAGCTGTGGAAACCCACTAGGTGACCCTGGGTGGCTCACACATTCTCAGTCCCAGAAAACCCAATGATAGGATCACCTTAGGGTGGTCATAAGTTGGAAACAACTTGAAGGCACACAGCAACATGCTCTAATAAAAAACCATGTATTGACCTGGTGTCAAAGAGAAACCAATGTTGGTACTAGTCAGACCTCAAAGGGGAGGGCATTGTGCAAGTGGAGCATCATGGCCAAGAAGGTCCTCTCTCATGTCCTCCCCCATTGTATTTTCCCTATTGATCAGACACAGAAAAGTGGCTCTCTGGCAGATCTCAATCCTTGGGCAGTCATATATAGAAAGAGGCAGTCCTTCAAGTATGAAGACACTCTTTCAAGTATGAAGATCTCATGACATTTAGGGTTTTAAATATCATCACCAACACCTTGAATTCAGCCCAGAGCCCAATACAGTTCCTTTAGGACTGGTGTTATGTGTTGCTGTATGGTATGCCAGTCAGCAATCTCACTGCTGCGGTTTGCACTACCTATAGCTTCCAAGTGATCTTCAAGGGCAGCACCACATACAATGCATTCCAGAAGTCTAAATGAGAAGTTCCCAGTGCATAGACTACTGCAGCTTAGTAGGAAAGGTTGTAGCTGGCACACTGTGAGCCACAGAGTCCACTTGTGCTTCTAGTGACAAAAAATGGATCTAGGAGTATTCCCAAGCTATGTACTTGCTCCTTTAGGCAGAGTGCAACCTCATCCAGGGCAAGCTACATACCCAGTTCCTGAATCCAAGAACCACCAGTGCACAGATCCTGCACTATATCAAGATTCAGCTTCAGTTTATTGTCCATTCAACCCTTTACAGCGTCCAGGTACTGGTCCAGCAGACTCTGCCAATAAGGAGAACTGGAGCTGACTGTCATCAGTGTAGTGATGATCAATGGCAATCAAAAGTTGCTAAGTGATCCAGGAAGATCAAAAGGGTAGCACCTCCCCTATCTTTTCCTCTGTGTAGGTCATCAGTCAGAGTGACTAAGGCTGTTTCAGTATTGTGCCCTGGCTTGAAATCAGACTGAAATGAGTCTACATAACTGGATTTTGTCTATGAAATTCTAAGGCCGCCCAGATACAACATGCTCAAGCACCTTTCCCCAAAAAAAAGGCTATTAATGATGGAACAGTAGTTCTCATATACCTCTGGGTCCAAGGAGGTTCTCTTCAGGAGAGGGCATACTACAGCCTCCTTCAAGACAGAAGACACCTTCCTGACATAGTGAGGAGATTTATCACACCCTGGAACCATCCAATTAATCCACATCTGCTAGATTTTATCAGCCAAGATAGACATGGGCAAGCTTATGTAGGATAGGATGGACTAATTCAAATGTTTTGTCTACATTGTCAGGTAATAGTCCTGACCACTTTAGCACTGGTCATCTACACTCTTGCTTATACTCACCCACTGTCAACTGCAGCAATGCCCATCTTATGCAGTCTGTTTGGAAATACCTCCAAGAGAATACAGCCTTTCTAATAAAAAGATAGCTTCTTGTCATCTGATCAACACAGTACACAGAATGAGGCGGTAGACTGCAACAGTAGAGTTCTGGCCAGAGATATCAGCATGTTGAATGTTCATGTTTTTAAGTGATTCCCTCAAAACTGAAAGAAACCAATCTTGTGTGTATTTATCTGGCACAGCCAAGGAGCTTTTTTGGAGGGAAAAAGGTTTAAAAACTTGACTTTTCTCTCACCAGCAGCCTCAAGTGGTAGAATATAGGACTCTTTCATCATCATCGGGCTTGTATCACATGTAGAAAGATTCTGAGCTCTAAAAAGGCAGAGTATTGTCAGAGTTCTGCATAGCTCAGCGTTACATGCACACATTTGTGCAACCACATCATTAGGCATCAAAACACTTAATAGCTTTCTCAAGCGCAGACAAGCAATTTGTCTCTGGCAAAAGCCCCAAAATGTGTGTAAGCACTTTCAAACCCTTTCCAGTGAAGGAAAATGCAATTCAAATAATACTGTTTCATTATAGGAAGAGATCACGAGGCAATGTCCTGCCTGTTTGTGGTTCAACCTGCAAATGCTATTATTATTAATGCCCTTATTATTGAAGTTATATTTTTGAAAGGCAGCAGCCTTCTTGTCACTAAAATTGGATCTCACACATGTGCCAAACCCACACGAACCAAGCAATCACAACACAAGCCAGTAAAAACAAGGCAACTGTTCTGCAAGAGAATGCACTATTTATGGAAATGTTGAAGCTCAAGGAAAAAAATCATTGTAATTATTGCTTAATGTTAAAAATCTTGACGTTCCAAGTATGTGATATCCTCTTGGTTAGAAGAACTATATGGGCCTTTTTATATATTCTTTTGTCAAGGTTGGGGCTGCTATTATGTAGTGTGAGGCTTGAAGATGCTGGGTTGGCCATAGGGCTAGGAGTATTGGTGGGGAGTTTTGAGAATAGAGCTGTATATGGACTACACAGGTTCCCCTGTGCCCCCAAAGCTAGTCTGCAGTCCTCAGTTACAGTAAAAGCAGCCAGGGTTGAAATAAGTCTTGTCAAGTTGCCTTCAGCACAATGAATATGGAGGTGAGCAGGGGAATATGTCATCCTGTTGTTTCAAGTAGCTTGGGCAGGTCTTGCCATTCGGGTTCTGTGTGTGCTGAACAGGGCTGGGAAAAATAACTTTTTGGGACTATAACTCCCAGGATCTCCCCCCACCCTCTCTTTCTCTGCCAGCACAGGCAATGGCCACACAGAACTGTTAAGTTCTGTATATGCAGAACAGAGCTTGAGAAAAAATGATTTTTGGACTAGAACCCCACAGAATCCAACAGCTAGCATGGACATACTTAGCACTGGCCAGGAGGCTGGGGAAATCTGGGAGGTGTAATCCCAAAAGTAGCTTTCCCACGTTCTGACACTGAACCCATTAAATTCTAATCAGAAAAATGATGCTAAACTTAAAAGGATATCTTTAGAACTTTATCTCAGAACACTGAGCCTTTTAGCCACATGGGTTGCAAAATGTCATTTGGAAACTAAGACCGACCTCCCTCCCGGGATCTGAGTCTTCACATTTTCCTTCCTAGGCCTTCTTTTCATTTCACCACCATCTTATTAAGCGTTCAAGACTGGTTTCACCTTCAGCCGTTGGACCAGTCCCTCCACGTGGGAGCTTAATGAAAATCTCAGAGCCATTCCTAAGTGGTTATCGGATTCATGTGTCTCTGGGCTTTGACTATAATTTTAAAGTTAAAATTCAGTTTTCAGCTTGGCTTCTGTGTTCTTTGCTGTTTGGCAGTTTTATGTCTTGACTGAGCTTCACATTGGACAGTGTCTTGGGTTGCTGGACTATGTTTATTCTGGCTGTTAATCAGACCTCCCCTTCCTCCCCCCAGCATTTCATGGAGAGGAGCGAGTGGTTGTGAATCCGTCCAATTAAACTGAGTGTCTCTGCTCACTATCATGGGCAAGTGCCTGTGCTTTGTAAGTACAAAATATATAATGACATGTTACATTTCAAAGTGTATTTGGTCTTGGAGCAAAATTAAACCAATAAGCAATACAAATTGTAGGATTCCAGAGACTATCTCAAAGGGTTCAATGAGATCAATTAGCTTGTTTTCTTCTTTCTCTCTATATAAACATGCACATCACATATATATATATATGTAGAGAGAGAGACAGAGAGAGAGAACTGACTTGAGAGCCAGCATAGTATAGTGGTTTGAGTGTTGGATACTGGGTGATTGGGATTGAATTCTTGCTTGGCCATGGACCTTGGGCAAATCACACGCTCTCAGCCTCAAAGGAAAGCAAGGACAACCCCTCTCTGAACAAATTCTGCCACACCACCTCCATGATAGGTTTATTTTAGTTTCACCATCAGTCAAAAATAACTTGAGGACACAAAACAACAGTATAAGATATGTAGTGCCATACACACATATGCACACACATAGAGGATAAGATGCAGTTCTGTCAAATGAGTTTTGTGATCCATACTTGGCTGGAATTATCCCAATGTAGGTTTCAATTCTGTTCCCATAGCCAGGGAGTAAGCACCACTGAACCCAACAGAACTTACTTCTGAGTAGACATGCATAGGAACTGTTTGACTTTTTCCAGTACTAATGGAAATGAAGCAAGGGATTACTTTTGTTCATTGCTATTTGATATTGTGTAAATTTGTTTTTGTTTAATAATAGTTATTAACATAATTATAATAGTCCCACTTCAGCTCTGTGCATATATAGTCCTGGCTAAACGCAGTCTTCTATACCTCTCCTCTCTCTTCTGAAGATCCAATAAGTGCTATTGATAATAGCCAAGTGGAACAGTGCACGCAACCATATTTGCTGGGCTGGAATGGTTAATGTTATTATTTCTTTATTATGCTTAAACCCTGACTTTTTTTCTATGTTGGAAGTCTCTGCAATATTCATAGAGTTCAAATGTGGTCTCCCTTCCGCCTACTAACTAGATGCAGACTTGCTTAGTTTCTGCAAGATGGCTGAGGACCTTGTGTACACCACAATTACTGACTATGAGATTCTGCATTCAGCTAATGATATGTGTGCTGAAGCCTTCTTCCACTTACATAGAGCCTTGTAGACTGGATATGAGTGTTCGGCTTTCTCAGGGATAATGCCTCAGCATATATTTCATCTTATAAAACAGACTTTATTCAGTGTAGCATCTCTAAAGATCAGTGAGGAAGATAGTGCCTTCTATTTATCTCCTCATCTGATTATGTTGGTTTGTATTAACTGCCTTTATAAATATATTGCACTCAAGCACAGCATAATGATTAAGACAGAAGACCTACCAGGACATTTAGCTCCATAGTGCCACAGGTTTAGCAGAATATGAACACCATGTCATATCCCTGGGACCTAATGAGATATCCATGCATGTTAAAAACTATGTGGAAAAACATGGTACTGCTATGGAGGAGCCACTGCTATGACCAGGTGTCCTTTTAGAAAGCCAACCAAAGTTCACAGTCCTAAAACAGAGTCTACAGTAGCAGCCACAGTTGAAGTTTACAGAAATTAATCCATCAATTACCATTCTTGTTTCAGCAGTCCAAGTCAGCAATAAATTCAGAGTGTTTGTTCAAGGGAGTATCGAGCAGCATAGGCCCTTTTCACATGGCATTTCCAAAGCGAAAGGGCCCGTTGAGCGTTGCATAAATGTGAGGAGCAGTCCACACGCTGCACTCACATTTGTGTGATGCTCAAGGGCCTGACACGGACCATGCACGCATTTTTTCATTTTCGGCTTCAAGCCGAAAATGCTGCGAGGTCGCGCATCTCTCTGGGGCCCCGTGCGCACTTACCTGGTGTGAGGAGCCTCGGGAGCCGGTCCCGTTACGCTTCCTGTGCAGTGCAGGCTGGGAAAGGAAGAGGCGGGGCGCTTGCGTGACCAGGAAGCAGCTGTGGAGCAGAAGCAGCAGGGACATGAGACCCTTCCTCCCCAGGCTTCTCCCGCGAGCCCCACGCCCCAGCTCCGCAAAAGGGTAAGGTGCGAAAAGGGTCATCGTCCACAAAGCAAGGGTCAAGGTTTTCCATGACCATGAACTAAGGATCAAAAGAAGGCCATGTTGCTTCCACTGGAAATGGCAGTTGTCTGCTGGTATTTGTTGGCCAGCAGCCTCCCTCAGCTGCTTGCCTGATTAATGAGTCTTCCCTATATAACTGCTCTGACTATCATGGGCTCTTCTTTTCTTGTCTGTGGTGGGCTGCAGTAAGTATTGTTCTGTTCAGACTCTGTGTTGTGGCTGTTGGGGAAGATCCTGTCTGTGTGTGCTCCTGGGTCCTAGGACTGGGGCATGAAACCAGAGCGTGTATGCAAACTAGACTCAAGTTCAACTTTAATCCATTTTAAAGCTTGTGTGTATTTATGACTCCTCCTATTCCATAGCAATGTTATCATGAGAAAAGTTGTTCATCCCAGCATTTCTTCATGGCTAACTTTCTAGTGGCAACATCAATAAGAGGTGGGGTCAAAGCAAAATTGGGACCGGTCTTTCCTGCACACTCCTTCACACAACCCTGATCAACATACCTCTGTTCTTAACATATCCAGAACTCTCTCTTACCTCCTGTCTCACATGCACTGCACACATACATCAGTTATGCTTATTACCTCTTTTTCCCACTATTCCCACAGTAAAGGAATGAATGCTGAGTGGAAAGGAAAGTCGTTTTCTTCTTCCCCTGTCATTTATTTAGATGCATACATGTAGGAGCACATAAAGCAAATAATTATGTACAAATGAATAATTATCCTCTCACCCCAGCTGATAGCTTCCATGTCAGTGGGATATGAATTCACTATAGGTTTTACTCTAAACTTTAAAGGAGCTGTTCAAGGTACTGAACCTATTTAAAGGATAGGGTTTAAGCACCTTGGATAGCTCCCTAAAAGCTCATTAGAAAACTGGAGCGAATTCACATCCCCATTGATATGGAAGCTACTATCCGCTACCGCCTCAAAGAAAGCACTTGTGGAAGTGATGTTGGGAGAAAAACAACATGAACCTGTCTGCACAGCATTGCTGTCAATTGACTGTGTAGCTTTGTGTCTGGAATTCTGAAGGAACCCCTGCTGTCTCTTTCCTTTCTGAAAAACAGCATTTTGATGAGAGCAAAGAATAGACTCTCCTCTGTTCCTGCCAAAGCCCTGAGCCAAATCACCCCTTCTTCCACAATGCCTTCTGAGAAAATAAGGCATAGGGATCTCTGTACCTGGAATTCCATCACCCCTCGTAGTTGCACTCAGAGTGCACATTCAATGGGAACAACATGGTGCTTGTAGACAAACATTGGCATCCGTATGTGGACCCACATCTGATTTGTCTTGACAAAAGGAGGGAAATGTTTTAGCCCTGTTCAGGCACTTGTTTAAACATCTGTGAATTACAAGTGTGGGGGGGGGCACACACCAACATCCCCCTGCGCTCCATTTTCAGGTTCCTCTTTAGAACTTTGTGCATGAGGCAAGGTTCTTGGTAATTCAGGGCTCTCCTCTAGATGGATCAAAATTGTCAGGAAATGACTGTAAGGTGTAGCATTTATTGCTCTGGCTCTCAGGGTTTTGTAAAAAAAAGAAAAAGAAAGAAAGAAAAATATCTATGCAGCATTTCAGTTGTCCTTGGACTATTTTCTGGCAATTCCTAATACCAGCTGCAACATTTTATCCCCACCCTCAAGCAGGTTTCTTTTCTCCTTCCTTCCTTCCTTCCTTCCTTCCTTCCTTCCTTCCTTCCTTCCTTCCTTCCTTCCTTCCTTCCTTCCTTCCTTCCTTCCTTCGACTGCATTAGTGAACTGGCCCTTTTGCACCATAACTGTATGTCTTTAAATATTTTTCAAAAAAAAATAAAGAGAGGAGAAAATATACCCTTCAGACCTTAGGTCCATCTAAGCGAAACATGCCCTATTTTTTTTTAAAGCAACAACTTTGGAAGAACTCTAGTGCAGATCCAAGAAATCATTACCAACAGCCCTCCAAAAGAATAGAATGAATGGATGCAGAGGCAATAGCAATTGGCGAAACCTGGTTAAACCCAGGGAACCATAATACGAGAAGTCACACTTCTTCAGATCATCCTGGAAGAATCCTCATAAACTTGTAAGTGTATTAGTCAAACATGGTTAGTGTTCAAAGGACCAAAGAGGAAACACTGTTGTGGGGAGTACTTTTTGCCCCACAACTCACTTTTAGGAGCTTGTCATGTGTTTAGATGAATATTGGAAGTGGCATGAAATGTGGAAGCTATTCAACTAGAACCCTTATTTTTCTAAACTCAAAATCATTCCCACAACTTATCCTTGTCTCTGGAAACAAGCATATATTCATTCTGCTAATAGGTATGGCGTTTAATATGGGTCCTGTTTTTCAACAAAACTATTAGCTGCAGTGTTCTAGAATACAGTCTGTAGCTCACATAAGTGTAGGGGGATCAGAAATCAAACATGAAATTCACTCAGACAATGGACTCCTTGTAATGTGTCAAGGGAATAGATTTAGGAAGTTAGCCTGTGCCTAGAAAATATAACATGGCCTGGCATCCCATCCCAGTAATGACACTGAGAGATGGATTTGCTGATAGCTTACTGAAACTGGGATTGGGCCACTAGCTACTGGGTCAAATGTTGCTCTTGTGACCAAGGTAAATTCAGTTACCCACTTGAGGCATAAGTTCTCAAGAGCCAGCCCCAAATCATTGTTATATATTTTGTCTCTCATTTTTTTTTTAAAAAAAATGACCTGGTGCTTTATTTTAATTATTCTTGATCCTCTCAATGTAAAACCGCTTTCCCAAATGTTCCTTTAAGTGGCTCCTATTAAGTCTTTATCAACTGTGAGCATTTCAGCCTTGTGCATACCAAAATTTCTCAATCTGACAGAATAAGAAATGCATTTACATGGCCTAAGTTCTTAAATTGTCCCTTTCAATTAATGCCCCATCATGGAGCAATCTGGAAACCATTAGTCAGTAACTCTTCACTGTAATTGTTAGCAGCTGAGTATCCAGGCCTTGGTAATATAAGAATAAAGAAAACTCAGTAACAAGTGCAATTGATTCCATTCAGAATTCCCTTGGTACTTTGCCATGTTTGGCCTGCATAAGAGGAAACTGGAGAGGTCCCCTCACCCCACCCCTCACTTTTTAGGGCCAGGAAATGAATTGGCAGACATAAGATGGTCTGTGTGCTGCTTGCCTTCATTTCTCAGCTGGTCCTTGTTAAAAATGAGACGGTGGGGCTCCAGCAGTTTTTTTGTTCCTGAAAGAGAGAGAGAGGGAGGGGGAGAAAGAGAAAAAGGAGACCTTCTTTTACTGATAGATAAAAATGATAAAAATGACAATGTCTCAATTTGCCATATACTAACAGCAACCAGTAGCTGCCACCTTTGAGGAGGTGTCTACAGTCAGGTCCAATTGTTAATTTGGCTAACAAGAAGTTTCATTTGTAGGGTTTTGTAGACGGGCTTTCTAACAAGTTCTGAAAGCAGGGAAAGCCACACAGTTTCCATGAGCATCAAAGTACCCCCACCTCTTCGACAGGTGGAGGTTAAAGAGTGTTTGGCTGTTGTAAATCTAAGAACATTCCAAGCCCATTTATACCAGATTAACAAGAGCCTATTTGTTTTGCAGAGTGATGACTGAACAACAAAAGTATATGCAAGCCACCCAGGAGGGATGTTTTAAGGCAGACAACCTAAAACCCACTCTAGCTCAGCAGATAACCAGTAGGCTTTTTTACTCATTCAGTTATTCAGAAAAACCAAGGCACAGTTACAACCTCATTATTGAGGATTTTCCTCCTAAATGTAATCCTATTTTTTTCCCTTTCTAAAGTGCTAGCCTTTGTGAGTTTTGGCAATCCTGTTGCAATTTGTACAGCCTTTCAGATGCTAGGTACTGATATAATTGCTTTGTTTCATTTGGTTTTGAATTGTGGCTCACAATGTGTTTCATCAATATAACAAGGGATGAATTAAAAATTCTCTGCTGAGAGCCCTGGACCAAACTGATGAGGAGGTTTTTGATGCCGTGGCTGCCAATTTCATTATGCTGGCATGAGGTAGAATTCTTACAAGTGGCTGCCATTTTAAATTTTCCTATGAATCACTTTGGAATTCTGCTATGTCATCATGTCTCGTTGTTTCCCAATGCATTCTGGAAAATAAAATTTCTAGTTGCCAACCAACATTCTTCAGGAAGAGCTCTGTCTGCCAGTGTTCCCATAGGCTTTTGGTTGGCCAATAAGCGTACGGAATAATGGACTAGATATACCTTTGGTTTTATCCAGTTCTTCTTATTTATGTTTTCATGCAAATACATTTATGATTATAGTCTAAAACACTGAAATGACCACAGTAGGAAGATTGTTGTTGTATCTGTTTCCCTACCTCCTTGTTGTTTTTTCCCAGGGCCCTGTCACAGTATACAATCAAAATACCATGACTCCAATTTAACTACTGTGGCTCCATCCTATGGAATCCTGGGATACGTAGTTGAAGGAGGGGTATTTAGAATTCTCCATCAAATAACTCCAATGCCTCAGCAAACTTCAAACCCCAGGATCTTGTAGGATGTTGCCATGGCAGTTAAAGTGGAATCATAGCACTCTAGCTGTGTAGTGTGTGAAAGGGCTCCCAGTCATTATATCTGCCACATCAGTGGTGTTAACAACAGCATTCAGAATACTTATATTCTTCAGTGAATGCACATGTTATGACAAAAGTTTCTACTTGGGACAGCCTTTGGGTAATCAAATCATTTCTTTCTCTGGTTTCCAAAACCAAAGGTGGCACCAGTCCCGAAATAACAGAGTTCACTGGTTCTTCTCATTCTGCTTTCCATCTAGTTTTCCTTCAGCTGCTTATTGATAATATATTTTTAGTACTGCTTGAAAACAGACAGCTTGACTTTTCTGAAGCATCTGCTACCACAGAGCTCATTTCCAGCAACCTTGCCCTTATCAGTCATTATCAGGAGGAGCTCCTTCAGAATGCACTAAACCACCCAGAAATGAATTGCTGCTGCTCATTATGTCACAGTTCTAGCAGCTGATGCCCATGTGGCATACACTCTGAGTATGCATTTTTGCAGGCAGCTTCCCACACTTGGAACCAAAAGTGTAGAAAGCAGTCCCAGCAGAAAGGAGTGGTGAGCCTTCCCATGCCAAGAGAAAATGGTTTGGTGTATGAGCTGAAACATCTTGTGCATAGCATGAGATTTTCTCACATTTACTGAATACTCTGCAGTTTGGGTTGGTAATGATACCAGAGGCAGGGGGTGTTGGCTGAATGAGAACATCTTCTATGAAAAACACAGTCCATTTTTCCTATGTTGGACATATTGAGAGCCAGCATGGCGTAGTGGCATCAGCATTGGATTATGACTCTGGAGACCATAGCCTGAATGTTCATTCAGCCATGGAAACCCACTGGGTGACCTTGAGCAAGTCACACTCTCTCATCCTCAGAAAAAGGCAAAGGCAAACTCCCTTTGAACAAATCATACCAAGAAAACCCTGTGATTGGTTCTCCTTAAGGTCGTTATATGTCAGAAATTACTTGAAGGTACAAAGAACAGTGCTGGACATTTTGGCACAAAGCTTTATAGAACACATCCCTGTTTTAAGCTAGCGCTACAGTTATGGAGCAATGGCTGATACTGCCATTAGCTACAACATGACAGCTGCCACAGGAAGGGCAGGGAGGCAGAGCCAAATGTTGGAAGAGAGAGCTAAGTAGTCCACTCTACATCTCTTAAATTAGCCTGCTTTCATAGACATTCTCCCTTTATCAACGTAAGGACCTCTTTACAAGGAATGATAGCCATCACTTTGTCCACTCCTTTGTTTCAAGCCAGCAAAACTTTGACAGCTTTCATTAGTTAGGAAACTACCATATATCAAAATCAAACTATTTATCCATCCAAAAGTCCAGTGTGGTCTCCTCTGACTCCCAGGAGCTTCTAGAGTTTTCATCAGAAGTCTTTTCTATCAGCTGTTACCCAATCCTTTTTAGCTGGAGATATCATGGGTGAATCTGGATCTTTTCCATGCTGTGTAAGAGCTTTCCCACTCAGCCAACAGTAGGCATTTTTCAGATGTTTGAGGCTACAGCTTCTCATAAGCTCCAGTCAGTATGGACAATGGTCAATATCCCTATATTGAGGGCACTGCCTTGCTGACCCCTCCACTAAACTATGGCCCTTTCTGTATGAGGAAGTTAAAACGGGCCAAGGTGTCCTGTCACGGAGGTCATCCACACCTTGGATCGGACTAGGTTCAGACTATTTACCTTAGTTCCGCACCTTAGTCTGACCCAAAACACCCCAAGTGGTCCTCCAGTGCGCTAAGCGAAGACCGGAAAAATCCAGTCTTTCAGTCTTCTGGAGCACGCCGTTTTGTTCCTGCTCAGTTGTGCAGATACGCAGGCTCGCACCAATGCGAGCCTGTGATCAGCGGACGGCGGGCTGTGCGCGTGGTCAGCGTCAGTGGTTGGTCTGGACCCACGAAGAACAGGAAGCCGCCATTTTCAGATCTATGAACCTCACACTGCTCCGATTCGCCCTGCAACAAACAGAGGAGCCCTGTAGAAGGGTTTAAGGGAAAGTCCGCGTTGCTTCGAAGAGAGAAGAACCGGTAAGTAACGGCATGGAGCGATTCACTCGCCTCATACAGAAAGGGCCTATGATCTCTCAGTCTCTGCCCTCCAGGTATTTCCAGACATTTTTTTGCCTTTTAGGTCCATTGTCATCCAGTTACTGTGCAGAATAAGGTTAACTTTCCTCTTTGTGTTTTTACGATATTGCATTTTCCATCATTGCAGCTGCTGTAGATTGTTGAGGAAAATGTAATGGCACCTCCTTTCCCCTAAGGGTGAGAGGGTGCTGTGCTGATATGATGACCCCCAGCAATGCTCATAGATAAAATCTGAACTTAGATGTCTAAGAGGAAACTATGTGGTAACACACCCTTCCCCAATCTAGTGTGACCTCAATGTGCCTGTCTACAGCTGTGATCATTCCCAGTTCTATCAGAAGCAATAGCATTTTTATCATTGTTATTGTGGTTATTATTATTACTCAAACATTTATATCCCACTTTCTTCTCAGTACTGACACATTTATATCCCACATTATACTCAGTACTAGGACTCAAAGTGGCTTTAAAAAATGAAAACAAAAACAGTTTAAAAACAGTTTAAAAAAATACAAAGAGAGATGTGAAAACACATAAAAAGTTCCTGTTAAAATACAATTAAGCAATACAAAGAATTAAAGTCCTTCGAAACAAAGGCAAAAGATAAAACCCAGTCAAGCAGCAGCACACCATTAAAAGCCCTCGTGGGCAATGATTAAAATGCCTGCTGGCGCAGAAAAGTTTGCTCTTGCTGATGAAAGGACAAGGAAGGAGCACACCTTTTGTGCCTCTCTAGCATACCTTTTATGCCAGAAATTAATGACACAAAATTATGGGTATGCTTACTGTGAGCTTTCTGGATATTAGGCAGGGATAGAGAAGATACAGCTCATGCAATATACGTATCACACAAGGCCTCTCAGCCCTCCTCATAATTCTCTTTTCATTTTCATTGCAACACATTTTCTGAAAAGTTGGATTTGGGGGCAGTGGGTGGAGTCATGGTGGAGGGGCTGCAAGATGGAAGACCAAAGTGAACCCTAATCTTCTGAAGTTACCCACCCTTGATCTTATGTATCACTGACCTATAGTGAGTCTTTTCACTACCCTCCTGAAAGCTTTATGGCTTAAGCGGGGGGGAAAGAGAATCGGAAGACCACAAATTATTTCAGTTGCTGGCTGCTTTGAAAGTAAGTTCCTTCCTTCATGTGGTTAAAATCGATCTCTCTGTTGTCTCTGACATGGAATGGCCCAAACTAATAATGTTAGTTGATCAATATGAAAAGCTGTGCATAAAGAATCACATAAGAAATAAATGGATTGCTATGACAAAAGACTGCAGAGTAAGAGACCTAAAAAATGGCAGTTGACTGGCAGAAGTCAAATAGAAATAACTACCTGGAGCAATGTGCTTTACCCTGCAGTTTGTGTAGCCAATTTCAAAATGACAAAGGGGAAAAAAAAACCCTCTGCAATAATACCAGCTGCCTATTCATAAGGAGAATCCATTAGAGCATCTTTCTAAAACTGAATTAATGACCATGGGAGGGAAATACACTTAAACATGTCATTTGAGAATCATCTTTCTTCCTTACACTTCAAAATATCTCCTGATTTTTTTTTTAATTTTCACTTTCACTGAAGATTTTCAGATAGCTTTTTCCACTTCAGTATGGCTTAATCCTTTCTAGAACATAGAAAGGACTTAGCTCCTCTTCAAGATGTGAATTCTTCAATAAGTAACTAAGCTTGGGGAACTTGAACTGCTAGATATCTGAGAACTAAGGTTTTGCACATATACGGTATGAAATGTTTGCCCTTCCATTTCTTGCTTTCATGTTCATCTTGGTGCAGGTAGAATGAGGAAGGCGGGATTAGGAAAGACTTGAAATTCAAGATAGAGCAGCTAAAATCTCTCACTTTGGCATTTTAGATGTTGCTGATGCCAAGGGTCAGAACACACACCCCCACACACAATTTAACAGTAGCCAGCTATGCAAATATCCCATAATGAAGAAGTAGTCTGCTCTCAAGGAAAAAAAACCTCTGATTTCATGATTACACGTGTAGTTCTTACTGCAACTTGAAGGCACCATATCTCATCTGATCCTAGAAACTAAGCAGGATGAGGCCTGGTTAGTTCTAGGAAGGGGGACTGCCAAGGAATACCAGACACTATAGGCTATGTTTCAGAGGAAGGCTATGGAAAATCATCTGTAAGTATTCCCTGCCTAAGAAAACCCAATGAAATTCATGAAGTCACCACTAGCTGACAGGTGAATTGAAGGCACAGGTATACACATGCATCTGTGTGAATGTGTGTGCGTGCACACACACACAAACACAGAGTTTTAGATTCAGCTTTAGTCAGCTGAGTTTAATCTGTATTATGGCCAAATAGCAGCAGCAACAGCAAAGCATAATGGCCCACTACAGTGTGGTATAGCATCATTTCACCTTATCTCATCAGATTTCATTACTTGCCATCAAAACGTGTGAGGCTGAGTGCATCTAAACAATTTTAAGAGATCAGTATTCCAGACATCAAATTGCTGTATCTATCAGAACCCATTATTCCCTGCCTGTCGGTGGTATAAAGATGGAGAGAACAACCTCTAGGAGTCAACACTGCCCCCCATCCTCCAGCAACTGGATCACACATCCCATCCCTGTGAGTCCTGGGAGCAAATTTGTTGTTCTGGTGGTGGCAGGAAGAGTCAAACAAACCATGTCCCCTCTTAAAAATCAAAGGCCTAAATCCTATTCTCGGGCCATTTCCGCACTATACTGTTATAGTGGTATTATCCCACTTTCTACCTCCTATGGAATCCAGGGCTTTGCAGTTTAGGGAGGGGCATTTAGAATTCTCAGCCAGAGAGCTATTTGGCCTCAGTAAATTACAAACCCCAAAATTCCACAGAATGTTGAAAGTGGAATAATAGCACTATAACAGTGTAGTGTGGAAAGGCCCTTGCTCTCATTGCTTTCTACAGGTACGCATTATTTTTACAGATGAGACCAAATTTTTCCTGAAAATTACAACATTTACGCAGGGAATTGGGTCACTCTACAATTTAAATCACTATGAAGCTGTGAGACTTTGCTCATTAATCAATTAGTCAAAATAATAGGGTTGTATGTTTTGTTTCATAACTCAGCTTACAGAGGGGCTAGAGAGTTGCTTTGTTAATAGCAGGCAAGCAAGCAAGCGAGGACAGAAGAAAGCTTGGAATCATGGCCAGTTGGTGGTCCAAATGGGGGCAAGGTAGCCTTCTTAGCCCATTTCCACACTAGACAGTTACAGTGCTGTTATTCCACTTTCAACATCCTATGGAATCCTGGGGTTTGCAGTTTAGGGAGGGGCCTTGAGATAATAACATTACAACTGTCTAGTCCGGAAATGGTGTTAGAGTCCAGGTACAATCTGGCCAATTGGGGGATATGGGAACTGTATAAGCCAGCTAGTCCCTCTATCCTTCTGATGAACAGAAGATGCCATGTCATTGTGATGTTGATATCTCCTAAACAAGGGCTGTTTTCAGTTTTCCAAATCTGCAGTTATAAAGTTCTGATTTGAACTCTTGAAGCCAAGCTGGATGACTCATCATTGCGAAAGAAATCTGGACCAATTAGGGTGCCCTCAGCCCCAGTCCTCCATCCTGAGACAATACTGTGTAAAATAATGCTGTGATACTAAATTAGACCTCATTACTGAGCAAGGCCCTTGATCCAGACCTCCCCTACATAGTAATGAGGTCTGATTTATTGTGATCATTACTTGGGCATTACAGGTCACTAAATAACATGGTCTGCCCACACATGGCTTGTGAGGTAATAAATATTCTTATAGGAAAGAATTTTCAGCAGAATATGTTAAAGCTTGGTTCAGTGACTTGGCTTATGTTCGTTTTGTTCATGCATGCATGTGGCAACACGCTAGAAAAGCTGCGGAGGTGGAAGATGAAGAAAAGGGGAAAGGAAAAGGTCTTAAAATTGCAGTGTACTCAGAAGAGAGGGTATTGAAGAAGAATGTCCTTTAAAATCTGATGTTATCATCATGATCATCCCCACAATAATCGTAATCACCTTATTTATCCACCATCCTTTTCTATTTTTCAGTTTATTCACTTAATCGGCTCTGTTAATTTAATCAACACATTGGCTGGCAAACTGTTAGTGACTTACTATGGTGTAAGTCCCATATATGCCGTCGTAGGTCATTTTTTTGGTTTTTGAAGAGTTCAGAATTCTTTACTGAATTCACACAATGGCTGAGGTGCCCCTCATATCCACCTTTTTAGTTATAGGAGCCACCTCTCAGTAGTGATTTAGTGACCAGTAGACAGTAGGAGACATCACAGATGTAGAACAATGACATAATCCGCTCAGACCTTCAGGAAACCACCTAGATACATATTGCCTAAATAATCCCTCTGTTAATGATATGGGCCTGAATCTCATTGCTACACCTACCTAAAGCAGTGTTGGGGATGATAGGAGTTTCAGCCCCACGGAAACGCAGCGGAAAAACCAGAGTTCAGCGAGCCAACAGCAGCAGCCTTGTTCCCCAGTAAGGATACTCACACACAGAGGAGTTTCTTCCAAAACAGGAGGCACTTTATCTTGCAGCAAAGTTCTGTTATATACAAAACATAGGACAGACAGACAAAAGCTTGCACCAGGCACCAGGTTTGGTCAACAGACAAATATATACTGGCGTTGCTTTGTTATATGCATATCTACAACCAACCAGGTAGAGGTTTGCACACCTCCCTCTACCATTTGCACACGACCCCAGTTTCTTATGCAACCTTGCAATTACCCACAGCTGGGGCATGATGCAACATCTTTGCAGTGGGCTGATCATTTTCCCAGGGTTCCCTGCCTGGAATCCCTGACAAGCAGGCCCATTGAATCAGTGGGATTTAGCAGTGTTGATTTACCATTCAACTGTTCATTGAATGATTATACTGTACTTGGGTCTAACCAACAGCATTTCAGCCATGACTTTTAACCATTGTAATTTCCCAGCATTTTGGAGATAAAGTGACTATGTAAAAGCTCGTAATAGAATATGTTTTAAGAAATTTTTCTATTAAGTAATTTTTTGAAGATGTCTGTATGAAAATTTGTACAGATTTTTGTGCATATTTCTCCAAATGTGTACATTCTGATATGGGTCTGCACTTAACTTATTTTCACAATTATCCTTTTAAAATGCTTTTAAACGATTTCTCCCTAGAATATACTAATACATACTAGTTATATACTAGTTTTTTGTGCACTTTCCCTTAATGTACACATTTTGTATACATTTTTATTGTTTTATTTACCTCTTGCCTTTCTCTCACCATAGAACTCAAGACAGGTTATAGCAAAGTTCAAGCAAGGTTTTTTGGGGGGAGGGGGAGAATGAGATTGTGGAATACTAAGGAGCGTGAGTACTGAAGGATTCTTTTCTTTTCTGTTTTCTCTCCTTCCCTCCCTTTTGACATAGTGACTGAGGAAGTGAGAATTTGGTAAACTCTTATCAAAATACAAACTGAACAAAATTTGTCACCCATCCCTACAAATGATTTGCAAGTCAAGAACAAAAAATCTTTTTCTGTCATGTCTTGTTTTATGCATGGTGGGAATATTTAACAAGAAAGAACATTTCATTATGCGAGCTGACATGTAGTGTAGTACGGCCCGGATACTGGTTCGTTCCTTAGGGCTGGCTACATGTGATGGGCAGTGCCATAGTTCCTTTCCTCGTCTCTCTTACTCTCAATCAATCTCTCCCTCTCTCTTTAGTGAAATGAAACGTAGGACACCAAAACTGCAAGAAAAGCATTGGTGGAGTAGAGCTTCTTCTAAATTTACTGTATGAATGCTTCAGATGCACAATCATCTCTTGCTCCCTCTCCAAATGTTAAGGAGAAAATGAATAAGAAAAAACCTACGTTTTTCTCAAAGAGATGATTTTGAGTGAAAATGCTCATTTTTTCAGCCTCCTGAAACTCACATTTTAATTAAGGAAAAATTAAATAAAACAAGAACTGCCCATTTTTATGGATTTATGCAATACACAGATTGGTGTCTTAAAGAAAATAAGAAAATATAAGGATGAAATTGATAGTGGTCAGTCATTAAAAATAATAGCTAATACTATAGGGTGTGTGTGTGTGTGTGTGTGTGTGTACACACTTGTGTGTGTCATCTGTCACCTTATGATGGTTCTATGGATTTCATAGGGTTTTCTACGTTCCATTAAAAGGGCCTCAGCTTTTAGATATTTCAGTGTGAAATACTAGGCAAGTGGGCAAAGGCAGATTTTTTTTAATTGGTTTCCTTTGTAAACATAAAGTTGGATTCTCATTTTTTTTAAAAAAAAAGGGGGGGATTTGGCTTCTCTCTATTCTGCTTATTTATGCTAAGATTTTTTTCTTGGGAATCTGGGAAAAATCCACATTTAACCCTCTCCCTTCCCCAGTAATCAATAAATTTACATTATTTATAGAGATAATTTGAGGCTGTTTGCCATGAAGAAATTGGATGGGACAGTTTTAAAAATTACAGGAATTAAATGAAATTGGGCGCTGTGAATTATCCATGAGCTCAAGGTTAATATAATCAATACTTCAGCCATTACAAACTGACGTTACATCTCAAGACCATTTTCTAGCTTAATAAGATTAGAAATAATAAACCAGTATTATTTGCTGTGAATTGGGGCCTCTGACCTAGTAATTTAATGACTTCATTATTGTGACCGTGGAATGCAGAAAGCTTCAGCTCGCTGCATGTAATCATTTGCTTTGTCCAAATGAAAATGGCACCATTAAAATAAAAATAAAAAAACAACCAAGGGTTTTTCAGTGCAATTAGATGGATTTAAAGTATAGGCTGAGATCCTGCATCAGAGTCTGATTCATAATTTTATGATGATATAGCTATGTTTCTGATATGTTATGCAACCTTTCCAGTGAACTCCACCTACACATATCAGAGCATACTTCACTGTGTCCTGTTAAACAATGGGAGGACCCATTGCCCAACAGAACACTATGCAAGATGCTCTGATATGCACTGGGACTTCCACTGTGCAATGGGACCCATAGTGCAATGATGCCCAATGTGCAGTTTGACTCATTGTGCAATGAGTCCCATGGATTACACAATGGTGGCTCCCCATGTGCAGTGATCTCAAGGACATAGCTACATTTCTGCTCTACTCCTGAGAATGTGAACATTGCACAATGGCACGATTCATCTTTACATATGTCAGTTTACTGTGATGTAACTACCTAACAGGATGTCAGTCATAGACACACAAACCAGCGACAACCTAATTGGAAAAAAAAATGAGATGTTTTTCCTTTTGCTATACAACAGCCTACTCCAATCTGGTGCCATTATTGGGCCAGATTGTTGGACTTCTGCACTTCCCATAGGCCCCATCAACAGGGTCAGTGGGAAAGGATTATGGGACCTGAGGTGGAAGTCTACCAGGGTAGAGGATATGACTTTACAGCATGACACTCATGTTACAGCTGGACAAACTGGTACATATATCAGGCATCATTATCCAGTGATGCAATAAAATAGTTACAACAATGTTGTATTTTTAGACACTGTCTGCATTACTGTTTGTGAGCTGGTTCATGTGTGACTATAAATATTGTTGCTCCTTCCTGAGTTGGGATGTGTAATGCCTTTTCAAGCTCATGAGGGCATTCTCAGTAGCACCAGAATGACTCTGGATCTGGATTCCAGCAATGCATGGAGTGGAAAGCTGTAGTGAGGATGACATGGAAGGCTGTTGTGGTAGTGGTGTGCCTTCAAGTTGTTTCCAACTTATGGCAACCCTAAGTAGATCCTATCATGGGGGGTTTGGGGGGCTCTGAGTGTGTAATGTGCCTATGGTCAGCTAGTGGGTTTCCATGGCTGAGTGGGGAATCGAACTCTGGTCTCCAGGGTCACAGTCCAATGCTCAAGCCACTACGCAATGGCTCTCTAATGGTGGTGATGGGGACCAGACCAAACAAAGATGCAATCCCCATATATTTTCTGAGAAAATTCCCTGCAGAGGGAGGTACCATAATTCCTATCTATCTATCTATCTATCTATCTATCTATCTAGATACTTGAAGGCACACAACAACAACAATGTCTAGGACACAGACATTGTACGTATGTATGTGTATATATATATGTATGTATATACATATGCACATCGAACCAGTAACATAATGAATGACCTTTTCAAATATAGCCAGCAATGTAACTAATATCTTTGTGTTGTTTCTGATCACCAGTCTTCCATCAGTGAGAAAGACTGTGAGCAGGTGACCCGTGTGGCTGCTCATTCTGGTATCCAGGTATTAATTGTTGACAGGAAATTTCAAGGCACCATGAAACATTTCAGTTCACAGTACTAGGAGAAAATGAATCAAGTCAACCTTGATTTAATTGATTCGGCTTGAAAAATAGTTTTATGTGACCCATTTGTTTAGAATCAGCATACAGACTGAACCCATGTGGTTGCAGACTCCATAAACACAAACACACAAACTGATTTCTGTTCTCTTTGATAGGAAAAAGAAAATAACTTGACTAGTAAAAACATCAGGAAACATGGAGGATTTATTTCATGCAAAAAGAGCAAATCTATACTTTGGCAGCTGCTGAGGCATCAGTTATTGCAAATAAGATAAGATATATGAGCAATATCGTTAATGGTAGAGGAATTCCTAGATCTGAAATATATTGTACATAAATCTGGCCATAAAAATATAAATGCTATAAAACCCAACAAAGTTAAATGTGGGCTGAGTCAAATTAAAGAGCCAAATCTTTATCCTAGTACATTAGGAAGAGCAGAGCAGCTACTCGTTGGAGTAAAAGGCATTCTTAGGTCACTGTAAAGCACTGGAGGAAGAATGGCTAAGAGTCTGCTTGATACGTATGAATAAACAAGTTTTGGATTCAAGTTTCTTGGGTTCAGCTACATGTTGTGTTAGTCTCTCAGCAAGTTTTTTCAGGATTGCTCCCCGTGTTTATTTCCCATACATTAGCTCTTTTAACTCTTACTTGCATTTATGGTGCTGAAAAAGCACTATAGAAAAAATCGGCAGTGGTGGTGGTAAATCTAAGCCCAGGGGAAATACAGAAGAGACAGGAAATTAGATTTAACTGACTCAGTCTGATCAGGTCCAGTGGTACATGACTATAAAATGTAAAGTAATCTGAATGAGTGCAGTCTGGACTTTACTCAAAGTCTGAAGATTTGTGCAGTTTGGGTTTCTGAAATATGAAGGGCCATGCCTGGCACATGAGAACCAGTGTGGTGTAGTGTTGGACCATGACCCTGGAGATGAAGGTTAAATTCCCTGCTTGGCTATGGAAACCTGTTATATGACCTTGGGCACATCACACACACACAGCCCCAGGAACCCTATGATAAATTTGCCTTAGAGTTGCCATAAGATGAAAATGACTTGAAGGCACACAACAACAACAACAACAACAATGTCTAGAGCATGGAGCTTGGGATGTCAGAATCTGTCAAGCCTGATCCTGTTGGGTGCCTCATCCTCTTTTTTCACTGCAAGGCTCATTTCCACTGACGTCTGAATCACATCACAAACCTTCTTTTCACCCTCCATAGACATTTGTATTTACCTTGATGCACCTTTCCACTGGATGCATTTTTGTATGTCTTTTAGAAAAAAGTATACTTTGTGTACCGATTCCCCCACCAATGAAAGCATGTTTGACTATATTTTTCAAATACTGTAGATTCATTTTTCCTGCCCTTTTTTCCCCAGATGGATGTGTTTTCCTTCAAATGTATGATTTTTGATTTACCAATCATCCTGCAAGCTAGGTAATGTATGGCTTTGTGATCACAAATGGTGTTTGGGTCAAAATTCAGTTCAGGGAGGTGCAAGCCCAGCAGATTTCTCTCCTATCCATAGCTATCTCTTGGTACTATTGGGAACCCCTCTGTTTGAGATCTCTCTTTTAAAATCTGCTACCTCTCCGTGCAGAACATACTGAACTTGATGGACCAATGGTGTGACTTGGTATAAGGTGGCAAAGGCTTGCTTTATAGCATTCCCAGAACAGCTACACACTCCATGGAAAATGTCTTTTAATCATTTCAGCCTTGTGTCCATGCAATAATGGTATAATATTTAAAAGAGAGAGGCATACCTATAAAAACAAATACAGGCAGTTTCAGGTTTTAGGAAGACAAAGTAAACCATATTCCTGTATTATATTTGTGTATAGTATATTTATATATGCCCTCCCAGTTTTAAGGCACTCAGTACAAAACCAGTGTGAAGCCTCAATATGAAGCTTATTCAGAACCTCTCTGCAGTCACTTTGGTAGAAGAGGTACATGTTCTCTCCATTCAGAGGAATGTGTGCATAAAGCACATTGACATCGGTGTGGAATCCTGTCCACGTAGAAATTCCAGCAGTTGAATAAAATGCATAAAATACCTGATCCTAAAATTCTCAATAATTTCAAAATTATCTTGAATTGTCTGTAAAAAGTTAAATAATTGTAAGACTGTGTTGCCCTTTTTAATACAGAGCTTGCAAACCCAAGCGCGTTGACTCTGATTTAAGATCTGTAGAAGCTATTTTGTAGGGTTCTTAATGTGGATGTTTTTTAGGATTGAAATGCATGAGAGTTATTGACTATGTTTGGCTGATGCAACCTCTGGAATGATTCTATCAACTTTTTTGAAACACACAAAGATGGAGTATTATAAAACTGTGGCAGAAGGAAAACATGGGGAAGTAAATTTCTTTGATTTCTCCCAACTTGTTTAGACATCATACAGTGTTGCAAGAAGACAGTTGGAATTCTTAGATCTCAACTTTTTATTCAGGATACCAGCTCATACAATAGAAGAGAAGAGAAAAATCAG
Source organism: Cyclura pinguis (assembly GCA_030412105.1). Taxonomy (NCBI): domain Eukaryota; kingdom Metazoa; phylum Chordata; class Lepidosauria; order Squamata; family Iguanidae; genus Cyclura; species Cyclura pinguis. Next base: position 34,486,584 of record CM059604.1, on the reverse strand, counting down.
TAAGAGCATTTTACTACTTGTCTGCTTCTTTCCTTCTGGTTCTAGTCCAGCTGTTATGGTGAAACCATCCACTGATCTTTGGCTCTGGATGAGTATTTTAACTACATATCATTCAGTATCATTTACTGTACTTTCAGTGACTCATTACAGATTGTCTCAGCTGAGGTCTGTTCTGCTGCAATTTAAAAATGCTTCTATAATGGAATTATTAATTTTAACCATAGAGGTAGGATGGAGAATAATACAGTGTATAATTAACATAGAGATCATTCCTGGGAGAGAAGAGCTATGGATAGCACAATGGAGCCAATTTTTGCCCGGTTAGAATTGTGACACTTACAATGGCATTATTTATTCCTCTTCTGCTATTTGAATGTCTGATGTCTTGATTAAAAAAGGCACCGAGTCTTGCCAGGTTTAAAAACCACAAGAGGTGGACTGTTCTGAGAATGCTTTCCCGGCATCTCACACAATATCGTTCCCTTTTAGTAACAGAAACCGGTCTCTGGTTAATGTCGCTACAACAGCCTGTTAAGAACGTTACTACAAATTACAGTCTGGATCATTCCAATCTGAAAATAGACTTCTTTCATCTTCCAGATGGCTGTCTGATTGGGGAACTGGGCAGGATCACATTTCAGGTTGTGACTTAATGATTCAGGACAGTATTTATGGTTATTACCTGACAGAGGGCACCGAAGAAAATTAAAGCACAGCCCCGTGCTTCATTTATGACAAAAAAACAAATTCTTGACAGTTTGGTATATTAAAGGTGGCATCTTTAGCTCAGGGCAAAACCCAGGCATAGCTCCACATTTTAAGCAGACCTGCCAAGTGCTGCCATTAGAGCCTAGCAAGGCAAAATTAGCCATCAGCTTTTTTGATTTATATGTATCCATCGGAAACATTCTAGTGCTTTCCTTGAAGTTGGCCTTCTGCACACAAGATACAAATATGAGTGAGAGCTTTTGGAGGAGACAAACAAAATAATTACACAAGGTCTTTTTTATTTGATCCGGGATCCTCTTCTTTGAAATAGTGTTCTTTAGGGCATGTTTTTGACATGATTATGGTCATGGATAACCCCTTCACGAGGATACATTGGGTAATTGTGGTTGCCAATGCTTTTGGATGTCTATTTACTATGTTGTTTTGCGTTATCCTTTCCTGGCAGGGATGATATCATTCTGGGAAAGGAAATACAGCAGGAGGGGAGAAGGCAAAAAGAGCAATTGGGCTTAATCAAATTTAAATCATGAGTATAGGAAGTTACCATATACTGTGCTCATGGAAAATATATCAAGAATATAATTGCATTTTTTTCAATAACTCTCGTCTGTCCCATTCATGCTTTGTTGCATTTTTTTTTTTTTTTGGTCTTCCTAAAATAACAATTTCGGTTTCATGAGGCATGTAAATCAGTGGCAAGTGGTAGGATTTTTACATATAACAACCTTAATTGTGGAAAGCATCACAGGAACAGAAGTACGGAGAGGCAGAAACCTGGAAACGAATGTTAATGACAAAGAATCACTGTGTCCTTTGTTTTTAAAGACTGGTTGCTGGACTGTGGCTGCATTAAAGTGTATTTTAGGGTTCTTCTCCCCAGAATATATTGTGACCATCTGTTGAATATTATTTGGGTCTTCCAGACTGAGAATCCCTAGTGGTAACAGTCAAAAGCTGCTGTGTAATGATTCCATCTCCCTCCCCAACTTCATCACAGATATATATGAGTGGTGTGTGTGTGTGTGTGTGTATGTGTGTGGCTGGGATACTGTTAAGAACATGCACACACATAAGTTTCTCTTATGCATGCATATGTCCTTTTTTTGGGTGCTGTGGGGGTTGGTATTCCCTTCCACCCTCCACACCATCCATGCCTCCCTGATTTTCTGAACAGCCTCTAAAGTTCTCTGCATGGCTATTCACTGCTTTGAGGAGTGTGTCCATGATTGCCCACTGCACTGCTGTAACCATTTTGACACAGCCAGATGCTTCTGCAATTCTTCCCACTTCCTCAAATGCAGGGAATATCCATGCAAAGGGCTTTCAGAGGCTGTTCAGTAAATCGAGGGTGGTATATGGCTCAGCATAGCCATATACCACCTGCAGGACTGCAACCTGTGTTTGCGAAAAAGGTGGGGAAATGGCTGTAAAACACAGGAAGATGCAAATGGCAGACAAAAATGTAAAGACCCCAACAAAATCTCTAAACGAAGCAGTGTGATTGCACAATATAAGTCTTCCATGGAAACACCCTAGAAATCTATGAAAATTTATTTGGTTTTCTGATCCCATCTCACAGGATTTAGGGGAGGAGCAACACTGAAACTATTATTTATCAATTTAGGTTATATTTTGCCTTCCCCCAGTAAATGGGTCTCCAGGCAGGTTACACTTAGATAGAAAAATATAACTAGAGTAGAAAACAAATAAATGCATCAGACATTTGAAACACAGTTTAAAAAGACTCCAGTAAAAGAACATATAGCCACACCCAGTTACAATTCCTTTCTTCAAGAAATGAGATCAGTTCCCACTGGCCCACTTCCTTCAACAAAGGAATTCCTCAGAGATACAGTATGTACCTCAGCAATCTAACTTGTAAATTAAGCCCTTCTTCACCTTCCAATGGTCAGTCACAAAACAAAGCACACTAAATGCAAGATATGTAAGTGAGGAAAAGCATGCACTATGACAAACAGAAGCCTTTCACCTTTTGAGGGGGCAGAACTGTTTAAAAAAATGTTAAAGTAATTGACTAGTTTAATCTTCAGAATCCCAAGACAGTTGGTTATGAATTTCCATGGAGTGGGAATTGTTGTTGTCCTGTGTACTCATAGGCATACATTGGTGCTGAATAGAATAGAATAGAATAGAATAGAATAGAATAGAATAGAATAGAATAGAATCTTTATTACAGTCATAGATCAGCACAGGTATAAAGGGGATATAGAAAAACAGATAAAAACACAGGTTAAAAACAGGTTACATACAGCATTGAAATTCTTCTTCAGGTTGCACAGCTCCCATATAACAAGACAAGCTTGGAACTAGTCTACTGCTGAGGTCAGTGCCTGACGAATTTTTAACCACTGCTGCACAGAATCTGGCAACATTGTATGTTATATGGGGGTTGGTGTCTGAAAGTAACGAAGAAATGTAGAATTCTCCAGTGCATCCTTGGTATTTACACAAGAAAGGGGAAATAAGGCTGAGGTGGATGTCCCTATAGTACGAGCACTGCAGAAGCACATGCTCTGTTGTTTCAGTTTGGCCAGAGTCACAGGGGCACATCTGTCTGAGAAGGGGATCTTCTTGTATCAGCCTTCCGGGACAGCTGAGGGGAGGGCATGACATCATGCCAAAGTACAGGCCCTCCAGTGTTTAGGTACTTCTAAGTTTTGCTAAGTATGAAGTATCTGTTGATATCTGTTGGAGTCAATAGCAATAAAGGTTGAGGTGCTAGCTAGATCCAGTTGTCACTCTATATCTACCACCCATTGTTTGATAGCTGCTTTGGCCTCATCATATCCCATGCTGAGCAGAAGCTCTGGGGAAAAACCCAGAGATAAGATTTTGGTCATCACTGTCTGTTTCCACATAGACTGGAAGTCATCTCTCAATGTTAGTGGAGCCAGGCCAGTGGGAAAGAAGGATAGTCTAAGCCAATAGCTGAGTATAGTTACCCACACTTTGGCCTCCACTTTCATAAAGCCTGACTCCAATCTCAGAGTTGCGTTGGAGATGCCTTTTGGAGCTTGGAAAGCTGATCTTAAGAATTTGGATTGCACAAGTTCTAATGGCGCAGGGTTTGGGAAGGGTCCCAGTTGGGATCCATAAAGGAGTTGTGCTACTGATTTGACTTTAAAAAGTTTGAGCGCCACAGGTATATAATGGCCTCCTCTTGTCTTAAGAAATGTGAGGATGGCTGATGAGCTCCTCTGTGCGTTACCAGCCACATACTGTCCATGTGCTTTCCTGCTGCCAGTAGCATGAAAGATTACCCCCAGATATTTGAAGTAGGAGACTTGTTCAATCTTTTGTCCATCTATACTCCAGGTATGATTCTTGGGCCTTTTAGCAAATGCCATGATTTTAGTTTTTTGGTAATTGAGTGTCATTGGTGCTGACACTGCTGCCAATGGCCTTGTACATGCATACATATACCCTTGCAACATAGCAGCATGGTGCTGGTTCTTTCTCAAATAGTCCAGTTCCAAATTTGACTCTTCCTTAGATTTTTCCAAGTTTTGTAAGCAACGTTCTTGTGGTCATGCATAAGCTCAGGTATGTGAACAATCCAAATGGCATGGGTGAATAATCATTATTTATTTCTTTTTTATTTAGCATTGTCACTGTACATGGAGCTTTACAAGTAAAAGAAAAACAAAACAGTTCCCTGCTATTAGGGTCTTTCCAGACTACACTGTTACAGTGCTATTATTCCACTTTCAATATCCTGTGGAATTCTGGGGTTTGTAGTTTGTAGTTTACTGAGGCCAAAGAGCTCTTTGGCTGAGAATTTTAAAGGCCCTTCCCTAAACTGCAAAGCCCAGGATTCCATAAGAGGTTGAAAGTGGAATAACAGCACTATAACAGCATAGTGCGGAAAGGCCCTTAGACTTACAATCTAATTAAGACAAGACACAAAAGGAAAAGGGGATGGCAGTATGGGATGGGAGTAAATCCAGCGGGCTAATATGAATATTCAGACTGGCTAATATAGGAGTTCTGTCAGACTGTGGTCCAGTAGACTGGATATAAGTTCTCAGACACTCACATGCAAGTTCCATTTCTACCTTGTATTCCAATGTCTACAACAGAAAAGTGTTTTTTTTCCCCCACCTAACATGTGGGAGAGGAAGAGAAAATGCCTTATTTAAAAATAAAAGAAGCAACATCTTCTTCTAGGCTTACTGAAATTGATAAACAAACAATGTAATGGAAAAGGTAATAAGGCTCAGTAAAATGGAAGACAGTAGGAAAAAGCTGAAGACGAAATTACAGAGGAACTGGCTCAATAAAGGAGGCCACAGTCCTGAGCTTGTAAGAAATGAGCAGGAATGTTGATTACCAAGGATCATGGAGGTTTCTCACTCATTGGCTCACCATAAATCAAAACTGACTTGATCAGAACACTCAGGGCATGCACGGAAGTTGTGCCCCAAGGTGCTGCTGCTGCTACCCCCCAACACTGAGCCTGGAAAGACCCTGTCGGGGGCAGCAACACACCAGGCCCAAGCGGGAGGGTGGGTGGTTTGGCTTTTTTACTCCTCGCCGGCACTGGTGCCCAGGGCACATGCCCGAGTTGCCCCACCCTAGATACATGTTTGGATCAGAAATAATCACAAGTGGGGCATGGTCACCCCTTTTTTTAATTCTTTGTAATTTAATTTAAGAAACCCAACCACCTTGTCATGGGCATATATTCACAGACATTAATTTTCTACTCCCTATGGATCATATTTTGCTTTTTCAGTTTGTCTGGACAATCCAGTTTACAAGTGAAATGTGGCTGTTTATTTCAAGGTGTAACCACCAAGGAACAGCATCATTTGTGACGTTGTTTATGGAACATAGGCTGCTGCTTTACACTACAACAAAACATTGGTGTAATTACCTCATTATTATCTGCCCAGTTAAACCTCCACTCTTCAAACGTTGCAGTTTACCCCTTGCAAAATCAACCACTATGCCATAAAAGCAGATTCTGAAAAAGGACCAACTAGTGTTGGAGGGAGTATGTGAGAAAGAGATAGTGAAAGCACATGTGTGTGTGTGTATACATGTGTGTCAACCAGTTTGTCGTGTTGATAAGTGTATATGGAATGAATGCTGTATGTGTGTGGTAAATGTGTGGTTTATGTGGATGTGAAGTGAAGAATGAGAGAAAAATAATCAGACTAACAGACTTTAAGGAGAGAGAGAGAGAGAGAGAGACTGACTGGATGTTAGGCCAGCCAGAGACTTCCATGTCAGTGGCACATTGAATCCACTCTCTGTTTTGCACTTGTTTTAAAGGAGTTTTCCAAGGTACTGAATGTATCTTGAGGCAAGTTTTTAGCACCTTGGAGAGCTGCTTTACAGTCCGGAATAAAACCCAGAATGTGTTCACACACTCCTCCTAGCCATCCCTGGGAAAGTTGTGTGTGCCTGAAGTGAATGGAATGTGGATGAGATTGTGAGGATGGTGGACAGCATATGACTGAATGGGATGTGTATGCACATCCTGCACAAAGCTTGGAAAAGGTTTTTTTTTTTTTAACCACAACTCTCAAATCTCCTGACTGGCTTTAGGGCAGAGGGACATGTCATGTAGGGAGTGCATTCCATTAGTGTTGGTAGCCCAATCCTTTATGTATCATGTATATGTCCATTGCTCCATGTAGTCCTCAGCATGCTTACCCAGAGCTGATTAACTCATGGGCCATAAAAGGCTCCTCATATCTGGTCTATGGTGATTATCAGCAGCTCTTCATAATTCCAGATAGGTGTCTCTCTAATCCTATCTGGCTAGAGAAATTAGCATTGTATCCATTTCATATCAATAAGCAAGCAGTGAGGAGGCAGTTATTATATACAGAATGATTACCTGAAGCCTTGTCATGATTGATCATGAAACAATTCAAGGCCATAGACAAAATCTGGCTCAGAAAGAGCTAAGGAAGATCAAAAACAGCTGAGACCTTGGCAGGAGTCCATTAAGATTTCCTTTGTTTGAAGATCCACTTCTATTGTGACTGTTGCCTTTTTGTTTTCCCTTCTCACAGATGTTTATCCCCAATTTTCTTGTGTTATAGAAGAGTGAGGACTATCAGTATAATTCTGTGTGAAGATAGACTAGAATTTAAAAAGCTACTTTAAAAAAATTAGTTACATTTACTGTTCAGAGGCTCCAAAAATGGTTAGTTCTCGTTAAAGTCACATTTTAAAAAGCAGCTCTTTACTTTCTTGACATTTTTTAAATCATCAAAATTAGTTTTAATTACCTTTTTATATACTCTATAAACTATAAAATACCTGTTGCACAGTGGAGTTCAGTGCGCTGAGTCCAGACACCCATAACTATAAGAGTAACTAAAGTGGTTATATTATGCCACAAAAGGAGATGCTATCCTTTGCTAAGTTACAACAGTTCAATTTGTAAAAGGAAATCTACTTTCTTGTCAGTTAAAAATCACTAACGCTAGTATCTAAATTACATTTTAAAAAACTTCTGAATATTACATGCCACTGACCTACCTGTACTACAAAGGAGTTCAAAGTAGCATAGCTACAACCAGTAATTTAAAAAGTAACTGCAACAGTTACAAATATGCCACAAAAGGAGTGATGCCATCCCTTGTTAAGTTACATTGTAATGCAATGTAGTTATGTGTTAGTCTGTGCAAAAGGCAATTAATTACAATGAGCATATTATTTGTAACTGCAGTCATGAATAACTCTAGGCCCTCCCAAACCAGATTTAACACACAAAAAAGTATGATCACCATATTCAACCCACTGTGGATTCCTTTGAGGCATCAGGGTTCCTTCACAAGGCAGAAATGGGTGGCTGGTGGGGCTGACTGCCACCTCCACTGCTGCCCCACACCATTTTTAATAGGGACTTACAAGTTTCTCAGTCTCACGAGGCTTGCAGACACTATTAAAAATGGCATAGGGAGGCAGCTGAGAAGACAGCAAATAATCCGTGAATAATCAAAGCCACAAAAGTGAAACCCGCAAATGTGGAGGGCTGACTGTAGTTACTTTGACCATCTGAAATGTGCAAAGCGGGCTTTCATTTCTCTTCTCCAGTATCACTTCTATTGGTACTGATGTTAACCACATAGTTAATCACATCCTCATCTTTTCCCTTCTTTCCTGACTGTCAAGGCATAGGCACATTCAAAAGGGACAACAGTTTTTTAATTACACAGTGTTACAGTCTCTTCTTGGGGGAAAAAAAAAAGAAGGTTGGTCCCTCATTTAATTAAGGAGCAAGTATATGAACTATCTGCCAGTGTTGGTATTTCTAGTTCAGAGCATGAAATTACACCGGGAACAGAAGACTCTTGTCTAAGGGAGGGTGGGGGAAATCCATTTTCTTGTCATTTTTATGGCTATGGAAGATAATAAAATCAGGAGAGAGATGACTGGAATAACAACAATATCTCTTCCAAGGAAAAGAAGGAGAGCAAAGGGGGAGGGGGAGGAGATTGATGCATGAAAGCTCTTGTCTAAGTAAACAATCTACATACATTTGCATTTGTATGGGACCATTGTGATAAAGTTGTCTTCATTAACATTAGAAGCCAAAGACATATGTTATTTCCCAATCTCTGGCTCAAACAGGCGATTGATTTTTAAGCATCATCACTTGGAAGAGGACTTCCTGCTCCTCTGGCTGTGCGATTAGATCAGGTGATGGAGAGCTATTAATAGAGAGGTGACAGGGAGCCTGAAGTTAATGAGAGCCAAAGAGCTCACATCAAAGGCAATGCCTGAATTACATTGTCCTAATAGCAGGGAGAAGAGACTTAGAGAAGGAATTGTGTGGTGAGAGTGACAGTAATCTGTGTACTTGCCTGAAGGACATTTTGTTTTTGGATCAAAAGTGATACACATGCCCTAAAAACTTCTCTGTTGGCATGACACAGGGCAGGGGTGGGCAACTGTGGCCCTCCAAATGATGAACCAAAAGCTCCCATCATCCGTAAGTAGAAAGCCAGTAGTGAAGGAATATGGGGAATGAAGTCCAACAACATCAGAAAGGAACACAGGTATCCACTCCACAATTGTGAAGGAGGTAAAGATTTTCACCAAGGGCAAACAAAATGATTTTCAGGACATAAATCTGAAAGGTTGACTCCATTTCTAATTCTAACAGTATTTTGCCCATGGCCCTGGGTCCATGGTTGTCTTTCCTTACTCTTGATTGATTGACATAATGATTCCTAAGGAACATAACAAAAACTGACATAAAATGCAAAATATATCAATTGTATGGAACATAGAGCTATATGTATAGAAAATATTTTTTAAAATAGGTTGATAAAATAGCTGGCAATTAAAATCATCTAAAATAACATCTTCTGATAAAACAAATTGATAAAACAAAAACGTCTGCCAGTTTAAAACCATCTATGTGGAAACAAAATGGCCAAAAGAATTCCAAAGCCCTAGGTGCAGTTACTAAAAAGATTCTGTTTCGGATTCCTGCCAAACACACTTCATATTTTGATAGGACAGAGGAAAGATCTATCCCAAATATCTCATATCTCAGACAGGTTTGTCTTCAGAAAGGCACTTCATCAAGTAAAGTCCCAAACAATTTAGGAATTTTCAGTCTAAATTCAATTGGTAGCCTAAACCATAGTGGATCCATTGCATCAATGAGATTTATTCAGTAATTAAGACCACTCAGCAATTAATGCAATACATCTTTTTTCGCAGGAAGTAGCAAATGGACTTAGGCTCATAAATCACAATCAGCATTTCAAATTGTGTCCAAAAATAGATTGGTAGGCACGGACATTAACACAGAGAGAACATACATCCAGTTCTTTTGCCTGAATCTAATGAATATTTTTAGTACCATGTGAGTAACCAGCCTTCCATTCATTGCTGGTCCTGATATCTATCTAAATGTTCATCCAGTTCTTATCACCATGTTTATCCAAATTCTGCTGGCAAGGCTATGTGATTCTTTGGATATGATATGACATTCATATTCATATTCCTATCAGGATTGCACCTGATTTCATAATCCTAACCCTAACCATAACTAACTTGAAATCCCAAATCAGGAGCAGGGAACCTCTTACAGTTTGAGGGCCTAATTCAGGTTCAGAGAAGGTTTTGGAGACCACGTTCTGTGTGTGTGTGTGTGTGTGTGTGTGTGTGCGTGCATGCGTGCGTTCACATGGCAAATGAACCAAACACACTGGTGGAGGTTAGCTTGAAGCTTTTGCTGCCTGTAACTAAGCTTTGGAAGAGCCATTTTTCGAATGGAAAGGTTATACAAAAGCTGAGAGATTACCCAGCAATGATTTAATGGAAAAGGTGGTATAGCCATCTAGGGCACCACCACAGAGTTGAAAGGTTTGACCAGTATTCATAACAATATGAATTTAAAATTGGGTTTGATACTTTCTGTTGATCTCATTATTTCCCAACTCCCCAGTGAAAATAGGTAACTGAAACCAATCTCAACTAGCTCCATTCTGCTAAAGAGATGCTCCCCCCACAAAGCCCCAGATCTTTCATAAAGATCATGAATAATTGGCATACTCCATCCAAAATTGTTTGGCAGTAAACAGTACTGTTCTCCATTCAAACTGTGCCTTTTGTATTGCAAAGTTAAACAATCTGGTGATTGAAACAAGCCAAATATTCCACATCGTGTTTTCAAAGCAACATTTTTTCTCTCTCAATGAAGACAAAAAATTGAATACAAGGAGCTAAAGAGCCAAACAACCTTGTGAAATGAGAATAGTAATGAGGCATCTGGGAGAGCAGATTTGGGACTGATGACTTTCAGGGAAGGCCTTGATGCCATTCAGATTTTCCAAAGAAAAATATACGGATGACAAAAGAATAGCAGCTGTGGATACATGAAGGAAATTAGTTGGAGCAGACTTATAATTAAGCATTGGAAAAAGATCAAAAAAGAGTTCCTTTCAAATATAACTTTGATTCTGTCTATCACAAAAGCAATTAAACAAAACATAAACTGCATGCACTCTGCTTCACATATGGATTTATCCCAATCTGTGTTCTAGAAAATGCAAAAAGGGGTTTTCTTTCTTTTAAAAAAAATTGAAAAATACTAGCATTTTTCAGCAAAAAACTATTTATGAGTCAGACAAAATGAACAAGACAAAGGTAAGAGAGGAAACCAAGCAAAACTTTTTGGCTAAAGGATATTCCTGATGGAATCACATACTTTTTAACAGCAATGAGAGGTCAATTCTGTTTTCTAGTGGGTTGTGCAAACTTTTTGTGTTGTCTAAACATCAGTAATTCTTGACACAAAGAGCAATTATTATGTGAACAGATATATGTTGGTTGGAATCTTGTTGGTTAATGTCAACTAGAATAGACTCACTGAATGAATTTTAGAATTGTGAATTGCATGTAGGTAAATTACATTGATTTAATGGGTTTACTACTGGAACTAAAGATAGTATTTAGACCCATGGTTCTTAACCTGTGGTCCAGAGACCCCTGAGAGTCCATGGAGTCCTCACAGGGAGTTTGCAAAGCCCTGCTGCTAGACACCAACCACAGCAGCAGCAACAATAGGGACTTGGCAGTGAGGGTGAGGCAGTCGGGGATGTTGAAACTGCTCCCTTATTTGCTGGTGAAAGCGACACAGAGGGCAGGTGTGTGTGCATACCCAAACTATGACTGTGGACACCGGGGTTTGAATCCCCATTTCGCCATGGAAACCCACTGGGTTACCTTAGAAAAGTCACATTCTTTCAGCCTCAGAGAAAGGCAAAGGCAACAAATCTTGCCAAGAAAACCTTCATAATAGGTTTGCTGTAGGGTCACCATGCCAGTTTTCAAAGGGGAGGGACATGATGGCTAGAAAGAACCTCCCCTTGTGAGTGGCACTTTATTGTTGTGTGCTTTAAAGTCTCTTCTGATTTATGGCAACCCTAAAGTGAACCGATCACAAGGTTTTTTGGTGTTTTTTTTGCCAGATTTGTTCAGAGGGGGGTTGCCTTTGCCTTCGTCTGAGGCTGAGAGAATACGACTTGCTCAAAGCCATTCAGTGTCTGAGCAGGGATTTGAATCCAGAAACCTTTAATAAATAAATATTTGAAAATGTACACAAATATGTGAATATTTAAATCTAATTTTAAATAGTTAAATCTTGAGTTAAGTCTCGGGGGCCCCCAGCAAAAAAAAATATATTTGTAGGGGGGTAAAGAAAAGGTTAAGAACCACTGATTTAGTCCATTGTTTTCAAGTTTGCAAATATTGGAAGAAATAATGGAGGGCAATAATGGAAGAGAAGAACTGTGTGTTCCAATGAAATCTATGGTTTTACGTCAAAAAGCAGTGTGATTTTTCTATATGAGCATTGCTATGCTTGGAAAGAATCTCCATCATGCTGCATCCAAGAGCAGTGTTGCCTGGCATCTGTTTTGTTCCCGGCCTTTCCAGTGGTATGTAAACAGTGGCATTCCTACCATTAGACAAGACTGAGGCAATGCTAGGCAGCAGCAGCAATAAAGAACTGGTGAACAGAGCTATATACCACATGGTTTGCCCTATGACCTGCTAGCCTGCTACCTTCAGGTATAATGGAGTGTGACAGAACTCCTGTCCAGGTTGGCCCCACAGTTCCAATCCTTGGGCTCCTGTCACTCATCTTGCCCATTCTCCCTGAAGATCACTCCTTGGATCTGGTACTCAGACCTCAAGGTGACCACTAAACTGGACAAATGGAAGTGTTGATTGTTGGGTTCAGCATGGTAAAATGCAACTGGATGTCCTTGTGAATTATTCAAAATGTCTTGGGCAGGCCTTGCATTTAAACAATATCCTTAGTCAGCTTGGAACAAACATCAATCCAAAGGGATCTCCCAAGCTCAGTGCGCAGGAAAACGGAATGGTCATGCAGACAAAGAAAGCAGCCATCATACTCACATCTCATGTATGCTTATTAATATGTAGGTAGGTAGCAGAGACAAGCAAAATTAAAACAATCTTTCTCTATCTTCAGGAATACATGCAGCGTGTTTAAACAAAAGAACTAGCCTGTGCTTTGGTAGAGGCTTGCCAAGTTGCCAACATGATACATAGGCATAGGCCACAAGCAATATCTCATTAGAGGTTAGGCACAAAAAAGAAGAGGTGACATTCATCGAGGATCACAAGAAACGAAAATAAAAAAAGAGAATAAATGTGGTGATTGATCTAGGAACCAAGATGGAGAACATAATGCCCAGAGCAAACCAATGAGGAGGAGAAACAAAAACAAAAAATGGAGCAGACAGACACAAAAGCAGGCAGCAAATATACAAACATGACCCTGCAAAGATCCTATATTTGTTTTGTTCTCTCCCCATATACAGGGCTGATAACTGGGTGTATAGGAGGATGATGGTCCAAATTACCAGTGCGCAGTGCTCCAGAAGGGGAGTTGGGGCCCAACTGTATATGGTTTTGTCTTTTATGGTAGTACAGCACTGCTGCAGACATGCACGTGTTGTATCCATTGACTATAATGGATGCCATGCTTCAGTTTTTGTTTTATGAGGTGGTTCCTGGAATGGAACTCCTACATATACAGTGGGAGCACTGTATCTTCATTTGCTGGTTGCTTTTAGCATCTATCATAAAATCAGTTAATTTCAAAGAAAATAATGATCCACAACATCCTAGCAGTTATTGGCCAGTATAGACTATAATCAACCAAAGAAGTGATTACATATTAAGAACAAAATATATTTTATTATATTCATTGTCATTTTAATATAATTCTTAACAAAATACACATTTCCTGTTCACTGCATCTACAGTTCTGAATAACAGCTTGCAAACTTGTGCTACAAACCAAGCATTTCCAAGTAAAGATTTTTAGCTAATCCACCCTTCTTTGCTGGGGGTCCCAATTTTTTTTACATCATGGTCCAAACATGCTCTTAGTAGTCCTGCATATACGACTTATTCCCACATCAATATTTACAGTACGAAAATATGTTTGGGGAAGATACAATTCTTCTTAGCATTCTTAGAGGCCCACATTATTGATCCATCAGGATCGAAATGGAACCACCTCCTGAATGTCACAGTGGACTTTGCCTGTTAAATAGGAAATAGTGGTCTGAGTGTTGGACTACAATGCTGGAGACCAGAGTTCACATTCCTGCTCAGCCATGGAAAACCATTGGGGGACCTTGGGCATGTCACACTCTCTGCACCTTAGAAGAAGGCAAAGACAAACCCCCACTGAACAAATCTTGTCAAGAAAACTCTGTGATAGGTTTGCCTTAGGATCACCATAAGACTTGAGGGCACACAACAGCAGCAGCAGCTGCAACAACAAACTAGAACAAAAGGTCAACAGTTTGCAAAAGGTGGCAGCATTGTGTGCCATCATCTCATGGAGAACTCTGGTCTGTCTTCCTGCTAACAGTACTTTTTATCTAGTACATCAAATTTTTAGTGATCATATTCCACGTAGTCAGGTGCCTGCGTGATATTGATTATACACCACAGATTCCCACTGTATTCATCACTTCACCTCCAAGGAAATACAACACTAAGAAAGAATACATTGGATGGAATCTTGCTGGTGGCATATGCAGGCAAGAGGTCAAATTATCTGTGATTATTATGTCCACAATCAGTCACACCAAGAAGCAGACATTCTCTTGGACATTCTGGGATCCTCCGGAGACCCAGAAGGGGGATCTCATCTCCATGCATTTGACTGCAGAAACAGCTGAATGTTGCCCGCCTGTTGCCTACTCATCTCCAGCCACTAAGTGGTCAGGGGGAGGTGCCCAGGTCACTGTAGGATCTCAATCACATATTTGCATAGCATTTGCAGGTGACATTTTATATGTACATATGTACATTTAGAAATGAGTATTTTAAGTAGAAATATAATGCAATTCCACACAGTGGAGAAGATTATGACCAGGTGAGCTGTAGGCCTGTTTAGTCTGTATCCAGTGGTAACCCTTGCTGGGCAGCTTCAAGGCCCCTACTTTCCTTTCTTCTGGTTCTTTATCTTTAATCCATAAATCTTCTAACAGTGGAAGCTTTCAAATAAAGGACTGTTCTTCGCCAACCCTTCAAATTCAGAACCATCCTCAAGTTGCTCTCATCCCTTTGCAAAATTTAAAGCCTATAAACAGACCAAGACAATAATGACGAACTAGAGGCATGTAACTGGTTTAAGGAACATAGATTTTGCCTGCAGAATTAACAGCTTCACATAAAGCTGTTAACACATCAAGTTCTTTGCCTACTCCACTTCAGATATTCACTGGATGATCTCAGATCTTTCCCCTCCCAACTTTGCACACTTTTGTTGTGTACAAAGAAAAAAAATTAGCTGGCCTGTTATTTCAGGGAGTGAAAGATTTTTCAGCAATGATGTCACTATGAAATAATAATATCCAGGGCAAGCAATTTGCATGAAGCGCACATATACTGCTTCCTCCATCTGCTTTGCAGATGATCAAAGCTGAGAGGGATGAGGATAATCAAAAGTGTAAAATTCAGCACAACTATCTGGAAGAGGAATTCCAGGCTATAGGAATACTTTGCCAAAGAAAGCTGCAAAGTTTCATAGGTTATTCAAAATAAGATATATGACAAAGTAAGGGCTACGTGGACCAAGCTGTTTATGAATACTGTATGTTAAATATTTTCAGGTTATGTTAGGTATGTTTTCTTAAGTAGGGAGGTTGGCATCAGTCTGCTGTCTATGAAGAATACATGGTTAAAGACCAGCTGTTTATGTCTGATAGATTTCAAGAGCCTGGAAAAGTTACTTTTTTGGACTACAACACCCAGAATTGTCCAGCCACTGGCCACAGGATTCTGGGAATTGGAATTGTTTCCAAGCTGTGTCTCAGTGCATCAGTTACATTAGATATTGTATGTGTTCCCATTTTTACTCTCTGTCTGAATGTTTACACACCAAGACAGTTGAGAGGGAGAGCAAAGTAAACTTTAGGGCAAATTGATTGCTTTGGAATCTTTTCTTGTGACTACATTTCATGCCAGTTTAGGCAGAAATGTGTTGAATGTCAACACATCGGCAGGAAAATTTTATCAGAATCTGCTTCAAGGTCCAAGGTATTCTATCAACTAAGACTTCTAAAAGAGGAAATTATGTGCAACATAAGAATAAATTGTCACTTTGCTGCTGTGGGAACTTGAAGCGACAGAAAGCAAGAACAGGTCATTATGACACACATATAGGGAGGAAATATCCCTGCCTCAGATGGTGAGCCCCAAAGGATTACCAGTCAGTCTTTTTTGGGTCAGATGGAGAACCTTCATAAAAGAAACAAAGGCCATTTCCACATGGTGTCACTGTACTGCAACGCGGACGTGTTGGCAGCAGTCCACGAGACATGCTTTAGCATGATGTTGTCACGGTCCCTCAGCCAGCGTGTCCCCATCCGTTGCAATCGCGGGATATTCGCTTAATGGAAAAAATCTGTTACATGCCCACAATTATGTGATGCTCTCATCACCGTCAACCATGCAGAAGCAGTAGAAGCACGATCTATGCACTTCCTTCCCCAGTATAGCACAGGACAGAGGCTAGGTGCTGTGGAAGGAAGGAGTGTGTTGCATGCACTCCCATCCACAAGCAGCCAGCCAGGAGTGTTCACGTTACACTCCCTTCCTAACAGAAGCATTCCTAGGATGACACCAGAACCATGATAGGAACTGGTAAGGTGTAGAAATGGCCAAAGCTACTAATTTGTTTTTTCTGTACCCAGAAGAAATTAGCTGTTTAGTTGGTCCTTGTAGCAATACAAGGACCAACTAAACCTCCTTCCTGCTGGCTGTGCAGAGAGCTGATTGGTTAGCAGCAGTTACAGTTAGGAAGCATTGGAAAGGGAGATGAATTGTTCCATTGAAAAATGTGAGCATTTTTGCTTCATATATCCAGTTCTGAATGATCTAAGAACAAGAACAAGATGATAGCACTCAATTGTAAGCTGAAACGCTGCTACAATGTAGATTTGTAGATTTGTCGAAATTTTGACTTTAATCTGATCCACAATGCTAATTTCCTTTACTACACACACACACACACACACACACACACACACACACACACACATGCACGTACCCCTCCACACAGAAATCCGACAGCCTTGCTAGCAGCCATCCATCTTTTCATTTAATTGCCAATAACCTGTAGTTACCTTTGGCAATATTTGACTAAGTGAACAAACTCCATTGTGCAGCCTAGCTAGGAAAACTCTGAAGCTTTAACTCCAAGAATAATACCTACTAAATGACGCTGTCATACCTCAGGGAGTATCCACAAAAATATGTTTCCATTTATATAATGGTCCATCTGCTTGTGAAAAATACAACATTAAAGCACAGAGTTCAGGGACAGATATATTATTTTAAAAAACTGGCATATGGCAATACAGCCATTAGATGCAAGCAGACTCTTGAGAGGCTGTTACGAAGCTAACAAAGGGGTTAAAGTGAATGTTGGTTGAATGCTAAAATGCAAGACTAAAAATGAATGAGTGCCATAGATTTGCAAATATCTATATGTCTGTTTCAAAACAACACTTTTAAAGAGCCCCAGGGACCCTGGGCAGCAGGGGTGGGGGATGATGGAAAAGTCTTGAATAATGCATGTGAGATAATTCCCCAACCTTACCCTCCCTAACTAGTACCACATTCTTTTGACTATGTCCACATAGACATGCTTCAGTGTTTGCTAATCCCAATGTATAAGGAATGAAGATAGCCCCTGTGGATAAGACCTAATGGACACCATCCTGGAATAATATACAGAGCTCAGCCTCCAAAACATGTGTCTTCAATTTAAAATAATTCAGCAATCATGTTCAACCCAAACCTGATTACACAAAATGGGACTTTTAAACTCCCAGGCTGGGATCAAATTTTAAAGGGCACAATGAAGGGGGGTTGGTGAGGGAACTGCTGTGTTTATACATTCCAGATCCTTTGGATGAATTATCTGCACACAAACGTTACCACTGCTTTGAGGGTTTTATCAACTCTGCAGAGAGACTAGAAATGTTAGATGCTGCTGAAACCTTTTCAGTTAGTCGACATTTTTTTCCAGTTTATCTCAAAACTATCATGACAAAAGAGGATCATAGATTTGGATAATAACTAAAACAAGTAGGTAGTGATAGGGGAATGGCACACTATAAACCATTTCTGTATTATACTGTTATAGTGCTATTGTTCCACTTTCAACCTCCTGTGGAATCCTGGGATTTATAGTTTAGGGAGGGGCATTTAGAATTCTCAGCCAGCGAGCTCTTTGGCCCCAGTAAACTACAAACCCCAGAATTTCATAGGATGTTGAAAGTGGGATAATAGCACTATAACAGGATAGTGTAGAAATGGCCTTAGTTACATGTACATAACTAAGTAACCAATGTAAAATACTGTTGATAATTTTTGAAACAGGAACATTAAATGACATGTGGGAAAAACAAATACAATCTTGGGTCTTACATCATAGCTAGTACTTGGTCATCGATCTTACCCAGTTTCATTTATTTATTTTTCCAGAGGGATAGCCTTTGTCTCCTCTTTTTACCTTCACAGTGCCTGTGGTTGCTTATAGCACACTAAAAAGTGTTAAAACTATTGACAAATTAAACAACACTATTTCAGACTGATGATTAAATGAAAGTGATCAGCATATTCACATGTATATTCACCATAACTATACTGACAGCTAACCAAGTTAAGACAGCCAGCACAATGTAGTGGTTTGCACGCTGGACTATGATATTAGGAAGCCAAGATTCAAACCCTCACTCAGCCATGGAAACCCATTGAGTGACCTCGCACAACTCATATTCTCTCAGCCTTAGAGGAAGGCAATGGCAAACCTCCTCTGAATAAATTTTGCAAAGAAAATCCTAGGACAGAGGCACTATTAGTCAGAGTTGGCTTGAGGGCACACAACAGTAGCAGCATCAACAATGATATCAACACACCAAATTCAAGCTGTTGTTATTATTGGCCGTTTCCGCAGGATGTCGTCATCCCACATTGGGGATGGGAGAAGGACGGGTTCTGGACAATGCTTATGCACAACATCATCCATGTCCCATTGTTCTCCCATTCCCAGGCGGCATGATTGCACCCCAAATCATTGACCGGTTTTACCCTTCAATGACCGGAGATCACGCAGCCCTCCTGTTGCCCTTCTGCACTTACCTGAGCTGCAGAGGGTCAGAAAGTGTGATGACCGCACTTCCTGCCCCAGTGCAGCCTGTGATAGTGTCCAGCTGTGCTGAGGAAGGAAGAGGAGTAGCCATTGTGCCTCCTCCATTTCCACAGGCAGCCAGTGCAGAGGGGAGCGCTCCTGTCGTGTTCCCCTTTCAGGAAAGGCTGTACTGGGATCCTTGAGGGATGCTGCCAGGATCCAGTAATGTGCAGAAAGGGCCACTGATTGGAGATAACAGCAGTAAGAATTTGAGAGTTGGATGAGAACCTCCATGGGCTGGGGATTCCTCAGCTCTGCTTCCTTCAAAGGACTGTCTGGTCCAAATGTGGTTTACAGATACAGAACCATAAGAAGAGAGAGCAGGGAAGAAGCCTCAGAATCACCAAGTTTTCACCTGAATAACAGATTGAAGAAGCACACAGGTCACCTATTCACAGTTTCCCCACCTCCACACCCTATGATAAGTTGTATTCCATTTCTATTTAATTCTAAATTTGCAAGTATATGTATAAATTAGTACATTAAAAATTGTAAAAATCTGCATCTCCCTTTGTCCTATCTTTGGTGATGGATTTCCTCTCTCTTTTTTCCCCCCAATGTGATATGACAAAGAGACCAAGGTGAACTAAATTAAGTAATTCTGGGTGGTTCCCGGATCTTTAGAAAAACAAGGGCTATTGTATTCTTTGAAACTGAAATACACGCTTTGTTTTACTGAAAGACAACAGGAGAGAGGCCCACTCTCCGTCATAATATTCAGAAATCTGTGTGTCCCTTGAAGTCACCTGTCAACTTGAATTTCATAGAGTTTTCTGAGGTGAGAGAGTTGAAGGTACAAATTCTTTACTTTTGGTGGGTTCGGCTCCACGTAAGAAGAAAGGGTGGTGAGCAAAACTCTGGCCCATCCAGTAGATCAGCAACTTGCTGCAATTTCCAAGGCTTCATTGATTTGTTGGTGCAACTTGCAAAGCCTTGGGAGGGGGTCTATATCTTTATCTAGCCTCTTCCTTCCCTTGCAGTCATTCTGGCACCAGGGCTCACCCACTTCTTTGCTCTGCTTCTACGTTCTGGCTAGAAACAAGTCGACTAGATTAAATGTTCCTTATCTTATTTTTGGTGTAGTGGTTTGAGTTTTGGACTACAACCCCGGAGGCCATAGTTCAATTCCCCACTCGGCCATGGAAACCCACTGGGTCACATACTCTCAGCCTCAGAAAGCCCCATGATAGGGTCACCATAAGTAGTCCCCTCATTTCACCTTGATCTGGGAACAGTCCCTCAGCTAAGATTTCTGCCTTAATTTCCAAACAGGAAAATATCCTCTGGTGTGTGTGCATTTGTGTGTGTGTTTGGAGGACAAGCTGTGGTCAACTGCAGTTGATTTTTAATGCACAATGTTTAATGGCATCACCAGGATCTGTCCCTAGGTCTCAGGTTTTAGCCTAGAAACCTCAGTGCCTGGGATGATCCTGCACTGGCAACCCTAACCTATGTAGCTGGCAGAAAGTAGTGGAAGTAAACATCAGGTATAACACATGGCTGAGAGATTAGGCTGTAAGGCCCTTTCTGTGCCATCCTCCCAACCTGCCATGGGGACAGGAGAAGGAAGGGACGTATGACAACGCTTCTGCATGATGTCGTCAAAGTCCTGCCCTTCTCCTGTCCTCAGGTAGCACAATCACAGATTAAACCATTGAAAGGTTTTCCCCATCAATAATCTACAATCGTGCCACCATCGTAGACTTATCTGTCCTGCAGAAGCCTGGACTTACCTGTCCTGCAGAAGGAAGACTTACTTACTTCTACTTACCTGCATTGTAGACTTACCTGTCCTGCAGGAGGAAGAGGCATGGCCATTGCACTCCTTTCCAAAAGGGTGCCGGCTAGTGTGCAGGGGAGCACTCCTGTTATGCTCCCCTCCTGGCAGAGCTGCTGCCGGGATCCCCACCGTACATCTTCACAAAATGATAGAGTGCAGAAAGGGCCTTGGACTCTTGCCATATTGTAAGGCTTTAGTGTAGTAAAATATGTTGGGAGTGGCAACCTTTGCATGCTTTAATTAACTGGCTAGTTAGTTTGCATGTTTATTTTAGGCACAGATGGGACTACCTAGAGTAAACTTCTTGTTGTTTTGTCAATACCCATTTCCCCTTGCATGTTCTCTTCTTTTTCCCTTTTTTGTTCTTTGGTTTCCCTGCAAGCATGTGGTCTCAGATCCTCACATGCTTTCCTGTAAGCATGTGAGTTCTTAATTTTGTCTTACTTTCTTCAAGAATGGAACCTGTGTAGACTCTGCACAAGATTTTGTGAGTAAACTTTTCATATTTTTAACCAAACTGTTTTTGTTTGTTTGTGTTTATTTTGAGCTAGATTAAGTGTGTCTAGGGTGGAGATGATGAAGTGGGGCTGGTAATTTGTTCAGCTTCTGCCTGTGCATTACAAAATACTCTGCTGATTGGGAGACTTATTGCTAAAAATCTCTCAATTCCCCAACAAAATAAAATGATGGCTTTCCAGTTACCAGTCACCCCCACCTGTCAGGGGGCAGTCCACACCATCTGAGCCTTTTGCAAGGGGAGCACAAGATTGGCTTAAAAAGGCCTAAATTCTATTTAGTCCCAACTACAGCAGAAACTATAAAATCAGGTGGATTTACCCATGTATTGATTCAGTGGGTCTACTTTAGTTGAAGTTAACCAACAGCATTTCAGTCACAGTTAACTCCTGTGTACAGTCACAAGAGAAATAATCCAATGACACACAACAGGACTTAGTTTTGAATAAACACGTATAAGGTTGCATGGCATATGGAGAGCTCTGGACTATGCAACAGGAGGAGAACCCTCAATGCGTTTCAAAATACCCACAGGATAAATTAATTTCAAAGTTTTGTAGCTTTCTTTCTGAGCCAAGTCCAATAAAGTTACTAAAAATCTTTCTACCGACTTCAAAGGTTTTGGATTCAGACTTCCTTTTATCATCATGAGTGCATTTCTGTACATTGTATGAAACTTACAAGCAGCAGAGCTGATATGTCTTTCCCTTGCCTGCTTTTCCTGTTGCTTTCAGCCACAAGCTAAAAATGGTATTCGTCTGCTTTAACCTTGCCAGAAAACCCTCAGTACCAGTATGTTAATAATTTGAAAAACCTGATTAGCATTAACAAAAGTATATTTATTTTTTGAGAACAAAGACAAGAAAAGGGATCCAAAACATATGCAATGACTCCTAGCCTTATTTGGAAGTTGGGTCTCTTCATCTGTGATCTTCCCAAAGTCACAACAAAATCTATCCATAACAGTCTGCAGATGCACTCAGGCTTACATAAAGACCTTGTCATGTTCCTATTAATTTATTTATTTATTTTTGACAGATCACTGCTTAGAACAAAGAAAAAGAAAAGAAGGGAAGAGAGACAGGTTTAATTCATAGTTGGCAAACACCTTATACTGTAGGAACATAGATAGGACTTTTAAACTTCATTGAACTATCTAAGTCATTTCCCATTATTTCTGGAACTGTTTGGCCACAAGAAACTATTGCCAATTCCTGATTAAAAGAGACTCGTTAGGATTGAATTAGTAGAAATTGGGATTCTGTGACATTTTGATGAATGAAAGAGAGAAAAATTTTGTAGCATTACAAACTATTGCGATTTTTAAAATATTATGAGCTACAGAGTGTGTTAGGAGCTGAGGAAACAGATTTACTGGCTGTATTAATGCTCTTTAATTTACACTTAATAGGACTTCAAGCAATGGCTAGCAGAACATTAAAGTAATGAGGAAAATTCCATTATAATTTTAATGTAGACTTTTAAAGGAAAATGGACACTTTCAAAGATAATTCTTTGAACCAAAAATTGGTCTTCTTAAAGTAGAGATGATGTTAAACACATTTAAAAAAAGTCATTTTAAAAACATAATGGTAGGTCTGGCCATTTTCTATACAACCATAGCACTGGGTATTTTGACATTGCCTTTCCCAGCTGGAATTCTACCAAATCATCATCATCATGATCATCATCATCAGTCTTAAAAAAATGAATTTCCAAGCCATTTTGACTGGGGCATTCTGGGACCTGTAATCCCTGCCCACCCCAAAAAAAACTTACCCATCTCTTCTCCTGTTAGTCCATGGCACAGTGATGGGAACTCTCCTACTGGCGCCTGGCGTGCTTTTTAAAGATACATCGATATCACAACTAGTTCGGCCCTGAGAGAATAGAGACAGGAGTGACAATACATTGGACAGAAGGCGTCAAGAATATCTAAGGCTGCAACATTATGAGTACTTAATTGGAAGGCCATTTCCGCACAATGACAGTGTCCCAGGATAGGGATGCACTGCTGCTGGTCCATGAGTTGTGGTTTTATACGACGTTGCCACGGTCCCACTGCCCACGCATACCCAGCCATCACAATTGCAGGGTATACCCTTACTGGAAAAAATCCAGTAATGGCCCCCAATGGTGCAATGCTCCTGTTGCTGGAAGCGGGGTGGAAAGGATGGAAGCACAATCTAGGTGCTTCCTTCCCCAGTGCATCACAGGAAGTGGCCAGCTGTCCTGTGGAAGGAAGGAGCATCTCCCTCATGGTACCTTCCACAAACAGCCAGCCTGGTGTAGAGGGGAGTGTTCAGGTCGTGCTTACATTCCAGCAGTGCACTGCCAGGATCGTGACACAACAAGGATGGAAAACAGTAAGGTGCGGAAAGAGCCAAAGTAATTTCTGCTGAACTCTGTGGGATTTATTATTAAATAAACAGAAACAAGACTGTAGTGGGTGGGACTGGGTCCAGAGGGTTCTTCTAATTGGTATTCTGATGCCACTTGTGGCAAGCCATTTCATTCAGCAAGGAGAAAGCTGAAACACTTATGTTTTCAGTCCCAGTCCCACATCCTTAGGAAGCATCCTAGTAAAGAGAGAGGAAGCTGTCTTATAGCTGGTCAGTCTATTATGTCTATCCATCCCTGTATTATCTACTCTGAATAGCTCCCCAGAATTTTAGACAGTAGTCTTCCCCATGGCTTACTACATAATCCATAAATGTCAGGTACTGAACTGGAAAACATCTGCATGCAGACCATGAGCTCCACCAGTGAGTTCTTCCTGCCCACACACACACACACACACACACCCAAATTAGACTTAGATCTTTGCCTGATAACTAGCTGAAGTCTAGCCTTGTCTGCAAAGATTCCCAGCTGTTTGACAAAAACTTCACTCTTCAGAGCTTTATTGTTTCTTCTGTCTGCTTTTCTTTTCATTGCTGCATAGGCTACCTGCTATGCCGCCCAGCACGCCTCACAAGCTGCAGTCTCATTTTTCTGAGACTCTTACCACCAACCAGCCTGCATTTCTGATTGCTCACATTCCTGCTTGTGGATCAGGTAGGCTGGTGCTTCCTCTCTTCACCGTTTGAGGAAGGGGAGATGCCCTCTCCTGCTCAGTTTGCAAGTTGTCACTGGGTTAAAGGAAGAAGGTTGTAGTACACAAGCGCTTCCTTGTATCCTCAAGTCTGCTATGGATGTATCATTTCCAAATTTGATCATAAGGACTGACATAACATTAGCCAGTATTTCCCAGTTTTCAAAAAGAATTTCTTGACACTCAGGAAACCTCACTACTAAAAAAAATAGGGCAGCAGCTAGCATCTTTAGCATCTTAAGAAGTCTTTCAGGGTTGTTGGTTTGCACAGAATACATGTTTTTCTCTGCCAAAAACAAAAACAAAAACAAAAAAACTTTTCCGTAAAGGAAACAATGTATTTAGCACTGAAAATGCTATTTCCTGCACAAAAAATAAATTTTCTGGTTTTTTTTTTAAAAAGTGGGCTTTTGTCCAGGAAAAAAAATGTGTTTCTGCATAAAAGAATTCCCTGAAAGACTTTCTAAAGTACAAATAGCAAATATGCAGAAATATTTGCGTATTCACACAGCAGGGACCATACAATGGAAATTATGTGCTCCTGAATGTGTGGATGAAATAAGTGAATATATGCATCACTAGGGTCAGCTCTCCACATTCGCTAGGGTTAGGGATGCAGAATCTGTGCAAAAATGGAAAAACTATCAAAATGTGTGTGTGTATCCGTGGGAAGGGGGCTAAGGCATGGTTGGGGGAATGGGTACCCAGGGTCCAAAGCAGGTCAAGGAGGAAAGGAGAAGGAAAGGGGATGGGTCAGCACTTCCTCCTTGTTGCCCATCTCCTTCCTTGGGTGTGGAGGGGGCACTGGGAGAGGGTTTGTGACTCTGAGAAATTGGGCACTCCTGGTGGTGGAGGAGGAGGACCAGGGGCGGTTTTTTAAAGGGCTGCATGGCCTGATCAGAGCTCTCAAGAGGGAATTTTCCCCTGGAAAGGAAGTGCCTGAGGTAGGAGTGTGGCAGGGGTTGGAGAAATTCACAAATACTCAAATCCATGAAGGTCAAACCTGCAAATATGGAGGGTTGACTGTATTTCATTCTGTTGCCACCTTCACAGGCCTTTTATTCTTTAGGATGGGTGAATCCATCATCTTTACATTCAGCCCAATTCCAAATTTTGAAAGTCTCAAGTTCTTTTCCTTCCATCTATGAATATATTTGCAAATTTGCTCAATGCTGTCAAAAACAAACTGAATGTACTTTTCATGAATCTGTACTAGCTATATTCAATACGTACAGCTGTTCCCAGTGTGAAAAGGACCATGCTGTATCTGTTGCCTATATTGCTGTTGAAAATAAAGGGTCGGGGGCAGTTTTAGCAGCAGAGAACACAAGAATCCAAACCTAAGCACGTGAAAGATAAGTATTCAAAGTTTTCTGCCTGAATGGACAAATCTCTGCTATAACTGTATAATATGAAAAGGCCCTAAGTCACATGTGTCAAACACAAAGCCCATGGGCCAAATCAGGTCCGCCAGGCCATTTCATGTGGCGCTTGCACTTCTCCTGCAGGTGTGGCACTCCCCTCGCCTGGTGAACCCGATCTCCACATTGCGGGCCTCTGGCTGCCGCTATTCTGAAGCAGCCAGCACTCGCAATCTACTTCTACTTCTGCCTGTTCCTCTGTCCAAGTCTCACTGTCAGAGCTTTGCTGCAGGTTACCATGGCAACACTCGTCATGGCTCGCAAGAGTTGGAGAGAAGAGCAGTCAGAAGTAGAAGTAGATTGGGAATGCTGGCTGCTGAGCCCCTCTTCAGAATACTGGCAGCCAGGGACCCGCAATGTGGGGACTGGGCTCACCAGGTACAGAGAGGGGGGCAGGGGGGCAGAAAGAACCCCAAGGGAGGGGCAGTAAAAAGAGGCACAGAGGCAATTATTTAATATGATAAAAGAGTAGATACATTTACATTATCTTACAGATACAACCGACCCTTTCAGGGCAACCATAACGCTGATGCGGCCTAAGATTAAATTGAGTTTGACACCCTTGCCCTAAGTGGTAAGCAAAGCAGGCCTCTTTTGCAATCAGCTTCTCAAATGACAGATGGTTCATAGCATGAACACAGGGGACATCTCTCCCTACCAGCTCACAATGTACCCTCTTTCTCTGTCCGTGAGTTGCCATTGTTCTTAATGTGTATAATAAGCTGTTTGCTTCTTAGCATTTTTAAAATCTTGTTTCTCATTAACAATACAGAGTTAGTAGAAAACAGTTATGGATTTAATTAGTCAGTAAACCAAAAAAAAAAAAATCTAATGCATTGTGCTTTTGTTAGAAAGGAAAAAAAACTATTAGGTTTATCTCAAATGACCAACTAAATGCCTGCAATTTAGAGCCTTGTCAGAATAAAGCTAAAGTTGCTTTTCAAGATTTAATCCAAGCTCTGTCCCTGCTTGTTCCTGTTTGAGTTTGGGACAGAAGAATACAGCTGCCTGAATTTTGGAAAATCTCATTTTTCATCTATCCCATCAAAACCCCTTCTCTTGTTTCCCTTTTCTCCCTCCTTTAAAATTGCATCTCCTTACCTTCACCTTTTTTTAGCATACTGATTCCCACAATTCCAGACAAAATCCAAGGGCTTCAAAATTTAGTTTCCTAAGGCAATTTCCGCCCTACAGTATTATAGTGCTATTATTTCACTTTCAACATCCTGTGGAATTCTGGGGTGTATAGTTTACTGAGGCCAAAGAGCTCTCTGGCTGAGAATTCAAAAGGTCCCTCTCTAAACTGCAAACCCCAAGATTCCATTGGATGTTGAAACTGGAATAATAGCACTATAACACTGTAGGGCAGAAAGGAACTAATACAGATGAAGAACCTCTGTGAGGTGTCAAGTGTGCAACACAAGAGGACCATTTGGACGCAAAGAAGTTGTCCTCATTGCTTCTTGGTTTAAAAATCCTTTTACCTTGCAATAACAAAACAATAACACATCCAAATCATGAACTTAAATATGTGGTTTGGATCTTGCCACCTACACATTATAGTCCTCCAAATCTGAAGGACTAACAAAAAGAAAGAAGCAGGTTTGCAAAAATCTAAAGTAATTAGGCTTTGGGTAAAGAACCATCTGGGAAATATAAAATTAGTTGGTTCCTCTAATTTAATTAATGAATAATGTAATAATTTAATTGTGGAATTAACTTAATACTGAAATCCCAACTTAAGCAATTAAGTTAAAAATGCATTAAATTTCCCCTTTCCATTACAAAATTTCCACCACAGAGGGTAACTTAATTGATTTAAATTAGTTAATTCCTTTCTCTAGTTAAATTCTGGGCCGTTTCTGCACTAGACTGTTATAGCACTATTATTCCACTCTCAACATCCTATAGAATCCTGGGGTTTGCAGTTTAGGGAGGGGCCTTCTGAATTCTCAGCCAGAGAGTTGGCCTCAGTAAACTACAAACCTCAGAATTCCACAGAATTCCACCTCCAGAATTCCAAAAGCCCCTCCCTAAACTGCAAACCCCAGGATTCCATAGGATGTTGAAAGTGGAATAATAGCACTATGACTGTCTAGTGTGGAAATGGCCTTGGTTGAGGCATTCTTTCAGAACTGATCATACCTGGATTTGGAAGGCACCTATATACTCTCATCTTATGCATCCCGGTGGTGTTGAAAAACCACTGTGCCACCTCCTTCTCAGATGAGTGATCCTTTTGTTGAGGCTTACTATAGGGTTGGTTTTACACAAAGGCAGCCTCACAGGCAAATATTTCAAGAAAAGCTTATGTGTATCACCAGCCATGTTTGCTTTAACATCCTTTTTCTAAAAATGTTTGACCGTTTACTATGCAGGATCCCATGCTTAAAATATGGTGGAAAAATGATGGGGAGGGAACAGATGTTTTTCATTTCCCTTTATGAAAGATGCATGCTCGCAAAAACATTTTGAAATGTGTATGTATGTGTGCATGCATGCACACAGTGGAGGCTTGGCAGACACCACCAAGCAGTCAAGAAAAATGCACATCATGATATTTATCCAGGTCAAGACCTCTTCCAGCTGCATGGGTCATAGAACTCTGTGCCCATGGGAAACGAACTGTTATTTTAAAAGAAGCATCACCCTTCATTGCATGATGCAGTCCCCAAGTTCCTGCTGACTCAACTGGTGGTCTTCCTGGCTCCTTGCCTTCCTCTCGAAGTGCTGACACTTATGCTCTTGTTCTGACAAGTGATAGCATCTGCTCAGCATGCTTGGCTCAGTGGGAGCAGCAGCACAGACCCTTCCAATAAAGTTTCTTCAAATGGAACGACAAACACTTTGGGACGGTAAAGCGGTGCACTGCAATCCAAGAAGACAAGGAGAAAATTGAGCCACTGGGACAAGAGGAAATGTAGGTTTCAGCCACATGATCAAATCACAGTTGGAATGCAAGGGTTCATTCACAGTAAGACCACAGAAAGATGGTGATGTCATTTAGGCCAACATTTTTTTCTACCCTAGCTGTATTGCTTGCTTCCATTTTCTCTGAATTAACTTGCTCTCTCATGCAGTGCCTGCAAGGAGAGTTTCATTCCTGTTCAAGAGAAAGGCTACAGCCCTACCTCTGTCAGAAGAGATGGTCATGGGACTATTTATGTTACTTAGATCAAAAGTTTTCCTGTTCTAGCAGTATTGTTTGCTTCCATTTTAATCTGGATTAGCTTGCTCTCAAACTCAGTGCCTTGAATGATTCATCTAGCCCCGCTTAGCCATCAGACTAGCCGTGCTTGGGAAGGGGTTTGTGCCATTCATTATGGCCATTTCTGCACGCGGCGAGGGAATCGCTCCCTGCCGCTACTCACCAGATCTCCTGTGGGTCCGGTCAGGTCCGGGGTGAGGAGGAGCAGTGCGTGATCATAGATCCGCACTGCTCCGGTGTCCAAAATGGCAGCTTCCGGTTGGTCGTGGGTCTCGACCAACCGCTGAAGCTCACCAGCCTAAAGCCCGCCCTCCGCAGATCGCAGGCTCACATTGGCGCGAGCCTGCAAATCTGCATTGGAGAGGAGGCACGCAATGGCGCTCGCTGGCATTTTGAAAGACCTGAAAAATCAGGTCTTTCAAAAACACGATGGAGGACCACTTGGGGTTGCTCCGGAGCGGACTGAGGTATGGATCTACGGTAAGTAGTCCGGACCCAGTCCGCTCCAAGGTGCAGACATCCTCCGTGGAGGACGCACTGCACCGTTTTATTTACCCCATGTGGAAATGGCCTATGTTAACACAGCTTCCTTGAACACGTTATGCTTGGTCTTCAACTAGTTGTCTCTGCATTGCACACTTTTTAAAGATTGAGGCATTCAGGGCCTTTTAGTGCACTGTCAGTGTCGCTTCCTATAGGCCCAATTGGCTCGGTTAATATTTTAAAATGTAAGACACAGGATCTAAATACACTAAAGGCACCAGATCCCCCCTGATTTCAGAAGCTAAGCAGGGTCAGCTTTGGTTAGTACTTAACTGAGAGACCACCAACAAACACTAGGTGCTGTAGGCTATATCTCAGAAAAAGGAACTGGCCAAACCACTTCTGAGTATTCCTTACCTAAGAAATCCCTATGAAATTCATGCAGTCACTATAAGTCAATAGAGCACTTAAAGGCATATACACACCCAAGGTACCATATCTTCCAATTGTCCTGAATTGGCAGGAACATTCCTGATTAATTTTCTATTGCTCTACTTTTTTCAGTTGCTTTTCTCTATCATCTTCCTAGTTTCCCCTTTATCCTCAGCTTAAGTCACTAGGTACAGATTGAGCTCAAAGGGCAAAAATACTTTACATTCAATTAACTCGGCAGCAGGAGAGAGGAGAAGAAGGTGCAAAATCCTGTCCTTCCCAGTAGACTGAGCCAAAAGGAAACTGCTGCAGCCTCTCCTAGTTTGTATGTTCTTCCTTGTCTTCTGCCATCTTGACCACACTCCAAGGTTGCTCAGCCACAAGTGTCCTAGTTTTCATCTTTAAAATATTGAAGGATCTGAGATAGTGGTTGGATTGAGGAATTGTTTTGAGACATAATAAATGTGCCATTTACATACATGGCTCAAAGAACAAGAGGTATTTTGACCACGGGAACTAACTTTCTCTGTCAGAATTTGGGGTGAGTTATTAATTAGGTTGGTTCTATATCCAGTGGCTGGGCTGTTTTCTGCCCAATGGCTTCATTTGACATTCAGTGGGGGACTGGAGCCACACATGCATGTGCATGCACACAGATAGGTGCACATTTAAACAAATGCTCAAGCGCATATATTGAGAGTTAGAATGTTACATTGGAACTAGCTCTACCACAGCCGCTTCCCAAATTACATGCTTACTTCCCAGAGATTATAAACATCCAGTCCAAAAGTTTACTGACTCTCAGATTACTCCAGCTGGACCAATTCTGGACCAAGCTAATTCTGTCATCTAGAAAACGATAAAGATAATAATTCCTACCTACTTTATAAAAGCTGCCTGAAATGTGCTGAGAGGCAAAGGGAGGCTATGAAAGAGAGGGAAGAGGGTACAGTATGGTATCAAACCCCTAAGGTTCTCCAATAAACCATAACAGTGTCTGATGGGACCATAATTGCTGTAGTTATATGGGCTTTTTTTCTCCTCTTTTTCTTCTTGTAAAGGGATATTAACTACAGAATACTCTATGGTGCTACGTATTTTATAGTCTAGTAATCAATTAACTGCATCATGTAAACTGTGGAAATGCAAGCGCTGTAGGGCATTTTACCCAAGTTTTTCCTTCTCTATGACTTACCATTTTGGCAAGACTCTAAATTAGTGGGGAAATCATGCAGCTCATGGATGGTGTTATTACTGCTGTCACAACATGATAGAAACATGAAACAAGGTGATCCCTGCAAAGTACAGTGCTAAAGTCCTAGAGAACTACCAGACCCCACCGTATTCATTTGCTTCTTCAGTTCCTTTCCTCTTTTTGATTACGGCAATGTGAAGAAAGTTAGCGTAATATGCATTAGATATTCCTCCAACCTCACAAAAAATTAATGTGCTCAGAGTTCAACCCTCTATTTCAACATTCCCATTTTGGCTCCAGTCCCTCCATATCTTTTGGAGTGCAACACCCATCATCATTGGCACTGTCCATTCTAGATGTGGCTGATGGAATTTGTAGGCCAAAACATCAGGTAGCACTCACAGAAAAGATGGCTCATCTAAGGTATGGATGACCATGATTTAGAGTACATCATATTAGAGGTATCACCATTGCACCCGTTGTTTAGTTTCTGCTTTAAGAAAGAGCCAAAAAGTGAAATAATCACTTGTTAAAACTGGACAATAGGCATTGACCTATAGATGTGCATGGTGGAATAACAAATCAGTAACTGTATTTTGTCTCACTAGTATTGAATAACAAGTTCTTTCTGTACAAACCTCCTTTCTGTACAATCGTTAAAGTACACAGGCTGTTCTGTGCATCTGTGTCCTCTGTCTTTCAGAGAGGGAGGGAGGGAGGGAGGGAGGGGGAGAGAGAGAGAGAGAGAGAGAGAAGGCAGATAAGACATATGGTTTGCAGATATACAAAAGATCTTTGGCAGCAATCATAAAGCTGAGGGTACTCCCAAAAGACCAGTGAGGATTGATATTTAATGGACACTGAATGCTGCCTGAATGCTCCGGGGGGGGGGGGGACAGCATGCCCTGGAAAAGAGCATGGCTGCACCCTGGGGGGGGGGGGGAATTCTCTCTACTGCAACATTTGGTTGCAGCTATCCCTTGTCACAGGTCCTTTTTGCAATACTGAACTATAAATTTTCCCTTCTCTCTCTTCCTTTCCTGGTTTGTTTACCATGCTGATGAATTCAAAAGTTGCTCATCTATTCTGTGATTTTTGATGCTGGTCCTAATAACGATACAACCAAAAGGTAGGCTTGAGAATTAAAAGTATACCTTGTTATCTGAGTGGTTCCTTAAAAACCCACTAAGAGTATTCTCATTCTATCATTGAAATACTGGGTGTTTGACTAGCTGTGGAAAGCTGTCTAACAGAGCCAACAATGCATCTGCATTCATTCCCTTTCTGCAATGAAAGCCAATAGGATGTTATAAATTTACCACTAGATGGCATTTAGCATACATTTCCTTGAAATGCTTTGCAAGAAAAATCCACCAGGTGGCATAACTCGTTTAGCTTCTGGGTTTTTATGTTCCCCCCATTGTTTAATTGCTAGGTTAATGTGCAAGGTTCCCAGAGACCAAACAGTCCCACTGTTTTTATTTTTGCTCTGAACTGACCGTAGCATATTCGTACGTCTCATTTAAAAGCCGCCATAAAAATGTCACTGGCTAGCCAATTCCATTTTATATAGCCACTTAAACTGTAAGAATTTATTGGTTATACTACTCTCCGAAGTATATTTGTAGGCTACAGCAATATTTTTCTTATTAATTAGTCCACATTTAGCTTCATTTTTTTTCAGCTGTCATTTGCTCTCAGTTCTTTAAAAACAAAAACCCACAGACATATGCTAAGGCATTTATTAGACCTTAACTAAGGGTGTGGTTGCTAATGTAGGATTTACTGCGGGTAGTGCCCTACTTCTGGTGCTGCAGTAAATGATTCCCCAGAGTGCTTTAAACTGCTGAGCCTTGCAGTAAAAACAGACAGGAGATCCATGGCATTAACCATGTCACATCCTCACCACTGCACTCTGCCTGCTTTAACTTCAAGATAGTCCAAACAAGGACCCCTGAACTATTTTTTTAAGGTAGGGAGCTCATCATGGGCCATTTCCGCACTAGCCTGTTATAGCACTATGATTCCACTTGCAACATCCTATAGAATCCTGGGGTTTGCAGTTTCGGGAGGGGCCGGCATGCGGAAATGGCCATGGACAGGTAGGCTATCATTAATTTTGACTACTTGCAGGTATGAGACCCACCGTGGTGTAGTGGTTTATGTGTTGGACAACAATGCCAGAGACCAGGGTTCAAATCCACGCTCAGCCATGGAAACCCACTGGGTGATCTTGGGTGCCTCATGCAGTCTCAGCCCTCCCAAAACCCGTGATAGGGTCACCATAAGTTGGAAATGACTCGGAGGCACAGAACAATAACAACTTGCAATTGTCGGGTTGTTTTGTTTTGTTTTGTTCTGTTTTGTTTTTTGCAAAGCAGTGAAATCACAACACATTTCATTAAAGTCGTCGTCGTCGTCGTCATCATCACCATCACCATCACATACCCTCCACCATTTCAGAGATGAAAATGGGGAGACATGTGGCCACGTAATGCCATAGTGTGGTCAAGATGGCAAAAGTTATTAATGAAGAAGACCAGACAAGTTAAGAAAGGCTGCAGTGGTTTGCTTTTTTTTTGAGCCTGCTGGGAAGGGGGCAGAACCTTGCCCTTGTCAGGTTCTACCCCCTTCTCTTCCTTTCCTTTTGCACTTTGAACTCAATATGCAGCAAGTAAAGTAAGCTGATGACAAAGGGAGGAAGTAAAAGGAGAAAGAAACTGGCACATTTTAAAAGCAGCTGGAAAAATTAGATGACAGTGGATTAATTGGGGCATTCCATGCCAAATCAGGATAATTGGAGGGTATGTCATTGCCATCATCGTCATCACCATCCAGCTGAAAGTGGTAACAATTTGAGTACCATGAAAGGAACAGAAAAAGACCTCCCCACCATTTAGTACACTTCTGGTTGATCATTCCTGAGAGGTCTCAACTACATAGAAGTCAGTTTTGCCAGATGGTCTTAGGAGGGGCTCAGTCTAGTCTGGCAGGAGGACTCGAGCTGTTCCATGTTCCTCTTTTTGGGATCCATGGGAAAAGACAACAGGATGCAGACTTGTCAAGCTCAGTCTCTTTGGGATTCTTTATTTTTCCAGCATAGACCAAGTTCCCACTCAGGTCCTCTTTGGACTTGTGAACCTTTTCTTTTCTCTGCCGTGATTTTTATATGTTTCTGACCACCTTTTCCAAACTGTAAACTATTTTTATATGTCCACATTTTTTTTTCAAGTGGATACACTTGAGTATATATTTTCCAATTTGCCTAGAGCATCTTTCTCCACATATTTAAAATGGAGGCATTCCTGTCTTCATTTCTTTTAAAGAGCACATTTTGAGGACCATGTTCACAAGCTCAGAAATGCATTGCTTTCCAGCTGAACATTGTATTTGGGTCCATGTTTGGTCCCAGAAGTGTGCATCTGAATTTCTCATGAAAAAATTTAAACTCAACACTTTTTTTTGGTCCATTCCTGGTGCAGACTTTACTGCATGGTGCATGTCAGCATGACAACCCTGAAGCAAGGCACCTGGCCAGGTGACTGTATGTAATATATACACTCCACTGGGTACTGAGCCTGGTAAAGTTACTCATTTGGAATACATGCAAGTGCCAGTGTAAGATGTGATTGGTAGTCTAGTCAGCTTCTGAACATGTAAATTGGAGGAGATGCCAGTTTGATCTTTGCCTCAAGAAACAAAAATGTTGGGGACCAGCCCAACTGATTCCTGCTAGTGATAGATGGAAACTCAGATTCCTTTTGCTGTTCTTTGCATACCGCAAGAGGATCAAGTCTTACTTCTTCTGGAGGACAGGGCAAATGGAAAGGTTAGGATGGTGGAAGTGAGGGAGACAAGAAGTTCATCCCTCCTTCTATTCCTATCTAGAAATAATTTGCTCATATTGTGTAGGCAAAGCATATTCAACTTACCATTCTATAGCTACTTACCTGGGAGGGATTGAACTTACTTCTGAGTAAACATTATAAAATAGCACTGTCACATGTTGCTTTCCAATGCTAATTAAAAATTGCCTTTTATTACAGCAATGAGGAGTGCTGGACCCTTCAAAAGTTGGATTGCAACACCCAGCATCTCCTTCACCATTCACTGGCTTGGACAGATGGGAGTTCCATCCAACATCAGGCAGAGAGTGTCACATTCTATACTCTTGCTTTATGGAATTCAAATCTTAAGTCCTTTTTATCTTAACTAAAAGTAGTTGCCAAGATGCCAAGATGAACTGGGATGCAGAAACCTTTTAATATGGCTGCTAGATCTTTTTTTTTTTCCATTCTGACCAACAACTGACCACTATTGTAACAAATGAAGCATCCATGTCAGTTGCGGAGGAGAACGAGTGGGGCACTAATAATATGACGATATTTGTGGTTTCTGTGTTTCCACAAGTGCTACCAGATGAAATGCTTATTCTAGAGTAGCCATGTCCCACCCACTCATTTTTTTTATGGGCATCTGCGCAATGAGATCAATATTCATTCTTTATTCAATGTATTATATGAACTGCAACTATTTCTTTTGGGGAGGGGCTCAGAAAATCTCTTCTTTCCTTCCTCCCTCCATCTCTGATTTTTGTCTTTTTTCTTTTTGTGGAAGAGGGAAGTGAGGATGAGTGAGGAGTCCAGTTTCATTCTGTAGTGCAACACATGTCTTCATCTGCATTTCTTGTTCTAGCTATGAGGCAAACACCATTTGTATTCTATCATCTTTCCTTTGCTGGGCGGCTGAGGAGGTGGCTGGGGAAAAAGTGTGCACATTTGAAAAGCACAAACTAAATGTATACAAAAGACCATTGAAACATGCTTTGGTTACAGTGTGGAATATGTTCAAGCCATCAATACAGTTTAAAAATATGGGCACAAATATACACATATTTTTTTGGAAGGGGGTTGGTTGTTTTTTTAAAGAGCAAGTAAAGAAAACAACAGAGTTTCAACAGAAGTGGGCATGTACTGGATATAGAAAGAGAAAGAATGGATGATTATGGATGCAGTTTTTATACATGTGCACATCCCTAGAAGGAAGAGCAGAGAAATCATCACAAGGTGTGCATTGTTCCCATTGCTATTCTTATGGTTTTTGTTTTGTTTTGTTTTAAAAGAGGTAAATTTCAAAGGTTGTCTTTCACCAGCCTCTTTACTTCTGTACCTGGGCACTTTTTATTTTCTTTTGGATGACTTTCCTGCAGGGTGGTGTTTCATTTTGGGGAAGGGGTGTTTAAATCTATTTTAAGCCCTTCTCTCTTTTTGAGTCTTTTAAAAAATTACTGCTTGAAATAGTCACATTAAACTGATCTGGGAAGATCTATCAAGGGGCTTTAAAACACTGTTTCCCTTTCTCCCTGTATCCCTTTTCTTTTCCACTTTTGTGCTGCTCCCCATGCAAAGCCAGCTTAATCTTGTTAGGAAAAACAAGCCTCTCTGCTTTAGAGAAGGATACTGCCCCATGCATTGTAGGGGGCAATATAGAAAAGAAGAGATAAAGGAGGGAAAAACTGTGATGGCTGGAGGAAAAAAAAAACAATAAAATGTCTCTATGGCTTTTTCATGTCTCCACCCTCCATTCATGTCTCCTACTCTGCAAATTGGCTTAATTTTTATTAAAGCAGTACTTGTTCAAGAGCATTTAATCTTGCCTCTCCATGTATATTAGGAAGATCTGTAAACTTTCCTTTCCAGAGCTTAAAGAAGTTACTTCTTTTGAACTCCCAGAATCCCTAGCCAGAATGGCATTGAAAGCTGCAGTCCTCCCTTAACTATTCCAAGCTTTGCTGTTTTGCTGTCATTCATAAAACAAGAAAAGGGACCATATTTGTATTTGTTTTTCAAATAGTTAGAAGGAAGTGCCAGGAGTTCAGTTCTTTGGTAGAAGGACAAAGTGATTGGGCTTAACAGAGGCACAGCTTGGATCACAGCTGTTCTAGCCTACCAAGTGGTACTCCAACTCTGTTCTGGGAAAGTAAAAACAGTCTTGAGAAGCTGAAGGGTGCTGTTTATTCAGACCCCATCTCTTCTCCATTTCCCCTCCCACTTTTTCTGTTTGTCTGAATATGCATCCCTGTTTGTTGCTTAAGATGTACACTTCCTTACCAGCACAGCTACATAACACCCACTAGTTTGACTAAAACACAGTGGGATGTTCACAGGAAAAAAAAGTGCAACATTCTTGATTAGTGTTGAAACTCAACTGCAATTATTCTTATAGTTTACAGTACAATCACACCTGGAACCTTCCAGCTGGAAGTATTGTTGGCAGCTGTTGTTGGCTAGCATGTCAGTGTGGTGGTAAATCCTTCTGAGTTTTATCCTGAACTTTAAAGGAGCTATCTAAGGTCCTGAACCTATTTTGGGGATATGGTTCAGCACTTTAAACAGGTATTTTAAAGCTCAAGCTAAAGCCCAGAATGGATTCACTAGGCCCCTGACATGAAAGCTACCATCTGTAACTGGGAAGCACCTCATCTTTTCAGTTCAGTTTCTCTAGTTCATATTGAAAGGGTTAATGGCCACAATGATGTCAGGGCTGGTGAGGATGTAAGTCATATGCACCATACTCCTGTACATATTTATTTGAAACCCATACTTTATTCAAAAGCAGTTACACAGTGGCAAATGTACATAAGAACATGGACTGACACATCTGGACCCCAGATGGAAGCATCAGACAGACAAAGACCCAGCCCAAGATATTTTAGTGCTGAGCCAGAGCCAGGAATTAACATGTTGGTTAACTCATTAAGTTATTAATTCACTGATTTTTTCCTAGCAATTTCACCTGACTCACTAGATTTCCCCATTAAAACTAAAGCTAAAAATACACTTTAGCGGATTACATTGATAGAATTCATTGGTTGAATCTGTGGATACAGAATTTGCAGATATGGAAGGCTGACTGTATGCTGCCTTAAGGCCAACAGTGGCAATTGCCATCGCATTTGCTGTAAATGCCATTATCTGCCCAACAACAACTTTGAAGTTAATTGACAACTTGGCAAATGAAGCTATTACTTTTATTATTGTTTATGGGAGTGAGTTAATTTTCCAGTTTTTAAAGTTTAGTATAAACTAATTTTCACAGCTAACATTGCAGATTCTGAGCAGAGCAACCCCACTTTCCTCCCTGCAGAGCCAGAAAACTCCACAAGCACTCTACTAGTCTTTTTGATAAAAAACAAAATAATATCCAATTAACTACCAATTTTATGCCTCTTCATAACAGCCCATGCCAGCTTCCTGAAGCATTCATCTCACTCTGCTTGATGGTAGGGCTGACCCTAAAAAAGCCGCTCTATCGAAGAGAAAAACAGGGCTTAAGAAGATAGACTAACTTATGAAGGCTCCAAACTGGAGATGAAAGATACACCCACTGGGCCTGGAAAAGCTATTGGCTAAAAGCTTTTATCTCTAGATAATCAACTATACATACACTTCTGCCATACGGAGAATTAGACCCCTGCGAAAAGCCCCAGCTTTCAAAGTCAAAGACAGCATGAATTGATATTACCCGCTAAAACGCAATGAGATTAAATCAATAACATCTGCAATAAGGCATAATGAAGATAAAATTATATCTCTGCTTGCCCGAACAGCTGTGAATCTATTTTTAATTATCTTGCTTTTTGGCAGTCAGCTTAACAACTTTTAGAATGTCCTCATATTTGGATTGTTAAGCAGTACAGGCCACTGGGAGAAAAAAAAAATGAATGGCAGGTTTCCACTCTCTGCAAGTGGTGCATTGGTGATAGGATTGTCTCCAGCCAAGGGAAATCCAGCAATATCACCCATGTCTATTTTTCTATAACAGGCTGTTAAACATGGGCTTAAAAAAAAACAACACTACCACACATAAAATTGGAGGCAGATTTCTATCAGACTGTTCAGGATATGAGTGTTTGCTTTTATTTTGCTTGTTTTTATACTGGTGCTATTGTGCATCTTGTATCAGAATTGTGTTTTTATTGTGATAAACACCTCAAGGGTCTAAAAGGATGCGTGTGTGTATGTGTTTGTGTCTTAACAAAATAAATGCAGCTATTCTGGAAAATGATTGCTTGTTTAACCAAAGCTGAGAAGATATGTCTTCTGCCACAAATAGAAATCTGTTACACCATTATACACACCAAGACAACAAAGAAGCAGCCTTCAAGCTTTAATCCCACATCAAACACCTATGCTAGCATATATACTGCATTTTGAATTTTTGAAATGTTGAACATTGT
Source organism: Cyclura pinguis (assembly GCA_030412105.1). Taxonomy (NCBI): domain Eukaryota; kingdom Metazoa; phylum Chordata; class Lepidosauria; order Squamata; family Iguanidae; genus Cyclura; species Cyclura pinguis. The sequence goes on along the minus strand of CM059604.1, from coordinate 34,447,237 downwards.
ACACTATGCAAACTAGACCTATTTGACACATTTGTATGATGTATTGTTTTTAAAAAGTGTTTTCTGGGTGGTCAGAGGAAGTATGTTTTTAAGAGCATGTTTTCAAAACTCCTTTGTAGCTGTACTAAGCTCTAGTCATTATAATGGAAAAAAGGAGGGTCATAACCACATGTCTTCTACCCCACTCATAACAGCTGCCCCGCAGTAAGGCACACTGAGATTCCCATTAGAAGGAAGTGGAGGGAGGGCCTTGGTTACACAGTGTAGGTACTATATCGCATGTAGTGCCATCATCCACTTGCATAGCCAAGTATAACCTCACTGGCAGAGCAATCTGCTGAGTTACATATATCCAAAACAGAGGGCCAGAGTAGTCATAGTCTTGCATAAACTTTGCCTATACGAAAGTATGTGTACGGATGCAAATTTGGAAATAATTATTCTCATTTAAATATAAATAGAATGCAACTCATGCTTGGAGGAAAGACTAGCCAGATGAACAGTGGGCCTATTGCTCAGGCACTACTGGTCGATGGGTAACCCTTGGCCCTCATTCTCCCTTTTTTCTAGTTCTTTGTCTCTAAAATGAGAGCTGGCTTGGTTTACAGGTCTGAGCACTGCACTAGGATTCTAAGAGACTAGGGTTCATATATCTGCTCAGCCATGAAAACCCACTGGGTGATCTTGGACAAGTCACAGTCTCTTAGCCTCAAGGGCAACAGCAAACCCTCTCTGGACAAATCTTGTCAAGAAAATCTCATGATAGTTAGGGCTGGCATATCTTAGAAACAACTTGAAGGCACACAACAACATCTCTAAAGTGGACTTGGGACTGGACTATGCTTTCAACAGCAGATGCCTTCAACCAGAAGCCTCTACTCTGCAAAATAGGATAAATGAATTCTTACTGTTTTGGCTTCTTCTACTTCTTTGAAATAATTTGGTGGGGCAAGAAGGCAGATTTCCATTATTGCCCAATAACGACCATCTCACATTGGGGGGTACAGCCCTGTAGGGATGAACTGCCTACTAATATTCCATGGCAGATCTTACTAGATGGATGACACTATCAACTTGAAGCTCTGGCCCTGGTCAGTAAAGGAGTACCTTTGTATATATTCTTCGTTTTGGAGGTTTGGAGTTGCCCTTCCCAGGAAAGATTTATAACCAGACAGAGCTTGCGATTAATGAAAAATCACCTGTAATTATCACTGAGTTATATTCTAAGAGGTCATTATTTCAAATTGCAGGTTATACAAATATTTATAATGGTAATTTAAAAAGAAAAATAGGGAAAGTTCCCTGCTCCTGAGGACTCATGGTTCAGTTTATCATCTGTAAGACAGAACTGAAAACTGTCATTGCTCTGATGAAAAATTTTTGCTTCTAACACTAACAGAAGCTGGGTATATCCACTGTGGCTGCAACTTTGTGCTCTGTATAAAAAACCCCCAGTCGTTCATTACCTTTCTTCATCATTTTAATGGTAACCCTGTGGTTTAAACAACATAGTGAACTATTTGGAGAGAATTATGGCTATTTTAGACTGCAATCAGCAGAGAATAAGAATAATTATGAACGAAAAGAGAAAGGAAAAGCTGAAACATGGCTGAGCAATATACTGATTGATGGCGAAGTCATTTCCTGATTGTTAATGGCTGATTTTTCAACAGTCAGCACAAGTTCTAACTTGGGAGGAAGGAGGATGGAGGGAGAAAAATGACCAACTTAGTGTGTCTATTCAGTGTATATTTTAGACTAAAATGTACACACAGGCTAAAAATAAAATTGATTTTTTTTTTTGTCCTAACAGCTAGAAAGAGGGCAAGTTCTCACAACCTTTTCATTCAGCACATTGAAATAAGGGCGAATTACCATCCAGTCATTTTGTTTATTTGGAAGTAAGGCCCACTAACTTCCATGGAACAAACTACCAGGTTAGCGTGTTCAGGCCTCCTGTCATGCAGCAGAATTATATGCATGTTTACTAAGAAGTAAGTCTCACTGTGCTTAATGAGTATGGTAAGCATATATTGCTCAGGTTTTATGTATATTCTAGAGACGTCACTAGACGCCATTTGCAAAATTAGTAGATAAGCGCCATGATTCTATCCAGCATTTTTGTAATATACCTAACAGTTCAAACAGTTGTGATAGACTGCACTGTTGTACAAGTGATTGCCTAAGGGTAACATCAAGTGGGTGATCCTCGTTGAAAAGGTCATGTATAGTTAGGAATGTTGGGGATCACCTGCACGCACACTTCGAGAAAGCACAACCATTTGTCTTACTGCTTGCACAAGTATATCTGTTGTGCTGTCCTTGGACCATGGACCAAGGAAGTGCAACCATTTATACGATAGGAGGTACAGGAATTTATTGAGTATGACATATTGATATGTCTCTGTAACCCTGTGCACAGTGTCCAAAATCTCCTCCCATCACCACTACCACAGCTGTCAGGCCCTTGGAGGGGGCATTGTTTCTCTTACTTACCACTGCAATATGGAGGAAGCAGGGAAGCAGCTCAGATAACGTAGCTCTGAGGAGAAGAGATAGGAGAATACACTACATCTGTGAGTGCACTCCCATTTCCTTTCCCCTCTGAGCTGAGATGAGCTGGGTTTTTTTTTAATCTGATTTGCCTTTCCATTCCTTCTCTTTCCTACTGGTAGAGCTTGATAGCTATATTGGGTAGGGAGAGGTTGTGGATGGGATGCCAAGGGTAAAGGGTAGCCCTTTGCACCCAATTAAAAAAAAAAGATATACACGAGAATAGATATGGAAATGTGTGAGCAGGACGTTACACTCCAGCTGCTTGATGCAGGACACTCCACCACACCCCAAGGCAGTGCATTCCATTGCTGAACTGCTCTTACATCTCACATTAAAAAAATGTCAGCCTTTACAACCTTCCTTTGTGAGAGTGAAAAGACTGGAAAGGTTTTTTTCCCTATTATTTTTTCATTCTCATTGCATTTATTCATCAGTCACAGATGATTGTACCTCCTCCACATCTACTTGATCGGGTATCAGATGCATAGGAACGAGGAGGTCCATTCTGCCAGCAACTGCAGGATGGGTGAACAACTTTTCCCTCAGGTTTGTGGGGGCTGGGCCAGGAGAGGTTACTTAAGTATCCTTAACTAAGTACCTGATGTAGAATACTGGCAATCACCTTTTATGGCAAATTATTGTACTTGTGAAAAGTCATCACGCTGTCCACAAAAAAGAAAGATCAGTTTCATAGAAAACCTCCAAAAATGGGGTCAATGTCCCCAAAGTGCTTAAAAACACTTGCAATCTCAACTTGTGCAGGGAAAAAACTTTTTGAAACTTTTCATTGCCACATACAAGTATGAAATATATCTGTTTAGCCATTCCCATTTATTTCATTTGATCTACTCTACAACTATATCTTGATTCATACATTACAGTTAGAAGGGTCTTTGGAGGTAGTGTTTTCTGAAAATCTCAGTTCAGTGAAGGCATAATGTTTCTTCTAAAAACTTCTTTGATAATTAAAAGCAACTTTCAGTGGTGACTACGGATAGTGAGGGACAAACTAGGTGGAGTATGACATACATCGTCCTTGGTGAAAGACATCTCTTTTGAATTTGTGCCACTCATCTCCAGGAAAAGAATATTTGAGGAGCATTTTCTGACATCGTTAATTTCTTCTGCAAACTATACAAAAAAATGACAACATGCCACTTTTCCACATACTTCAAAAATATTCATAAGTACTCAATATTTCTTCTAAATACATTCTATATAAATTAAAGGTAATTAAGATTAATGTGGACTGCATGAAAACACTGTCTTGAAAGAAACAATTCATGTCTTCACAACATTCAGTTTCTGCCACACTGGAAAACAATACATGGAATCATGTGGCAAGTAGAGAAATGGTAGGATACACAACACTACTTGCAAATTTTTGTAAACATTTTTGGCAGTGCTGGACATCTCCTGGGGGAGGGGATACTTTCCAAAATCTATTCTCACTCTTAGTGACATCAGTGGCAGAGCCTGGAGTGTGTGAAGGAGGGCCAGGAAGGGGGCAGGTCTACAGTGTGAGAGGCGTGGCCACTGTGCATGGGGGCGTGGCCAGGGCATGCGGTGGCATGGCCAACATGCTCAGGGGCATGGTTAGAGGCTGGGACTGTGATAACTGAAGCCCCTGTCAGAGCTGCTGATGACGAGCAGCAGCTGTTGGTCCCTGTGGCTCTGGCTGGAGATGAGTCCTGCAGCTCAAGAGCTCCCCCTGCTGCCATGGACCAAGCAGGCGCGGACGTCCCTGTGCCTGCTCCTTTAGAGCAACAGGGATCCGATTCTGAAGAGGCTCTGGAGCCTGGTTCAATAAGCCCCCAATCAAGGCAGAGACTCAAGAAGGCTGTGCAAAGGGAGGCTTCTTGGCTAAGTTTAAGAAGCGGTGACTGGACACACCTGTGCCTAGGGCTATATAACTGCCTGCCTGGAAGCTTCCCTTTGCTTGTGGCAAACTTCTTACAAGCCCTCCTCTTGCCTGTACCTTGCTCCCAGCACCTGGTTCCTGATATCTTGAATTGATCTCTGGACTCTTGACCCTTGGCTTTGGAACTCTGACTATGGTTTTGCTTGGCACTCTGGTAAATGAACTTCCTTGAGTAAGTGCTTGCTTGTCTCCTCTTGGCTGGACTTTGCTCACCGCCCAGGTCTCTGACCTTGACAGTCATGCCCCAAAAACATTGCTGCTCAGGGTGAGCCACCCCCCCTGCCCCCCATCCCTATGTGACTGAGTGACATTCACATATTACCAACTCTGATTCCCTACATATGTTACCACATCATTGCATGAGCCTTCATTGGCTGGAACCATCCATGTGACCAAACCAGGAAAGAGGAAAAAGGATCAGGAACATGAAGGGTGGCAATAATGCAGCTTCTGTTAGGAGAGAAAAAAAAAAGAACTAAACAGGATTACAAAAGTGAACATTTGCACCTATTTTTCTCCCAGAAACATTTCTGTCTCTCTGAAATTGCATTCTCCTGTCTTTCATTGTATAACTTATCTATTAGGGAAAATGTGACCAAAAAGCTTCTAAAATCAGACAGCGATGCAGCTGTAAAATTGTCTCACCCAAGGGTTCCTGGGGATGCCCTGGGAATAATTGTCTCCTTGACTGTTCTGCCCAAAGCAAGAATATTTGAAATTGAAGCTGACATAGGGCTGCCAGATCTCAGGGTCTGGGCTTGAGACTTCAGTTTTCATGAGTCATCTTCAGGAAGGAGGCAAAGGTGAACATCCTTCAGGTGGGGGGCTCAGCTCTAGGTAAGAGGAAAGAACCATGAGCACACCTCCTGCTCACCTAGTAGAATAGTGGCTTGCTACAATCTGCAAGGTTAACTGATTTGTTACTGAAACTTACAAAGGCTCCAAAGGAGGTATATGTATTTACTTATCTAGCTCTCTCCCCCAATTGTAGTGCCAGGGCTCACCCTCTATCTTGCTCTGTATTTCCCTTCTGGCTAGAAACAAGTAGGCTAGAGTAAACATTCCTAAATGCAGGTGAGAAGGAATGGTTCTCCCTTATTTCACCTTGATCTGAGAGCAGTTCCTTTAGCTAAGATTTCTGTCTTAATTTCTAACCAGGAAAATATGTTCTTGCCCCTCCTCCATTTTAATGGCAAGCTGTGAGCCACTGTGGTTGGTACTTGATGCATAACAATTACTGAGATTAGCAAGGGCCATTCCTAGGAATCAAGTTTTGGCCCCAAAGCCTCTGGACTTGGGATGGTCCTGAATTGGCACTTCTAAGCTGATCATTACTACAATCTTCAGGGCCAAAGGAAGCTTTCTTTCAGTATAGCACCACAAGTCCCTGGTTTAAGTTAGCCAGGACCATTTTCTCTTGGAAGAAGGCATATAAGCACACACACACATACACAACACATATATATCATGCAAAGAAGTGTCAGTCATCATGAATCACGATTAACTTCTAGGCCATTTCTGCATGGGCTTAAAGAAACAGTGCAGAGCGCCCTCCAGCGAGGACATCTGCACCTGGGAGCAGACTGGGTCGGACCTACTTAGTGTAGTTCCGCACCTCAGCCCACTCCGGAACGACCCGAAGTGGTCGTCCAGCGTGCTTTTGAAAGACTGCTTGAAGTCTTTCAAAAGCACGGAGTGTGCCACTCCGTGCCCGCGCTCCAGTGCAGATTTGCAGGCTAGCACCAGTGCGAGCCTGCGAGCTGCTGGGGGCGGGCTTTAGGCTGGCGAGCTTCAGCGGTTGGTGGAGAGCCTCCACCAACCAGAAGCTGTCATTTTCATACCTGGAGCAGTGTGGAGCGCCGTGGAGCCAAGGAGTCCGGTAAGTACTGGCACAGGGCGATTCCCTCGCCCCGTGTGGAAATGGCCCTAGTTGTAAATGACCAGCTATAGAAAAGCTCCATAACTGAACAGTTTGCTGCATGTGTTATCTGAGAACCAGTGTGGTAGAGTGGTTTGAACACTAGATTATGACTGTGGAGCTCAGCGTTCAAATCCCTGCTTGGCCATAGAAACCCACTGGGTGACTTGGGCAAGTCATACTCTTTCAGCCTCAAGGAAGGCAATGGCAAACTTCTTCTGAACAGGTGTTTCCAAGAAACTCCTATGATAGGATCACCTTAGGGTAGCTATAAGTCAGGAATGACTTGAAGGCACACAACAACAACAACAACAACTGTCTGAAAATTCAGACTCATGCTGCAGGAGGTGCTTTTCCATAGGTTCCCTGACATAAAAGCTCATAGCCATATTGGTAAGGCGAGTTGTGTGGGTCTTTCTCATGGAAATATTGGTTGTGGTCTATAATCATTACAGGTGAATTGTAAGATGAACTTACAGGAAAGTGTTTCCTTTAGATACTGGTTTATTTAAAGGGTGCCTGTGTTCTGCAGTAAATATATTTCCAATGTTGTTGACCTAATGTGTTGCTGGTAATCCCACAACATAGTAGTAGTGATGTCTAAATGAGAAATAATGCAACAGAAAGTTATGCTTGCCCAAAGAGCCTTGCATGGAGAGCACAGAGGGTCAAATGACACTCTAGCTTAAGTAAATGAAAGTTCGTTGAATGTTTGTTGGATTTATCATATGCCATATGAGGCAGATAAGTAAATGAAGCAGGTAGATTGCCCTTTCAAAACTTGATAGGAAAAGAGAAGGAGGTGCCATGAATGGATGAATAAATATCTGGGCTGTATAAATTAGTCTTGCTCCTACCATTAAAACATGTATTTACACAGTTATCTCTCTGACCTACGCCAATCCAATTTATTCTTCCATATTAGCTAATAATTTCCAAATGCAGTGATAGCTGATGTGATGTTCTTTTACCCCATAGCAGTCTTCAGCTCTCTTCTGCTCCAGTCCAGAAGGCTTTTTTCATCGGCTAAAGTCTATTATCCTGCACATGTCACCTTTAATGAATCATGGGCAGTTGTAACTATTAACAAAACTAACAACCCAGTTCAGTCCAACTTTTTGTTGCTACAAGCCAAAGTGATTTGCAAACATTCAAACACACTGAAAAATGCATGATATGACAATCACATTTTCAAGAATAAGTGCAAGGAATATTATGGCTGCTAAAGACAGTAAAGACAAACCAGGATAAAACAATAACAACACATCAAGCAATAAAACAACAAATAAAACAAAATAAAACAATAAAATCATAAAACCATAATAAAAATCACAACCACAAGCATTTTCAGCAAATTTTGATAATAATCTTGCCAAGATTCTTGCAACAGCAGTGCAAAAGGAGACGCCCTATAAGTCATTTTAAAAAACCCTTAAAATCAAAAAAATTTGATAATAGATGAAATAATATTTCTGGTATAATTTGAATTCCAGTCAGAAAGGGCCTACAATGAGGTTCCAAATACATCCAGATATGTGTAAAACAAACTTGCCTTCTATAGCAAAAATAGCCCTTAAGCTAAAGTGTTTAATTTGAAGTAAGTTAAAGAGCATGTAAAATAAGAAATCGACAGTAGCCTTCCCCCAATCCACTACATTCCAAGACCTCCTGTGGATGCCTGAAACTGCAGATACTACCTAACAATGATGTAGATTTGAGTCGATTGACTCAGACTCAAGTTGGACTTAAGTTGCTTCCATGACTCTACTCAGACTTGACTTGGCAATAAATGATGCACTGACTCAACTTGACTCAACTCGAGACTTGTGTATTTTTAGTGGCTGCCCTTGGTTCAGTAACATAACACATTCATCCAGAAACCTTATGACTTTGAACAACATTTCCATCTCCTTTTGCCTACTGGTCACATGATAATCTGTCTCAAGCTCAGGCACATTTCTGAGCTTGAGGCAAGGTTGAGGTCTGCTCAGCAGTCTGTCCCTGCTGCATATCAGAGGAGCCTTCTGAAATGTTTCCTAAGAGCAGAAGACAAGACTCACCCCCAGAGCGCAGGGTGTATTTCTCAGAAAGGAACAGCAAATATGTTAGGCAACGGACTGAGGAGGAGGGATCCTTCCTTCTAAAACTTTTGAAGCTTCAGTAATGGGGAGTAAGAAGGATCCTATTCCCCACTTCTGGAAAATCCTCCAGCTTTGGAAATGGGAAGTAAGAAGCATCCTATTCCTCACTTCCAAAGCTGCCGATGGCAGAATCACAAATGTGGAGGGCCAACTCTGCTTAAATTGTTAAAACTGATTTTATTGGACTCTGTCCAGAAATTCTGGAATATAGGTTGGTGTACAAAGTTGGCTCCCAGACTTGAGACTTGACTTGAGACTTGGAGTAAAAGACTTAGATACATCATTGGTACCTAACCCTATAGTATAGTATAGTAAATGGAGAGTTACTTCCTGTAGCACCAGAGTCATTCTCGGTGGTGGTGGCGGCGGAGGCCCAGTTAAAATGGGGCGTGAGCAGGCAGGCAAGATGTGGGTGGCAAAACCCAGAACAATCTCCATGGTTGTCTTTGATCGGATGCTGAGAGATGGACTGAGGCAAAGGGTGGGAGGAAAAAAGGTGAGTCTATAAGGGAAGAGGATGGTGTCACGTGGCGTGGGAGCCCTGTCTGAAGGAGTCATGGATTTCACAGGGCTAGCCATCCCTGCTCCTCTGTGGCCTTGGCACCAGTCAGTACTACAAGATTCTTGGTTGACCCTGTGTAACTGAAACCTTGGAAAGTGAAACCACAGACAAGGGGAGACCACTGTATTCCAGGTAAGAGGTGGAGGCCAACCATGTTTGGTGTGTCGCAGGAAAACCACAAGAGTCTTATGCCTCTTCAGAATTTTGCCTGGCATAAGTTTTCATGGACTGGATCCACTTTGGCAGAAGCATCTAACGGAGACCTTTGCTTGTAGATCTGCTTGTTTGCATTCTCACTGGTATAGCTACTCTTTATAAATAATAAAGCTGGAACCATTTTTTAAAAAAATAAAGAATGGCTGCACATTTCATCACAACAAATTCAGCCTATGGAAATGAGACAAAATTTCATCTTCAGCGCAGTTATTTCATCTTAAATTGAGACCAGATTTTGATTTATTAAAAACCAGGTCTCCCATCTAGGCTGGATTTGCAGATAGACTGCTTAATTTTTTTTCATATACCACCCTCCTGCCTGCTAAACCATTTCATAAAAACAAAGGTCACTTTTTATTCCATTTCTGGCACTAATATTTAATTTTTTTCCATTGTTAAAAAAATAATATAAATTCATTACTGACTTTCAAAGGCTGGCTTTATGAAGCATATGGGGATCATCAATATTTTTTTAAAAAAATGACTGTTATGAGTAAGCAAGTGAGGAATGCACATTACATGGACTATTCTAATGTGTCCTACATGAGCTGTTTTAAGGATGGTTTGGTAGCTTCTCCTGGTACAGACTGCAGCTCCTTGGATACCTGTGGGATCCAGGCTATCAGTCATATAACGCCAACACTGTACTGTCTGTATTGGCTACTAGTTTGTTTCTGGTCTAATTTGATGTGCTCCTCTTTAATGGCCTAAATGATTTGGAACCACTTATTTAAAGGACAATTTGTACCCATATCATCTTGCCCAACCTCAAATGGTTCTGCTTCTGGGCATGACATTAAACTCCCTTACACTGGTGGGCATTGGCAACAAGATCATTTTAGCAGTGGTCTCATCTTTATGGAATTCCATCCCTAAGAAAATATTATGCCTTGTAGTCCACTGATTTTTTTTATCACACCTTTGTGACATCCTTCTTTCAAGTTCCTCATGGTACAATACAAGCCTTTGTGTTGTTTTAAACTACAGGTCTTCAATACTTGAATGTGCAGTCAGATCCCAGAGCTCGGAAAAGTCTTCTTCTTTTTTTTTTTTAAGGATTGCAATTCCCAGGATCCTTTGATCAGCATGGAGAATTTGGTGAGTAGCATTTTAAAAGTAACTTTCTCAAGCTGTGCCCTGTACCTGCTTACATGGGTACAAGCCCCACTGAATTTAGTGGAATCTGCTTCAGAGTAGAAATGAATAGGATTGCACTTTGAATGTTGTAGTCTATTACGAAGATAGTGTGGATAGTGGCTAATATGATAAACTGTACTACCATTATATATTTTGGGTTTGTTTAATGGGAGTTACCTTCAAAGGGCTTGCACTGAAAGACAGCATACAAATTCTGAAATGAAAATAATAAATATAAGAGATTGGGCCTTGGGCTGCTCCCTGTGACGGGGCTGGGAATTGTACAGCCCTCTAGATGCTGTTGAGCTGCAGCTTTCAGCATCCTTCATCATAGGTTACGTGGTTTATAGTCAATACAATCTAGCAGCATCTGATGGGCTGCACAGTTCCCATCTCTTCTCTATGAAGATGAAACTCCTCAACTTAAAAAAAGACCCCTCTCCTTCTGCAGCTATTTATCACATTGTAAACATATCAGCATTCAGTCCTTACAATTTCTGAAGCAAACCAAACGTACATACTCATTACTGGGGGAGGCCTAAGAAACATATTCCCTCATATTAATGATGATCTTCATAATGAGCCATATGGAGATATGCAAAGCCTGTTAATTTGTTCTCAAAATGATGCAGACAAAAACAGATGCCTGGTAGCAGCAATGGATTTTGGGGGCATTTTCTTCATTCTGGGTACGTGGTTTTTCTGCTAAGTCTTTCTGCTCAACCTTAGGATTTCTTCTGTGCTATTATTTATTGCAGATGCTGTTGCTAGGTTGTCTGGGAGGGCAAAATAGAAAACTTTTGGTACACCATACTCCTGAAGAGGACCTCAAAGCAAGGTGATTTGTGAGTTTTAGAAAGTGGTGTGTTTGATAGGATTGCTATGTGCAGCCACTTTTTTTTTTTTAGTCAGGTAGACCGATTATTCTGGGAAATGCTAGGAAAGAATTGCATGTCATTCTTGATTTGCTAGCTAGTATCAGACACAAGCCTTTTGTGTTAGCTTCTCAGCAGCAAGCAATGACCTGCATGTGCAAACAGCCATCACAGATCAAACCTCCACAAGTTTTCATATTTACTTAACATCACTCAGTGGCAATATTTTTCAGAGAAAGGAATTCACACATTCAACCAAATGTCAATGAACAATAATTCATCAAACAGTGTACATGCTTGTTGGTCCTGCTCTGCCAGTTCTAAAATATCTTAAGCTTCAGTTGGAGGGGCGGAGAAGAATGAGAATTAGAACTGATGCCTAATACAATTATGGAGCTGGTTTGATTGTACAACACATGATTGGTGTGATTGTACAACACAATAGCTGCTCTTATATAAACACATGCCAGCAGTGGCAGCTGATTATTTCCATTCTGGTGAGATGGTGAATCCACTCTGGGGTTTAGCCTGAACCTTAAAGGAGTGTTAGTATCTGTACACCTCCATGCTTTGATATGGCTTAATTGGCAAAAAATATTAATTGGCAGATATGTTTAATTGGCACAAAATAGATCTATCTATCTATCTATCTATCTATCTATCTATCTATCTATCTATCTATCTATCTCCTGCTCCTCAAGCACAATGAATATTCACTATGTAGGGCCTTTTCAATTAGTGGACTACTTAAAGAACCTGTCAGTGATTAAATTTCACAATTTTTTTTCAAAGGCCAAATGTAATTTTTTTTCTACTGAACTGCTAAGAGGCAGATTTGCCAGTGCCCCTTATCTGGAAAGATGGTGCCCTTGCAATAATACAGAAGTTGAGTCAATGAAGCATATTCTTTTGGTCTGTAGTTACTATAATAAGGTCCACTATAACTTAATTACCCCATTGTTGAGAAACTTTCCTGGAAGCTCAGATCAATGTTATATCAGGCTCTTGCTGGAAGACAAGTCCCCAAAAGTGACCCTGGCTGTTGCTAAATTTCTCACAGAGGCGGCCAAGATCAGAGTTCACTATGTAGTACAGGGCTTTCCAAATGGTGTGCCGTGACACATTAGTGTGTCACCTGAAGTGTGCAGGTGTGTCACCTACAATCTTGAAAATGTATGTTATTATTTCTAAGTCATATATTTTTAAAAAATATATGAAAGGTTTTCATGAGATATGTTGTGTCTCCATACATTTTGTTATTACAGTTTAATTATGTGTCTGTATCTCTTATACGGGGTTAGTTTAATCTTCGGTTTGCTAGTAAAACTGAATTAGTGTGTTGCAAAATGATGCATGTCTAAAAAGTGTGTCACCAACAGGAAAAGTCTGGAAAACTCTGATGTAGTAGATAACAGTTGTTCATGATTGGTTTACTGTTCTGATTTTTCCTCTTAACTGTTCTGTACATGTCTTGTTTTATTTTCAAGTTATTTCTCCACTGATTGATCTATTGATTGTAATAAACAAAGGATGACGGTGATGATGATGATGAAGATGATGAAATTATATATACTTATGGCTGGAAAGGCCATGTGAAAGAAAGGGACACTGGCTGGGAGTAGTTCAGAGATGACCTAAAACATGGACAGGTTATAAAAATTAGCTGAGAAAACCTGACTTAATAGCTCTGAACTAATCCTATCAACTACTCAACCTCAAGACAATAAGGTGCCCAGAAGCAACAGACAAAGACCTCTGCTGTGTGCACTTCCTCCAGAAGCCTGGTCCAGTAACCTCACCCAAACAAGACATTGAAACAATCAGTCCATTCCAGATCCCTTTTGTTTACTCTTCCAGAAAGCAATTAACTCACACCATTTGGGGGAGGGGGGACAGAGTATAAAAATCTCAAATTTTGAGCAACTAGCATTGCAGTTCACCAGTTGCTGAAGGTCTCTCTGCCAGTTTGCTTCCTAGCTGTGTACTGCTCTTAGATACACAAGTCTAAGCCACATTGCTCCTTCTTCACTACTCTTCTGGACTGGCAATTATAACCCCAAACCCTCAGTCTCTCTATCCATAATTTTTCCTCCCTTTATCCTTCAGTTAGCTATTGTGTGAATGTGTGACTGTTTGTATCTTATGTGTATGCACGAATGAATTCCCCTCAATAAAACACAATTTTAGCTTGCCTTTGAATTTTTGGCTGGTGTTTTTCCTGTGTAAAGATTGGTAGGAAAAGTCTTGCTAAGTTTCCCCCCTCTCAAAAGCCTCCTAAACTCTGGGCTAATTCATTCCTCACTTTTGCAAGGAGGTATTGACATCACGGGGTGGCCCTTGTGGCATCTACATCTTGGGGTAACAGGAGCTTTCTAGAGAGCTAAACCTATTTTGGTAATATTCAGGACCAGAAAACATAATCTCCCATTATCAACTCTCCATGATCCTTCTTCTAACAAATTAGAGTGCAATCACTGTAGAAGCAGATCACAAGATCTGGAAAATTCCAGAAACAATCCAAAGTGCTTAAAAATCTGAAGTGACTGAGAGGTCTAGTAACATATATGGAATATTGTTTCTCTTGGTATGACCTGGGTGAAGATCTTGTACAAGGGCTACTCAATTTTAGTCTCAAAACTTGGACTAAAACCAAACTGAAATTTATCTAAAAAGTTTGTATAATCTTGAAATCCCTGGAGCTGTGAGTTGTGATAGCTTTCCCAAGTACAGGAAAAGTAAGACACCAGGGCAAGACTTATTCTTTCCATGTGCTGCAAATACACATAGTTTATATTAAACCTCCTAGGGAATACCATGTCATAATTGTTCTTGCAAAGAAGTTGATGAAGAAAAAACATAAACATGACTTGCAATAGCCCTGAACCGTCTGTGATCCAGCCCATTGCTAACTGTCATACAAACGTACATTTTACTTAATGGTTTCTCTCTTTATGAAAATGCTGAAAGGAATCATTCATGCATCAGGGTCCTAAGTGTGTAACTTTCTGTTCTCCAAATCAGCTGAGTCAAGCAAAATCCTCAAGTCAAGCCAAGGACTGTCAGAGGAAACCATATCCTATTCCTAACCTTGAGTTGCTGACATCAGCTGATCTAAGACAATAATAGAAACAGAAATGATGTTTTGTGCATTGCAAACCAACTGAAAAATTCATGTGCATCCCCACACATGTATACATTAGGCAAAACAGAGGTCCACTTAACATGTGTACTGTCACATACACCAAAAGGGGCCCCACATTTTGCCAAGCTACACTGAAACACAAGAATGGGGATTTAAAAAAAAGTTTGCTTCCTTTAGGGCTCAATCTTATGTACATTTTGTACATTCCCTTGAACATAGTGGGACTTCTAAGTAACTATGTATAGAGTCGCCCCCTTAAATGGCAGATGGTCACTAAGTATTTTATTAAGAGAGTGGGATGGCAAATCCCATAACACCAAAAAGGAGCAAATGCATCATTAAAAAAGATGATCTCAATTTGCATAAAATCTTTCACATGCTAATTTATATGCATATTTAGATGTACTTGCTAGAAATGAAAGATATAAACATAGTAGGAAAGATGTTGACCAGGTAAGTTCTGTGTCTGCTCAGTCTGCTGTCCAGTTCTTCACTTCTTACAGTTCTTTTTCTTTAAATCAGACTTGGACTGGGCAGCTCTTCAAGCAGAGAACCATCCTCTTGACAGCCCAGCATATACAGGACTCTCCTCTGAAAAGGAGAACATACGACCATCTTACAAGAAAGTGGTAAATGTTGTGATCTGTGAGGGAGGCAGTGCACCTTCAGAGAGATCTCCCCTCGTGAACCCTACAAGCATTCAGCACACCTGAAAATAAAAGTGCCATTGTCCCCAGCTTAGGACATAATGGGAACACTACCGAATTTTTTATTATTATTATTATTTCCTGAGGACAATAAATTTCAAATACTCCTCCCTCCATCTAGTAAAAGCCTAAATCCAATTGCTAATCCAAACTAGAACAGACCCACTGAATCAAAGGGATGCAGGTTAACATTTATGCAAATTCTATTGATTCCATGGGGTTACTCTGCTTGGGACTAATGTGCAACGACATTCTTTAACATTAGCTCGGATTCTTTTTATGTAAACCACTGGACAAATTAAGCTGAAAGCCAGCATCTGAAATCATAGAGAAAAATCAGAAGATGAAATAGCGTTTGTTTCATTCTTTTTTTTAAAAAAAATCACAGTACTTGAACTGAAACACTGTTCTTTTGTTGAATGTCTTTGGCCATTTGTTCTGCATGGTTGCATAGCTGTTGATGGTCCATTGTGCTGTCCATCACATAATAATTTCCACGATGACCCTGGTCCTCACATTAGAATTCACAGTTGTTTTGCTTGCACAGCCATAGAGCGGCTGAAGCTCTGTATGTTGTCCGCTCAGTTACAAAACAGCTCATGTATTCACATTATATTCCTGCAGCAGCTTTCTATAAGTAGTGTCTTTGTAATGTGCATGATTGAAATAATAACCAAGGAACTGAAAGAGTGCATTAGGCTAATAGGAAAAGGAACCTCTCTAGGATTAGAAATAAGATGCTTAATTTCCTATTTAGTGCTTTATGTTTTGATCATTCTTTCGCTTGTCTCATTTGCTCCAGTTTGGGTCATATTCCCCCCTTCCTTTTTGGTAGAAAAAGCTGCTGGGAAATAATTTACCAGTTTTGCCATCATTCATTTCTGGATTGTGGAAAAAAAATGGAGCCTGGGTGGAAAAATCTGTCCCTCTTGAAAGGCTATTAGATTACTAATGATAGCCAGCCTCACCTGACAATTCTCAGACTGATAAGATACTCTGAAACATCCGCATAAAAGGCACACAAACCTTTCCTGGGTCCAGGTTCTGTCTCTGAGGCTTCCCTGTGTTTTCAAGCATAATTCTATGCCTGCTTTCTGACAGCTCATTAAACAAAGGCCTCCTGGTGCATATATTGCCCATCTTCCAGCTGAGATTGTAACATATTTATGGCTCTTGCAGATTGCTGGCTGTTTGCTTTTCTCGTTTGCCATGTCTTGTCTGCCAAATGCTTATCTGTCTTACAGAAAAAGGTGGCAGTTCTTGCTTCTCTCTCTCTCTTTCTCTCTCCTTTCTCCCACCCTTCCACCTCTCCTCTGCATTTGTCTTAGCAGCAATGGACTTGTATTTGACCCTCAAAGGCAAGAAGCAATATGATTAGAAGCAGTTCCTGCAAGCCATAGATAAATGCAATCACACAGAGAAAGACAGCAAGGAAAACCTCTAGGGAGGAGGTTGATGTCGGCAAAGATGATAGCTCCCATTCAGGAAAACTGCTGGCAGTTAGTTAGTGAGACAGCTGGTTACATCAAGACCTTGTGGGATTTTGGCTTTAGGCAAAGCAAACAAGCCTTCAGGAGTGCTGAGATTCTCCCTGGCATGGGCATTCGAGGGTGATCAGAACTACTCACTTCTAATTACTTGCTTCTTTTCTGTCATTAAGCCATCATAATTACACATTTGAACCAATAAAGGAGAGAGTGCATTTCAAAGATGAGATTGCCTTCAAAGCTTTGTGCCAAAATCTCTTCCCCTACACCCATCCCCCGGTTCCTTAGGAAAAGAATGGACACATTTTGTCTAACCCGCGTGAAAACATCTGCAGTGGGGACCTGTCAGTAGGTGAATCCTCTCTTAAGGATTTATAACAGGTTTTACAGGAGCTATCCAAGGTACTGAACCCTAGCCTGACCATGGGTTCAGCACCATGGATAACTCCATGGTCAAATAAAAAGCAAAGAAGCAACTGGCTGTTTCCTCAGCTGCCAGAAAACCAGAAAATTGAGGGCTTGCACATTTTGTGACACAGTGAACCAAACAGAATGACCATTTTTGTATTGCCACAAACAATGGACAAAAGAAAAGTGTTGGTTTTGTATAACATCAACATATGTGAGTTTATATGGATAGATGCACCTTCAGAAATAATTACTCTAATTCAAATGAAAATACAGTAGACCTCATAAAGGTGGAAAAGATCGTGTGATTGCTGAGTCTCAGTACTGTTGGTGGCATGTTGCTTTGCTCTCCTGCTCTCTCTTCTCAGGGTTCTTTTTATTGAATCCATGTTGGGATCCTAGGTGTCATTGTTGTCATCATCATCAGCAGCAGCAGCAGCAGTAGCAGCAGCAGCAATCACCCACTCAGGACTCAAGGTGGCTTACAAGAGCTAAAACAAATATTGGTAAAAATTCACAATATACAAAAATGAAAATGTGATTAAACTCAAAAAAATTAAAACCTATTCAAAACACAAACAATTAAAAGGAAAACACAAATAGAAAATCCAACACATTGTTAAATGCCCTTTCTCTTTGATCAATCTCTCTTCCAAGACCTGCAGAAACAGAAAAATCTTTACATGCCTGTGGATAAAAAATAAGGAAGGTGCTAGCCTAACCTCTCTTGGAAGAGAGTTCCACAACCTGGGAGCAGTCACTGAGAAGGCCCTCCCTTGTGTTTCCACCAGACGTGCTTATGAGACTGAGAGTTTTGTCAGGAGTGCTTTGACGTGTGTTCCTGCATGGCAGGAGGCTGGACTCGATGGCCCTTGTGGTCTCTTCCAACTCTGTGAGTCTATGTGTCTATGATGAAACAAAGAGAATGGCCTCCCAGGAAGATCACAAAAAAACAGGTAGGGTCATATGAAATAATACAGTCCTTCAAATAACCTGAACTTGAGCCTTTAAGCCATCTCAGATTTTGCCCAAAAATAAGCTGACAGCCAGTGCAACCAGAGAGATGAGTGCTCCTGATAGTCATGTAGGATCGCCTGTATTCAATGTGAGTGATCACAGGATGTGCAGGTTTAGCTTATTCTGGGCTGTATTCTTTCTGCAGCAGAAGCATCCCCTCCCATTTTTTTCAGATGAAAAAGAATAGTTTTTTTTCCTTCTGCTTCCTGCCAAATGTATCTCCTTACTTAGGTGTTAAAGGAAAACCTGCTGACAGATTTGTGCAGATGCCAACTCCTAGCTTATGCCAAAGATCTTTCTGGCAGCACTCCAAGATATTTCGATCCTAGCAACGTGCATTCCAGGAAAGAAGAGATCCCAGAACGAGTCATTATGGGTGTGAAATATAGAGAGATGAATAGTTCACTGGAGTTAAGGACAGTCCTGTAACATCAAAGTCGGTTAACTGTAAAGGAAAAGAATGCCTATTCAACACATACACAACATCATCATTGCTGCCACCACTACCACCAAATGGTGGCTGAAAGGCAATGCCTTCTTTAAGGTTACTGAGTCTCAACAAGAGGCAAGACTTAGGGTGGCCATTAACACATCAAGATGTATGCATATTTTGACCATCAAAAGAGAGGGCCAAAAAGGACACAGGTTGCATAAAATTGCAGATGCTAATTTATATGTACAGAGGCAAAATTAGAAAAGATTTTTAATAATTTAACAGAATTACAATACATCTTACCCAAGTGGGAAAGTCTGTGACCATGTGATTTATGTCTCTGCAGAGTATGCTGTCCAGATGCTAACTGTGGATGGGCAACTTCAAGGTATCTGATCTGCTTTATCTTTATATCTTTATTTTTATATCTATGTATTTATATCTTTATCTTTTCTTTATCTTCAAAACAGACTTGGACTGGAGAGCCCCTCAGCTAGAAGTTGGTTTCAGACAGAAGCCTGTCTACTGGCACTTCTTCAAGTAGGGGGTTATTGGATGTAAAAAAGGACATGTGGCCACCTGATAAGACTTGAACCCAAATTGATGTCCATTTTTCTATTCAAAGAATGAAAGAGTTTAGCTCAAGTAAGACATTCTTGCCAAATATGGAAGACAGGTGTTATATGGACAGATAGGCACATCATTTGGAGTGGCTTCATTCTTTCATTATTTTATATGATTCGGACAATCAAAGGCAGTTTAAAGAATGCTCAGAGTAAGGCCGGAACTATATAGTATAGTCCACAGCATGTTGTTGAAGCTGTATTTCTTTCGTACTTTTCCAAGTAAGCATGTGGATTCCTTCTTGGGTTGGGAGGCCATTAACCACAGGAAGAGGAGATTTAAACCTTTCCCCAACAGCTGATTTCTTCCTAATTTCCTTTCCTCTGTCCTTATGCAAGGGGCTAAATGCAGAAAAAGCTTAATCTGCTTCATTGAATTTTTCCTGGTTGTTAGACCCTACGCAAATGGGGAGAAGTGGAGGGGTGAGAATGGGACAGGAAAGGGAAATAATTGTGTTTCTTTCTACAATCTAGATTTGGTCCTGCAGGTCTTAGTGGTTCTGAAGCTCATTTACTATTAGAAATGGTAATTGAAGCTGACCAACTATCTAACCCAGCTGTTTATATAAACAAATGTTTATTGTCTACACATGCAAAAACAATGATATGCAAAGTTCAAAACAGGAATGGAACAGAGAATTGAAATGCCCAAATTTAACTAATCAATGGTCTGCTCTCTTAACATCTATATTAAGTATGGCCATTGTTACCCTGATTTCTGGGGTCCCTTGGGGGACACCTCAATGTGCTTCACATGATGGGGAATGGAAACTAGTCAGAGCACAAGCAATAACAATGTGAGAGGTAGGGTAACCTAGCGGGGTCTTTTTACCCAGTTTTTACGGGGTCAGGCCAAGCCAAAAACCAAACAAAAATGTCCAATAAATGATTTTATTGAAGGAAAGTCTCACGCAGCAATGCAATCACTCACACACTCCCTCAAGACCTATTAAGAAGCAAAAGAGAGGAAACTGCATAGGGGAATATTGAAGGGGTGTAGATGGGGTGATACTGCACCTTTGTCCTGAAGTCCTTGGTCCAGGAAAAACAGCAGAGAAGTGGGGCTCAGCATGGAGAGGGCTGAGGGGATCACTTAACCGACAGAGAAATGGTCTGCTGGGATGACTGGGAGTGATCCAAAGAACTGCTCAAAAACTGGGACTATTTGTAGGGGGAAAAGTGCCTGGCGGGCTAATCCTTTCCCAGGGAGAACAATGGGTGTTGGAGCGATAACAAAGCTCCACCACGGTAATTTTCTTTGTGTGATGGGATTGCCAGGTGTTGCCAAAGTCTCAGGATCTTCGGCTGTGTTAGTTTGTGGTGTGACTTCATGTAAATGGTCCTTGCCAGATGGAATATTTGCTCAACTTGGGGCAGACACACTAATCCCCTCAAGTCGGCTTCCTGGGGCTGTGAACCCTTTGTTTATTGTGGGTTTACTCGTTTCCTGGGGCTACGTGATGGGGGATTTTACTGGCCTGACCTGGTTTTCAGTCTTTTGACCATGCCTGCCTACGTGCCCATCCGGTAACCTCTCAGGCACATTGAATCATATTTTAATATCAAAATTGTAGACCCCGGGATAGGGTTTCTCCCTCGAAGTAACACTATAGATCTCTATCTACATCTTATTCAATAGAATATGTTGTTTAGATTATATTGGTTACCACAACATCTTTTTAACAAAGTCTTAATTAAATCAGCTAATTACTGGAGGTGTTATATTGCTAATGCTTCTCTAACACCATAATACCCTTATTCCTGGTGGAAGCAATTACACAAATAAACTTGGTTCTAGTATGTTCTCTGATATTTGGTGATTAATGTAGTCTTTCAAACTATTTACCCTTGTCTTAGAACTTAATTCTGGTCAGCAGAAAAAGGTATTTCAAGTCCTTGACTACTAAAAAAGCTGATACTTACCCATCTGTGATCCAATGGATTTAGCTAAGGTTGCAACATGCAAAAGAATGATACATCAGCACAACTTACAGATGAACTTATATTCAGATATTAGGCCTTCTTTTACTGAAATTTATTGAAATTTATGAGTAATGATTTTCTAATCTCATTCTTTATTGCCATAATGTCAGAATAATACATGATTGAGAACCTTATATTGTATTTTTTACTTTGCAAAAAAAAATTGAATAAAACTTAATTTTTAGAGATATATGGAGGCGATAGCTGGATTTGAAATATTCAATACTCCTTTAGCCACCTGTAATGGTTTGATCCAGACTGTATTTTTACATGTTATTTGCAAATGAAAAAGAATAGGAGACTCAGCTACATGCTACAAACTTAAAGCAGTGAGAGACAAAAGTTTCCACTGGGTGGAAACTATTATATTATATAATATAAATTATACAAAATATTGAAATCCGTGAAGATTTGCCTTACTGTTACATCCCCCTTCAAACTCACCCATCCAGCTGCAAATTTGTGAATAAGAGTCATTCTTTTCCTTAGATGAATTTATCCATAATTTGTTTTGGGTAGTGCCATGGGCAGAAATATTCCCATCACTGATGTTAAACAAGTCCAGATTAAAGTGGTTGGGGCCAAAACATTGCCCACCCTGTGCATATATGTGAGCAATTTTAGGACTGTTGGCAAAGAATTTAAATAAATAGAAGAACAAATAGAGAATGAGTGAATTGCAAAGCACAGTATACAGCAGCATACATATCTTCATATGTAAACCCATTTTCAGCCCTGTAAATTCACTGAGACTAACAGCCTGATCCCATGCATTTTTTAAACTCATATAACACAAAAAATATTGATGACAGCAGAAACACCAGAAGACCAGGGGAAGTGAGTGGGAAAGCAACTATATCATTTTTCGTTCAGTATGGGCCCTCCTACTCAAATGAAGGACCTGGATTAACTGCACCAGTTGGACTGCTGATAATCTGTCCCTGGCTATAAATGATGATGAACTCAAGTAGAGCATTCCACCAACATACCTATACTTTTCCATTATCCTTTTCCAATTAACACTCAGCATCACTTGGCTTCAGTCTTACATTCCTTCGGCATATTGTAAATATCCACATGTGGACCTACGCTATGCTGAGACATATACCTCCCCACAACTTACCAATAAACTCCTGAAGCCCTCCTACATGGCCATTTTATTCTTTACAGTGAGCAGGCAGGCTCAGAGAATTGTCTGGCTACATCCCAATAGTCAGATGCAAAATGATTGCAGCAGTGCTGAGACTCCTGGAGGATGGAAGTCATCATTTTGCATCTAGTTATGGCAATGTAGCCAGTTGCCTCTTTGAGCCTGCCTTCTTTCTCACTGTGAAGCACAGGATGGCTATGCAGAATGGCTTCAGGGACTTTTCAGTAAGTTGGAGGGGAGGACTTTGGGCACTGCAGAAGGAGGAAGGGAATACGAATCCCCACAGCACCCATAAGGAAAACTTACAAGTAAAGGAAACTTAAGAGTGCAGATGTCCCTAACAGAATTCTAACCCATGGTTAATCCTGAGAATGCCAAGCACTCACTGGATTATTTTAGGGTTGTTCTGCCATTTGAACTTTTAAGATTCTTTCCACACAAGGCTGATACATCGCAATAGCATTGTATTGTCGCTTTTACACCTGCACATTAAACTGGTTTGACATCGTTCTGTCCTCCATGGTTTCACACAAGTTGAGGTCTTAGCGTGGTTAACATCAATGTATTGTAAAAACGTAAAAACTCTGATGTAAACCACCCAAACCGTTTCTGCTGTGTTCTTTCCTACATGCAGAAGTGTTACATCGATTCACACGACTTGCGCTAAAATGTAGCAATGGTTTCTACTACTTTTTTTAAAAAATCGATCAATCAGTGGCTGCGAGGTGGAACGAGGGAGAGGAACAGGAGTTCCATGAGAATTGACAATGTGGAAGCGACAAACAATTTTCTCTGCTTTACTTTGATAGAAACTGGAGGGTGTGCAGATAGGAAATGGGGTAAGTCAGAGTAAAAAACACCGCTCATGACACATGGTGAAACTCTCTTCCATTGTAGTGTGGAAATGGCCTAATTTAGAGAGGTATACCTAAGCATTTCCCCAAGCATACCCTATGGTTTGTCAGTTTCTAGCTGTTGGCAGTCACTGCTCAAGTTCACAATTAAAAGGAGTGATACCTTTCTAGGCAAAGCTGTCTGGGCAAAACTGCCTGAGGGTCTTGCTCTCTCATCTCTGCTTTATCCTCTACCAGTACTAATGAAGCTGGACACCTTCTTGGAAAATGATACAAACAGCAGCTGGTTTGCCGACATGAATGTGACAGGGTTGATGGATCTCACTACAGCCTGAATAGGTTGTCCACATAGCTATTTGTCAGCACTGCCAGTGAGGACTGCCATGATAACATACTGTTCTAAATTTGCTGTCATGTCTGCAACAGAATAAAAAATGGCTCATTTGAGTCAATAGAGGTCTCAGAGTAAACAACAGCAAGGAAACAAACAAATAAATAGATTTAAAGTTATATTGTAGCCTGGCCAAAAAATAAAATAAAATAAAATTTGTACTGTTGAATTACTTGCTGGCAATCCCTGTTTAGAAGCCAGAAAATATACTGCTGGCATTAGATTGTTCTTTTGTCACATCTAAAATTAATTTTCTGACAAAGGTTATTTATTATATACCAGTACACGCATATGCTTTAAACCAGGGGCACGAATCTTGTGGGCCTCCAGATGTTATTAGAGTGCAAGTCATCCATAATATCATAGCCAGTAGTGAAGAATGCTGGAAACATACCCTCCAACTGTCCCAGTTTGGCAGGTACAGCCCTGTGCATCTCACTTTTAATCCACTGTATCCCACATTGTTCAGCTGCTTTTAAAATGTTCCCGTTTCCCTCCCGTTCTCCCACTTTCTCCGTTTCTCCTCAGCTTATGTCAGTTGCTGCAAACTGAGTCCAAAGGGCACAATTTGTAGTTTGCACTCAGTTAATTCACCAGGGGGAGAAGAGGAGGGGGTCTAATCTTGCCCTTCCCAGTCAGCTCAGGCAAAAGCAAACTTCTACAGGCTCTCCTAGCTTGTGCGTTCTTCCTCACTATTAACTTCTACCATCTTGACCACTCTTTGATATTGCTTGGCCACATGTGTCCATGTTTTCACCTGTGAAATGTTGGAAGGTATGTGGGAATCTCAAGGAGCAGGTTTTTTGTTTGTTTCTGCATGAGAAAAATGGTGTTACAGGCCATCCGCCATCCCCCATCCCAAGCCTCTCTAATCAAAACTGGGTGGGCATTTCAATATGTAGGGAGAGATTTTGGGCTATTTTGGGATACGCTATGGTCTACTGCAGATGTTGGAGGTAATAGTTTGGCCCCAGGGTCCACCAAAGTTACATATCCCTGATCTAACTGGACGAGAACCAGAAGCAACTCTCAGTTAAGTTGCAATCCCCCTCCCTCATGCAGGTTTTTCATTTTTGCCAAGTGAACTGTAGTAATACCTACTTGAATTTATGGGAAAAGGCTATTGTGTGCTCCTGGTCTCGAGTATGAAAGAGTGCTTGTGGTTTTTATTTTCCATCCTACATATAGTTATCTGTTAACATAGGCCCTCCTGTTTTCACATGCAGAGTGAAATGCGCCTATTGTATCTATTACAGCAAGTTGATTTGTTATTTTTGTTGTTTGTTGTGTTTTTTTCCCATATGTAAACACGAGGTCAAAGCACTTCTTTTAACTGAGGTGTGTGACATTTTTATCATCATGGGTATTATGTTTTAACTGCCTTTTTAATGAATTTAAATTAATGTTTTTTTTAATACGATTATTTTATTTTTTAAAGAATAACTTTTGTTATATTCTTTGTTTTCACTGTATTTTGTTTGAACTTGTGTTGAAAGCCTCTTTGGGTCTTATATCGGAGGAAAAGCAGGATATCAATTAAACAAGGAAAGAAGGAAACCACACTTTCAGTTACTGAATCACATCTGGCATGGTTTGCAGCATGGGCCAGCCACACTGGCAGAATTTCTCCTCTTGATCTGGAAACTCATTTTTGCTGAAGTATGGATCCCACTATTTTTTTAAAAAAAAAATCACAATAGCAAATGACATTCATTTATTTTTGTTGTTCTTGTTTTCTTGCTTGCCTTCAAGTCATTTCTGAGGTGCTTTCCACAACTCACCTTTTCTCGGTGCTGGGGTGCGGTGCTCGCGCGAGCAGCCTCTTGTGAGAGGCCCTCGCAACCGGGTTTCTTCAGCTCCACACAAGCTTCCTGCTTGCGCGAGAGCCCCACCTCTTCCTTTCGCAGTGCAGCCTGGGACCTTCCTAGGCTGCTCTGAGACAGGAAGCATGACCGGCCCGGCTCCTGAGGCTCCGCACACATGGCAAGTGCGCACGGGGCCCTGGAGTGGTGCACGGTCGCTTAAAGCCGAAAATGAAAAAGTGTGTGAGCGGTGCCTGCCAGGCCCTGGAGCGTCGTGCAAATGTGAGTGCACTGTGTGGACCGTTCCTCACATGTGTTCAACGCTTGAGGGGCCCTTTCTCATGGAAAATGCCATGTGAAAAGGGCCTGACTTATAGTGACCCTAAGGCAACCCTATCACAGGGTTTTTGGGTCTGAGAATGTGTGAGGCACCCAAGGTCACCCAGTGGGTTTCCATGGCCAAGTGGGGAAACAAACTGTGGTCTCCAAGGTCATCGTCCAACTTTCAGACCGCTGCAACATAGTAAATTATTATCATCATCATCATCATCATCATCATCATCATCATCATCATCACCACCACCACCGCCACCACCGCCACCACCACCACCACCACCACCACCTTTTTTGGAATGTGCGTGCAGAAGTGCAAGCATGTAAAAAGTAATGGGAAAGCAATCTCTTTAGTTTTCTTCAGTGAACTTCATGTAATCTCCTGCCTGTTACTTTGAGCCCCTTTGTAACTCTATGAGGCTGCACTCAGGAGCAGGACTGACCATGGCCCTAATTCAGAGACCAGGAATGGTATAGCTCTGTTCCTTGCATGTGACTCTTTAGGCCAAACAGATGGTTGGTACTATCACGTCTGACAGCAATAATCACCCTTTAAAGCGAGGTGGGGACAATGCTTTGATCTGATCCTGCCACTTGCACAGCCCAACAAGTATTTGACATTCTCGGAGCTGACAGCCCTGACCATCTGTTCAGTGGTATCAACAAGGTCCCAAGCAGGTAAAAAAAGCCCATTAGGTTGGATGCAGAGTAAGGCCATTTCCGCACGGGACTGTTATAGCGCTATGATTCCACTTTCAACATCCTATGGAATCCTGGGGGCTTTGGCCTTTGGCCCCTCCCTAAACTGCAAACCCCAGGATTCCATAGGATGTTGAAAGTGGAATCATAGTGCTATAACAGTCCTGTGCAGAAATGGCCTAAGTTAATAACACTTGTCCCCTATGAAATCAAAAGGCCTGAAATTGGGTAGGGGGGCACATGTCCATTCTGGTTAGGGGATCCTGGGAGTTCCATCTCCCAAAAGTGGCTTTTCCCAGCTCCTAACAGTTCAAAGACATCTCAGGCACATCTAGATCAAGTCCCATTAATGTGTCCCAAATTCTGGATGTAAGGTTTCTTTTCTCCTACATTACTACCTTTTTTGTGTGTGGAACTTTCTGCTAAATAGTGATCCACATGAGGAAAATTTCTTTCTTTCTCTTTCTCTCCTTCTCTCTGGATTCCTGCTCCTGTTTTAGACCAACTGCAGCACAATATGGAGTTAAAGAAACTTAAGTAACAGTCAAATAAATGGGCTTCAAGGAGTGAAACTGTACACTAAAACCCTATTTGGGAAGATATCTGTCATTTGGGATAAAATAGCTAGTGTGGCTGTCACCACAACTGAATCCTCATAGTTTAGTTGAATATTTCCTCTCTCTTGAAATAATGCTGGATTACAGAATCTTCTGAGATTCTTCTTCTAGAGAGATGTTAATCAGGCAAATCTGATACTGCCATTACAGTTAAAAATACCAAAAATATTGATCAGTGGTGGTCATTAATTTGAATGTAATATCACCCATGCGGGTCCAATTAATCAACAGTATTCCACTTGATAATAAGTCTCTCAAGTTTTCAAGTGTTCATATGCATTATTCAGCTGTAATAATTCTAGCTGCTCTGTAAAGTTTGTTGCTGCTGCTGTTTTGCAACACAAGGAGGCTGAGGCACAAAAAAGTAGCTCAGCAAAGGCTACCTAATAATCTCACAGTAAAGGTGAAATTTGAATTGGGGCAGTTTTGATTTACAGATGAGAATCTTGACTGTTATGCTATATCGGTTTTTTTCTTGCCTGAAGTATAGTTAAATGTAAATGGGCTGACGCAGAGGTGGGAAACTTGGGCTGGTACTAAATTCATACACACAGAGAAAGTCATGGTCGGCGGGTGCACCCTGTTTGCTGCCGTGTACCACTGAAATTCAGTGGCATGACAGCAACCAGGTTCCCATCCACAGTACAGAATGATAACATTTTTTATTTCACTTTAGCTGCTGTGGTTTTGTCTGATGGAATCCTGGGATTAGCAGTTTAGGGAAGCCCTTTATGGCCATTTCCACACTAGATTGTTATCATGGTACTATTGTTAGACTGGCCGGGCTCCCGAAACTGCAAACCCCAGGATTCCATAGGATGTTGCAAGTAGAAAAATAGCGCTATAACAGTCTAGTGCGGAAATGGCCTATAATTCTCAGCCAGAGTACTCTAGTGTCTCCTCAAACTACAAACACCAGGATTCCATAGGATGGAATCATAGCAGTTACGGTCGAATAAATAGTGCTATAATTATATTGTACGAATGGGCCCTACAAATGAAAAAAAAAAAGTTCCTACACCACTGGTTTCTAGTAAATTGGGAAGGGTTCATAAGATAAAGAGGAAGACTAGAACCAGCAGGATCTGTTGGATGTAATCCGCCTCTCACTACCATTCCATTTTCCTTGTGTTTTTTTTTAGATTGTAAGCCTGACGGCCGGAGATTATCAGGTTAATAATTTGTAAGTCATTTTGTGAGCCTTTGATACTCCAAACACACACACACACACACACACACACACACACATACATACATACATACTCTAAATATAAACACTCTAAACAAGTAAGCAAGTAAGTAAGTAAGTGTGCAGGGACCACACATTTATTTTAGAGGGGAATTTTTCCCATCATACTATTTTCCTCTAAAAGGAAAAGAAAACTGTTTCACCATGCTTCCCAAATTCCATGGAGCCAGGATCAAGTAGAGGGCACAAAAGTGCCCATAGATGACATGTTTATGCCTGAGTCTACCTGTGTTATTCAAATACAACAGGGGTAGGCTCAGGGATAGTTGTTTAGGTACAACAATAACAAATTCAAGTAAATTGAATATCTATCTTTCCAAAAGGAAACAGGAGAAGGGCATGTGGCAAAAGTAGTAGCAGAAAGCAAGTTTGCTAAGACTTTTTAATACAATAACTGATGATACTTTCATATTTTGGAACAGTCTTATAACTGTGAAGGTGTCAGTTCTTCAAAGGTGTGTGTGTTTAAAATCCAGTTGCCAAAGTGAACAGATTTCAACAACCACTTTAATTGAAGTTCCAAGTGACTGCATTCATTATCATTAAAATATAAGAGAATATATTATCAGTGGAAACTCTGCCTAAAGGCAAATAGGGATATGCACAAAATTAATGGAGTCTCTCTCAGACAACCCTTTTAATAGTATTGACACACAGGAGCAGCACAGTTGACTTCTCTTGACTATGAATTATTTCCATAGGGAGATGAGAACGACTGTCTTGACAATGTATTTTCTTGTAGGTCAATTTCAGTGGAGTCCTAGAAGTAACCTTGTATTCATTTATTTGGTAGTACATTTGAATCACAGGTCTGACCCAAGCTGTTTTGCTGCCTAAAGCAAAGGACTAAGCAATAGTTTGAGAGGCCTGGGTCCACAGTGGGGATAATCTCATTCCTCCCACCCAAGTTCCATGTACTGAAGCTAACAGGACTGGCTGCTGAATTCAGCAGTGCTGCCAAGCTACACCTGAGGGTGGTAGGTAGGCAGTGTAGGCTTTGTGGCATGCACAACTCTATCCCTCAGAAGAGGGGAATGGATAGGGCACACTAGAGCTATGCTTGAGGACTCCTGCATCCCAGCATCTGCCATCCGAACTGGTTGCATCATTCTGCCAGCTTTTGCTGGGTTTTACCAGTGGTTATCACCTCTGTGTCCACTCATTTTATTCTTTGTGAGAACTTTTGGTAGTAATTTCTTGGATCCACACTGCACGTCATCCACAGTTTTTGTTTTTTAAACTGAAACATAGTTTATTGACCTGGTCTGAAGGACAGATTTTTCTCCTCTCTGATTTTTTTTTAAGATTTGTTTTGTTATAGTCCAAAAGTATTTCACTCATGCACTACAGCACTACAACTCTAAACAGACAGACAGACAGACAGACAGACAGATAGATAGATAGATGACAGACAGACAGACAGACAGACAGACAGACAGACAGACAGACAGAAGATGAGAACATATTGCTCAAATATGTCTCAGAATTAAAAAGAAATCCAGTGGAGGATGGGCATAAAATGTTGCAGCTGGTGCCAGGAATTGCCAGACATAGAAACTTCATTTCGATTTTTGTTTAGAACAATCTGAGAACCATAGCAACAAATACCACGGCTTCCCAAAATTTTGCTTTCTCTAGAGGAGTCTGAAAACAGATTATTTGACCATCGGTGCACACTACCATTTGAACAGTCCATTCATGTATTTCTGGATCAGAGGCTTGGTTTTATTTCCTGAAACCCTTCGGCAGCCATAACTGGAGCTCCTAAGGGAGTGGGGAGGAGGCAAAGTATCAGAGGAATTCAAAATATTTTGCAAGCATACTTGAAACATTTGCTCAAAGAGATTCTTTCCAAAATGGTTTTGGCTCCAACATGACTATTTGACAGTACCAACTATTTGAAAGGGCTGGGACCTCCATGAGATTTTTTGATTTGGTGTGAGAGCAAAAAGATATGTGATGCCTTCCTTTTTGTTGTTGCTGTTGCTGATGCTGCTGTTTTGCACAAAACTGCATTTTGCATAAAATGTATTTTGCACAAAACACAATATCTTATGGACAAAGAAACTTGCATTGTTTTCCACCCAAAACTCCTGAAACGAAAAGAAAAAAATCATTGAAAAATATGCAAAACTTCTTGCTCAGGAAAATAGCAAATGTTTGAAATGTTCCATTCATGCATGTGAGAATGCAATAAGCAAAGATCTTCATACCAGATAACAACCCACACAGACAAATCACTCCAAACATATATTCATTATTAGTGGTACAGGCTGGGCCTCCTTTATCCAAAAAGCTTGGGACCAGAAATGTTCTGTATTTAAATTTATTTTTTTTTTGGATTTTGGAGTATAGTACCTTTTTTAGATAGCCTTGTGTCTCATTTGTTTGCTACTTGTGTTGTGTATGAGACGCAAGGCTGGAGAGAGACAGGATCTGCAAAATGACCAGAATCCAAGTATAGTTCTCAGTATGTATTTATGCCTTTTACCATTTGTCAGATCCAGATTGTCTCTCTTTTTGCTACCAGCCGCCTGCTTCTGTCTTCAAGGCAGTGGTGATGCCCCTCAGATTTGAGAGATAAATGAGCAGGACCGCCACCACTGCCCTCTGGAAAGTGGAAGCAGGTGGCTGGCAGCAAAAAGTTTCTATCTTTGGAGGTTTTCAGATTTTGGATTTCTAGATAAGGGAGGCTGAACAGGTACCTGATGGCTCCCATGGCAGTGTAGCCTGTTCCAGATTTCAGTCTGAAATTTAAAAGAGAAATCCAAAGTGTGGAACCTATTTGCGAGAATAGGTTTCAGTACCTTGGAAAGTTCCTTTTAAAGTCCACTTAATAACCTAGAGCAGATCCACTGCTCATCTGCAAGTCATTAGCCATGGCTGCTAATTAATATATTATACCTTTTGTGGATTTTTAATTTCAGTAGTTTTGGAAACCCACTTTGTCTGATAAATCTAAACATAGTGTAAATAGAATAACAATTTTTACTGCTTCTGTTCTTAATGTTTCAGGGTAAGAGGAGTATTGTTCTGGGTACTTCTCAAATGGACCTCATTCATGGAATATTAGAGGGGATCCAGCTGTCCCCCCCCCATGTCATCCCCAGGCCTGTAGGTAAATGGGGAGGGGGTAAAATTTAGTTTCCCCCAAGTAAGAATTTTGCTAACTTGATGAAATTTTCCTTCTGTCTTCAAATTTCTAGCATTTCAGCGAATGAGATTGTGAAAACCATTCACACCTGGACCTGTTATATTTGCTATGTTTACATTCCTTCAGAAGCTGTGCCTGCCCCTTTCCTTTAGATGCCTAAAGAACATGTAGTAACACAACTAAGTTTTAAGTTACTGCAATGCTAGAAATAAAGGGGCAGAATTCTTGAGGGGGCAACACCCTCATTTTGCCTCCCCCAAGCTAAACCCCTGGTTTTCCCCCTGCTTGTTCCTTCATTAAATTCAGGATCTAAAACTGCATTTGAAAATGGTAGGATTAAATCTCTAAGGGCAAATGTCAGGAAAACAAGTAAAAAACAAAACAAAAAAAAAGTAATTGTCTCCTGCTGGCTCCCCAAATGCTTTCAGTCTGAACCAAACAAGGTTGCTCTAACTCTGACCTGAGGCATAGATGATAGGTATGCTCTAGATCAGGCCTTTCCAAATGGTGTGCCGCGACACATTAGTGTCTTGCCTGAAGTGTGTAGATGTGTTGCCTACAATCTTGGAAATGTATGTTCTTATTTATAAATCATATATTTTAAAAATATATATGAAGGGTTTTCATAAGATATGTTGTGTTCCCATACATTTTGTTATTACAATTTATGTATGCGTCTGTATCTCTTATAAGGGGTTAGTTTAACTTCCGGTTTGCTAGTAAAACTGAATTACTGTGTCGAGAAATGATGCATGTCTAAAAAAGTGTGTCACCAACATGAAAAGTTTGGAAAGCTCTGCTCTAGATAGATTCTACTGGTCAATGGAAAAGAACTCTCCTTTCCCTATTCTCCAATATTTCCCTGTCTGTACAGATCTATGTCTTGTGCATTTCTTTCTGTCTTATTCTTACTAGTTCAAAAATAAATTCCAAACTATTCCAGTTTTTAAAAAATAAAACTGTACAAATGAAGACAAAAAAAAATAACCTTCATGGAAATGGAATGTAAATTCTTAGATTTACTCAATTTATTATATATTTGGGGTTTAGGGATTTTGTTTTATTTTAAATCTGAGTTCTTTAAACCTGGAAAAAGCAGATACAGTTTTGCTGCCTTCAAGTCACCTACATGGTCATTTCTTTTGCTGGGCCTTCCACTCCAGTTCTTATTTTATATTTCTGCTTAGTGCCAATCATTCAGTAATGTTAATTCTTTGGAAGCGTGTCCTTAGCAACCCCTCTGACTGCTTAAGACCCAGATGAAAGCAGAGGAGGGGGCAAGCACCAAAGGGACCTACAGAAGTGTGACAGTTTTTTGTTGAAGTGTGAGATGTGGTATGAAGACTGCATTGAAAAAAAAATCTTGAATAGCTGACCTTTTGACACCCACTCTCCCCTTTGATGATTTCAAATCTTCTGACACACTGAAAGGATAAGTTTGAACAGCTTGTTTGCTGGCAACACTGTCACTGTCTTTGTAGCTCTTGATGACACGGACTTCCCAGCATTCTTTTGGAGATGGTCCAAGGTGAAAATTTCCATATCCATTTCATGCCAAAATTGTAAGCAATAACATTTCATTGTCTTGAAAGTCAAGAGAGTTAAAATCATTTAGCAAAAGAGTTTAGGAAGATAAGAAAAGCAGTAAAATCACCAAATGGGAAGTCATACCCAATCATTTTCAGAGCTTGGAAGCAATGTAGTTACCTATCATGAGTTGCTTTGTTTTTTTCCTGGTAGGGTGTAACAAAATTAAACTACCAAAGTAACACAATCAGAAGGAACAAGCAGTGGCTTCCATGTGAGTGGGGTGGGAAAACCATATTGAGCTTTAGTTTGGACTTTAAATGAATAGGTTCAGTGTTTTGGATAGCTCCTTTAAAATTCAGACTAAAACATAAAATGCCACTGGGGAAAATGGTCTTTTGGGAGTGTTTTGTAGTTACTTTTTAAGAGTATATTAGGACATTTCAGAAGTACTTTGAAAGGATTCCCCCCCCCATATTATGTCTTTCTTTTATAGATTCTAAAACTCCCTCCCAAAAATGTAATGAGAAATCATGAACAAGAAATAAACAATTCAATATGTTACTTCTAAAATCATTATTTGGAGTAAGGACACCAATAATTGTAAAAAGGAATGGAAATGAATTACTTCTGGCTTTTCAAGCTCTGCTCATTTCCATTCAGTGACTGACATCCTGTTAGTGGAATATGCAGGTGTACCTTAACTTTTTGCCTGTGTATTTTTGGTTGTTGTGGAGGTTGGTATTCCCTTCCTCCCTCTGCAGCAACCAAATCGCTCCCTCCAGACTTCACTTGCCCTTAAGTCAACTTCAACTTATGGCAGTCCTCTGAATGAGAGCTCACCAACAGCCCAGCATGAACAGTCCTGTCCAAGTCTTGCAACTCAGCTCTGTGGTTTTCTTGATCGAATCAATCTACTTGCTGTGTGGCCTCTGTATTTTTCTACTGCCTTGCATATTACCAAGCATTATAGTATTTTCCAATGTGACATGTCCAAAGTATACCAGCCACAGTTTAGCCATCTTTACTTCTTTTCAGAAGAAGGACAGTCACATTCCCAGAAGGCAGTCCAGTTGTCTTGCCTGTGAAGGTTCCCTACATTTATAGGACTTTCTAATCAAACTTCAGTTTCAAAAAGGGAATCAAAAACATTGAGCAGTATCTTAAAGTTTCCTAGTTAAAAGTTAGTAAGGCTCGTAAGATCTCCCCTAATCTGGTGGGAGGCACTGTGTTTCTGATTAAAATATACTAATTATTTCTAAATTTGCAGAGAGAGAGAGAGAGAGAGAGAACAGAAATTTCCTCTTTTTTGTCAATGCATACATGGCCAGCCATTCTATCTCCAAGCTGGGAGTCAACAGTTTTGCTCATTTAATGAGACTGGGGATTTGTTCTCTGTCCTTTTGGATCTCTGCCACATAGCTAAAATGCTTCATAACATAGCAACTGCTGAGAGCCCAGTGGGACTAGAAATTTTCCCCATTCAACAGTACATTAAATAGTGACACTGTGATTCACCAAGTAGCAGCAGAACCTCTAATCTCCATAGTGGAAACCATCCAGTGGCTTCAATGTGAGGTAATTAATATAACAAATGCATTGACAGATACATCCCATGTAATTACTTCCTCATCAACACATTACGCACATGGCCAGGAGATATATAGAATACACAATAACCTGCAGCTGGGACTTTTAAAAAAAAAACTAAATGAGGAGAACTCATATTCCTTTCCTTTTTTAAAAAAAAAACAGTTTTGGTAAGTATGAAAATATGGAAAACCTTTAATGAAATTGTGTGCATTAATGATGATGGCAATCTAAGCCATGAAGTTTATTACTGAAGGTTCTAGATAGTTAAGAAAACTGAGTTTAGTAGTTTATATGACATGTACAAAACATAGTAGCTTGTCAAACGATACATTTAGCAGCATTGGACTAAATTCTGGGGTGGGAAAGGCGTGGTTCTCCAAATGTTGTTGGATTGCAATGGCTCCGCCTCTTACTTCTGCAGCACAGCTGGGCACTTGCCGTTGCTGCGCTGTGGCAGGAAACGTCACAATCGCACTTCTGCAGCTTCCGCACAATGGTAAGTATGGAAGCGCTGCGCAATTGGAGGTATAAAATGGATTCTTACCATTTTGCAAATACTGCATGAGTATGATGCTTTACAACGGGATGGAAACAGGACAGCGATGACGTCATGAGGAACCGCAATCTGCCAACTGCTGCCATCCCGTCCCAGAAGCAGCACAGTGATGTTGTGCGGAAAGGGTCTATGTTTCATGCAGACACTGGTCTACTGTCAAACTGTGACACTTTTGAAAATTCTACACACATTGGCTCCATCCCTGCCGTATTTTTGAATCTGTCCCTAGCTACTCTTGCAAAGCAGATGCGGACATGGTTTATTTGAGATACAGGGTGGTCCTTGCTCTAAAAAGTCCGCTGGAGGAGAGTTCTATAAATACCATGGACTGCTAAAGAGACGATGGGTCAAATAGCAAATCAAGCCTGAACCCTCATTAGAAGCCAAAATGGACTCAAAATGGAAAGGGCTCACCAAGACATTACACCGCAATTTCAACAACCTTCTACCCTACAGTCAGTCTCAGCCTGGAACTATCAAACAGAAAAGTTTTACTCTCCAGATACTACCCACCATATGCAGTTAAAAAAAATCAGCAAGGAAAGACTTGTGCCCAGAACTAAACTATTAAAGAACAGAACAAAGAGAGGAAATGGCAGAATCCCACGTACTGCTCTCAAATGAGACCCTAAGACTATCATCAATGAACTACAATCTATTCTGGACAATAAAGGCTCCAAGGCTCTTGGTGGCAGGATTTTACTTGCCTATAGACAGCCTCGCAGTCTCAAATAGTTACTTACCTACAGGAGGACACACAACACAGACAGAGATGGGTACAAGGCTTTGCCACAAACCCAGCTGCCAACCCTGCCCATACATCTATTCATGAAATGTCATCCAGGACCTAATCACATCACCCACAACATTAGAGGTGCTTTTACTTGCTCATCCTCTAATGTGAGATATGCCATCCTCTGTCAACGCTGCCCTTCAGCACTCTACACTGGGCAAACAGGGCAGTCTTTGTGCAAGAGGTTAATTTTTTTTTTAATTGTAAGTCACTTTGAGTCCCAACCTGGGAAAAAGTGGGGTATGAATAATGATAATAACAATAGTAAAAGCAATAACAATAATAGTAATATTAACAACAATAGGAATAAATCAGTTATTTGGAATGGGAATACACAAAAACCAGTTGAGAACACTTCAGTCTTCCTGGGCATTCTATCTCAGACCTCAGAACATCAGTCCTTTGACAAAACAAACGAAACAAGCGAACAAAACTACAAAGGATGATTGGAAGGAGAAACAGGAGAACTGGAATGTATCCACAGCCTCTAGTCCAGTGACAGTGGATTGAATAGAGGCAATGGTTTCCTGGCACACTGCTCATGTTATAACATTAATTAACACCCCAGCTTCATGAGCGCTATCGTACCTCTTTTCTGGTTCCCAATCAGCATCACATTACATTCCAGTAACTCCTTCTTCCATTCATATGATTATATATTTACCTTGGCTTTAGGCAACATCTTTCCTCCTGCTTTTGTCCCCCAATGACCATTTTTAAAAGTGAACTTGTCACCTCATCACCATACCCACAAGTTTAGCATTTCATTGCTAATCATACATACGTGCTGCTCATTCATAGTTATAAACGTCTGTTCCTAGGCACTTTACTCCATTCCTCTGATGAAGTAGACTTAAGTCTGTGAAAGTTTATGCTTCCAAATACCATGTAAAAGAGTTACAAGATCTCTTTGTCTATAGAAACCAAAATGCTTAAACAGAGGCTATCATACATTGGACATATTACAAGACAACAGGACTCACTGGAAAAGATGATAATGCTTGTTAAAGTGGAAGGCACTAGGAGAAGAGGAAGACCACACTGCGTGTGGATTGATTCAGTAAAGGAAGTCACAGCCTGAGGTATCAAAGCCTGACCACAGCTGCTGGTGGCTAGGGTTCTTGGAATATTTTTACTCATAGGCTCACTGTAAGTTGGTGGCAAATAAATGATGGCTGACCTGATGGCAAATAAAAACTAACAATGCTTGGCTTACTTTGGTAGACTGAGTCAACTCAAAGGAAATTTTCCTATGTGTCCTGTGCCTAGCTGTAGAACAAGGCCTGCCATAAAACCCCAGGAAACAGTCTAAAATGCTCATAACAGGGATGTAGCAAGTATTCACATATTTCCCATTGCCACCAATAAAGAGTACCTCAACAAAGCTCAACTAAATAAAACAACAACAATCGTCCACAGTCACAACATTTTTACCCTTCCATAAGAGTAAGAAGACACTTTTTCTATCAACAGCAGTACTTTTTCCACAAAAAGGTTCTGCAAAATTTTCACAGAAAGGCCCTCAATACAAAATATAATAAATCAAGAACTCCAATGATCTTGGCAAGCAGATAAAAGACATTTCATATCCCTAACTTAAATCAAGAGCCATTTTTGAAAATATAGAGCAGCAGGGTCAAAAGGATGATATTTGTGAGAGCTTGGCCATGCTGGTTGGAGTATCTGGGACTTCTGGCTTTAAAAGCAAACTTTCCAAGCTCTGTAAAAAAAGCAAGTGGAAACTGTTGGTAAAACAAGACATCTTCTCTAGATATGACTATCAAAGGAAAAAGTAATATCTGAGAAAGCAATGACCACCTTTTCCATAGCCTATCCTCACTTTGAAAAGTGTACAGCAGGACTGCACAGCTATGGTATCACATGTGGGGGCATCTTTCTGCCCTAGGGTCATCTAGGAGGCCACACAAATACTGCCAATAACATTCAAAAAACAAGAACAACAACAAAAATAGAAGTTAGCAGAACAGTTGTGTAGGGATGGGGGGGCAATAGGGGCAGTTCACCCCTGGTGGCAATGTTTTTGGGGCATCCTGGCTCATGGCCATGCCCCTGCATGCTGCAGTCACACCCCCACACAGTGTAGCCATGCCCCCATGCACTGCAGCCATGCGCCCATGCACTGTGGCCATACCCCCACGCTGTAGCCCCGCCTCCCCTCCTGGCACCCCTACAAGGTCTGCTGCTGTACCAGAAGTCCACTTTTGGTTTTTAAAAATTGTTATCTTTGTATTAAACAGCACAATAATGCTCAGCAACCTATTTAAAAGTATACTAGTCTTGGTGACTTCCAGAACAGACAATTCACCCTTTTTTTTGGCAAGGTGAAGGGTAGTCCAGGCACTCTGGACTACTGGAGAGCAAGAGAGCCACACTCATCCCACTCAGTATATATCCATTTCATTATTTCACTCTTCTTCACAAACAAATAGCTAGTTTAATAATTTTGTAAATGCATTCTTTTAATTCTTCAGAGTCTCTGTCTTTCTGCTGTCCTTTAACCTCCAGATATATAGAGCTGAAACCACGTGTCACAATTAGAAGCCCATGGCAGCCATTTTCCTTCATCAAGTGTTTTAGTCTTCCCTGTCACTCTTGTGTGACTCTAGTTTACGCATTAAGATGTTCTTGTTAGGCAGATGGAGCAATGTGGGTAAATGAGGAGTTCTCAAATCTTTTTCTTATGTGTCTCGTTTCCCCCCAGAGATCAGATTAATTGTTCCTACAATGAAAGTGTCACTGTCATAAGGTCCTTTTGGCTTGGATAAACACCTTTAATCATGTTCCCATTGAAATAAAGGGAGCTTGGGAATATGTAATTTGAGTACACTTTGATTCCTGAAAAAGAGAACTTAGGGACATGTGGCAGATACATGAATAAATCACTTTGCTTGCATTAGTGGAAGGGATTCCTCCTGCATGGCTTTCAGGATGCTTTATAGTAAATGGTTTCTACAACCTAATGTATTTTGCACATGTGAGCAGTTTTTTGGAGGTTGAAGCTGGAGCAGCATCCCTCAAGAGTTGCTGTTGTTGCTTTGTTTCTTCAAGTCATTTCTGACTTATGGTGACCTTAAGACAAAGGTTTTCTTAGCGAGAATTATTCAGAGAAGGGATGTCACTGCCTTCCTCTGAGGCTGACAGAGTATGATTTCCCAAGGTCACCCAGTGTCTTTCCATAACTGAGTGGGGATTCAAGCCCTGATCTCCCTGATTCCTAACTCAAATCTCTATGCCATGCTGGCCTTCTGGTCCAAAACTAGGATTTCACTAGAAGGCCAAAATGGGCCATTTTGAATATGTTGTTGTATATCAATAGGAAGATGAACCTTAAGAGTCAGGATAAGCAAATAGTTGTGCCAGACTAAATACAATCTGGCCCTTGTTTCCCATAATAAGTCAATCTAGGAGTGTTAAACAATGTGATATAGTGAGAAACTGTGTGGAATCAATAAGTATTGAACTAGACTTGTGAGATGTAGGATCTAGTATGCACTGAGCTATGGAACTCTGCACTATGGGTGGTCTTGGGCCAACTGGCCTATTTCACATGGGTGGTTGTGAAAATAACATAACAAAAAGAGCCAATACCCCACTTTCAGCTTTGGAGGAAGGATGGAGTATAAATGTTTAATTGTAACTAAAACCATTTCCGCACTAGATTGTTATAGTGCTATTTACATTTTCAACATCCTATGGAATCCTGAGGTTTGCTAAACTGCAAACCCCAGGATTCCATAGGATGTTGAAAGTAGAATAACAGCACTATAACAGTCTAGTGTGGAAATGGCTCAATTAAAGTTCCAGTTGTGAGGAAAAAGCAGAATACCAAATACAGTGGGGAAAATGTAGTTGGGGACTATACATGGCCCACTGATGCCATTTTTCAATCTCCAAAGTACCACCTATAAAGACCCCTGAATCCCCTCCAGATATATTGTACTTTTGGAGTGAAAATTGCCTCCTGATTACATCCAACCCCCTAAATGTGTGAAAATGCACAAAACACCCAACTCATACTCCAATTCCCCACAGAAACCCTGTTCCCACAAATACTAATATTTTACACTGTATCTCAGCCCAAATGGTGATTGAAAGTGATATGACTTCATTTCTGGTCATCATTTTAGCTAGGGCACATTCTTGGAGGGCACTTTTAGGGGGCACAGCCCACAGCTGGGTGGGGTAAAATTGGGCCCATTTTGTTTTTTTCTCACCTCTGATATAACCATGCCAATACAGTATCAAGAAATAAATGGGCAGGAAGCTACAAATTCTAAGCACCTGGTCATGTGCAATGCATTTTGGGTTAATTGCACATATTGGTGCCAAAAGGAACCTTCACTAGCACTTGAGGCTGAGTATAATATATTATCAGAGGGGAAAAAAGCACATCTTTATGATAATAGTTCCATCCAGCCCTGAAGCTAATTAGTAGTCAAAGCAAGAGGAGGGAAGTATTGCGGTTCTATGGCTCGTTTCCCTTGCCCGCCTGCGAAGGATGCTATTAATATTGCAAGCAAGTGCATGTTAAGAAAGAGACTCTGCCTTCCAGGCCTGTTTGCCCACCAAACAGCAGCCACTTGGGCTGTTTGGTTCCTCTCCCAGCATCAGGATTACATTTAAATTTATGCGTACAGTCTGAGCAATAAATTTTAGCTTTGGCATTTATTATGCAGTGCTCTTCCTTGTTAAGCTTTACTGTGCTTTGCAAGATAGGAAATCAACATTTTGAAACTTTAGCAAGGAAAAAATAGATTTTCTTTTTAAACAGCAACCATCATTCTGCTCAAACAGTAAAGAAAATAATTGGCTATATATAGGAACATAGTGGTGTGTATTAGAAAGAATCAAATTTCAGAGGTGCGGTTGTGTGTATATGCCAGTGGAGTGTAGTGGTCTGAGCATTGGACTATGACCTCAGAGACCAGGATTTGAGTCCCCACTGGGCCATGGAAATCCACTGGGTGACCTTGGGTGCATCACACATTCTCAGACCCAAAAATCCTGTGATAGAGTTGCCTTAGGGTCACCATAAGTCAGAAATGACTTGAAAGCATACAACAATAAGAACAACAACAGCAACAACATGTGCATTCAAGCCATCACTTGTTGACTTTATGGTGACCCTACTAATTTTATAGCATTCTCTTAAGCAAAGAACACTCAGAGCTAGTTTTGCCAGTTCTCTCCTCTAAAATATAGCCAGACCAGGGCCCTTTTTGCATGGCATTTGCCATGCGAAAGGGCCCCTCGAGTGTCATGCAAATGTGAGGAGTGGTCCACACGACGCACCCACAATCACGCAACGCTCCAGGGGCTGGCAGGCGCTGACCGCACACTTTTTCATTTTCGGCTGTGAGCCGAAAATGGTGCACGATCGCGCATCGCTCCGGGGGCACTCCATATAGCACACGGGGCTGAAGGACCCAGGACGCGAGAGCCTCTCACTAGAGGCTGCATGAGCGATCCCCGCACCCCAGCTCCGCGAAAAGGTGCATTGCAGAAAGGGCCTAGGACTGGCTCTTATTAGCTCTCAAGAGCAGATTAGCTCTGGTGCCTTTAGGATATTTAGTACAAGACAGTAAAAACTAAATGATCTAGTTGCTCATTTAATGTACCAAGTTCTTCAGGTCTCTGAGTGTTATCCAGTCCAACACTTTTTATGCTATTAGCACAACTGGACTGGACAAGAAGCATCCAGTTGGCATCCTTGGATGGCTACCAGAGTAATAATAATAATAAGTGTTCATTCGTGAAAGACTCTTAAGGAAAGGGTCAGCATATCTTTTGGTGCATTGAAACCATGAGCAGCAGATTCAATTTCTTTCCTTTTTCCTGTGGCATGTAAATTGCAACCCAAAATGCATCTATTTGAAAAATACGCACAGGTACGCTTAAGATAATGAGAGAAATGCCTTAGAAAGTGCATACTCTGAAAAATATGCATAAGTGAGTGCCTACATGAGGAAAAGTGGGTATCAAAAGATACCTAACACACACGAAGGAAAAAACAGTATCTTGCATCCCAGTGCAAAACAAGAATGAGAAGAAAAAGTGAGTGAAATTCAGAGGAATGAAAAAATATATAAAGATTTTCATATCCCTACCGATAGCTAACACCACAAAAATGTTTTTTTCTAAGGATAGTTAACAGCTCAGCCAGAAAGGAGAAAAGTCTTTGTATTCAAACTCTTTCTTGAAATATCCTGGGTTTTCTTTACCACCACTGCCACTACAACAACTATTTCCTCCTCACACTCCCACTGATTATGCAACATTTTAGAAACTGATTTTCACCTATTTCTACTGAGTCTTCTTTATTACTATTCAGGCATTATAGTCTAAAGGCTAAGTACTATGGAATTCATTGGGTGACAAAGGCCATTTCCGCACTGCTCTGTTATAATATTATTATTTCACTTTCAATATTCTGTGGAATTCTGGGGTTTGTAGTTTACTGAGGCCAAAGAGCTCTCTGGATGAGAATTCTAAATGCCCCTCCCTAAATTACAAACTCCAGGATTCCACAGGATATTGAAAATGGAATAATAGCATTATGAGAGTGTACTGCAGAAATGGCCTTAGTTACAACCATTTTGTTTTGGTGCAAGCATTCCTCTTACCCTTACTTGGTCTCTGTTGAATCTGTGTCCTGGAAATGATAGCTGTGCTTACTGGAGGTGGCCATTTCAGCTGGTTACTGGAAAATATAAACAGTCGGCCAAGTAGAGGCACATTTCATTTTAGAAAATACTGGGCTGATTTTAAACTGACCAGGGGAATGGGAATGAGCCATCCTTGATAATGCCAGGAACTCCTAGGAAATACTTTGGGATGAGGAAAATGTTATGTGGATCTCCATAATAAAATTGCTTTGTACAGGAGCAAAACCCAGGACTTTGTGAGATTTTTTTTTCCTGTCTGGAAGGATTCAAAATCAACTTTGCAGCTTGTGTTGGTTCAAGCTATTGCTTAAATTTCCCTCAGTGCTTCCAATACAGTATTTCCTACAGTGACGTACTATAGGAAAGTAAAATGGCGTCTCCCGGCCATCCAGTGCTGTGTGACATGTTGGTGCTATGGCTGCTGAGAGGATGATGTTTGGAGTGATACCTGGGCATGTCCAGGTTAAATGAAGCCTTTGCTCACTTGCTCATACATTCAGCCCTCAGCAAATCCACCACTCACTAGTCTTACTCCTCCAGACAAAGTCTAACAAACAGATACTGAGGATTCTGGAATTTTTCATTCTACATTGGATGGATGGAGGGCACCAATTCACGGAAGGCTGGTGCAGGATATTTTCACAGATTTGCCAAGCTCTATCTCTGTTTGCACAGAGTTATACTTTTTCTAAGCTCAAGAGCTGGACCACATTATGTGGACATTTCTGTCGTATTTTAAAGAGTACACTCTCTCTGAAATACTTAAAGTAAGGATCCAAACACTTTAAGTGAGGATCTAACCACTCAGTAACTCTAACTCTCAGCAGCAGAATCTTGTTTTCTCTTTCACCTTTTTCAGACTTACTTAAAATCTCTTTTTAATGAGTGTTACTTATCACATTCTGCTGGTAATGCTAGCATTCTTTCTCTTTTTAGTGGGTAATAATCCAGCTCCCTCATTGATATAAAATACCCACTCTTCAGCCTCATAGTTTATCCACTTTAGAACCAGGTTATTGTCTCATAAAATTGTTGCAATGGCACTGTTAATGCTGGCTATTATTTTAGAGGCCAAAATCATAATCTTCATCATAAAGATTTATGACTTTTTTTACTTGCTTAAAGTTTTCAAACTGTGGGGCCATAGCCTGCCATTGATTTTTCCCCTCTGCAAGAGATCCAGGGATTTTTTTTTAATATTATTATTATTGTTGCAATTGGTTTCTTTCCCCCTTGCGATTTAACACTGCAGCATCAAAATGATGCAATCGTATTCCTAACACAAATTTATTAACGCTGTACTGTAGAATTGATACCATAAAGCACTATCACTCTCAGTCCAAAGGCTAAGTGTGTTGTGGGTCTGACAGAATTGTGCATCATTTCAGGAAGCCACCATTTTTCTTAATATCAGCCTGTGAAAACAAAGTTATCCATGAGTGATGTTGCTATTATTGTGCTGATGGTGAATCCACGCAGTGCACAGTTCCACCCTAAAATGGCTTGAGACAACTGCGGTATCCACATTCAGACACCACAAATCACAATACACTATACTGAACTTCAAAGAGAAATCAAAATGTCCAGATAAAAGGCAAGATAAAAGTCCAGATGGGAAGGCAAAGAAAGAACAGAAAGAACACAAACACTGTTTAGATCAAACAATAAATATGCAAGCAACCAGGTGGAGTTTGAATTGCTAGATAACTATGGCCATTTCCACACTAGACTATTATAGCGCTATGATTCCACTTTCAACCTCCTATGGAATCCTGGAGTTTGCAGTTTCGGGAGGGGCCAACCAGCCCCTCCCTCAACTGCAAACTCCAGGATTCCGTAGGAGGTTGAAAGTGGAATCATAGCGCTATAACAGTCTAGTACGGAAATGGCCTATGTCTCCACAAGACAACTATCCATCGATTTCCTGAATATTTTTTCAAACACTCATTGTTTTAAAAGCTGAGATATTTTGCAAAGGTAGAAGAACATTGATTTTGAACCCCCTTTTCCCCACGTGTGATGCCTGAATTTTCTCACTATAGTCTATAATGAACAGATACATGATAAGAAACAGAGAACAGATCTCACGACTTTCCTCTCTTCTCCCCTCTGCGTTCAGATGCCATTTGGGGCCCAGTAGGATCAAGTAGATAACAGATATCTAGTAATGATTTGACATTGTTGTTGTTGTTAACTGCCATCATGTCAACTTCAACTGAGGGCAACCGTATGAATGAGACCCCTCCACATCACCCTGGCATCAACAGCCCTGCTGAGGTCTTGTAGACAGAGGGATATGGCTTCCTTGCTTATGTCTATTATCTGTAATGCAGTCTTCCTCTTTCCTACTGCTTTCGACTTTTCCAAGCATTACTGTCT
This sequence comes from Cyclura pinguis, assembly GCA_030412105.1. Taxonomy (NCBI): domain Eukaryota; kingdom Metazoa; phylum Chordata; class Lepidosauria; order Squamata; family Iguanidae; genus Cyclura; species Cyclura pinguis. Next base: position 34,402,328 of record CM059604.1, on the reverse strand, counting down.
TGTCTAGCGAGTCATGTCTTTTCATAAGTTGTCCAATGTACAACAGTCTCAGTTTAGTCATTTTGGCATCTTGGTTTAGTCACAGCCATTCTCAAAATCTTTGTGGCTGGAAAGAAGCATGACTGTAATACTAAAAACTGCTGCCAGCTAAATACATGTACAGCCTCATTTATAAAACGCCCCACCATAGGTGTGGGTGTGGCAACGCCTGCTTTTTCTCCTCACAAATTGGCAGGGCAGCTTCCCCGTCTACTCAAGCTCCCTGTCACTCCACTCAACTCTGACTTTCCCTTTCAAACACCAAATTTGTGTAAAAAGAGTAAAGCCTTTTGGTTGTTATTTAGAATCCCTTTAATGATCTACAGTGGCATGGTTCTGTTTGGTTATAACTACTGAGAATTGTTCAGCTGTGTCAAAGTTTATAAAAATACACCATAATCTTTATTAAAACAACAACTAGAATAAAGTATTGGTTTTCATATGTATGTCAAAGCTCAAACAGATCTTCAAAATGCATTTAGACAATTTCTTATATCTTTACATCAGCATAAAGGCATAGGTCTCTCACGCATCCCTCTGGCTACCCTTTTACCAAAGGCTAAGTTTCCAAATCCAGCTCACACTCTCTGACCAGATTTGAAAGTTAGGTTGATTTCTCTTCTGCCTCTCTCTCTAAGCTTTCTCTGAGGAAACACACCTTTTTCATTCAACCTCCCTTGGTTGACTGAGAACCTCTCTGCCCGAAGGACTGACGTTTAGCCCTTAGTCCCTGAAGTCTGACCCAAAAAAACCCACTTCAGTGTGCCTGATATATATGCATTTTCCTCTCAGGTTACCAACCCCTCCTTCATACTAATGCACTGGGTTTCTCTCTGGAATGGCTATTCTGATTGCCTGGCAACCTATTGCTGGGTAGCTTTTTTACCACTCAGCATAGCCACTCCCCCAGAGTCCATCACAGTGGGATTAATAAAATGCAGAGAAAACCAACAGTATCTAAGAACTGACTTAGTTTTGTTCTCAAACGTTGTACGTATTCAGAAGCTGTGTGACAAAGCAATTTCATTAAATTGCAAATCACCTGAAGTTGTTGCCTGAATTCTCATTAAATTAATTAAGAATGTAAGCATTGTCTTTGAATCAAAAGTCATCTTCTTCCCACTTTTTCTGACAGTGACTAGCCAAACATCTTAGTCATGTTCACTAGAAAGACAGAAATAATACTATTCCCCTCTGATTATGCCGATTTCCACATTACACTCTTATAGTGCTATTATTCCACTTTCAACATCCTGTGGAATTCTGGGGTTTGTAGTTTACTGAGACCAAAGAGATCTCCAGCTAAATTGCCCTCCCAAAACTGCAAACCCCAGGATTCCATAGAGGTTGAAAGTGGAATAATAGCACTATAAGAGTGTAGTGAGGAAATGGCATATGTTTTTGTCCAGCATCCAATAAGAAGAAGCATACTCCTGAGCTAAACAGAACAGCTGGAAGGACCCTGACATTAAGGGTAAAACTACATAATAGGTTTAGCATGTTTTTAGAAGAAGTACTCTATCAAGTGGTGAAATATATCTGACTTCAGCATTCTTGGTTTTGTGATTAGTCATTGGAAAATAAATACAGGATTAACTTGCAAGTCTGATCACTCTGACATACATCTCTGAGGAAATTCTGTTGTAGAAGGAGGTTTAACCCTGAGTGTATTGAGAAGGTCTTCCAATACCAGGGAAGCCGATAGAATGTTTTTCTACCAGTCCTTTATGTACTTTTCATTTATTTTGCCATCACTCACTCTTATTATCTGTTTTGCAACAACAGATGCAAAAGCAAAACCTTCCAAGACACCATAATCTTTGGCCATTTCCACACCGGGCTTCTGTAATGGTGCAGAGCAACCTCTCACAGAGGTCTTCTACACCGTAGAGAGGACTGGCATGGACTACTTTTTGTAGTTCCACACCAAAATCCACTCAGGAGCGGCCGGAACTAGCCGCGCTGCGTGTTTTTTAAAAACCTCTTTTTCGAAGTTTTTAAAAAGCACGGAGCGCACAGCCCCGTGCTGCTCCGTCACCTGGCTCTGACGCGGATTTGCAGGCGCGCGCAAGTGCGTGCCTGCAGATCTGCCGGGGGCGGGCTTCCAGCTGGGGAGCTTCTCCGGTTGGTGGAGAGCCTCCACCAACCGGAAGCCGCCATTTGGGACACCGGAGGACTGCGGAGCAGCGAGCTCGCGCTGCTCCGTGTCGCGACGGCCTTACCCGGCTGCCGGCAAGCTCCGTTTTTGGGCGTTTTCGCCCGTTTCCCCCCCACACATGTGGAAAGGGCCTTTGTGTAAAATCCTACACATTTCCTCAGAGCCATTTTACAATCCCACAGAATTCAAAGGAACATGGAGTCCTGCTGGATTAAATGGAACTTGCGTCCAGATAGAATTCCATAGATTACATCATTGCCAAAGCCATTGTTGGGTTGAGTTATAGGCTACCAAAATATATTTACCACAAAGCAGAAATACGTTGTTCTCATACTTTCTATTTTTTTTCTTGACAATTTTTTTCTTCACAACAAAATGTGTTTTGAAAAACTTTTGAAACTTCTTATCAGAAAGAAAACCAAACAAAATTCTCAACCATCACTAACAGTCCAAGTGGTACCATTACTGCTTTCGTTCTGTAATGAATCATTGTCATAACCAGCTTTGTTTTGTCACTTCACGAGCAGCTGGGATTTGGTCAGTTATCAGTCAACAAATACATAACTTTTGCCTCCATTTATTTCCCACCTCTTCATTAATGGCTTCCTAATGTATTTTAGTGAAAGATGGACGGGCTGCTTCTCAAACATTACATTCCTTAGACAGTTTGAAAGAGCTCAGTCTTCCACAATTGGTAGTCACTCATGTATAAAAGTATGCCTCATGCCTCTTACTGGATCATCCTGCCTAAATGCTCTCATGACAATGTATTTCACATTATATCCTCATATGGTGCAGTAATCATCCCTTTTTTCAGTTTTCTGGCCCATTACAGCTCACCTACAGTTGGTTTTGCAATATCAAACAACTGTTCTACTGTAAAAACAAATATGTTTCAGACAATAGAAACTATTCTGGGCATGATTTCTCCACTGATTTTGCAGAGCCAGCCAGAACTACAAGAACTTGAAGAATATGGCCTAAATACTACTGCTAGTCCCTAAGCAAACCTATCGAATCAATTGGAGCAGTTGTCAACAGTTATACAAGTTCCATTGATTCAGTGGGTCTACTCTACTTGAGACTAGAAATTTAGGTCAACTCTTCTAATGTTAGTCCATGGTAGGGTAGGCCTACCAACTCAATTGTCATTTGGTAGCTCTACATTATGCAGGCCAAACTGTTTATTTACAGTCATTTTCGTATATGTTTCTTCTCTTAATTCTAAAAAAGCCCTTTTACATATAAATAATGAAAAGACACAGGTGTTTAATTCTTGATTTAGGGCTTTTTCACATGATATAACTATAGTACTATGGTTTTGTTTTAACTACCATGGGCACGTCCAATGGAATCCTCAGGTTTGTAGTTTGATGAGGCACTAGAGCCAAAAATTCTGAAGTCTCTCCACTAAACTGCCAATCTCAGGATTCCATGGGATGGACCCATTGCAGCTAAAGTGGAAGCACAGCATTATATTTATGTAGCATGAAAGGGCCCTCAGAAATCTGTGATTTCATCTTCCTTTCTCCACAAAGTGCTGTTGTTTCCAAAAAGCATATGCCGTTCTTAGCTTGTCATTCTTCCTCATTCATAACTTTTCCCATCTTGACCACACTCTGATGTTGCTTGACCACATGTGTCTCAGTTTTCATCTGTGAAACGTTAGGGGAAATGTTATAACAAGAGAAGTGAGGTAAGTAGAGGAAACCACAAATATAATCTTGAGTTCCTTAGAAGAAAGATAGGATATACATCTAATAAGCAAATAAAATGCATCCACAAGTTTTTAGATGGAAACTATATGTGAAACACTTCTGTAATACTGACAAATTGGAATATAGCCATATTTTCTATATTTATACTGTTTTCTGTTATTTGGCTTCAGTCATTTGGCTTCAACCAAACCATCTTTATTTACCTGAAAGGCCAGTATTTTAGTGACTCCCTGATCAATCAGCTCTTGTAAATTAACATCTGGATATGTATTCGCATACACTAAAATGGCTACTTAGAAAACACATATAAGGTATAATAATTAGTATGGGAAATAAGCCAGCAAGAAACAGGACTCTTGGTAACAATAGAAAACTAAACTGAGCCCACAAGATCAACAAAATGTTGAAAGACTTACCTTCCAGGATCTTCTTTATATCTGTGAGATAGTTCAATAAAATTTAAATATAAGGGGTTTAAATACATGCTATTTTCTTACAGAATCATTGCTGTGTGGACTATCCAGGACCCCTCTCCAAGGGGCGGCAATACTGATTTAATTTTTCCAATTTACCAGTCTTACTTGTATGTAGATACTAATCTCATTTGCTTTGATTTTAATGGCATTGATTTCGGATAATTGGTTTCAGTGCTGAGGCTTTCAAATGACTAATAAACATCCTCAATAGGATCTGAATTTAACATCTAAGAAATTTCAGTTGTCTATATTGGCAGCATATTGACGATGCCCAGAAATGAATTTCTGTGTATATTAGACCCTAACGTGCATTCTTTGGTGACCTGCAATCCACAGACCACTTGTTTACTTGGAAATAAATACCTCTAAATGTACCAGGATGTGTTCCCAGATTAGTGCACAGTGGATCTGCTCTCTTAATGCCATAAATGAAATCCCATATTTAATATTAGAACTATCTACTGACTGTTACTAACTTCCATTTCAGTATATGTTTATGAGATAAGCTTTCTGGTCATACTATAACTGTATTGCTTTGGACTGGTTTTTAAGTGTACCTGCTTTTTGGGACTCAGAGACCTCATGTCTTACATAAATAGAATAAGATTTCAGGGGAAAAAAAACCTTTTTTTTCCTGCCTTTTTACTGTACTCAATATTCAGTACATTGCAGGTTTCTCCAGTATATGACTCTTGCCAAGCAATTGTCATTGAAAGACACAGACAAAAAGATATGTTTCAGATGGCATATACTCTTAGGGGCCCATTGATACTATTAACTTTAAAGCTTAGAAGATGCTAGGAGACCCACCAGTGGAATGTTGTCATTTTAAACAATTACCTTTCACTCCCACCCTTGATCCCAAAGGCACTCAACAGACCCCTGGTTGCTTTAGCTGTATTGTTTTTCTACACCGACAACCACTGGCCTTGCGGCCCCACAGAGGGATCACATAGTCTATGGGAAAGGATCTTATTGACCTTTGTGAGTGATACTGTGGTAGTGAGGGCAGTAGAACTGCAGTGGTGAAGACCTAGCCAGTCATTTTAAAGGTTGATAAAATGAGCAAGCTAATTTCTTTTGTGGATGTGGGATCTCTAAGGAAGGATTGGTATCAGCCCTACACTGTCCAACACATATTCCAATGCACAGTCCATTTAAATGTCACCACTCTGCTACTTGGTTATACACATCTATAAGCTGAACTGAATTTAACATCTGTTTCAAATGGAGTTAACTTCCATGGTGCCATGGCTCTAGGGCCAAAAAATTCATGTTAGGAAAACATAGCCATGGTCATGCAGGAAACATCAATAGGAGAAGAACATTGTCCTCAAATGCAGCACTGGATTTTCCCATCACCTACAAGGCTATAGTAGAAGATGAATCCATTTTGCCTGAATCTTTCTGGGATGTGTTACCATACAGATTGATCAAAACTGGACGATCACAATGGATGTATTTTACTGGCTGTGAATTCTGGCTTCATGACTAGTGACTGAGGATTATGAAAGTTACAGTTCAGAAAGTAATGTTTCCAGACTCCAACACTATGGCTTCTTAGCAGATGGATATAGAATAAAAACAAAAACCAGCATGCTCTCTCAAATATTATGATCTATGCACTCATTTTATGAATACTTCTTTCATCGTGATTCTGACATAATGAATTCCTATAGTATGAAGGATTTACAGGCAATTGAGTCCTCAAAACCTGACCCGTTTTTTGGTCAGATGTGGTTGTGCTATTAAAGTGGACAGTTTTGAGAAATGGATATCACTGTTTCATCCAAATGCACACTTTACAGGTATTGGTCAGTTAAGTAAATGATGAGGCTTCACTTGCATTAGTTAATCTAAATGCAGATTTAAACAAGATAGCTTGCCAAAGAATCACCATCTAAGATAACCTGTTAATTAGAGAATGACAGAACAAACCGGAAAAACAATCAAGTCCTGGCACACTTGGTATCACAATTTACTATGATTCCTTGGGGCATTGTTATCCCTAGGACATGAGAGATTTCATAAGGCTAGATTTTCCCTTGGATATTTGCGGTAGCATGATGGAACAATTGTGTTGACCACATGGTTCCCCCCCCCCCATGGATTGTATATTTTGTCTCCATTCAGAACTGGTTTCAGTTCTACAGTAACCTGCAGATCCTACTTGCCAAGACAAATACGATAAGTAGAGCTCCTTGTACTAGGCTATTATGCTGATAAATGTTACAATGGGCCTATCATATGACCACACCAGAGGTGGGCAAAATGCAGCCCTTGGGGTCCTAATTGTGGCCCCTGAAGCACCCGTACCTCAATTTCTCACCCTCAGATTTCCCACAATGCATAAGAACTGCTCCACAATGCAACACTTCTGCTCCCTAAGCCTCTTGTTTCCTAAAACCTCTCCTTACAAACCAAATTAACCAAAAATTGCCTGAAAATGAAAGTGATGTGGCCTGTTAGAGGGCATAGGGATACAAAATGGCTCTGTCTTCTCTGCAGTTGACCACCCCTGCTTTACATTCTCTTAAAACCAATTGTTTGCCTCTAATTTGAGTATCATCGTGCCTGGTTACTGTGACAAGCACACCGAGAGCAGAGGAGAGTCTAGTTCTGAAAAGCCCAGGTCAACGTGCCCTCTGGTGGTTAGAAGTGGGAAAAGTTTTATTTATTTCAAAAAAAGCTTTGACCAACACTCCTAGAATCCCCCAGGCAGCATGGCCACTGAGGGATTTTAGGAGCTGTCCTCCAAAATGTCACTTTTCCCAGCTCTGCTGATGTGTCCTCCCTCCCTCGTCTGCATCACACATACATTTGATGATACCTGCAAGTAGCTGCAATACTCCAAGGTGGCTTGGATCTGCCACAATAGCACAGTGTGTCTGACTCATGCAGACCCAGAGGCGCAACATGGAGGGCCCCGAACAGAGTTTATCAGCTGTCCTAGCATGCTAGGTGCTGCCTGTGGACCTGATGAGAGACAGCATACTTTATACCTTAACCTTAACCATCATGGTGTATTGGCCACTTTAATACGTCAGATTTTATGACTCTCTGCTAGCACAGCATCTGGCAAATGTCATTGCAAGCACCTAAATGCATTTATTGGCTAATGGAGAAGGCAAAGGTGTTTGCCATTTGGCTATTTTCAGAGGTACCCTTTTAAAAAATGCTGTAGTTCATCTTACTTTGACTTAGCTTACTCTGTCATCCTCCAGGAACAGTGGCAAGAAAGGCAATGTACATCTGCACTGGACTAAAATGTAAAATCTTTGCAATATATTATATTGGCCTACTTTCCTTTAACTGCATTTTGTGTGTGTTCATCCTACTTCTCACTGCTTATGCACTGACTGAAAACATTTTTAAGTGTATAAAATGGGTGGGGGGATTGTTCAAGACAGTAGCGGAAGTCCATGTCAGTAGAGAGGCATACCCTCCAACTGTCCTGAATTGGCAAGGACAGTCAGGATTAATCTTCTATCATCCCACTTTCTCCAGATGCCTTAAAACTCCCAGTTTCTCTCTCCTCCTCCCATTTTTCTCATTTATATTTAGTGTACTTCAATAGCAAAAAATTGAGTTCAAAGTGCAAGAGGAGTTTGCACTGAATTGGCTCAGCAGGATGGCGAGGAGAGGTCAAGAGTTTGCCTTTCTCAGTAGACTCAGGCAAAAGCAAACCACTGCAGCCTCTCCTAAGTTGTGTGTTCCTCATTAATAACCTTTGCTGTCTTGACCACGCTGTATGTTGCTTGGCCTCACCTGCCATGGCTTCCATCAGTGAAATGATGGAGGATATGGAGTGGTAAATCCGCTGAGTTTTAATCTACATTTTAAAGCTGCTATCTTAGGTACCAAACCTATTTTGAGGATATATTTTCATCACTTTGAATAGGTCCTAGAAAGTTTGTGCTAAAACTCAGTGGATTCACCACCTTGCTGATCTGAAACCCACCAGCTACCTGTGGTTCAAGACCTCAACCTCACTAATTTTCCATATACGCACTGAAATGGGACACAAGACTGTTTGTTCTCGCTGCAAATATGGCTAATCTTCTGAAAGTAAAGAAAACAGAATTTAGAAGTTGTATTGGGAAAAGTATGTGAGAAAGTGATTAGTGTGTGTTTGTTTACACTCAGGCCATTTCCGCACTAAACTGTTCTAGCGCTATTATTCCACTTGCAACATCCTATGGAATCCTGGGGTTTACAGTTTTGGGGGGGGCTGGCCTTCCCTTCCACCCTCTACAGCAGGCTGAGCTGGCCCCCTCCTACTTTCGTTTTACTGGTTGGCAAAGATCATTTTGTTTAAGTAGGCTTTTAATGGGTAACCAGGGGACCTTCTTACTGGGATGTTTTATTTATCTCTGTTTGCCTTTCGTATGTCTTTTCGATTATTTTATACTGTTTCATGTGGTGATTTTAACTGTTTTAAAAATTTTTGTGAAGATCTTTTAATTGACTCTCTCTGGAAGCTTCTTTGGGTTCCACTCTAAGAAAAAGGCAACATACAAATGAAATAAATTGATTGTGATGATTTTTTTTAAAAAAAACTTTTTTTAAGATTAGTAGAGGAACAGTGATATTAATATCTGCTTTTTATCTGTAAGATAAAAGGTGAATATAGACACTTTCAAGGTGAATATAGACACTTTGATTTGGAACTGATAGTGGCCATTGTCCTATACAAATTTTTAGCATATGGAAGTGAAAAGAAAAAAAAAAGTTTATATACAGCTTTATATAGACACGTTCTCAAGCCCTGCACTTGCGGCCACAAAACAAAAGAAACAATTGGCAAAAGGCTATTTTAATAGCCTCGCTATTAGTGGGAGGCACAAAGTAGCCAATACATTCCAGACCTGAAAGATGTATTAATTTTGCTACGCTGATTTAACAGGGTTTGCTAACACACTAAATTACCTACAGATTTCATGTGGAGTGCATGTATATTAGTACCTGTAATAGTACTAATAGTTCAAGAATAACTCTCTTAAATGTTGTCTGACATGGCCATTTTGAGCATTTGTTTAAAGAAATCCCATATTGCGTGCCTTAAAGGTCTGAATAATCATCTCTTTTTCCAAGCCCAAATAATATAAACAGGTGGTTAGTTTTTTCTAGATGAGTACCACTTTTAAACAAGTTTGGGTTCTTTTTTCTCCCCTTGAGTTGAGTCAAAAGCTGGAACTTTTCATTCTGTGGTTCAGCATTTTTGTTCATTGTGGCCTGGATTTTATTAAACCATCCCTATTGTTATGAAAATGTTTTGGGTGGGCTTTTTGTCATATGCTTTTATTCCTGTATCCTGTGGCTGCTGTCTTTGCTTTTTACTCTTCAATAGGTCAGGTCAAAGGTATTGAATGCCAGAGCATGGTTATGTTGAGTGTAAGTGAACCCAAGAATGGCCTTTCTGATTGATCATCTATTTAAACACTGAGAATGTTATGCCTCCAGATTAAAATGTAACCCGGGGCACTTGGGGAAGTAGAACCACTGGCTGTTCACGACATAAGCATAGAGGACTTTCTATTGCTTGTGATGTTTGATGTAGGCCTCAGATTCAAGGAGGGTCTTCTAGGTCTTCTTCCCATAACCTCTGTGACTATCTCTTTCCTAGGCTTAAACATGGTTCTATTAAGTTCATGCTTTTTATAAACTAATGAACGGCTACTGTAGGATTACAGGAACATAAGAAATAGAGAGTACATTTGCCAATGCATAAAAGAGGGGAGAAAGAAAGGAAGGAAGGAAGGAAGGAAGGAAGGAAGGAAGGAAGGAAGGAAGGAAGGAAGGAAGGAAGGATTTAAAATTAGGTTATTAAATGATGACTTCACTTGAGGTATTAAGTGAGATTAGATTTCAAAAGCTATTATCTAATTCTTTGTAAATGTTTTATAATATGCATTATTTCAAGGCCATTCTTGTCAAAAATATATTATGCATTTTATGGCTGTACCAGTAACTGATTTTAATTTTTGGCTGTTGGAGATTTTTTCTTCTTTTGGCTAAATGTAAAACAAAGGGGAAATTGAGAGGAAAGATCAGTGTTAATGTTCACTCCCACCTTATGCTGGGGCATTATTTTTGCAGCTAAGTAGCCATAAAATTGTATCTGTGACACCAGCGTCTGGACTTGTCCATTACAGTCTTGTCTAATAATATCTACAGTGATGCCGTACCTCCTGTTTTGGATGGTTCTTATTGCTTTTGAAGATGCAAGCCAATCTTGATGAGCAGTCAGGGCATCACTTTAAAATTATATCCAAAAGCTAATAAAATAAACCCCTAAGCCAGGAGTATATATGTGAGAGTCATTTGAAAACACAGTGTATGTTCTCTCATTCGTAGGTTAGTTTGTTCAGTAATGTCTCAAATTCTGTTAAGATGCAGAGAAGCTTGTTGAACACTGCACTCCATCAGACAAAGTTTAGTCCTTAACTTCTGCTTTCATTTCCTTTCTTGGATCTTGGTTTTATTCCATCAATGAACAAAACTAGAATGAGCTCTTGTTACTTATTTTTATTATCTATTTATTTATTTTAGAACCTGCAATAATGTCATGGTTTGAGTTAGTTGAACCATTCCTCCCAACTCCATCCCACTTACATTTATTATTATTTATTTATGTTCTTCATTTATATCCCACCTTTCTCTCAATAATGGGACTCAAAATTGCCAACAACATATTTAAAACAATACAAATTAAAAACTATACAGGAGCATTAATAAAAGTATAAATATGATTTGTAAAACTTTTTTTTTGTTTTAACATATACAAAGTTAAAAAATAAGACATTAAAATTAATAGAATCCATTAAAAGTCTATATACAAATCTTAAATATAGCATTGCACAGTGTTAAAAGCCCAGCGTAGTCAGTTTGTAAAATGTTTTGACCTACTGACAGAAGGACAGCAAGGACTGAGCCATCCTAGCCTGTTCAGGAAGGGAGTTTTAAAGTCTAAGAGCAGCCACTGGGAAGACCCTCTCTCTGGGTCCCACCAAACAAGCCTGAGAAGATGGTGGGACAGAGAAAAGGGCCTCTCCAGACAACCTTAGAGCTCCAATGGGTTCAAAAAAAGAAATGCATTGCTTCAAATAACCTGGACCCAAGCAACATAGGGCTTTATAGATCAAAACCAGCAACCTGAATTGTGCCCAGAAATGGACCAGCAGCCAGTGGAGCTGTTGCAACAAGAGAGTTGTGTACTTCCTGTAGCCAGCCCCAGTTAACAACCTGGCTGCAGCTCTTTGGGCCAACTGTCGTTTCAGAGCACTTTTCAAAGGCGGCCCCATATAAAGTGCATTACACTAATCCAACTGGGATGTAATCAATATGGCTGCTATAGACACATATACTACTGCTACATAACATGGCTATTCTAGGCACATATACTACTGCAAATCCAAGTGAATTAACTAACTTCTATTCTTCCCAAGGGACTGACATATCCCCCGGAGGCACTAGTGTAGCATTTCTCATGATTAGTTGCACAAGACAATGCATTTACATCCAGATTGCAAAATAACCCAAATTCTTCTTCCAAGGGGCAAGAAGTAGGCTAGCCACAGTGTTATGAGCATCACAGGTTTTGTTGTGTTACAGGCAAATAAGGTTATGGCTTTAGTTTATCTCTCAACACCCCCATGTCTCATGTTCAGTGACACACATCTCATCTCATTTGTAATCAAATACATCCAGTGGGTGCCTGGCTGGGGGAAGTTGAACTACAGCCATATTGTCAAGTTGGGTCAAACAGTCATTCCAGTTATCTAAGTCAAGGATGGGTAATGCACAGTCCATGGACATGTGGGCCCTCTTCATCTATGTTTGAGCCCCTCCTCACTCTAAGCCCCTGGACCATTGCCAATTATTCCTTTTTATTGTTTTCAGAAAGAAAAGTTGGAATTCAGTATGAGACTTAGGTCTTCATAAATAGATTTAAGTGTGCAGGAAACATAACTGAGCAGTTTTGCAATGTCTGTATTTATCCAGGGGCTGCAGTGATCTCACTACATGTGGGCATCCATCACAGAATGGTGTAGTGACTGATGTGCCATGGCCCAATGCACAAAGGGTAACAATGTGCTGCGGCGATCTTTCTACTTCTTGTCTCCTCCCTCCAACCAATTGGTGTTTTCATTCCTTAATCGGAATTGCTGAGCTGTACAATTTCCATCAAAATGTTCCCTTAAGAATGAAACTCCTAAGAGAGGGGTCAATCAAACCCTATGAAGTTTTCCACCTAGTTAGGAAGAAAAGATGTGGTATGTGTCACAAATTATTGGACCTTTGTATATCTTTGAGGTTTGGTAATCATCTTTGCTGTCCCTAAAGGACAGAATTTGCTCCTAGAACACTTTCACAGTGCCGCCTTTCTTCCTTCTTTCAAATCCCTCATCAAAAGTCATCTTTTACTTGAAACCTTTGACACAATTTTCTAATTCCAATACTATAACAACTAAACCAAATATTCTTCTCTAGTCTATCCTTGCCCTATCCCCTTTGCATTCTCCTCTTGTGATTTGTGACTTCCTTAGGGCAGGCTCCTGCTATTGGAGCAAGGTGATTGCATGACTTAGCAGATGACAGGCAGTGTGTAGGAGGATGGCAGCTCCCTCGATTTTCACCTCTTTTGGAGAAAAGAGCTTCGTGTCCAACAGAGCTTGTTTTGCATCCTCTCTGCTAGTTTGCCGCCTACAGGTGTGGTGGAGAATGTTGATCTCTCCTGGGTGTTTGTGTAAGAATCAACTGTCACTCTGCTTAGCTTTTGTCAGTGGCATGGGGCAGGGGTCATCTTGTTCTTAGTCTTGGGCACCACATTGTCTCAGGCTGGCTCTGCCTTGGGTTAGGCCATTGTTGTCATATATTTTTGTAAAGAGTCATGCACTTGCTGGTAGTATAAACCTCCTCCCCCACTTCTCTTCTTTCTTCTCTTTGTACTAAAATATTGGTATTTTCATTTTCTTCTTAAAATTACCTCAAATATTCATTTGCTTTTAAAAATTGCCTTAGTTCTCATATGGACCCCCCCCCCTCTTTCTTTGCCCTTTCTATTCTTCTCTTTTCCACTATCTTGAGATTGCATTCAGTATCTTAGGCAGTGTCTTTTCCTCATTTTGAGGCATCTGTGATCAAAAGAAATATTCTCTTCAAAGACAGAAAATGAGATGATAATTCAGGTATTGTCATTGAACGACCTCCCTAAGTGATTGAGAAATGATTGGCAAACTTTGCATGGAATGCATTACATCAGCTGATTGAAAAAAGGAGAAATAAAATGAGCTATCATAATAATACAATTCACTGCTGGAGAAATGAAATGAAAAATAAGACATAGAAAGTTACAAACATTCCAATTCATAGATTTTTATTGTACTTTGATCCTGGTTTCATTAAACACGGACAACAATGACTATCAAGGGCTTTAAAGAGAAAGCTTTTCATAAACACAGCATCAGTAATAATGGTTATAAAACCATAGTTTCATAGGCTTAGAATTGCTTTTCTTTCTACATCCTTTTTTTTTATTATTTGCAAAGCCCTCCATCCAACTTCACACAATTATAAATTCTACTACATTTTTGTATCTCAGACAGGTACTTTTTTTTTAAGGCCTCATCTGTTTCTACTTGTCAGGTGATACAGTAATACTAAATGATCATGTTCTGAACAGATGCTGTTGGGGATGATTTTAATAGGATAGTATAGTCTCAGTTCAAATCTCGGGGGAAAAAGTGTATATAAAACATAAAAGGTGTTGCAAAACCTCTACACACTGTCCTAAAAAAAAAAGAACTTAAAAAGGAAGCATTCTCTGTGGGACCTATTAACTTAAAAGAAGTAGAGTAGGCAAACAGCAGACTTGCTAGCATAGGAAGACTGGCAATGCTCACAGGTCTCTCGAAAATGCCAACTGCACTCTTAAGGATATGGCCCTGACTCCGTCCAATAGCTGCAGCATGTTTAATGTTATCTAAATGATAATGGCATTTGCCACACAGTGAAAATGAATGTAATAAACAGTAAAAAGTACTTTGCACAAGGCAATATCCTTTCTTTATATATGTCAGGGTAGGCAGCTTGTGGTCTACTAGAAGATGGACAGCATCTTCATCAGCTCTCCCCACTGATTATGCTATTCATGGAAGTTGCAATCAAACAATATCTGGGACACCACACTTTGCTGAACTCTATGTACATCAGTGAAGGAGGACCTGGAATAAAATGTTGCTTTAATCAAAGAAAGAGTTTAATGATTTTCATTACCTCTGTCATGTCTCGTCATTTTCTTCCCCCAACTCTCATTCTGTTTCTATGTGTATATCTGGGTATGTGCCTTCAACTCACAAGTTGGCTTACGGTGATTCCATGAATTTCATGCCGTTTTCTTAGGCCATTTCCGCAGGGGGCGAGGGAATCGCCCCATGCCGCTATTTACCAGACCTTTGGGCTCCCCGGTCCGGTCCAGGCTGCTCTGGAGCAGTGCGTGCTTGTCGCTCCGCAATGCTCCGGGGTCAAAAATGGCAGCTTCCGGTTGGTCGAGAGTCTCTACCAATCGCTGAAGCTCGCCAGGCTAAAGCCTGCCCCCGGCAGATCGCAGGCTTGCATTGGGGTGAGCCTGCGAATCTGCATAAGGGAGCAGGCTTGCAGTGGCATGCGCTCCATGCTTTTGAAAGACCTGTTTTGCGCTCTGTGCTTTTGAAAGACCACTTGGGGTCGTTCCGGAGTGGGCTGAGGTGCAGATCTACGTTAAGTAGGTCCGACCCAGTCTGCTCCCAGGTGCAGACATCCTCCCTGGAGGATGCTCTGCACCGTTTTGAAAACCCCGCGTGGAAATGGCCTTAGACAAGGAATAATCAGAGATTGTTTTGCAAGTTCCTTCCTCTTAAATGTAGCTGACAGCCCCTGGTATTCATTGGTACATTCTCTCATCCAAGTACTTACCAGGGCTGACCCTGCTTCCAAGATCAGACAGGATCTGGTGCCTTTAAGGTATTTCTATACCTCCTTCCTTATTCCTTTCTGTGTTTCCCATTTTATCCCTTTGTTTCATCCCTCCTTTCATCCCTCCTTCACCTTGCTATTCCCTTTCTTTACCTCTATTTTTCCCACCCTCTCTCATATGTTGATTTGCCTCTTCTCCCACTTTCACTGTCTTTTTCCAACATCTTTCCTGTCTCCTAGTGGTCTTTGCTATTGAGCTCTCATCTCTCTCTGCTGATAGTATGTGCATTTGCTTCTATACCATTTACTAGGTTACCATTTTTCAGTCTGCTTCCTTTATCCACCCTTCGACTCTTCTGACCACCTGCTTGCTCCCTCTGTTCTCCTTCTATTTGCTCCTATATCAACCAAATGTTGGTTCATCTTTTTTTTTTCATTCCACCTTCTTTTCTCCTTCTCCTTTCTGTGATTCAACCTCCACTATGAATGTATGTAATGGCTTTTGAAATTTTACTGCAGGTCTGAAAAACCTGTAACGCTCCAAATAATTTGGTCAACCCCACACAGCATGGTCAGTATTGAAGGATAATGGGAGTAGTAATCTAAAATACCTGGAGGTTCAAAAGTTCAGTAGCCTGATTGGATATAAACCTGTTCACTCTCTGGAACTGAGATTTCAATATTAGAAGAAGAGAGTGAACAAGGATAGTACTGGACTGGTAGATCAATTTTTAGTCTCCCAGCCTCAGTGTTGAGAGTTGATCCTAGCCCATGTATAAGACACTTCATTGCATACAAAAGGAAAAGTGGGACATCAAGTGGAAAATTTGCTAAAGGCAGAGGTGTTGACATCCTTGATAAAGCTCCCAATACTGGCATGGCTGCCTTGGCCAGCTAGGAGCTATTGGTAAATGTGTGCAGTTCTTCAATGCTTGTATCACAGAGGTTGTTAAACTAGGCCACTGTGATTCAGTCTTCCACTTGTACTAAACCTTAGTCCAAGCAAGCAATTTTCAGACCTTCAGTACTTTGCAGGTGGGTGCAACTCAGAGTACGTTCCAGGTGAGAGACCATCCTAGAGGTTCAAATTATCTACTGCATTGATTTCCCATGAATTGGTCCATTATCTCTACCAGCTCCCAGCTACAGCCTTCTATCCCTTTTTCTATAAATGGAAAAGCACTACAGCATGTCCCTTCACAGGCTTTTATGGGGATTTTTTCTTTTAAAGAAACTTCCAAAGTCTGTTTCGTAAGACCGTAAGGACAAAGATTCTGCTGGTGGGGGAAATAATTTCTAAAAACCATGAGCAATTTGAAACAGTTTGCACTATGTGACTGATTTCAGCAGTAGGGGTGTTAGGTAAAGGGGAAGTGAGCTATTTGGGAGATATAATGGGTATATGAATGTGTGTAAGTGCTTGTTTGACTTCATCCCCTGGAGATCTTCAATTCAGCTGATCTATTGAACAGTTATTTGAGAGAGTCATAAATGCTTGCAATTTGTTTCATCCCTGTGCTCCCAGCTTACTATCAGGCAAAGAGGGGAATCTTGTACGGAGGGATTCTGCACACTGCAGGTAGGTCTTCCTACTTCAGAGTTTCCTTCAAACCAAACAATATACAGTGTTATCCATATCTTTAACCCTTGCATGTCTGTGGCTGATACTGGCAATGGGAAAACTATATCACTGATACGCACCTGAACTTTCTTCCTTAATATATATATATATATATATATATATATATATATATATATATATTTAGTATTCAAACACGGATATAAATCTTAACTTATTTCTTTACTAGGCAAATCTATGAGATTTTTTGTATATTTTTCAATGATTTTTTTTTAAAATTTGGATTTTTTTTGTAAAAAAAGAAGTACAAAAATGTGTTTTGAGCAAAAACTGGTTTTGCATAGCAGTTTTGCTGTGCATAAAATACACTTTTATGTTTAAAAAAACTATTGGGATGGACCAAAAAATTAAAAGATCTTTTTACTCATGGATGAAAAATCTCAAGCAGGTGAGATGATCGAAGATGAAAAGATTTGAAACTATTTTTTATATACCCAGGTTAAAATTAGGGCAAAGACAGGGCAGTTAAACATTCCTCCCTTCACAACATACTCCCAATCCAGTTCAGAAAAGTCTCCATGCACCTGGCCTGATATTTATTTTTGTTTAAACCAGCTGCAAAAGGGGTAAAGATGTGAATGATGTCACATCTAGATTGGCCTTGTACAATTTGACCAACCATGATGGTATACTACTACTACTACTACTACTACTACTACTACTACTACTACTAATAATAATAATAATAATAATAATAATAATAATAATAAATGATTTCAAGCCAGAGACATCCTGTGGTCTGAACAGAAGGAGGATACCCCATCCCAACTGGTGAAATAACCCCATTACCACCAATACTATTTGGACCATATGCTGCCAGTAGTTCAAGCTTATCATCCAGGAACTTACATGACAAGGTCTCCATTGAACTGCCAGAGAAACTGAGAAAGCATGGCAGTGAAATCTCTCTCTCTATTGCCAATATGGAAACCACAACATTCTAATGACTTGTACAAAAGAAATAAAGGTTCTGATTATCCAATATAAATGTAAGTCACATTCAGGATGCCTTCATCATTCCATAGTAGCATGGTCCAGAATCTTCCCTGGTGACTTATGCTTGTGTAACCAGGATTTGTGCAAATGTTTTTTTTTTTTTTTCAAATGTTGTCCAAGGCTGGATCTAGGATGTTTCAGTGCATACTACTTCCCACAGTTGTGCAACATCTTCTCCCATTTTGCAATGGCGGCAAGGGAATACCCCAGTGCCATTCCACCTCTTGACCCAAATATCCACTGATTGCTTCTTTATGCCATCCCTGAGTGGTCACTCACCCTGTTCAGCTTAACATTCTGCCAGCATGAAATAGGAAGTTGGGCATTGGCTTTGCCAACTAGGCTTACATGGCAGGACATTACATTAGAATGCTTCATTACCTCTTCCTTGTGATAGGACAATGTTACTCTGATAGTCATGGGTCTGATTTTAGGGATTTTGTTTCTGTATAAGACAGAACCATCAGAGAATCTTATATAATCAGGACACCTGAATAGTTGAGAGGTCCTCATGGTTGCTAGTGTTGATGTTTACTTCCCTGGCCCAAAAAAATCTTTCACTAAGGCCAAAAGTTAGGTGGTATATATATTTGAAAGCCCGCTATTATAAAAATATGAACAATTCCAACTAATGCATTTTCATATGTTGTCATCACCCCTTAGCTAACTCTCTCACTGATGAATGAAATGCCCTTCAAATCTAGGTGGGAAAGGCTTAGGAAAAAAAGAAAGTTCTATTCATTAAATGTAAAAAGCAGAAATTAGAGCACCTTGTATTTTTGGAGACAGTCACAACAACCAGTATATGGCCCCTAGTTGTAGGTAACTATGGAACATATACATTAAACCATGGCTTACATCAGCTGGTGAGGAATGTTAGCATATAAAATAAACAAATCAATGTAGCAGAAAAATACAGCTTTTTTTTGGAAAAACAATGTAAAAATTGAAGCTTGAAAAAGAAAATTGATTAGGCTGATACATGTGGTTACAAATTTTATTTAGCGATATAAGCAACTTGAGTACAATGTCCCATTAAAAGCAGTGTTTTGTTTGGTGTGTTTATCAGCATCTGAGTGACATATTAAAATGTTATTTTAAAATAGTTCTTATTGGTTAAAGAACAGTAACTATTTGCCCATGTATATCCACCTCAACCACAATAAACTGAATTGTGCAGATAGTCATGTTTCTAATATGTGGTTTATTGTACTCCTTGATTATTTTGAATTAAAATAAGTGGATGGGGTTATGAGTAAGGGGTGTGGAGACTGGGAAAAGCTTTTAAAATATCATTTCTGTTTCCTCTTAATTATATTCACAACTATGACTATTTGGGAGAAAGTTCCACTTAGATGTCTCAGAATTACCCAATATGAATATGTTTGAAAATGTGCTACGTGTAGCAATGTAGCCAAAATTCATAATTCATCAGTCAACAATGCAAATCTAGCATATTCATAGGTCCCATGTGTATACTGAGTTCTGACTCTAATGTGTCAAAACCACAATATGTTCACAATTACAGACAAGATTTATTATCAGTTAATGTCTCTTTTGGTATGGCTAAGTTATCAAAGTTATCCAGCATCTAGCCACCATTTTTGGACATGCTTGGATGTAGGCTGCTCTAATCCTTTAATTATCTGATCATTTTGTAAGCAAATCACAATTGCTAACCGGAGAGCTGAGGATACAGGCTGAGAAATAAAAATCACATTGACCACATCACATTTCCAAACTGTGCTTCAGTAACAATTCTACCATCGTCTAAACGCTTGGAATATAGGAAAGCCTTTGAGCAATTTTTCACGCCACCTGTGGAGTATGTTAACAGAATAGGAAAGGATTAAGAGTAGGAAACATTTGACAGACTAGGAAAGGATTAAGAGTAGGAAACAGTTGTCTCCAATTCAAACAACTCCACCACAAGCATGGCGATTGCTCACATTGTTGAAAGAAAGTGTGCCTGCCAGTATTTGTGATAGGTCTCCATAGCTGCTATAAAAAGAGGAGCTCTGAAAGGTATTCTCCTGAAAAGGAGAATATTTTTCATCCTATTCATAGGAAAGATAAAGAATAACATTCCAAAATACATAACAAATGCAACAAAAACAACTGGAAATAGAAGATAGGGAATGTGACCTTCTTTGAAATCTTAGTAGATTTTAATTCCATTGACTCTGATAACCTTCAGTGTCAATGGAATTAATTCCATTTATTCTGATAACCAAGTCAGGAAAGGGGGAATGTGTATTGCAGTAGTTCAGCTGATTATAGAATGGCCAATTCCAGAAAATGATGCTGAGGAAGCATTGCTTTGCCCCATGGCAGTTGCGCTATGTGGGTTCTCAGGGCTCGATTTGATCTCCCATGCTTTCCAACAAATACATAACTCCACTGGGAGAATGTATCCAGCAGTGTGAGATGATGTATGATCAGGATGCAGCTGGCACCCAGTCTTTCAGCTAATACAGGTGAGATAGCTTATTTTCTGAACCAGTACTTAGGCAAGTTACTAGTCTGAATGACAGCTAATATACCGAGATTCAATTAAGGTAAGATGGAGATACTTGCTGTGGGTGGTTCACCTGGGATGGATCTGTTGTGACAGGGCTGGAGAACCCATTCTCAGTTTTGTTCCTGTTGCTGCCCTGGGCTATATAGAAGCTCTTTTTGTGTCGAACCTCTGTCAGAAATAGGGTTGGGAACCTGCTTTGTTCCTATACAACCTGGAGAAGTTGCAGGTGGAATAGCCACAAAACTGAGAGTGGATTCCCCACAGGGGTGGGTCATGTGTCTGGTTGTGGGTTTACTTGTCTAGTTATATGGAATGCAGCCTATTCTGTAAGGGGCTATACTTCCCTAAAAAGTCAGATTCATAGCTTGGTGCTGTTCTCTGATCCACCACTGTTACCAGAAACAAACATGGTTATTAGTCAGCCTAGATACAGTCTAGTACAAAAAGTAATTCACACTCTGGTAAGCTCCTGTTTGGGTTATTGCCATGCACTCACTGTACATGGAGTTGCCTTTGACAAGGACCAGGAAATACCAGATGGTCCAAGATAAGGCAAATAGATTATTAACTGGGCTTGCCTAGTATGATTTTATTATGCCAATACTTTAACATCTTCTCTGACTATCAATCCCACGTCTGGGCTCAGTTGAAAGAGCTAGTTTTAATTTTTAAACTGGTTTAGGCCCAGATTATGTGAATCTGTTTTATGGCCAGATTACCTGAAGGAATCTCTTCCTGTCTTTATGTACCCAAACTGCCTTCCAGACACCTCCCTGACCAAAAAAATGTGATATGACTAATAGATACAAAAGAGAGGATCTTTTCAGTGGTGGCACTGCAACAGTGAAATGCTGTCCCTAGAGAAGTTTACCTACTGCCTTTACTAGAGTCTTTTCAGCACTAGGTGAAGATCTTTCTATTCTTCCAAATTTTCTAAGAACTGTTTTTGGTGCTTTGAGGTCTTAGCACTTTAATTTTGCCGCTGGTATGTGAGCATGTAGATATCAATAAATTCTATCCAACCTGATCTTAAAACACCTCAAGAAGAAGAAGAAGAAGAGGAAGACTTCATTACCTGTTAAATTCCTTGTTCTTAGGAGGAAGGGAGTTATAAGAGGTCTACCTGAATAGAAAGGTCTGTCTGCTGGAAGATGGACATTAGGAAGGCGCCAGCCTAGCCTCCCTTGGTAGGAAATTCCATAGTCTCGGAGACATTTTGCTTTGTTTTTATGAGATGCAGCATTTTTACTCTGTTGTTTGCATTGTCCATGCAATTTCTTATTCATTGCTTAAATGTTTGCATTTTATATTTAATTTTTTATAAATGTATTGTATACTGTACTGTGTGTTATATTTTAATGTTTGTCCAGACAGAGTACACTGGGTCATTTTTGTTTTGTGCTGACTTATGGCAACCCTAAGGCAAAGCTATCATAGGGTTTTCTAGGGCTGAGAGTGTGTGATGCACTCAAGGTCACCATGGGGTTTCCATGGCTGAGCAGGGAATCAAATACTGGTCATCAGGGATGTGATCCAATGTTCAGCTCACTACCATGCTAACATTTGGTTGTTAGGCTATTGTAAATGCAATAATAAATTTCAAAATTACTACTGGAATGTAGTGAGGAAGCTAGGGAGTGGGTATATAATTATGGGAGTTATGGATACTATAAGCATATCTGTCCAGATTGACTGCTGAAAACATTTAGCAGATAATCAAATGTACAAATGAGATGTATCTTTAGCTATCGTTGTTAAAAGTATCTGAATCAATTTAGTTACTATATGCATGGATTTCCTTGGGATCATATTTGTTCATATTATTGTAAAACAGTCTCCACTAATTTACTGGTGTATTGTTTAATAGAGTATTATTTCTGCTCTTGCTGCCATCAAGAAAAAGACAAGCAGTACACATTATCTTGAAGTTCCTGTCCAAAAATACTCTGTAGCACCAATTCAGCAGAAAGTAGAAAACTAACATGGGTAATTTTATTGTTTTCATCAAAGATGTGCCACCAGAAACTACTGATTATGTCATCACATCTGAAAATACTTTCCCATGCCTCCATGGCCCCTTCAATGTTCTAGAGAAATATTATAAAAACAATGAAAGTTTGGTGAATACAACTACTAACAAGGG
Source organism: Cyclura pinguis (assembly GCA_030412105.1). Lineage (NCBI taxonomy): Eukaryota > Metazoa > Chordata > Lepidosauria > Squamata > Iguanidae > Cyclura > Cyclura pinguis. Next base: position 34,379,682 of record CM059604.1, on the reverse strand, counting down.
GTTATCTTGGGGATTTCTGGAGCTTTTAGGACCAACTCCATGCTCTACTGCTCGTTAGATTCGTAGTGGAAGCATAAAGACAAAAGTCTGTGAAGCTCTTCTGGAGTTCTTAAAGGTAAGCTGTGTGACCTCTAAGCCAACAGATCAGCTTATGGCACCTGCAGCTCAAGGACAACACCTACACAGCAATGATCTCATGTTTATAGGTCAATGGACCTTTCAGATCTGAGATCATCTGGGCTTTTGTACAGTGTGTGGTATCTTTGACATCCCATTGTTAGAAACCTTATACTTCCTGCTAGGCTCCTGACATCTTATTCCCTTCAACTGCTGCTAAATCTTGAAGAGTATTTGCAAAAGTGTAGATCATGGCTATTTTCTCATACAATGGCTGCTTGCTGGGCAGAACACTTGAGGTCCCATGCCTAAGGCATTTCCTTGGATTTCTCATTGCTAAACAGAGAATGAGAGGAGGTGGCAACAACAACAGCTGCAATGCTGGCTTGTCTTTGACAAATGATTCTGTCAGTCTTCTTATTGAGTAGCAATGTTATGACATTTCCCTTCAAAAACACAGATGTGGACAAGCTGTGACATGAGCTGAGCTGAAAGAGGACAACAGTGTTTGTTCTGTTGTGTTTGCTTCCATTTGGAGAGGGGGAGAGAGAGAGACGCAAAAGACTAAATGCTTCCTCTAAAGCACCAGCAGCAGGTGATGAAATCTTTTCCTTTCATGTTTTTTTAAAGAAACGAGCTCTGGAATTAGAGAAGGCTGCAAGTTATAAAGGCTGCCATAGGAGAGATTGAATGACACAACATTTGTCCCCTTTTAACAAGAAGTTAAGAGAACAAAAATTGCACTGGGAACAAATAAATGTAAATAAGCAGAGCTGGCCATTTCTCTTCGAACAAGCTATTTCTAAGAACATTAAAGCTTTTGCATTAGTAAATATAGCCCTACAGGAAGTGTAGTAATCTCTATAGTGCCTGTGTGTGCATTGACTTGTTGACTTATGGTGACCTCATAAATTTTATAGGTTTTTTTTTAAGATAAACCAGATATAAAAGGGAATATGTATTCCCTAAGATTAATTTCTATTCCTTCCACAGTGGGATTTCCTCAGAGATTCAGGCCTCAGCAATTGCATATGCAAATTTAGCCGGTGACCAATCACAAAATAAAGTTCATTAAATGGAAAATATAGTGACAATCACAAGCTGAGATAAACAGACGATTCTACCACTTGAAGGAACCCTTCTTCTAAATACATGATAAATGAATTGTCTAGTCCTTCCCTTGCTATAAATATAGGATTGGTTTAGAACCAGTATAGCTGATAAACATCCATATGAATTCAGACGGCCCAGTTTATATACATTTGTTAGAAAAACTGGAAGTGGGATATCAATTTCTTGTGCTAAAAGCCAAATTCTTACAGATTCAAAGCTTCCTTACTGTAGACATTATTGCTTTGTGTTGATGCCAAAGTAAGGCTAATTACTTTGTAGCATGTACTACAACAGTGACAGGCCCTGTTGATGCAGTCCCACTCCTCCCCGTTGTTGTTGCATGCCTTCAAGTCATTGTTGCATTACAGTGAACTTGAGGAGAACCTATCACAGAGTTTCCTGAGGGCTGAGAGAGTTTCCATGGCTGAGCAGGGAACTGAACCATGGTCTCCAGGGCCTTAGTCCAATGCTCAAACCACTGTATCATGCTGACTGTTTCTTTTACACCAAGAGAAAGGAACTTGGGGCCTTTACTCTGGGCCTAATCCCATCCATGGAGATTCCCTTGATATTATTTCATAGAATGCTTGGTGGTGGTGGTGGTGAGCTCCTCAGTTCAAATAACTTTGCATGTCCCTGCTTCACACTCTTCCTCATTCCTTTCACCTGCAAGCCACCTTGTATCCGTACACAGGTTTTTGCTCATGCATATGAATACATTAAGGGCATCTTCCTCATTTAGGTTCCATCTCTCCTCATTTTGGGGTTGTTCTGCTTAGATTCCAAGCTTATACCCACTTCGCAACCTGAATGTAATCCACTGAAGTGAATGATGCTGAAGCCCAATGTGATGCACTATCTTGACCAATCCAATAGCCGGCCCCTCCCAAAACTGCCAACTCCAGGATTCCATAGGATGTTGTAAGTGGAATAGCAGCGCTATAACAGTCTAGTGGAGAAATGGCCTTGGCTTGACACTTGGAATAAAAGACTTAGGCCATTTCCATACCGGGCTTCTGAAATGGTGCAGAGCGACCTCTCACCGAGGTCTTCTACACCGTAGAGTGGACTGGCATGGACTACTTTTTGTAGTTCCACACCAGAATCCACTCCGGAGCGGCCGGAACTAGCCGCGCTGTGTTTTTTAAAAACCTCTTTTTAGAGGTTTTTAAAAAGCACGGAGCGCACAGCCCCGTGCCGCTCCGTCGCCCAGCTCCAAAGTGGATTTGCAGGCGCGCGCAAGTGCGTGCCTGCAGATCTGCCAGGGGCGGGCTTCCAGCTGGCGAGCTTCTCCGGTTGGTGGAGAGCCTCCACCAACCGGAAGCTGCGATCTGGGACGCCGGAGGACTGTGGAGCAGCAAGCTCGCGCTGCTCCGCATGGTGACGGACTTACCCGGCTGTGGGTAAACTCCGTTTTACTGTGTTTTCGCCCGTTTCCCCCACACACATGTGGAAAGGGCCTTAAATACACCACTGAATGTAGCTCTTCTATAGAATTGAAAGTCTAGTGTATCATCTTGACCATTTAAGAAGCTAAGACCTTGATCTCCCACACAAGACACATACCAAAGGTTCTTCATTTACCTTTTACTTCAAAGGTTTGCTCACTGTTTGCTCCTCTCCACACTAAACTGCCATAAACCTATATACTGACTGTATATTCCAGCTGCACTATATAACATGTTAGGCAGGGGAGTTATTTTGACTATATATTTTGTCTATTATAAGGGAGAAATCTTATTCTTCTGGTTTGCCCAGCAGCTTGATCACATGAAGAACATCAGTATGTGCTCCCTGTTTGTAATAATATCATACCTCTTTCAAGTATACTTTACAGCAAAACAAATTATATGTAGTAAAGGAGAACAAAAGAAAAAAAAGCATTTCTTGCCCCTGGGGGATGCAATGTAGATTAATATCAGTTAAATGGAATGTGACCAATTTGTGAAGCATTTGGTTTGTATCTGGAGAAATTGAAGACGAGTTCATTTTCCTTTGCAATCAGACCCAGCCTTAGGCGACAGACTGTAGCAGTCACTATGGCTGCCACAGGCTACCTGTCATGGCATACTAGGGTATCCTAGAGTAATTCCTATTGTATCTCACATGCAATGATGTTATAAATTTGCCAATATGACAGTAATGTTCCCTGTCATTAGTTCAAACATACATACACAGCTTATGAAAAAGTAACACTGCAAAAGATCTTCCTATCAAGAGAGAAGGGGGCATATATAATTTAGTTCTGAGTAATACCTATGGATTAACTAATTTATAAACAAGTTATTTATAACAAATTTACCAGCATCTGATCTTCTCTGCTCCAAGATATTCAGGTGGAGGGAGAGAGTGCAGGACCGGGAGCGATCAGTTTTCCATTAATCCAAGATTTATAAGACCATATCAAGTTATAGGAGTCTGAGGAAATGACACGTTTCCGTCTGATGATGCATTTTCCCCAGCTTCTCAGATAAATTGTAGTCACTGTAAAAGGCCTTTCTTTAAAAAAAAAAAAATAGCCATATTTACACACAGTATGTGTGACTGGCATCCCTCCAGCAGTGGGCTGTTCATAAGTAATGGAAGAACTGTAGTGGGTTTAATGGGCTGATAACAGCACAGATACAACACTAAAGACCAGGGTTGTGTGTGATTTTTTTTTTTTTTAGGCCAGTGGGAAGTCCTTCATTGATGATTCCCCTAAACAAAATTTCCTGTGTGCCCTACCTTCCAACAATTCACACAGAAAAATGTAGGCAATTTTATTTGATTTTCAAATGTTTTTTTATATTATTAAAGATTTACAGATTTTATAAGATTTACATATGCATATCCATGCCTTCCAAAATACAATATTATTTTCCATAGCATTTTCAGATCAGAGAAGACAAAGAATAAGGGAATCTTGGATTTTTAAGGGATAATATTGGCATTTATTTTTAAAATCTTCTCATCGTTTTATATGTATACATGTTACAATGCCCTTAATGCACTCTCAGATTTCTTCTATGATTAGAACACTTAACTGAGACAATGCTGATGGAACTCTTGCTAACCCATTATTGTTATATGTTTCTCCTAAGGAGAAAAATCAAAATGAGAGGTAAAACATGACTATATAAATTCCTACAATAAGAAATTAGTTCAGATTCCTAGCTTATTTATAAACCAAGGCAGCATGCAGTTTAAAAAGGAACAATATAGCTGAAAAACATACATAAACATTAAAATGGAATTAAAATATACACAATACTAAAACAATTTAAACCTAAAAAAGATAAAGGCAATTAAAACAGTATAGTTTAAAACAGTCTAGGGGCCCTGTTTTATATTCCCACCAACTGTGATTGAGACGGTGGTGGGACTGAGACAAAGGCAACATGAAGCAGTAGAAATTTTTTGCTGCAGTAGTTGATCAAGATCCAGTGGTGTACTTTTGTATTCTGGAGAGTGGAATTGGGACTCCCCTGCCATGCACTGTAGCATTAAAAACTTCTCCCAGAGGATTTCTATCCCTGGAGCAGGTTTTTAGGTTGTACTATAGGACAAGAGGAGGCAGCAAATTCTGCAAAAAGATCAGTAGAACTACACAATTGAATCCTGGCCAATACATTAGCCAGTTCCACAAATACTATGTCAATGCAGTTCTTTAAGCTTCCATGGGAAGTTTATATCCTCTTGTCTGTTCAACATAAAATAAAGGGAAATTCCAGTAACGTCTGATCTTTATACAGTGTCAGAATATATAGTGTGCTCTTTGAGAACTACATCATCGACACTGATAATGTCCAAAACCATAAATCATCTTCACTGGTATAAGGTACCATTAATATAAAGTTTTTAAATAATGTTGCTTCAAATTCATTGTGATCATTTTTCCCCCTGACATTTTCTCAATCCACTGCCAAACCTCTATTGGTAATTCTACACTTAGGTCCTCCCCCTCCCTTGTTTTAAAATGGACAGTTATTCATTCTTTATTATTAAATAGATCTTACTTATTAATCTTTTAAGTGAATTGGTTCTTTCAAATAATGTCTATCAGTTGTCGGACAGAGGACTATATTTCCTGAAAACAGCATTCAAAGACCGATTCAAGTATGATGCATTTCCCTACTATTAATCCATCTTCTTCCCATTTTTCCCCAGCCTATTATTTTATCCTCTTAACGTATTTATTAAAAGCAAAGGGTAGATATGGATATTTCTGATGTAATCAAAAATCTGTGCTTCACCCAAGTCTCAAAAATGTAATTTCCATTTCTCATCTCCACCAACATATTTATGTGGGATGATGGTCCAGGATAGCAGACATCCAAGAGGGCTAGTTCTGCAGCACCACAGCAGGCATGGAGAGAGCGTTCTTTGTGCCTTCTGCTTCCAATTAGTGGCAATTTGGGCAGGAAGAATGGATTTGGGAGGATGGTAGAAATGATTGTGCCAGAAGTACTCGTACCTCCTTAATTGTTGTTGTTAACTTCCATCAAGCTGACTTCAACTCGAACAGGCTTAAATATCTTAATGGCACCAGGTTCTGTCTGATCTTGGAAGCCAAGCAGGGTCAGCCCTGGTTAATACTTGGATGGGAGACTGCCAATGACTACTGGGTACTGTGGACTATAGTTCAGAGGAAGGAACTGACAAAACCACCTCTGAGTATTTCTTGCCTAAGAAAAACCTATGAAATTCATGAAGTTGCCATAAGTTCACAGGCAGTTTGGAGGCACACAGACACACATGAATGAGAGACCTTTAAGTTACTGTTTCATTGATAGCCCTGCTCAGGTCTTGCAAAGTCATGGCCATGGCTCCCTTAATTGAGAACGTCCATCTGTAATGAAGTCTTCCTCTTTTCCTACTGCCTTCAACCTTATCAAAGCATAATTGTCTTGCCTAGTGAGCAACAGTATAAAAAGACTTACATTTGTGTAAGTCCTGTTTAAGTAAGCATAAGCTACCAAGATGATTTCTATCCCCCTTTTCCATTTCTTTATCTTGAAATTTATGATTATGAGTTCTTCACAATATCATTTCTAGAAATGTTATTTTCTGTTGTCTAAATATTTGTTCCATGCACTTAAAATGTTTGTAAGTACAAACATCTTATTGTTTCCATTGGCTGAAACAGTATCCTAATCTTTTTGAAAATAAGTCTTGCATTCTCCTCTCTTCACTTATTATTTTTAAATAATTAACTAATAGTGAAACATTCTCATAATACAATTAAATTTATTGAAAGGATCACAGTGAGATTATTCAGTAACTAATTATTCTGTAAAGAAGGGGTAAAACAACGATGCCACATCTAAATATGTGCATATAGTAAAGACAATTGAAAATTTAAATGCCATGCATAAAATAATGAAAAAAACACTTAGAAAAATGGAAACGTCATTGTTTCATCAATTGATTTATGAGTGAGATTTCTGTAAAACCAACAAACATTCATACCACATATATCAGTTGGATGAAAAGCAGAAAGGAAGCACATAAAAGGAGAAAAAAGGACTTGATATTTTGAGATAACATCATTCATCACTGATATACTCTAATTCAAAGGTAGACAGTAAGGTTAATCAATTTATCCCTCAAAACAAAACAGGAGTCCATGAGCCCCCAATCAATTGTGTTCCTCTGAACTTCTTTCAAAAGTGTGACTAATCTTGATTGACCTGGACAACCAATAAAATGTAACTGAACCCAGAGCAGAAAGTTAAAAAAAAAAAGGCACACCAATCCATATTGTCAAAATAGACACAGAGACAAAATCTAACTGTCTGGGACAGAGACAGTCACAGTGATCTCCTTGTAAATGCCCAGCAATTCCTTCATCAAAACCAGCAACTAAACATGCAGATATCCAGAAGTGTTTCCTCACAAACTTCACTCACTGTGAAAGCAGCAAGCCCCTCTAACAGAGAGCCATAAAGGAATGCTATGCCCTATTTCTGTGTCAAGGTGTAGGGATGCTAGTTAATTGTTCTGCTGCAAAACATCCAGTGGGCAACCACACCGCACTCTCACCAGCTTTCCAGGAAAAGAAAGTAACCTGCCACAGAGGCTGCCAAAGCATCTGAGAGAGCTACTGAATCAATGTCAAAAATCTGGATTTTCTTCTGCTAATCCTTTCAGTTCTTCAAAACAGAGTCAGCTTTATAGCCTATTCCCCTATCAAAGGCCCTTTTCGCACAGCATCTTCCATGTGAAAGGGTGCCTGGAGCTTGCACGATTGTGAGGAGCGATCTGCATGACACACTCACAATCGCGTGATGCTCCAGGGGCCGGTAGGCGCCAATTGCACACCTTTTCATTTTTGGCTGGAAGCCAAAAATGGTGCGTGATCGCGCATTGCTCCTGGGCTCCGCATGCACTTACCTGGCATGCGGAGCCTCCAGAGCTGCACTGGTTGCGCTTCTGGTCCCAGGCTGCACTGCGGAAGGAAGAGGCGGGGCTCTCATACAAGCAGGCAGCTCGTGCGGAGTCAAAAGACCCCGGACACGAGAGCCTCTCGCCAGAGGCTGCTTGCACGATCCCCGCACCCCAGTGCCAGAAGAAGGTAAGGTGTGGAAAGGGTCAAAGACTGCTACTCAACTTCTCCCACTGGCCACTAACACTGCCTTCAATGGGGAAACCAAAACTACTACTCTCCCCCCGCCCCTGCACATGTAAATTCTAAACAGGAGATTAACCCAGCCAAATTTCAAACAGGTAACTCTGGTAGGTTTTGTGGTGGGTATATGTAAAGTCTGTTTTTTAAATAAATAGGTAAGTAATCAAGTAAGTAAGTAAATAAATGCTCCTGACTGATCAATCTTGGTAATTCATACTGCTTCTTTCCTGGCCACTGTCTTCCTACAGCTTCAACCCAATAAATTGTAAAGCTTAAGCAAGACATATGATAATGATATGATAATGAAATGGCAGCTTGCTTGGGGAAAGAGTACTTTTGATTTATTCTGCCTGCAGCTGAACTGGTGAGATTCATGGATGAAGCATAAAGAAATAGGGGGGATGGTGAGATGGTGCTGTATTAATGGTCCAACTGGTGCGATCCTCTGATGAGTTCTCCCCTTTAAGCATTTGGTGGTCTGGTTTCCAACTCATGTTTCCATAGATCCGTTACTCCATCTCTTCCAGAGTTATCTGCCTAAACACCTTGAGAAAGGAGACTGAGAGTTGCTGCTTGCCAGGGGATTCACGATCACCCTTTGTTCCTGCCCAATAGATTTTGCCCCTGATATCTTGCTGTGGGACTCTGCCTCTGAGCAGGGCAAGACTGACTGGAGTTGCCTCTTAAGCTGTTGGAGCAGGCTACTGGTGCTGCAATGCCCTAACAACTTACTCTGATCATTTGCTATCTACAAAGAAGGCAGTAAGAAATCCTTGGATCTGCTTCCACCTCAAAGTCATCCCAGACAAAGCTCTGCCTTTTCTGTGCTGAATCAGACTGCCTTCCTTCCTAAAACAAACCAACGAACAAAACAAGTAAGTGGAAGCAGGTGGAGTGGGGAGAAGGAATTTCACTACCTAAACACACAGAGACTCATAAACAGGAAACAGTACCAAATAACAAGAAATGCAAACAAAAGACTGAGCTAGGTTATTGAACAGGACATTAGAAGTTAAAAAGAAAAAGACTCCAAGAGATCAGCTCAGATCAAAATCAATGACCACCCACTTCTCACAACTATTTCACCAGTGCTACGAAGTCCAATCTATCAAACGATTGAAGAGATTCCAGGGAAAATAATTGTTTCCATAACTTTGGTGACTGCATATAATCCCTCTCCAAAAGCACTGTGATTCAAGTATGCTGGTGAGATTCTTGTACTCTGTTTATTTATACTCCACCTACAGCTGGGGCTCAAGACAGCTTAAATATCCATCTATCTAGTAATTTTTAAACCGCAGTGACACTTTCCACAGAATTAGAAATCTTTTAAAACATATTAATTGTAGAACAAAAGATAAAAGCAGATATGGCTGGTGGAAAAGCAGGAGATCATCTTCTTGAAGACTACTTCCAGCCTCTGGAGCTTCCTGAGGAAATTAAAATGGCTTCTCTTTGCTGTTCTTCATTCAATAGCTAAAGCATGTTTTTTCCAACAGATTTTGAGGAATGTACTGTACTACTTTTCAATGTCATACTATTTGTTGAATAGCCTAAGCCTAAGGCAACAATGTCACATTCTTCAGAGAGAGGAAAACTCCAAAATGTGTACTCAATTTCCTTAAATACTGTCATGGAACAAATGATTTTAACCTGGATATCACTGTCTTAGCAACAAAGATCATGATCTTCAGTAGAACAGTCATTTATAGATGACTAGGAAAAAAGATGAAAAGTATAATCAGAAGTCCCTCTTAAAAATGGTGTGGGGCAGCAGCGGAGGTAGCAGTTAAGCCCCACCAGCCACCCACTTCTGCCTTGTGAAGGAAGCCTTATGCTTCAAAGGAATCCAAGGTGGGTTGAATATGGTGATCATGCTTTTGTGTGTGTGTTAAATATGGTTTGAGAGGGCCAAGAGTTATTCACAGTTTTTCCACTTTCACAAGGGTCATATGTGCCCCTAACCCTAGCAAATGTGGAGGGATGACTGTAATCAAATTCATGAAGGTCAAACCCCGTGAATATGGAGGGACGACTGTATATAGCTGCAAATTTAGACATAATGGGCTAAATTCAGTTAGTACCAACTTGAGTAGATTCTGTGAAACAATGGGAACTTGGTTAGTCAATACTCATCTAAATTACATTATTCATCTTGTTTATACTAGTTGGGATTAACAACTGGATTTAGACCAATTGCTATAATTGGCCTAAATCCTAAATAGATATGCACTACATCAGTGGGGAAGACTCTGATCAGATAATCCGTTTACCTGTTTGTCCGATTGGCCACATGCTCAGTGTAGATGGTCAGTTTCAAGGTACCTCTCTTTTCTTATCGCTCTTCATCTTTAAATCAGATTTGGCCTGGATAGCCATTCAAACAGAGCAGTGGTTTTCAGCCTTTGGTTCTCCAGCTGTTTGGCACTTCCAGAATTCCTATTCACTGGTTGTGGAGGGGGGTCAAGCCTGCTTTTCTTTTCACAGACTGGAGATGGCAGTTGCCTCCCCAGCCTCTCTATAGCTCCCTGCCCCTCCACATTTTTATACAACCCAGCTGTCTCATTTTTAAATCCACCACTTTAGTGGAAAAGGAGTAAAGCCTCTCTGGACTTATTCAAAAAGATTGGATAATCTGTGGTAGTGTGTTTCAGTGGCAGAACTTGGAATGTGGAGGGGGGCGGGGGTGGGGCTATGGCATGAGGGGCGTGGCTGTGATACACAGGGGTGTGGCTGTGGTGCACGAGGGCGGGGCTATGCGCTGGGATGCCCCAGAAACATTGCCGCCTGGGGCAAATCACCCCCTCTGCCCCCACATTCCTACGCTACTGGTGTGTTTCTATAAAAACAGAACTGAAGAAAAGTACTCTGCCGAGGCAGAAATTATAAAAATAGAACGCAATCTTTATTAAAACAGGGGAAAGGGATTGGGTATTTTAAGTATATACAGGCAATACAGAACTTCAAAAATGTCTAATTAGATTTCTCAGTTCAATTTAGTATTCTGGTACAAAGGTCTCATACCTGTTCAGACCTTTGGCTTCCCCTGCTCAAAGTCCTAATCTCTAGGTCAGAGTTTCACTTTCTGACCCCCCTCTGAAGCGATGTCTCTTCTTTGCCTCTCACTAGGCCTCTAAGAAAACCAGACTCTTATCAACCAAAACCCTCCCTCCTTCTCTCCCTGAAGGAATTGCTCAAAAAATGCAAGTCCCTTATATAGAGCTCCTCCTCAGAAAGCTTAGCCCCTCCCATGCCCCAATGGGCTGAGTTCTTCTCATACCCAGAGCCCCTTGGGTTCCTTGGGAACTTGTTGCTAAGGCCAGCCTGCTTCTCAGGCTACCCCCCCCCCCCATGCTCTCTCACACTGGTCATATGGTCTTTAATGTCTGCAGGGTTGACGTCCAAACCATTTGGAAGACCAGAGGCTGAGAATCTTTGAAATAGAGAGTATAGTCTATAGTGGGCTCTTGTTTAGGATCAAGGCCACCCTAATCTTCAAATGCACATTTAAAATATTTTCCATGGCCTACATTCCACAGGATTCTACTGTTCCAGTAGAGCAAAACACTTGCAAACACTATTTTCTATGCTGTAAATCATATCGGGGAGAAGATGCTGTGCTAATTAGGAAAATGCCCGAGGGCATGCATCTACCCCATCTAATTTGTGGATGCCCTTCAGCATTTTGAGGTTGAAAAGAAGAGAGGGCAGAATTACACTCTGCTATCACTGCAGGTATCTGTTTTAGGTGTGTAAGCAATATCATTTGGGAACGCTTAATAGCCACAACAACAAGATGTTCTGAATCGTTACATTCATTTATTTGAATAGATGACATGTGAGAACAACAGGATCATTTTTCTAGGGGAAAAACATTCCAGTCAAGTGTGTTAGACTGATTAAAATAACACTGAGGACATTCTTCAGTCTGAAACTTGAGCACTGGTGCCAAGTTCATAAACAAACCTCCTTGTATTGTGAGAGCAACCCACCAAAATACTGTTGGACAGGCAAGACTCAAATCAACTTCAGGCTAAGGGTACTTATGAAGTATGGTGGCAGTGATGTGAAGAACAGCCAGAGAGAGAACATAAGGACTGGAATGCAGGCTCCAGAATCCCCTTAGTTGATTGTGTTCACATAACCAAGTGTTATTCAAGCATACATTCCTTCTTTTGCCATTGTGCAAGGAGGTATCCAGTACCTCCTTCCACAATTGTTTTTTCAAAGCTATGCAGTGGTGGCAGAATGGCTGCCAGGTACAGTTCTGCTTCCTGCCTAAAGATCAGAGACTGGCTATGAGAACCCAAAGAAAGCTCTCTCCATCCATTTTTTTCCTAGACTGGATCTCCCAAATTAAATATGTTGGTATACTTAATATTTTATGCTCTGTTAAGTGTACTTGCATGGAAGGCCTTGTTTGGGAAGGTGACAGGCATGGAGGGAGTTTTCTTGGAATTCCCTACAGCTTTGTTCTGAGAAAGATCTCAGCTTTAGGGAATAAGAATGAGAGTGTGAAACCTGAAGTCAGTGTCAGGCTCAAATTTTGGAGACAGGGCTTCTGCAGCAGGTCTCTCTCTCTGAGTACGTGTCATAGAAGAAAATCAGACTGTTGTTACGGGGTCCCTGTTATCATCAAAGAAACCAATGACCTTGATCAAGATCTCCTATTGTTATATGAAACATCAAAAACAGCTTTAGTTGTTTTGACAGCATCCCTGGTTTATTTGATTCTATGATGCTTAAAGTTGCCTCAGAGTGTCAACCTTGTGAGTGAGGGAATAGAGAAGCAAGAGGGAACCAGCAACAAGGGGCACCATTGCCACTACTTCCAGTGCCATAAACAGATGGTGAAATGAGTTGGAATAGGATTTCAATGGATAGTTGTGAAATCTGGACAGTGAAGAAAGCTGATGGGAAGAAAATCAACTCACTTGAAATATGGTGCTGGAGAAGAGTCTGTGGATACCCTGGGGTGCTAAAAAGACAAATGAATGGGTACTACAGAAGATCAAACCTGAACTCTCCCTAGAAGTCAAGATGACTAAACTGAGACTTTTGTACTTTGAACCTATAATGACAAGACATGATCCACTGGAAAAGACAATAATGCTTGGAAAGTTAGGCGGCGGTAGGAGAAGAAGACGACCACATTAGAGATGGATAGACTCAATCAAGGAAGCCACAGCCCTGAGTCTGCAAGACCTGAGCAAGGCTGTTGATAATAGGATGACTTAGAAGTTTCTCATTCATAGAGTCACCATAAGTTGAAGTCAACTTGGCAGCAGTTACAAGAAAGTAAAAAGATTACACCAGGCATCCAATCTTAGAAGGTGAAGTGAAAGCCAGACTCAGAAGACTTGGGAAGAATAAATCACCAGGAACAGATGACATACCAATATAGCTGCTTCAGGCTGCAGAGACAGAATCTACTCTAGTTCCACCTAAAGTCTGTCTACAAATACGGAAAAAAGAATGGCCCACAGATTGGAAACACTCAATGTACATTCCAGTCCCCAAGAAAGGGGACACCAGGGATTTCAGTAACCACAGGACCATTGCATTAATTTCCCATGCAAGCAAAGTCATGCTCAAAGTTCTACAACAAAGTCTTCTGTTAGCATTGCAGTCTTTTGTGCTTTTCTGTTACTTCTTTCATAGAAACATAGGGTTGGAGGAGACCTCAAGGGCCATCAAGTCTAACCCCCTGCCCTGCAGGAATACACCATCAAAGTATTCCTGACAAATGGCCACCCAATCTCTGTTTAGAAACCTCCAAAGAAGGAGACTACACCATACTCCAAGGCAGCACATTCCACTGTTAAACTGCTCTTACTATCAGGAAGTTCTTCTTATTGTTTAGACAGAACCCCATTTCCTGAGGTTTGAAGCTACTGCTCCATATACTAGAATCTAGAGGAGCTTAAAACAAGTTTGTTCCATCCTTCAAATATTTAAACATGGCTATCATATCACCTCTTAATTTCTTCTCCAAGCTAAAGATATCCAACTCCCTAAGCTTCTCCTCATATGGCATGGTTTCCAGGCCTTCTACCATTTTGGTTGCTGTTCTCTGGACATGTCCCAGCTTGTCAATATCCTTCCTGAATTGTGGTGCCCAGAGCTGTATACAGTAGTCCTGGTGGGGTCTGACCAAAGCAAAATAGAATGATGCTATCACATTACAAACTTACTAACTGCAGCAAGGTTAATTATATCAAGAAAATGGAAAATTCATGGAGATTTTCAAATAGAGGATTGGTATAAATAAGTGTGGAAAATTGCGATTAATGATAAGTTAACATGTCAAGTTAAGGCCAAAAAAGGAATAATGAAGGGGAATGATTTCAAAGCAATATGTGGAAAAGGTTTTAATAAAAGAGGAAAGTTTCATACCTCCACAAGAAGAATTACAATTCTGGAAGGCGGAGTAAGTTGAAACATAATTGGCTCTGGGGGGTGGGTTTACTTTTAGAAATAGTTTGATATGTTTAGCAATAAGATCATATTTAGTAATAGTAATAGATTAAATGTAATTGAAAAGCATAGAGTTAAGAATGAAATTATTATAATAATAATGAGTATAATGAGAATGAGATCTAGATAACAAAAATATATAAGCAGTATGATATAGAATATGTTGAATAAGTAAATGATTGTAATGGAATTGGAGAGAAATAACAATGTAAGCTTATTTTGTTGAAATTTCCTTTTTCCACTGTTATGTGTATCACATGGTGGGTTTTTTTGTTCTGTCTTTTTCTTTATAAAATAAAAAAAAATTAAAAAAAAGAATGATACTATCACTTCCTTGACCTAGACACTATACTCCAGTTAATGCAGCCCAGAATCAGATTGGCTTTCTTAACTGCCACATCACACTGCTAAGTCATGTTCAGCTAGTGAAAGTCTAGTAACCCAGTGGTAGATCCACTGTTTAGAATAGGCAACCCACAGAATTTTTCCCACCCTTATCATTTGAACTAAGCTGTTTGAAATAATCATAGGCCACCTTGCCATTGGTTTCATCAAAGGTCTCTTCCCAAGAGATCCATTGCAGTGAAGGGATCAGAAGGAGGGATCATGGGAGATCCACGTTCAGGTCCCTGATGATCGACATGAAATTCATTAGGTGATTTTCAGCCCATCATCTGCCTCAGCCTGACCTACCTCAAGGTTGCTATGAGGATGAGGGGGAGAACCAGGTATGCTGCTTTATCAGAAGATAGTAAATATAAGTAACAAATAAGATTGACTTCCAACATAGTGATGAGTTTTCTTCCAGCAGATTCTCAAAATAACAACCAGTCCTTTCTGTCAAGACAACAATTGCAGACTAAAATGTTTAAAAGGAGGAAAAAGAGAGACGATGACCTTTAACCTTTGCCAACCAGTTGAACATGTAGAAATCAGAAAAGAAACACAGTGTCTTCCACTGATTTTTTTTTTTTAAAGATAAATTGTACGGTGATCTTTGAAAGAATCTCTGTTGAGGGGAAAAACACAAGAAGATCCTTTAAAGCTGTGCATGAAAAATGATGAAAGTTGCTTTGAAGTGGGTCTGAAGGATTCTAGTGCTTTCAGCAACTTCCCCTTAGAAGGCCTTGAAATTTAATCTCCAGTAAATGGTACTGAAGGAAAACAGCTGGGCAGAGAGGATTGTTAAAGCAGAAATAAAACACAACAGTTAAGAGGAGGCCAAGCCAACAGAAAAGAAGCCAATTTAGGACTGATCTGATCTCTTCTGTTATGTTCCATAGGATAACTCTACCCTGTGTTTTGCTCCAGTGTTCTTAGGGGCAATTTTTATTCATGAAGGCCTTTTATTGTAGTTTATGTGGATGATGATGATATTTATTTTTATCCCACCTTTTTTCCAAATTGGGACTCAAAGCAGCTTGTAATAATTAAAAAGACATTGGCCATTTCCACACTACACTGTTCTAGTGCTATTATTCCACTTTCAACCTCCTGTGGAATTCTGGGGTTTGTAGTTTACTGAGGCCAAATTGCTCTCTGGCTGAGAATTCTAAATGCCCCTCCCTAAACTGCAAACCCCAGGATTCCATAGGATGTTGAAAGTGGAATAATAGCACTAGAACAGTATAGTGCAGAAATGACCATTGTTAAAAATCCATAAGATACAAAAGTTAAAACAAGATTAAACAATCAAAAAAATTAAAACCAGGTTTAAAAATGCATCATTAACAGGCACACACAAAAGCCCTTACCGCATGAAGTTGTCATACTGCGAAAGCAATGTGCATTACATCATCACTAACCAGCTGCTATCATGTTGCCATGCATTGGAAATCCACCCTTTTTCAATGCTGGAAAAAATCTGGTAATGACCCCCTTTTTTACCACAATGCTGTCATGTCCACAGCAAGCAGGCAGTAAATCTCAAGCAGCACAACTCCTACTTATAAGGCAAGAGTAAAAGAATGTCCAAACAGAAAGGAAACCTAGAGCAAACAAATCCAGAGAAACAAATCCAGACTGTAGTCCAAACATGTAGAGTTCCAAGACAACCAGATCCAAGAGCAGAGAGTTTCAAGGCCAAAGAGACCAGTTGCTAACTCCGGGAGGAAAGGCCAGCTGGAGCCCTCTTTTACCTATGGCTTCTGTCGCCACAGGTGTTCTCTCATTAGGGCTCGCCTGCTACTTAAATGGGCCGAGCGACACAAGCCCTCCTTTTCACGGTGTCTCTGCTGTAAGGTAGGTGTGTCAGCTATTTCTTCCCCTATTTGTTCCCCTGGCACAGGCCCTTGTTGTTTTTGTGTATTATCTCCCTCTGGACCAGCTTCTGAGGATACTTCAGCTCTGGGGAAGCCTCTGCCTCAGAGTCAGAATCCTCTTCCTCGCTGCCACAGTCTCCAAGGCAGGGCATGACAAATGCTGTCAGCTGTGTAAGTGCGGTTTCTCATTAGCACTTGACAGCACTTCCTTCTGCAGCCAATCCAGGAATGGGCATGGTGTGGGCATTCACAGATTGTTCCTCTCTCAGCTACTCCCATGGTGTAATAAGTTTGAAATCTATCACCCTTCTGTGTTTATTTTCAATTTCTCCTGTGAGTTAATTTCTTAAATTTTAAATATGTTTTTTTTAGTGTTACAGCGCAAAACCACAATAGTGTATCGGTGTGTCATGATGTTACAACGTTGCTACACTAGAACAGTGTTTTTAAAAAAGACCAACCACAAGCTGTGGGGTGGGGAAAAGGACTCTCCAATGATGCTGTAATGTGGTGGGAACACCAGTGGCAATAATGCTACTCATCTGCTTAAGTCAAAAAGGTGAGGTAGAGAGCGTTCAGAACCTGATACTGTCACAGAAATGGCAATGCTGGGATTGTAATGGAACAATACTCTATTGAGGTATGGTGCAGTAAGGGCCAGAGAGACAAGCGCAACAATTAGCAATATCCAGTGCACTGTGTAATAACGGCTTTATGTAGTCACTCATCAAATACCTGTTGGAATAAAAAAAAGACGTTTTTACTTATCTATGGAAAGAAAGTTGGGAGGGACCCAGTTTCTGGGAAGGGAATACCAGAGCCAGGGAGCAGCCACTGAGAAGGCCCTCTCGCATGTTCCCACAGATGTATCTGTGAAGTTGGTGGGACAGAGAAAAGGGCCTCCCCAGAAGATCTCAAAGCATGGGCTTGTTTGTAATAGAGTCCTTCAAATAACCTGGACCTGAGCCATGTAGGGCTTTAAAGCACTTTGAATTGTGCCCAGAAAACAACTGTCAACTAGTGAAGCTGTTGCAACAAGGGGGTTGTGTGAGAGAGGTTTCAATGGGATTGTGCTATTTTTTAACTATGTTTTATATTATTTTAACCTGGAAAGGAAAATTCTTCACAAATTTCTCCATAAATGAATGAAACAAACTTGAGATTTTTTAAAAAATGAGAAAAGTGACAGATGTAGACATCCATTTTCTTGCGAGTTTAAGGTGTATTGAACAGGGGATCTCAGCTCATGGTGAGAATATTTATTCCATTTCGGCATCTGCTTAATGCATCTGTAGGATTGCATATCATTAAAAAAGCCCGCAAGACATATTTGACCAGTGTAAATACCAGGATGAAGAAGAAATGTGTACACCTTGAGAAACAAACTATTTTCACCGCTCTTAGTATTATGGCGGTTTAAATGTTAAGTGTCATGGGGCCATCCTATCAAATTCTAGGATTTATAATTTAGTGAAGTCCAGCAGAGAAAACAACATACTTTTTAAAAAAACCATAAATCCCAGGATTCCATAGAACTGAGCCATGGCTGTTTAAGTGAACTGTTAGTACTATATACCATAGATAACACTTTTACAGTCTTCATATTATGGGCAAAAAAATCAGTGGCTAAGTCAGTAGAAATTACACATGTAAAATGGTGTAATTACCGAGCACTGTGCTTCATTGTCAGTCTGTCACCTTCTCTTCTTTCCCCACTCTCATGTTCAGCTACATTAAGGCAGAACATAGTAGAAATTAGTAAAATAATTTTTGAAAAATCACCAGAGAGATGCAATTCAGCCCCTCCAATTAGATGGGAAATAATACAGTTTTGTAAGATCAGATGGAAGATATCCACAATTGGGGGAGACGTACCTGGATCATTTTAAATTTAAATATGACAATTGATAATGAGTTTTCAGACTGGAAATGTGTACACTGACAAGCACAAGACTGACTTGCATCATTATTGTTGTGTGCTTTCAAGCTGTTTCCAACTTCTGGCAATTCTAAGGCAAAACTATCACAGGGTTTTCTGGGCCTGAGGCCCTTTCCACAGCTTCCCTGCTGCTCAAGCCATCACATGGGGATCCTGGGGTTGGCTCTCCTGGGAGAGGAGCGCGGCAGAAGTGCCCCCCTCCACACCAGCTGCCTGCTGGAAGGGAGGAAGCGCAATAGCTCCACCCCTCCCTTCCACAGTGCAGCCTGGCATCTTCCTAGGCTGTGCTGGGGGAGGAAGCACAGCCATTGCCCTTTCTGACCCTCTGCATGGCAGGTAAGTGCTTGTTGGTACTGTAACTGTACATACATGTAGACGTGTGACCAAATGACCTAATGGGCACTTGAGAGAAGATAATATAACCATACCAAGTGCTTCTGCTGTACCTATTGATTCCAGAAGGTATGTCAGAACCATGTTTTTATAATTACCTGTGGCAGGGATAGGCAATAAGATACTGTTAGACCTAATGGTTCCCATCAGCCCTTGCTAGTAATGGTGAAGGCTGATGGAAGCTGCAGTACAAAGACATATGGAGGGCTACATGTTGCTCCATCTGGCCCCTCCCTAAACTGCAAACCCCAGGATTCCATAGGATGTTGAAAGTGTAATAATGGCACTATAAGAGTGTATTGTGGAAATGGTCTTAGAAATCTCATCCCTTTGTGCTTTTTCTGTTGTGCTCATTCTCTTCTGCCTCACTCAATTTTGCTTCCTTGCTGGGCTCATTCCAACTCTCTTCCTCATCCTCACCAGGCACTAAAGGGTGTTTTTCTCTGTCTCATTTGTAAGGTTCCTGGTTATTCCTGGTTATTTACACATTACACAAATCATATGGTGTACTCACATACAAACATGCCTCACTACCTTTCTTCTCTGCAGTTTTATAAATAAGAAACAGAAGCATGGGTTTTCTTTGCTTCTTTGCATGTAAGGCTAAGGTGCCAAGCCTGCAGCCCAAAATGTTTTGTGCACCCCATGACCTTTTCGCCTTTCGCACTTTCTCTCTTCACAGAGTTCCTATGCCTTAATGAGGGAGTGCAGATATTCAATAGATGAAATTTCAACAGAAATACAGATTCCACAAAGTTTGGAATTACTATTCTGAGAATTACCTAACTGCATATTCCCCTACCGAAAATTACTTATTGGTTTGTTCCCTGACTCTCTGCTCTAGGTTTTGTAGGAGCCTGAGCCCTGCAGGGGTAGCAAGAAAGACTAGGAAATTTTCATTTGTGCCAGCTGTGATGGAATACCCTCCCTCTGAGATTCATGAAGTTCTGATACTATTTGGGCACTATCTTAGCCTAAATATGAACATCTAGGAAAGCTTTCAACCGAACCTTCTTCTGAATATATCACACCTGCTTCTCTGCCTCCAGTGTGGTTACAGGGTCTTTAGGGATTCTGTTTTTGTTGAGTTTGGATTTTGTTTTTTTAAATGTTTCTTTCTTTTAATGGTTGTTTAATGAATTTTATGGAGCTAGTTTTGTTGTTAATACATATTTTACTGTTGTAAGTCTTGTTGACTTATCTTTTTTGTTGGGGGGCAGGATATAAGATTTTGCAGATTTTACTATTACTTCCACCACTACTAGAAGAACTGGAGCTCTGATTCAGTTATTAAGATGCTATTTAGAATTTGCATACAGTACATCACCAAAGAACCCATACCAGGTTTACAAACCAACCCCCCAAACTAGGCTCATTTTTATGTGGAGGGGAAAAAGGTTAATAAGTATTGAAGTTTAGAATCCTTATCTGACTATGTCTGGCCAAGCTGTTGATTAGCGTTAATTGTATAGGCATTGTGCGTGTCGTATTTGTGATGTTTTTCAATCACTGGGGCCTAGGCCATCACTCATGTCACACGTTGCACGCCACCCAACAGCTGTTAGGCGACTTAGAGATGAAAGGCTTTTCTCTTGTAACCAATCCCCTGAGTCATCCCATCACCATCCCCTGAATTGCTCTATAAATCCTGATAACGGCTGAACACATTGTAAACCAGTAGGGCAGACTCCCCCGCTGCCTCTGGAGAGCTGCCACTGGGATGGGATACCTCAGCTGGTGCTGAGGAAATCATATGATATGGTAGTTGCCTCTGTGCCCAAACTACAGCAGAGGACACGCCTCTTGGGACAATGACTGCAGCAGCATGCTTTTGCAGGAATTTGCATTTGCTGCTAATGTAGGCTACACAGATGGCAGTCGCAGCCAGCAACCTCACTTACAATGAGAGTGAATATGAAGGAGGGGGGAAAACTGAAATAAATTTATCTACTGTCTGGGTATAGATCCCAGTTACAGTAATTTTGCATGCAAGTTCCAGTTGTTAGCGTAATGATAACTTCTGAACTATGTACACATACACAGAAAGAGAGAGAACACATGCACACAAGCTGTGTATAGCATAATACTTGGTTTGTGAGGATTGATATGACTTCAGTTTTGTCAAGAGTTACTTTCAGGAAAGATCCATTTCTGGCTTCTAACTACTGAGGCTTCTCCTTGTAAAATGCTTTTGAGCCTTAACAAGAAGCCATCTGAAATGCATACTTCACCTTTTTAATCAGAATTGAAAACAGTCTCGCAAAGAAGTGTTACCATTTCAAAGAATGAAGCAGGAACTGCCTCAAAGAGGGAAACAAATGAGCAAACCTCACTTCTCTGTTTTTCTGTTTTCACCCGCCACAAATAATAATAAAATTTGAAATCCTTGTTATTGCCTTATTCTCTTACCAGAGCAAGGAGGTTCCATTAGTTACTTTGGTGTTGCAGCAGAACCGTCACTTCTGTTTAGAAAATAAGTCCTGGAACTATGATCCCTGGTCTTCTTTCTTTGCATCAATGATTGCAGCAAGGAAAAAATGACAACACTGAGGGCCCTTCACACTACACAAATAAAGTGCATTGATTCTACTTTAACGGTGACAAAACCCTATGAAATTCCAGGCTTATAATTTGGTGAGGCACTAGAGCTGTCTGATTGGGAATCTAAACTGCAGATGTCAGGATTCCATAGGACAGAGCCATGCCAGTTAAAAAGGAATCATACTGCTATAACTGTGTAGTGTGAAAGAGCCCTCTGTGTGAGGTCTGTGCATGAAGAGACTTTGCATTGATGAAAACTTCTTAATTCTATCACTGCTGCTCTAAGACATCTTTAGCTCTTTAAATGCCGCACATTATTGCATTTTCAACAAATACAACCCAAGCATCCAATTAGAACTGAGTGTTTACCAGTACAAACCTTAATCTCCAGCCTCCTTGTATGTGTGTGTCCTTAAAATAAAACACACATCAAGCCAATATCAGTGGTGGGCAACTGCAACAGGTACAAGGGGCACTTTTCATGTCCATGGACACATGGCAGGCCAAGCTGCCCCAAAATTGATTGGCAATGCCAAAATCAAACCTGGAATTGATCAAAAGTTTGGGTATTTGATGGTTTAGCAAGTAACATCCCCCAATCTAGAAGGCCTCTAGGACCATTTCCGAACAAGACTGTTATAGCACTATTATTCCACTTGCAACATCCTATGGAATCCTGAGGTTTGCAGTTTCAGGGCCAAACACATGTTGCACGTGGAATAATAGCGCTATAACAGTCTAGTGCAGAAATGGCCTTAGAGTGGCAATTGGCCATCTTTGGGAATATTTTACTTGAAAAAAAATTGAAATCTGAGGGATTCCTGGGGACCTGGGAAGGAAGACTTGGGGGAATGCATGTAGCTCACAGATCATGCTTCACCCAACCCTATGTAAAGTGTTATGACATATACTTCAATTGTCCGAACTTGGAAAGGATAGTTCTGATTAATCTTTTGGCATCTCACTTTTTCAGCTGCCTTTAAAAGGTCCTTGTTTCTTTTTCCTCTTTGATTTTCTTTCTACATTGGTGTAAACTGCATTCAAAGTGCAAAAGTTGTTTGCATTCAATTAACTCAGCAGGGGAGAGAGGAGAAGACTCAGGCCATTTCCACACTAGACATCATTAGCATATTGTAGCATTACAATCCTGGCATTGCCATTGTGTGATGCCGTCTGGTTAGGAACACTCTTTTCTGCACCCTTTCTCCTTAAGTGGATAAGTAGCAGCATTGCCACAGGTATTTCTTCTGCATTACAGCATCCTTAGCCACTTCTTTACCCCGCCTTCACCCTGTCCCCCTGCTCCTTATTGAGTGGGGTTTTTTTGGTTTATTTTTGAAAGCTATACGAACGCAGCAATGTTGTTACAGCATGACACGCCAGTACACTATTGCACTTTTACCCTATAATGCTTAAAATGTATTTAAAAAATAAAAAAAAATTAACTCAAGAAATTTAAAATAAACACAGAAAGGTGATAAAAAGTTACCGTGCTGTGGGAGTAGCTAAGGGAGGGGCAAGCTGGGCATTCCCACAGCCTGTCCACTGCTGGATCTGCGATAACAGGAAGCGTTATCAAGTGCTATAACACTACCAGACTACGGTGGTTGATGGGACTGAAGTGCTAATGGCGACTCTTAACGGATTTTTTTCTGGAAATAGAATACGGCAATTTGGAGACACTTGGGAGCAGGACAGCAGCTGGACAGCGGTGACATTGTGTGGTAGCACAGCTCCTAGACTGGAAACAACCCACCACTGTTGTGCTATAGCAATGTTGTGCAGAAATGGTCTCAGCCAGAAACAAACTGCTGCAGCTTATGTTCTTCCTCGTTAATAACTTTTGCCATCTTATCACACTCTGACATTGCTTGGCCATACATGTCCTGGTTTTCATCTGTGAAATGCTGGATATTATGTTATATTTGTATAGGATAAATAATTTATCAAATTCTGCCTAAAGGGTTTGCTTGCCTTGAATCCCTGCAAATTTGCATCATACACCCTCATGCCTTGTAAATAGAAGTGGCTTGTTCTCTAGATATTTATGAGAGATAATAGCCTTTCTTTTTTTTGCAAAGCTCTGGTTCAGAAACATCTTGTTAACCTGTAGGAGTCTGACTTTCATGTTTCTTGTTGTTGACACACCCTCTTCTGGCTTCTTTTCTTTTGTATTCCAAGTGAATCATTACATCAACACACTATATAATTTCTAGATAAATATTTTCTTTAATTGTTTATTGTATCATTATCTTATAAATTATAAAATGAATTGCCATTTTGGTTACTTCATAGTGAAGAGGAAATGTAAACTTCACTTCCTCTTGCATCTGATTTTTTAAAAAATCTCAAGTTCTTTCCATCCTAAACACACTACTTACAAATTTTGGTAAATTCATTAAAAAAAAAATTATTGAACAAAATTCTCTCCCATTTAGCTCTACAGAATTCAAGAGAAACAGGTTTCGCAGCATGAGGACAACTCAGTTGTACTCAGTGCTAAAGAATGAGGAGCCTCCATGAAAAAGAGAAGACAACCCTAATTCAGCACTATAGCATCATTTGGACATACAGTGATTGAAACCCAAACATTTAAGAGTTAAGCACACAAAGCCCTGAGTCTGGATGAACAAATCTTTCCATTTCATTTTATCCTACATTTCGATTTCTAGCTCGCAAATTCTTTCCATTCTGAATATGAAGAAAAACTGAGGGTTAGGGTACACCGATATCAAAAATGAACTGAAACAAAATTCTCACCCATCTGTACTCACTCTGAATTCAGTAAACACTTTCGCTGACAGGAATGAAGAGATGTGGCACTAATAATATATAGAACTCAATATTCCTGTGGTTATACCACATGGAACTGGTCTCAAATTAACAATAGAAGGTTTGAAAATGTCCTAGCTAAGAGGGAATGAAAAAAGAGGGAATGGTTTAATCTTTGACTGGGGACCAAAGTAATGAGGAAAAGTAGAAATAGGTACTGTAAAAGACATTACATGCAGTTTCCCAAGGACTGGGTTCCTTTTGCTGGCTTTTTGTATATGCAGCTTTTGCTACAATTTTTTTCTTAGCTGTTCAAAAGCTATGTGACAGCTCCACCATATGACGTTTTTGAAAACTGTGGCTCTTTTATTTTCTTATATAAAAAATATTAGTAATTGTGAAACACAGCAACAACAAAGTGCCACAAACAGAGTTATAATGATGGCCAGAATCCTGTATGGAAGTTACATCTTTGTAAGTAGACTTCCATATGTGGAAATCAGAACTGGGCAGTTTCATAAGGTCCGTATCAAGTAGAATGCTGCTGTTAGCTTACTATATAGCAGAGCTGGCAACATGACTCTTGCATAGTGGGATTGATGCACAACAGGATCAATGTGCATTGGGCACTAATGAACATCAGGCACCAATGCACATTGGTCCTGATGCACATTGGGCACCAATGGACTTCAGACATTCTTTCCAGTGTCCTGATATTCATCTTCACAATTCACTGACAGGGTTCTTAGCACCTCTGCTACTTAGCTAAGTATATGTACAGTGACATAATGTGAAAGGTGATATAGGATTCCAGTGAATAATAATAATAATAACATGTGCGTATGTGCCTTCTAGTCACCCGTTGACTTATGATGACCCTATGAATTTCATAGAGTTTTCTTGGGTAAGGCATACTCAAAGGTGGTTTTGTGAGTTCCTTCCTCAGAAATATAGCCTACAGCATCTGGTATTCATTGGTGGTCTCTCCAAGTACTAACTGGAGTTGACCCTGCTTCGCTTCCAAGATCAGACAGGATCTGGTGTTTTTAAGGTATTTGGGCCCTAATAATAATAATAATAATAATAATAATAATAATAATACTCCCCTTATTAATCAGACTATACTCAATTCCATCTCATTCTTATATTTTAGCCTTCTCAGAGGTTTGGTTTAGTGGTTGTAGGACAAAAACTGGGTGGGCAATTTTTCATATCACTGCCAAAATTCGAAAGTGTACCTTGAAACCAAAGTTCTAAATGTGGCCTTTAAACAGTTTCTGTGCTCCAAGTTTAAAAGTCAAATTATGACATTTCATCAGACATAATATTTCTACAAAATTTCATTCTGGCTCCAGTTTCCTCTCTCTCTTTGCCTAGGATTGCAAAAGAATGGGTGGGAACAAGAGTCCAGACTACAGCCATAGTTATTTTTGCAAGAGTTATGAGGGCAATCTTCATACCAACACAGTCTGGACTGAAACTGGGATGGTATTTTGAGCCAAGCCTTATTTTTTCCAGCAATTTGCTCTCACGCTCTCTCTCTCTCTGTATCTCTCTGTATCTGTCCGTCTGTCTCTGAAAGAAAATGCACTTCAAATACTGGGGGTGAACCACTGCTGACTTTAGAAGACAAAGTGGCTGAGAGAGAAATTCTTTCCCACTCATACCTTTAAAATTGAACTTAGTTCTTCAAATTGTGACAGGGTTCTGTGGTCTGCAATTTCCAGTATGCATCCTAGAGCTGAATGCAGTGGGATAGAAATGAAAACTTTTAAAAAAAGGTTGGGGAGAACAACTCAAACATAGGAACCACCCCATGCGTATGTATGCACACACAAAGAGACAATTCATCTTCTAAAGCAGGCTGCATGAACACCCCACCCATATCCCCCATAACTATTTTTTTTTAATTAACATGGCTTGTAGTTTGGGAGCAAACTGTCAAATGCAGTATCATCAAGGATGAGACTAAGGGCTATTTCAAGCTACACAAATTATAGCACGGTGGCCCTTTCACACACACGAGAAAGGAAACACGCGAAAAAGGAACTCCCCAGCTTTCTTGAGCGTCCGGGCGAGTCCGTCGGGACAAGGAGCAGTGCGAGCTCATCGCTCCGCACTGCTCCAGTGTCCAAAATGGTGGCTACCGGTTGATGGAGGCTCTTCACCAACCGGAGAAGGTCACCAGCCTAAAGCCCGCCCCCAGCAGATCTGCAGGCACGCACTTGTGCGTGCCTGCAAATCTGCAGCGGAGCGCGGCGACGGAGTGACACAGAGTCGCGCGCTCCATGCTTTTTAAAAACCTCTTAAAAGAGGTTTTTAAAAAGCACGCTGTGCAACCAGTTCCGGTCACTCCGAACCAGACTGAGCTATGGAACTACAAAAAGTAGTCCGCCCCAGTCCACTCCACGGTGCAGAAGACCTCTGTCGGAGGTCGCTCTACACCGTTTTAATAGCCCGGTGCGGAAATGGCCTGTGATTCCACTTCAAGGGCCATGGCTGTGTTACTGCAGTTTTCTAGTCCGAACTTGTGGGATATTAGATATCATTTGATATCAAGAATTTGGCCTTCACTACCCATTCCTCTCCACGTGCTTGTGAGGCCCCCCGACAAGCACGCACACAGGCGCGGCCAAAAATAGCTGAACCATTCAAAAACAAGTCCAGGCAGGCCAGTAATTGCCAAATGCAGCTTTAGGAGACCTCAAGGCAAGTACCTTCTTAAGATCACATTATGTATGCACACTGTTTACAAAAGATCCCCTGCCCCAAGCAGGCAGCTTGATGAGCGGGCTATCCAACTCTCAAGCACTCTGCGTTTGCATACTGTCTACGTTATTGACAACGCTGTCATAATTCAATCATCTAAAGTACTGACCTTTCGGAGGCTTTGTCTCCAACCCAAAATCCACTGTTTTCCCTGAGAATGGACTAGCCTGCGGGGACATTTTCCCCTATAAGAACCCCTGACTTTGAGCGTCTTGTTGGATCGCTCGTGACTTGCTTCCTGACTTGCTGCCTCTCCGTTTGATGAGCCTCCCCTCAGCCTCCACGTGCTGAGAACCCATGCTCCCCAGCTTCTTTGCTTATACCGGGCTACAGGATCAGGTGTAGTATTTCCCTACAAACACCTTCTGAAAATCCCCTATCTATTTTCCTCCCTTTATTTCTGTAGGACTGTGTGCGTGGCTGCGCAATTGTGCAGCATTTCTTAATTCTCTAACGGAGTGAGTGCGTACTTTTGCTGTGATTTATAAATAAAGAAAACAATTATTATTAACTTCTGTTTGATTATTGACTCGGCCTGACCCCGTAGACATTGGGTTCAAGATCTCGCTACGTTGCCCTGCTTCTCGCATTGCTAACTAGTGCTCTAGCTAATTCCCATTCCCCATTATTTTGAGCACATTGAGGTGTCCCTCCCGGGACCCCCAGAAATCAGGGTAACAGCTGCATCCTAGGAATCTAGGGATTTGTAGTTTAATAGGCAATAGAAATTTTTGGCTAAGAATTCTCACTACTTGTAATGTACTGGATAGGTCTGGTTCAAGTAATTAGGTTTGAGGTTTCAAAAGTTTTATTCAGGAACATCGAAGAAACCAACTGCACACCTTGGCAACTGCCAGGACTAAAGCAGCACTGGATTTGCAGCACCTTATAAGCTGCAACATTTCAAATTAGTGCTAGCTAATCATAACAGATACTTTCCCAGGCTCTTCTGTCTCCCTCCCAAATCGTCATACAGCTTGCCCCACAGTTCAACATTCTAGTGGGGTCTATCTGCCTACACCTGTACCTTCATCACAGTTTGTCATAATAACATGTCCTCATTCCCAGCACAGAATTTCCCCACCAATCCCATCTTCCCCTCACAGCACAGAAAAGCCCATTTAAGCATCATATCAGGGAGGGCAAAACTGACCTGACACTACCGCTCCCTAAACTGCAAATCTCAAGACACCATAGAATGGAACTATGGCAGTTAAAGTGGAATCCTAGTGCTATAATTATATAGTGTGAAAGGGCCCCATGGGAGCAAATATTTGGCTAGTGGAGATGTTGCCAGGATATGGAAGGATAAGGATATATAAAACAAACCCACATCCCTCTCAATTGTCCTTTCAACCTGTAGAGAGCAATATCCCTCTGGCCAGTTCTAAATGCCCCTCCCTAAACCCCAGGATTCTATTGAATGTGATTCTATTGAGTGGAATCAAAGTGCTATACTGTATTTGCTGGCGTATAAGACTCACTTTTTCCCCCAAAAAATACTGTTCGAAAATGGAGTGCAACTTATACACTGGTATGTCTTATATACCGGCAAATAGTATTTGCAAGTGTATAAATGAGGTACGTCTTATACAGAGGTGTGTCTTATACGCCAGCAAATACAGTAATTGAGTAGTGTGAAAGAGCCCTAATACTACAGTCAATGCAATGGTCAATATCATATTGAATAGCCCAATATCACAGTCATACTAATAAAAGTTAGGCCATTTCCACAATAGATTTATAATGCTATTATTCCACTTTCAACATCGTATGGAATCCTGGGGTTTGCACTTTAGGGAGAGGCATTTAGAATTCTCAGCCAGAGAGTTCTTTGACCTCAGTAAACTACAAACCCCAGAATTCCACAGGATGATGAAAGTGGAATAATAGCATTATAACAGTGTAGTGTGGAAATGGCCTTACTTTAAGAACATTTAAGGTTCATTTTTATGTAAATATAAATCTAATAATAAACAAGTACGACTGAGGAGAATTTTGTTGTTTATGGAATGTAAGTATAACATAATGTAATATATATGGGAACTGGTCAGTTTTTTATTTTTATTTTACTTTTCATTTTGAAAAGTCAGTTAAGCTCTACCCATTTTTCTTAGGCCATGCCTCATGAACATGCAGCCCTGCATTA
Organism: Cyclura pinguis; assembly: GCA_030412105.1. NCBI lineage: Eukaryota > Metazoa > Chordata > Lepidosauria > Squamata > Iguanidae > Cyclura > Cyclura pinguis. The sequence continues at coordinate 34,350,541 of CM059604.1, read as the reverse complement.
TTCACCTAACTTGAAATGTGGCCCCCATCACTGCAGAAGTTGCCTGCCTCTGGTTTTACGTCAAGTAATCAACCCTCCCAAAGAAACTTCTGTGAAATCACCTCTCCAAAAGCAGCCAAAAGTCCTCTTTGATAGAATGTGAATGTTCCCCATGAAAATGCAGGTGGCGAAACTTCAGCCCAAGTGTAGTTGATTTTTTTTTTATGCAATCTGTGCCAAAAATTATATCCCAAAAATACTCCAGAAGGTGCAGGCTTGAGGCTTCCCTATCAAATGTGATCTACTGATCAGATGGTTAGTGTGGTCAAGTTAACAGAATGAGTGGATTCCCTTTCGTAAATTAATAGATTCCCTTTCCTGCAGGGGGTTGGACCTTCCTGAATGGGAGGGGGTTGGACTAGATGGCCTCCATGGTCTCTTCCAACTCTATTATTCTATGATTTTATGATAAAGTTGCTTGCTAATCTCATATATCCCCTTCTACTTCCCAAGTGATCACCACTACCAGACAGCTTAGCATGTTGACCATAGCCAAGACCTCAGAGTTCCTTGATTTTTATTTTCTTTGTTTGGACATGTGGGTTAGCACATGTCCTTGGCCTGGCCTACTTGGAAAGTTGCATGTGTGTGTTGCATCACACTTTATGATTTTGATACTACAAACCATAATGGTGCCTGGCACTTCACAGATTATTATAGAAAAGGACTGGCCTCTGTCCCAAGGGGATTACAATCTAAAATTTGGTGATGTGAAAACAGGAGCGAAGGGAAAACAGGGCTAAACAGGAACAGAGCATGCATGTACTTCAGTTATACCATTAAATACGGTTAGTGTTCACTGCAATGTTAGTTGTAATAAGATTTAGGAACAAGGCTATTGAGCCAAAGCTGTCACAGAAGAACTGGACCTGAGGAGGAATCTGAAGCAGAGCTTTAGAGGAGAGAAGAAAAAAATTGGGGACTACAGTTCCCAAAATTCCCATGCAAACTGGGGATTCTGGTAATCTAAAAAGTAAATGTTCCAATTTTGATCAGAGAGAAGGGAGATAGCACGGCAGATATCATTGGGGTGGTCTTCTTTTAAGAAGTGTGGAGAGTCACAGTTAATGAGAGGAGACAAGTTTTGTTTACTTTGATAACTGAAAAATTTAATATACTTTAAACAAAGTATGGCATATGTTGTTAGCAGGTTGCAGGCAGCTCATATTCCTCCCCAGTGTTACACACAATGACCCTTGTACTCATGTCTTTTTGTACAATTATAAGTTTTGGACAGTTGGTATCTTTTTATTATATTAATCTAATTCTCATTCTTATTTTCCTTAAACCTATTCATTTTAGGAGTTGCTTTGTTATGATTAGCTGCTTTTTTAAAATGGAATTTTATCATTTGGATTATTTTTCTTCCTCTGAATTCTTGGACAAATAAGTAGGGGGGAAATCAGAATAAACATAAAGGAAATAAATACCTGTAGAATGAATGAAGAGACTGAGGGCATTTCTCCACTACACTATTAGAGTGCTATTATTCCACTTTCAACATCCTATGGAATCCTAGAGTTTGTAGTTTACTGAGGCCAAAGAACTCTCTGGCTAAACTGCAAACCTCAGGGTTCCATACAATGTTGAAAGTGGAATAATAGCACTATAACAGTGTAGTGTGGAAATGGCCTGAGTGCAAACAATTTGTCTAGTTACTGGCCCTTTAGCCAGGATCACCCAAAACACATAAGAAACTTAGAAAGAAAAAGTGGTATTTAAAGGAAAACGGTAGGAAAAGAATTGTTACCTGTTTTTAAAAGTCAGTACTGAATCTAAATGTATTTCAGCAATAACCAAGTGAAACATTTAATTAAATAATTACATAAGCCAACCTTCCATTTCACAAGAAAGTAATTCAATTCCTGGGTGCATAACTTATGAGGCTGAAGGCTGAGTAGTTTATCACAGTGAAGGAATCTGATTATTGCTTAGCAAAATGGAGAACCAATGACATTCCTATGATAAGAAAAAGGTACATTAACACAAAATAAAGCCAGTGTCAACTTTTTAAACAATAGCCTCGTTTTGTATTAAGTGTACCTTTAAACTATAAAAAAAAATACTTTAAACTTTAAATTTAACAAAAAATTTTTTACAATGGAAATAAATACTGCCAGACCCACAGAGGCAACCTCTGGCCTCTCACTTAGTGTTTACAGTATGTGATGAAGTAACTGAACATACATCAGATTATAAGTCCATGGCCATAAAATGATCTGTTATGACACAACATGATCACTCTGCTAGAGCCAATGAGAAACAGGGATTAAATGTAAAAAAAAAATGCCAAAATTGATCCAGTAAGACAATAATCTATGGCCATTTCCGCACGCGGTGAGGGAATCACTCCCTGCCGCTACTCACTGGATCTTCTGGCGGTCTGGTCCGGTCCGGGGTGAGGCGGAGCAGTGCGTGGTCGTAGATGGCACTGCTCTGGCATCCAAAATGGCAGCTTCCGGTTGGTCATGGGTCTCAACCAACCACTGAAGCTCGACAGCCTAAAGCCCGCCCTCTGCAGATCGCAGCTCGCATTGGTGCAAGCCTGCGAATCTGCATCGGAGAGCAGGCACACAATGGCGCGCACCGGCATTTTGAAAGACCAGAAAAATCAGGTCTTTCAAAAACACACTGGAGGACCACTTGGGATTGTTCCGGAGTAGACTGAGGTGCGGATCTATGGTAAGTAGTCCAGACCCAGTCTGCTCCATGGAGGACGCACTGCACCGTTTTACTTACCCCGTGCGGAAATGGCCTATGACAACTTATTTATTACTTCTTGTCTATCTCGCTTTTCTTCTAAAGAGTTCAGAGTGGTATCAATGATTTTTGACCCATTTTATCTGCACAACAGTGGTGAGGTAGCGAAAGCTAGACTGAGAAATGGTCAAAGCACTGCAAGACTGAAAGAAAGCAAAGCGCAGAAAATTTATCTTTTTGGATTGCAACTCCAAGAATCCATTAGTCAGTATTGTTACCACATATGCCTCAGACCATATGAATGAATTCTTACATGTTCTGAGTACACATGTCTATCATAGATCTTGTAACATTGGCCAATACTACATCAGGAAAATTGGACTCAAAAACCCACTTTCATGCAGAACGAAAATTTTATTGGACATGCAGCAATCAAGACATACAAAACAGTTGCACTGGGGAATAACAAATGTTAAACACTACATGCAAAATAGAACATGGTTGCTTTAGGGAAGATACCAGTTAATTAAGCAGTTTGAAGCTGTAGGAGTTGCTAGGAGGAAGGAGAAATGAGAGAAAGAAAGAACTTCAAAAGTACTTTCCCTAATACTCTCTCACTCATACAAACCAGACAAAGAGGGGACAGTTTGGGGAAGCTGCAAAGTAGAGGGAAGATAGTCCCCAAAGGACAGACTTAAGAGATTCAAAAGTTACCTCTCCTTGGTCCCCTTGGACTTGTTAGAAGCTAGGGAGACCTCCTAGTTGGAAGAATGCAAGGAAAGGAGGACAAGCCAAGGTCCTCCAAACCAGAGCCAGGACTTTGAGAAACAGAATAAGCAAACAAGATTCTCTGGCCAAAATCAAATTCTGGGGAGTCTGAAAGGAGTTATTTCAGCTCAGCAAGGGGCCATCAGAAGGAGACAGGCACCTCAATCTCTTGCTTCAAATAGAGTCCATCCCAGAATACTCTCTTTCAGTTTGAATTGCTCTTTAAAACATCTCATGCAGGGAGAAAATGAGCACATCTAAAACAAAGGAACTTCTTCAGACAAAGGGTTTTCTGCATGGATTTCCAGAGACACATTACCCAACATTAGGTTTAACCAAAGGTGGTAATGGCTCAGAGAAGCACTCATGTAAGAAAGACAACGTGGAAGCATTATGTCAACCACCCTTGCCCCAAAGATGACATTTCCTACCAATGTCATTTCCTGTCTGTAATTCATTGTTTGCCAACTGCAGAGCCACATGCTGGAATAGAAAGAACCTTATCTGGGGAGTAATTCTGTATGCAATTGTTTAATCAGGAAACTTAAACAAACTTGATGATGTAGATAATGGAAGTCAGCAGGTGTGCTGGCTACAAGATTTGACCATGAGAGCTCTTTCTAGCTAACCTTTCTGTGTCCTTTGCCAGACCATCAAAAGTGGTTTCATTTTAAGACACAGACATGCACATCTGGGCAGGGATGTTGTATAGATCTCCTATCTCCTAATAGCATGCTGGTCATGTTCGCTGTGGGATTTTGGGACTTGTGGTCCAAAAATTTTTTTCCCCAGCTCTTGATGCCAGGAGACTCAGTCAACCATTCATTGTAGGGGATGGCTAGAAATTGAATAGAGTAATTCCTAACATCAACTTGTTCCTCTCCAAATCTTAAGCTCCCATTGTAAATTATGTCCATGCAGTATGTAATAAATACTCTTTGGGAAAAGATATGCAAGAATTTGGTCTCTCTCTCTTAGACACACACACAGCCAAGATAATTTTCTAGAAAATTGTTGCTGGAGGGGGGGAAGGAGAAAGAAGTTTATGTTCCGTGTAAAAGTATCCCTCTTCAACAGATTCTGATTATTAGTGTTAAATTGAGCTCAGCAAATGAGCACTACTATTGCAATGACCTATGATTTTATAAGCATTCTGAGGCTAAGCTTTAAGATATAATATGCACATAAAAATGTAACATGGAAGATGAAAACGGGGGGAGGATAAATGCCTACTAGTCTCAGGGTATTGCTTCTTCCTGGCACTAAAGTAGTACAAACTCAAATATAGTGCCAGTGGTTGTCCCTTGGCCAGAGGTTTTTTTACCATGTGATGGCACATGGGAAAAAGTCACCATTCTTTGTCATTCTGTATAGCTTCTCACATAGGGACTTGCCTTATACAAACAATTGGTCCATCTAGGTGAGCACTCTTCACACTGCCTGGCAACAGCTCTCCAAGGTTTCAGACAAAGGCCCTTTCTCCACCTTACCGGTTTCCGTCGCCATCCCATCAGAAGTGCGACCTGAATGCTCCCCTCTGCACCCAGCCAGCTGCCTATGGAAGGTTAGCATGAGGGACGCTCCTTCCTTCCACAGTGCAGCTGGCCATTTCCTGTGCTGCACTGGGAAGGAAGCATGTAGATTGTGCTTCTGCTGTTTCCACACAGCCACTGGCAATGGGAGCATCGCACAAGCGGGGGCCATGACCAGATTTTTTTCCAGTAATGGAGTATCCTGCAATCACGATGAGTGGGGACGTGTTGGCAGCAGGACTGCGATGATACCATGCAAAAGCACAACTCGCAGATCAGCAGCAAGATGTCCCCATTGTGGGACAGGGATGTCATGTGGAAATAACTGACTTTTTTTCCACTTGCACATACAGATTCTGATTATTGAGCTGGGACTTTCTGCAGAAGGATCATGTTCTTGTCTACTCACTTATGGAACTCTCTTGAGTTTATTTTTGAATAGTGCTACTCCTCTTCAGCTAAGTAGTTTTGTAGAGTGTCATTGGCTTTATTCCATGGCTATTGGCAGCCAGACCCAAAGTGTTTCACTTTCTACATCAGCCTTCCCCCAGCATGGTGTCCCACAGAGATGGTGGATTATGTTTCTCATAAGCCCCCAGTCAGGTGTCCATCTGGAAAACACCAAGTTGAGAAAGAAAAACTACTCTATACCACTATGGCAGCTCACCAGAAGAGGAAGCCACTAGTTTGCTATCTGCTGCACTTGGGCATGTTAGACCTGGATTATTGGTAACTATCCAAAATGAGCAAGGAATCAGGGACTGTGAGTTTGAGTTTAAAAGCAACCACAGCAAGAGTACAAACCAGGAGACAGGGCCAGAGAACAAGCTAGAGACAACACTAGACGACCAACATAGAAGGTGAGGAGAAGCAACACTGAAGGAGAAGTCACAGCTCAAGTGGTCTGTGTTGGTTGAACATCCCTTCTTCTGGATAAAAAGTCTGCTTATATTATTTCCCACTTAAGAAAACCCAATGGCCAGTCAGCTTGAGTCAGTCAAAGTCAAAAAGTTATTCTCAGAGAGGTTGCCACCATGTGCTTCACCATGTGAGGCAGTGGTTACCAGTTCTTGCCATCACCCTGTTCTGCCTTGATCAGATCCCACCAGGGATACTGTGTCCAGTTCTGGGCCCCACAGATCAGGAAGGATATTGACAAGCTGGAATGTATGCAGAGAAGGGTGACTAAAATGGTAGAAGGCCTGGGAACCATAACCTATGAGGAGTAGCTTAGGGAGTTGGGTATGTTTAGCCTGAGGAAGAGTAGATTAAGAGGTGATAGGATAGCCATGTTTAAATATTTGAAGGAATGTCATGTGGAAGATGGAACAAGCCTGTTTTCTGCTGCTCCAGAGACTAGGACATGGAGCAACTGTCTCAAACTGCAGGAAAAGAGATTCCATCTAAACATTAGGAAGAACTTCCTGGTGGTAAAAGCAGTTTGACAGTGGAATACACTGTCTTCGAGTGTGGTGGATCTTCTTCTTTGGAGGCTTTTAAACAGAGATTGGGTGGCCATCTGTCAAGAATTTTTTTATTGTGTATTCCTTCACGGCACATGGTGGTCTCTTTCAACTCTATGATTCTATACTTCACTAAAATGTGAAGTTCTGCAGTTCCTAATATAGCACAGTGGTTAGCAGTTCTTGGTAGGGACAGTCATGCAACTGTTAGGAGGAGGTACTGAACTCATAGATCAGTAGTTATCAAATAGTGTAAGGAACCAGTAGAGGGTACCCTGTCCTTCAAACATTGGTCTGGACCCTCAACCTGACCAAACCACTTTTTTGTATGAAGAAAAAGTATTATCAGACTGTCCATACCTGTCAGTTTGCTGCCTGATGAGTGTAACAATAAATCTGACTGTTTAGCATCTGTCTTTATGTTCCCAACAGTGCCTGCCCTTGACAACCAGCCTTTTACTCACCCAACTCAGCTGTATCTCCACATCTAGATTGTCAAACTTGGTACTCTGAATTGCAAAACTATGGAATTTTAACACCAGCTGGCAAAAAACTTGCTGGATTAGGAAGTAGATTGCCAGAGTGTTAGGCCCTTTTTGGGGAAAAGGGAAAAGATGAAGGCTGATTCAACTAATGACCATTCCACACTACACTGGTATAGTGCTTGCAACAGCCTATGGAATCCTGAGGTCTGCAGTTGAGGGAGAGACATTTAGAAGGCTCAGCCAGAGAGCTCTTTGGCCTCAGTAAACTACAAAGTTCTACAGGGTGTTGAAAGTGGAATAATAGCACTATAACAGTATAGCGTGGAAAGGCCCTAAGACTAAGTCTCCTTTAGCAGAGTTCACAAGTGGAAGCCTTGAATCTCTTGGGTTTCTCTGAAACTAGTTTTAACAAAGTAAGACAAAGAAGCAGTATACAAATTTCATAGCTTAAAATTTTACTAATTACATTTAAAGGTACACTCAAACATATATACATGCAGTGCCTAAGTCCTGGCTAACCACAGGAAAGTTTCAGGAAGAGGAGCAGCTCAGCAGAGCCTGCACCCACCATCTTGAGGAAAGAGGAAGAAAGAGAGAGAGAAAGAGAGGGAGAAGCCTTTTATGTGTTTTCAAGCACACCTGGAAGATTTTCTGGTCACACGGTGTGGCTGCTTAGCTACATCCCCACAATAGGTAACTGAACAAAAGAGGAAAGTTCTAGAGAGAAGTAGAAGTATGTAAGAAACCTTTACTGTCTAAAGTCCCATTGCTCTAATAGCAAATGGGTGAAGGGAGTTAAAGGAAATGTTTGGTTGGGAAGCATTTTCCAACAAAACCAATGCATACAAATATAGTGGCTCCATTTTAAGAATTTAAAGGGATATCAATCTGTACATTGATAATGTTGTTGGGAAACTGAGAGATTTTTGGTAATGAGACTCTCGATCAGCAGAGTATCTTAGTAATTGCACAAAAACGGAAGTTGAACAGATTACGAGTCCCACTTCTATCACTCCACCCCAAACACACTTAACCTAGCTCAAAATAAACACAAAAAACAATTTGGTTAAAAATATAAAAGAATTTACTCGCAAAATCTTGTGCATAGTCTACACAGGTTCAATTCTTGAAGGTAGGAAGAAAATTAAGCACTCACATGCTTGCTGAAAATAATCCCTGTTATGCTTGCTTTCGGGACAAAAGGCGAAGACAAAAGGAAGGAGTAAATGGCAAGAGAACCTTTTCAAGACCAAAGAATGTGTACGTGCTGGAGGAAGAGGTGTTGACCAAAACAAACAGGAAGTTTTCTCTAGGCTATCTCTCTATGCCTACAATAAACATGCAAACAAACTAGCCAGTTAATTAAGCATGCAAAGGTTGCCACTCCCAACAAATGTGTTTATGTAATGTTTACCTTTACTAGCTAATAGAACTCAACTCAGTTGTGCTAAAACCTTCCACCCAAACTATGTAAAAATGCAACATATCATGCTACAATTGCCATAGCTATAGCTGAGGTCATTAGTTCACATGAGCCAGAACTCTGTCTTCCAACTCCATCAACTCTCCAACAGAATATGCATGTTCTTATCACCTTAACAAATGATGTTTTATTTGAAAATTTTGCAGCAAAGTGGTGATGAAAGTGCCACAAGCAAAGGACACATCTGATTGGTGACAAAAATATTGGGGAAATGCCACCCACTCCCCTCATATGCATTTGAGCACAGTACTAATTTGAGGTGCCAAAATGACAACCAAGGGACCTGAAGCAGGATTGTAGGTTGCCAGAAACAGCATGAAACACATTTTTGGGAACTAGTTTCCAGTTGTGCATAAATAATGTGTTATGCATAAATAATACACACACCATACAGATTTCAGTTAAGAAGCAAAATGATCTGGTGGTACATTTATGTGCTTATTTGCTATACACAGTCATCATTCTCACTGTCAATCATTTAAGGATTTTAGTTTATTATTCTAATTTCAAGACCCATGGAAGCTGACATAACACAACCTCCAAATCAATGATGACCAATTTTGGAAATTTCTGTATGACTGACATACAATTAATATTCTTCTCTGAACTGAGACCTTAAAGTTTGCAAAATAAGCCACATGTTTGTCATGTTGCCAGTGAATCATGATATTTTGGAGTCTTGCGAATGTCAGTAATTGAAAAGTATACATTTCAGAGGTTGGTTAGAAAATCCCAAGAATGTCCACTGTTGCTCAGATTCACTGTCACACATCATACAATGTGACAAATGAAAATGCACTGTGATCCTAGTAAGATATTCCTCCTAGAGGCCTGCAATGACTTGCCTGATTTCTATATTAGTTTAGGACAGAGCTTTGTTGATGCATTCTTTGTCTATGTTTGCAAAGTGACAGGAATAAAATAATGAGTAGATCATTAACTGATAACAAGCAGCTTCTGTGACTTCCCAAATATATACTGGTTTCTGACAAAACATGTATTAGAGAAGACATATGTCACTATGAGTGAGATCTAGAAGTTACCAGCCGATTTCATAGATGCATAAAGTGAAGGGCTGATCATCTCTCCAGGTTCCTGTAGAATGTCTAAAATGCTTCCATCAGGGCAATTTATACCTCATAACACATTCCAAGGGCCATGAATGAAAGTCACAATCCCACCTAGGTCCAACTTTGGTGCTATGAAACCAGTCTCCTGCTTGGTAGGGAGTATCTATGGCAGGTTAAATTTAGATTAATGTTCAAAGCTGCCTAAATTTATAACAGTTAGATTTAGGCTGATGTACAGGGCTGCCTAGCAAAAAGCAGTCTTAGGGAACTGCAAGTGTAATCTATGATTTAGGAGGGCATATTTTGCTTTAAAGATTAGCTGTGGCGTATCTTGAGGCCCCTCACAAAGCTCTTGCTCTTCTTTATAGCCTGAAACAAAAAGAAGTCAGAAGCACAGCCCTTCTTAATTGTGCATCTACATGCCTCACCAACTTAATTATGCCTTCACATGTCTCACCTTTTCTCCAAGCGTAAATACATCATAAAGTAACTTCAGGGTGGTCAGGTTAGAGAGCAGGACTCTCTAGTTAGCTTGAGCAAGAAGATCAAGACAGGGCCATTGGATGAAATATTGGAACCCCTCAGATTAACTTCCTTTTCTGTTGCCTTCCTTCATTGTTGCTCCTCCTCTGTCTCTCTGACTTTTTCCCCCCTCCTTCTGCCTTAGGAAAGACCTTGATTTGGAGATGTTTGATTCTCAATATTTTAATGTTGTTAGTCCTGTTAAACTTCATAGGACTTGCTTCTGAAGAAACATGCGTAGAAATGATTGCCCTGTTGGTCTCCTTTGTCCTGTTGATCTGTTATTAATGCTGTCATTATTTTTATCATAATAGCATTTATTATCATAATATTATTTCGGACCACCATTAATGTATTAATGCAAGGTCAAGTCCTCTGAGAAGTCCAACTGTGCTGAAGATTGAGGAAGTCTATGTCTACCCAGCTCAATGTGTGTAGTCTCAAATTCCACAGATAAATACAGTTCTCCTTTCACATTCACGGGTTTGATGTTCATGAGTTTGATTATTTGTGAGCGGTTGTGCGTCCCCCCATTCTCCTCCTCCCATTCCCATGCCTTTTGACCCAGTGCAAAGAACTTGCACAGAGGCAAAACGGAAAGGAATGGGTGGTGGGAAAAACTTGCATGAGCCTTCCTTTCCCCCCTCTGGAGCTCTCTCCTTTCCCTTCCCATGCAAAACAGAAGGGAAAGGAGTGAAGGAAAGCTCACATGATCTTGCTTTCTCTCCTTCTGGAGCTCCCTCTTTCTCCTTCCAGTGCAAAACAGAAGGGGAAGGGGGGGTGGGGGAAGCTCACGTGAGCCTTCCTTTCCTCCCTCTGGAACTCCCCCTGCTGTCCCTATGCATTTTGCCCTGGTGCAGAGAACTCGTGCTGAGGTGAAACGGAAAGGAATGGCAGTGGGGGGAAGGCTCGTGCGAGTTCTCAGCGCCAGGGCAAAATGCATAGGAATGGCAGGGGGAGCTCTGGAAGGGGAAAGGAAGGCTGATGTGAGCCTTCCACCACCCCCCATTCCCTTCCCTTTTGTGTGGGAATGGGAAGGGGGGAGCCACAGAAGGGATTGGGAGGGAGAGTGGGGGGATTATTAGCGGTTTTTCTACTTTTGTGAGAATTCTGAGTCCTGAACCCTAGCAAAAGTGGAGGAACAACTGTAGCAAACTGTTCAACCAATAAACCAATTAATCAATAAAAACATGTAACAGATAAGCCCTTTCCATAGCTTACCGGATCCCAGCAATGTCCCACGGGGATCTCAGTAGAGCCTCTCCCAGGAGGGGAGCACAACAGGAATACTCCCCCCTCCATCGGCTACCTCCGTGAATGGAGGAAGCGGATGGTACCGCCTCTTCCTTGCGCAGTGCGGCTGGGCACAGTCCCAGGCTGCACTGGGGCAGGAAGTGCAGTCATTGCGCGTCCAGGACCTCCACACCTAAGATAAGTGTGGGAGGGCGGCAGGAAGACTGCACAATCGCCAGTCATTGACAGGTAAAACATGTCAATGATTTACTACACGATCACACCACCTGGGGACAGGAGAATGATGGAAACCAGATGACGTCGTGCATAAGCGTTGTCTGGGACCTGTCCGTCTCCCATCCCCTATGCAGGATGGTGATGTCCTGCAGAAAGGGACATAATGTTCCAGGACTTGACTGATCCCTATAACTACTTTATTGACCACAAAAAATAATAATTTTATTTGTAAAGTTTCAGTGGATTTGAAATTAGGCAATCAGAAATGACCTCATTCCAGCAAATGAATGTGATTCATAAGAACTGTAACTATCCAACTTATCAATATCCCTTTTGAACTGTGGTGTCCCAAACTGGGCACAGTATTCCAACTGAGGTCTGACCAAAGCAGAATAGAGTGGCACTAGTACTTCCCTCAACCTGGACACTATACTTCCATTGATACCGCCTAATATTGCATTGGCTTTTTTAACTGCTGCATCATGCTGTTGACTCTTGTTTAACCCATGGTCTGCTATTACTTGTTATTTATTTAAATTGTATTTATCCTACCCTTCAGACAAAAAAGATTCCAGAGTAGCTTAAATACAATTGATAAAATAAGAAGGCTAACACTTAAGGATTTCAAGATGCTGCATGGGCTTTCTACCTCCTCTGTCTCTCTTTTTCTCTCTCCCTCTTCATTACCCTCTTTTCCTTATCCACATACGGACATGCACACGTATCTCTGTTTATCCATTAATTTCTAAGATTTACTCATAGTTTCTAGCTCTAAGGGTGGCATATGATTAAAAAAATAAACCTCCTAATCCACATAAAATCGAAACAACAGAATAAAGCATTTACTTCAAAGCAGCAATCTAGTTAAATGTTGTGCAGACTATGAACAGGTTTTTCTATCTATCAAGCATATCATGTAGGTTGTGCTTAAAAGCCCAGCCTCACAACAGAACTAGACAATTTAAAAGGTTTAAGAATAAAAAGGTATTTTCCTGGTGTGATAATAATATAAGCATCGGATGGCGCTCTCAAGGGAATATGCATGACTGAGATGGTCATTATTAAGAGGTACCCACTGAGGTACCCACTGTACCTCAGCAGAAAAAGCCACTTGGAGTATGGCTTCTGATGGTGATCTCAGGTAGGAATATATGACAAGAGGTGTTCTTCAGATACTGTCATGAAAAGGTTTTGTAAGTTATAGCAGAACTTTGAATTGGGCTCTGAAACAAATGGTTAGATCCCTGGCACTTTACCTTGGCCTCCAAAAATTCTGGTACAAAGGAAAGTTTGCTCAGGGACAACTTTTTGGTTGCTATCTCTGAGCCTAATTCTTTCTCCCAATGTTCAGAATCAATTCAGGGTTGACATGACTGTGGTGGGGATTCAACTAAGATGTTTATGAGTTCATTCCTCACACTCCAGTGATTATTTTGCTATGGGAGGAAGAAAATCGCAAAGGATACAGGTCTCCTTTGCTTTTTTCTCCTATCTCCCTCTTCCAATGGCAATTTTCTGCTAGTAGTGAACCAGCATCACTGAGTTCAATGCCCAAGAACAAAATATGGGGCATGTTCCCAATTTTTCTAGCTTCCAAGCATTTCTAGTTTTGTTTCTCTTTGGACTGAAATTTGGCTTTGAATATACTATGGCAGGGATTTTATTTTGATTATTTCACCTCTAAATGAACCCCTTCCAGAAAACACCAGTGATTAATTCTCTGGGAGCTCCAGATGCTATTACATTAACTCTTGACAAACATTTAACAAAATATGGTTACAGAAAGTAGAGCAAGATTTAATGTATGAAAGAAATTAGCTACCCTAAAAGCCACTAGAATCATTGAGCTGCCACATGATTTAGTAGAGTTTTAGATTACCACTGCAGCTGTATGTTCTACCCTAGAGATGGAGGCTGGCCTACACAACAAATTTAGAAATTATGAAGCTGTCGAAAGCATACACATTTCTATTTCTCATGAAGGTTCTTGTTGCTAAATAGGTTGCTGATTCAAGATCCAGCTGGGATTCCTTTTCCTTTAAACATCTGAAATAAAGGTAGAACATGGCAGTCCCAGTTCCAATGACTAAAGTAATACCGATTGAGTTATTATGTTGTCCAGTCACTCAGGCCCTCTGCTGTGTTTGAAACATTGGCTCTGACTTTTGGCAAGCAAGGGAGGAAGTGAACAGCTTGATGGCTGAAGAGAATAAAGGTCTAATATATACTTGAATAGAAATGAATTCCTGCAAATAGAGGGGAAAAAATTGAATATCTGTGCCATAAGGCCTATAACCTTCCAGCACCCCAAAGGAATGTCCAATAGGATTGCCAGATTTCAGGCTCAGCGCCAAGCCAGTTTTCATGGGTCATCTCCAAGGTGCAAATTCTCCAGTTTTGGTGGGCTCAGCTCCAGGCAAGAGGAAAGGACTGTGAACAAATCTCCACCTTAACTGTTAAAGCAGCAGCTTGCTAGTATTTCCAAGGCTTAATCAATTTCTTGCTTAAATTTGCAAAGATGTTCCAGAAAGTCTATGAATTTGCATAGTTAGTTTCCACTTTCCTTCCCACTCACTGTAGCACCAAAGTTTACCCTTCATTCTGCTCTGCTTCCACTTTCTGGCTAGAAGCAAATAGACCAGATGAAATGTTCTTTATTTTAGAACAGTGAGAAGGAATAATCATTTCACTTTGCTCTGGGAACAGCTCCTGTAGCTAAAATTTCTGTCTTAATTTCCAAACAGGAAAATATGTTCTCCGTGTATTTGAATGACAAGCTATAAGCAACTGCGGTTGGTACTTAATGCATAACACTGAATGACACTACCAGAAGTTATCCCAAGGTCTTAGGTTTTGGCCCTAATGCTGAGGCTTATTTAATACCACTAAAATTGTGAGTCCTCCACTTGGCTTTCATTGTACCCAAAACACTGGGTGAATTAAGGGTGTGGACTGACCACAAGAAGTTATTTCCATCTTGACTCAGTAATTTGGAAAACATCTCAGCTCAGATGTGACTGTTTCAGCTGCCACTTGAGCCTATTTAGACAGAAATCTGAACCCTGATTTGGAAATTCAAATGTTTGCACATTTCATTGACTATTATTAGAAATCAGTAAAAGGCTCTATGGCTCCCCCCCCCCCCGTTTTTCAAAGTAAAATGAATATTTTAGGCACAGTAAGTTCCCTAGCAAGGAGGTTATGGCTCTCCATTTTCAGATAGAGAGATATGGGGATGTTTGTACCATGTGCCTTCATTGTTTGATTTTCTTAAAAAAAAAATTAAAATTGCCAATAACTTTAAAAAAAAAAACTCCTCACCAAATGGGAACCACATGTTGAGGATTGTTGTTGTTTGCTGTTATGTGTCTTCAAGTCAACTTCATCTTATGGCAACCTTACCAAAGGGTTTTCTTGGCAAGATTCATTCAGACAAGGTTGGCCGTTGCCTTCCTCTGGAGGCATAAATGCATTGCAGATGCATTCATTCCCCTATATTTTATGCATAAATAAATGCATAAATAATGCATTTGTTCCTCTTTATTTTTTGTGGGCAAGTGTTATTCAAACAGAATACAGCATAAAGATGATTGAGAAACCTGAAACTTGAAATTTCAAAGAGGCGGGCAAAGTGTTCTTTGTCTCTCTGTGTGTGAGTGTAGGTGTTTTTGAAGGGTGTATATATTATTTCCCCTTACCCTCCTTCATGTTTTTTTTTTTTTTTGCTCTGTATGAAAATGGCATATATCATAGAATTGTCCCTGGGAATGGAGCAAAATATCAGAAGGATAGGTCAAGGGGCTAGGCAGTTCTGATAAATGAAAATCAATTTAAGCCATTTGCCTGTCTGTTTTTCACTCAGACACAAAAGTAGAGTAGGACCAAAACTGATGATGTGATTGATATGGAGCATACAGTGAGTTAGACAGTGAGTATATCTACATGGCATGGCTATAGCACTTTAATTGTCGTAGCTCTGTCCTATGGAATCCTGAAATTTATAGTTTTGTAAGGTATTAATTAATTAATTAATTATTAAAATATTTACACCCTGCCCTGTTTCAGGTGTTCTCAGGGTGGCTTACAAACAATATTAAGACAGGTTAAGCAGGTTAAAAACAGCAAGAAAGTATAAATAAGCTAAAACTGTATTAAACCACGCAATGAGTTAAAAACAGATTTTAATTTTTTAAAAAAGTTTATAGAAATATAAATATAACAATCTTTGGGCTGCATTAACGAGGCCTAAAAGACCTTGATGAGTAGCCAGCTTTTAATTTGGCACCTGAATGACAAGAATGTTGGTACTAATTGGGCCCCCAGAGGGAGGGCATCCCACAGTTGGGGTGCCATGGTTGAGAAGGCCTTCTCTCATGTTCCAACACAGTGTATTGCCCATCCTGGTGGGATATGAAGGGCAGCCTCCTCAGCAGATCTTAATCCTCAGGTGGGCATATATGAAGAGAGGTGCTCCCTCGAGTATAAAGGTCTCAAGACATTTAAGGCTTTAAATGCCATCACAAACACCTTGAATTCAGACTGGAAACATATTGGTAGCCAGTGCAATTCTTTTCAGACTGGCATTACATGCTGTCTATATGATATTACAGTCAGCAGTTGAGCTGCAGCATTTTTCACTAGCTGTAGCTTCCAAGTCTTCTTCAAGGGAAGCTTCATGTACAGCGCACTACGGTAGTCTAATCAGGAGGTTACCAGTGCATGGATTACTGTTGTTAGGTTATCTCTGACCAAGAAAGGCCACAACTGGCAAACCAGGAAAAGCTTGTGCCCAGCACCCCTAGCCATGGAGTCTACTTGGGCTTCTAGTAACAGGGATGGATCTAGAAGCACTCCCAAGCTATGCACCTGCTCCTTCAGAAGGAGTGCAACCCCACCCAGAGCAGGCTGTTTACCCAGTCCCTGGACCTGACAACTGCCGATCCACAGAGCTTCCATCTTATCAGGATTCACCTTCAGTTTACTGGCCATCATCCAGTCCATTACAGCATCCAGGCACTGGTCCAGTACCTGCTCAACACCAATGGACTCTGGTGATATGGAGTAACAGAGCTGGGTGTCACCAAAATACTGATGGCACCCCAATTCCAAATCCCCTTATGATCTCCCCTTATGACTTAGAATTTGGATACTTAGAATTATCTGCTTACAGAGCAGTGGTGACAGTTCATGTGACAGTGCAAATGCTCCATAAGCAGAATTCCAAACGTGTTACCAAACAACAAATTCCAGGATTTTGTAAGATGGAGCCACAGTAGTTAAAGTCTGGCTTAAAGGAAACAAATCCAAAGAATGGAGAGGAGAACTCTGGAAGCTGAACATTAACTCATAGCATCTGGACATCAGCATGCACAGGAAGAAACACAGCTCATCTGAGCAGTCTTCCCACTATGTCATCATGAATTCTATTTATATTTACATTACAGCAATTGTTGCTAAGTTGACATCGAATAATATCAATGAGCATAGCGAGCATTAGAAAAATTTGTCTCCTCTAGACCAGATCCCACAGCATCTTGGAAGCTAAGCAAGGTCAGCCCTGGTTTGTACTTGGATGGGACACTGCCAATAAATACCAGGTGCTGTAGGATATTTTCAGAGGAAGGAACTGGCACAACCACCTTTGAGTATTCCATGCCCAAGAAAACCCTATGAAATTAATTGGGTTGCCATAAGTCAACAGGAGACTTGAAGGCACATACATACATACATACATAATCACCTTTTCTATGTCCTCTTTTACAGTGAGGAATCCTCCTTTCTTGGATCATACACCAGCAGCCACTCTAGTTCTGCAAGAAGCCCTGGAATACTGAATTACTGGGAGGGGATGGAAAGATGAGGGACATCCTTAAACATGTGGCTCACATGCCTGAAGGTCAAAACTTCTTGGACACAGGTTTGGGGTTTTATTTCTGAAAGATCTAGCCAGACTCTTCACTTTTATGGAGCATTGTTGTTACTATCTGTATTTTGCAGAAACAATGAAGACCTGAATTGGGGAAAAAAAACACCTTGATATCTTTCTGACTAGCAGCAGCAAGGATAGAAATTGCTCACCAGTGGAGACACTGGAATGAACTATCATGCTGCAAATGGTTAGACAGAGCGCAGCAAATAGCCTTACGTGAAAACCTGACCTGCAATTGGAAAATGTTATCTAATAAAGAGAACAATTTCATTGAAACTTGATATTCTTTTATTGCTTTAGCGAAGAAGAACACTTCCCTATTTAAACCACCATTGCATACAAGCAAGTTCTGGCTCAGCGCTTTTTGAACAATATAGCTGGACTGTTGAGTCACATAACCATCTGTGTGAATTACCCAATAGATCTAAGCATTGCAATGCTCTTGAGATTTGATAGCTTTCAGTGTACCAATTGTGATTTGTTGTTCTGCCATTATTGTTACAGTCTGCCTTCCATATTTGCAGGTTTGACTTTCACAGATGTGATTATTTGTGGGTTTCTTCAACCCCTGCCCCTTGTCACCTCAGGCGCTTCCTTTCCGAGGGAACCTTCCCTCTGGTGGCTCCAATGAGGTCACACAGTCCTTTATAAACCTGCCTTGGGTCTTCCTCTTCCTCCTCTTCTATCATCCTCTGCCTGGCTAACTAAGGATGGCTTACAGCCCAATTTCTCAGTACCATGAACCTTCTCATGATGCCTCCTCACACCAAGGAAGGAGATGGGAGAAAGCGAAGAAGTATAGGACCACAATGCTGACCTCTCCTCTTCCCTCTCCTTTCCCTGACCTGGTTTGGACCTTGGGTGCTCATTCCCCCTCCCCAGGCCTCAGCCCCCTTCCCACAAACACAAACACATATTTGGATGTTTACCATTTTTTCACTTTTGTAAGGGTCCTGTGCCCCAACCCTAGAGAATGTGGAGGGCCAACTGTATTGTCATACATGTCTTCTCTGGAAAACTTAATTTTTTTTTAAAAAAAAAAAAGAACAGGGTACTCCTAAACAAATGTCCATCTTAGTAATGACAAAACTGGATGCCTGAACAAATTTTGCAAGAAACAGCAGACAAACCAGCTGCCAGTTAAAATCAAACAAGAATGAATCAGAGAGAGAGAGAGAGAGAGAGAGAGAGAGAGAGAGAGAGAGAGACTGGAAAGAATGGCAAGGCAGTGGAATGTATTCCTCTATGCAGAGTCACATAGCACAACCACATTTCACAGCTTCGTGCCATGGTTACAGGCCTAATAAGGCTCCCTGTTGCCAGGCGATGCCTTCATTTGATTTTTATATTGTTAGCTCCTATTGTAGTACTGCTCTTGGCATCTCTTGCTGAAAATTAAGGTGGGAGGTTTTACAGCATGTTTAGAATGAAGATTGCACCATTGTGACAGGAAGGTGATCCACTGAGTTTTGACTTAATGAAAATTTGGCTTTGTGAGATTCTGAAAAGAATAAAAATTGCTTTACCTATCCCAGGGCAGGCTTCACAGATATAAGTTGTGACTGCTGAACTGAAACTAATATTGATAACCTCCACTGAAGCCCACAGTCTCTTTCCGAACCTTTTCCTCAGAATAGTCTCCCACTAACCCTTCATTTATTATTTGATTCTGAGTGCCTTTTCAAGCAATTTCACATCAGCAAAACAAGTTTCTTTAACTAGTCTGAAACCCACTTAAGAATGTACCCACTAAAAGAGGGCAAATAAAAAACTTCAGTAACCAACAACAGAGGCATCAGACCTCAGAAAACTTAATATTTTTAAAAAACTACATGTCTTAGAATCCCCCAGCCAGCACAGCCATTGGGAGTTCTGGGAGCTATAGTCCATAAAACTAACATTCACAAGTTCTTTGTAGCATATATGATCGTTTTTTCTGTAAAAAGCCAATGGATTTTTTTAATGCTGGTTAAAATAGTGACAGTTGGAGATAGTGACATATGCTTTGAAAGACAGAGGCCAACACTGAGAAGGCCATGTATCTCCTGTCTGCCAAACTTGCAGATCTCAATGGTAAGCCAGTGAGTAGGTTCTTCAACAGTGATCTTAGCAGATGGACAAATTCATAAGAATGCATATAGTCCTTCAACTAATTTGGATACCTGTTTGTTTCTAAAGCTTTAAAGTCAAAATCAGCACAGGTGCTCGAGGAGCGTCTTACACAGACTGATACAATATGACTCAACTGTCCACTCTCGAAAAGGGCTTGTGCAGTCATATTTTACACTACCCAATATTTCTGAGTCATTGTCAAAGGAGGCCGCACATAAAACTTATCACAGTACAGTCCTCCCTCCCCATTAATGGGTTTGACCTTCATGAACTTTTCACAAGGTGCCCACTTGCGTCCCCCATTCTCCCCCTCCCTTTCCCCTGCCTTTTGCTCCAGCACATGTGTCTTCCTTCCATGGACCTGGGCAAAAGGCAAGTGAATGGCAGGGGGCAGCCCCACACGCATAGCTTCCCCTGTTGTGTTGCTGCCCCCTCCCCTCCCTAGAAGGCAGTGTGCCCAGCAAAACACAAGTGAGTGGAGGTGAAAGGCGCATGTATATGTCTTCTCCGGGTGCATGGCTTCCCCGGGTAAATTTGACTCAGGCATGCTGCCTTCCAGGCACCCGGGCAAAACATAAGTGAATGAGGGGAGGGAAGGCATGTGTACATGCCTTCTCTGGATGTGTAGCTGCCCCCTCCCATTGACTTGTCTACTGCCTGGGCGCCTGGAAGGAAGGCAGCACATTGAGGCAAAATGCAAGCAAATGGGGGGGGGGGAGCCCTGGAAAGGAATGGGAAAGGGAACACTCACTTGGGCAGGGGTATGTTATTCTCTTTTTTTTACTTTTGTGCAGATTTTGTACCCCAACCCCTTGTGAAAGTTGAGCAGTCACTGTAGTGTAGTCCACTGTAGTCCAATCTAGACATAACTAAATGTACACATGCCTTTCTTCAGATTCATTGCTTTCTCTGCCCTATTGGGATAGAATATGATGGGTCAGAATACTGTCTTTGGGCTTTTTCCACCTTGCTTTCTGTCAGCTTTGTGGCCCTTCACATCCACCCAAACCTTCTTTCCAGAAAGCTCCATCTAGTTTTAGTTCCAGTCAAATTGACAGCTAATCCCTTCCACAGATCTAGAAATTTGAATTTTTCATTGCTGATTCTTCTTTTCTCTGAGTAGTTGGGATGTTCTGGATGCTGTAACAGCTTTGCCGAACAGTGTTAGGGCCATAATCACAAATATACCATAATATAGATCATTACACTTGAATTACAGGACAGCCTTGCAAAAAGGATTTGCATGCAAATAGCCCCAGGTTCTAACTCCTTGGGAAACTAGGAAATATCTCTGGACGGCTGCTGCTGGTCAGTGTAAGTAATACTGAAAATAGTTGGACTAAGGACCAGCTCTCTGTCAGACAACCTCCTGTAGCTGTCATTTCAAAAATACCTACAACTTTTTCCTCCTCTCTTTCTTTTTATAGGTTTACTCACTAGAAGTATTTCTGCCACAAACAGAAGAGTCAGTGTATGCAACAAAATAGCAGGATTTATAAACACAAAGAAAAAACATTACAAATTAATTCTCAATTGATGTAAAATCTAGGGAGGAATCATCCCACCCCACTTTTTTTAAATTCTAAAATGGTTCCTCTTGAGTTACTCCAAATACCGAGGGCTGTTCAAGAAACTCTGTCTTATGCCTAGTTATGGCAACCCATCCCAAAGTGTATTTGCATAAAGATACAAGTTTTCAGATGGACAGTGCTATCAGACTATTAACAATGACGAGCGTATGAAAGTTAAGGGCCAGGCGTGAAGGTTGAAAGTATTTCTCTCCTTTCCCATGGGTAAGATGTGAAATTTACTTTTCACTCTGCAGCCAGCGTCTGCATATCACACGAGCTATTTGCATAAAGAACGGAGCCAGAGGTTTCCAAAGTGTTGTTCAGAGAATTACAGAGTCAAATTAACTGCTGTTTGTTTTCACCATACCAAGAAGGGGAGAGAAGGAGAGCTGCGACGGAGGGGGGGAGAGCGAGAGCTGTCCATTTTCCTGCCAATTTCATTAACTAAAACAAATCACAGCTGGAAAAGAGAAAAAAGAACAGAAATGTCATTTGCTGACATTGTCATTCCCGGCTGCCCAGTAAATAAATGTAACATCTATTTGTCACCATGGAAACACCCTCTGTGGTCCAAAGGATGCAAAACAGAAGTGCCTGCAAAGCCCAGAAACCCAAGGCAATGAAATACAAAGCCAAGTATTTGTTAATGTTCCAAATCTTCCTCAAGTGTTGAGGTTATTGTATTTTACATTTTAGAAAGTCTAGAACTAAAGTTGTGTTTCATCATCATCAAATTCTCACTCACTTCTCCCTCTATTCGAACGATGTTTTAATATAGATGTATAGTTGAAGACACTGATGTTTTTACCACTACTACTCCCAGATGAGATTTATATCAATCTGAGATGCTTCCACAGACAATTCAACATTTCTCATATAGGCAGGCCTAGATTATTTTTGCACAGGTTTCTAACTCAGAAATACCAGAAAGTTGTGCTCAGTAAATTATAGACAAGTTGCCTTTTTTGGCCTGCAACTTCCAGAATCCTAAGTTTCTAGGAGTTGTTGTCCACAGAAGTAACTTTTCCATGTTTGGGTGCTGGCTGCAGCTGTTTTAGAAAGGATCCCTGTACAAAGTGCTGTCAGGAGGCTATCCATTTTGTTTTTCTCTTCTTCTGTATACGATCAGCACAATGTCTCAGAGGCAGAACCTATGGGAAGCTACTGTTCCATCTCTTTATTCTTGTCCTGGCTGCTTAGGAATGGACAAATCTATCAATTTTGGCCTTTCATTTCTTTGCTCCTCAATTCATTCTGCTCTATTTCTGCACCAATTTGAAACAAAGACACAAAAAGCTAAGAATGAAAACATTTGCCTTAAAATGATAGTTTTATGCATGCAGTTTGGCCAAATTGTATGCATTTTTTGCAAGCACTTCTCTTTAATATAAACCTTTTTTCAACATGATTAAGTATATATTTCCACATTTATGTATATACTTTTTCTCTGGTGCTCACACTTCAGTATACGCTTTTCATCTAGAGAATAAGATCACAAAATTCTGAGAAGTATGAATATCAATGAATAACCACAGCCCACTTCACATCGTGATTTGGGAAGTGCAAGTTCGATTTTTTTTCTTCTCAAAACAAACTCAAATGAAATTATTCCCATCACTCTTTCTGGCAGAAAAGGCAAAGGTGTGGAAGTGTGAAAAGGAGCATGATCAAGAAGCTCCAAAGAACAAGGATGGAAATCTTTGTTTATTTCATCCTTGCATGCAATTATGGATAATTCGACATTTTTCTCCCCACTGTGAAACAATCCTCAAAAATCAGTTGCAGTCAGGACTCACTTTGCACACAGAATCCTATTTCCCAAAAACATGATTTTCTATGCTAAAGATTTATTTTTTAGTAGAAAAAGGTGGAGGTGTTACACAGGGATGGTAAATCTGTTTTCTAATTCCGAATGGATGTTTAGAACAATAAATAGTTTTTTGTCCCTGAAATGACAGTAAACTGCGCAGATTCTCATGAAAACTGTACAGCTTGCCTAGTAAACTGCATAGTTTTCTGGAAACTGTACAGATTTCAGCATCAAAACTCAAAACTCTGAAGGAAAAAAAAAGGAAATTACGCAACATTCAAACTGGCAAAGACTGCAACCATTATGCCAAACCCTATACTGCATTGTATGAGTGTGCCATTTAGTTTTGAATTTTGTGCACTGTTCTCAGGTACACAGAAAAGATAGAGATGGAGAGAAAAGGAAGGAGAATATATTTATCTACAGAAAACCAAGTTTCATGTGCAGACAACCATATTTTTTTTCTGGGCAAAAAAAGTCCCACATTCGGCCATGGACAAATTTTGCAAATAAAATAGCACATTTTGCAAAGAAAAAGAATTGTGCTGTGCTCCAAGAGTAGGAAAACCCCTTTTTCTTTAGGGATTTGAGGACAGATTAATATGTTTTACAACCCTACCAAAGACTGAGCAGGACACACAAACCCCTACAAGAGTGGGGGGTCAGCAGGTGCTCAGCCATGCTTCCTTCCAAAGCTGGCCCTGCTGTTTACCCATCTGCATTCCATTGCATACATTTTCCAGGCAGCAGAAAGAACAATGTTCCTCTTTCCATATCGCTTTAACATTCAGACAGGCCAAATGCCAGCAATTCCCACACTTTTGCTAAGTGGTTTTCGCTCAAGTTCCACATATTGTTATCAGGCTGACTTAGGAACAAAACTTTCTTAAACCCTTTTTCCTGCCCTTGTTCCAGTATACAGAAATGATGGCTGTCTGGCAACTCATCCATTCAGATTTTACAATCCACCCTGTACTGATCATTTGGAAATCTCCAAACTGTATTGTATTGTGCTATTTCAGCTAAACAGCAGCCAAGCAGTTTGGACAACAGTGAGTTAGTTACTGCAAAGTAGATTGCAATGGAGAAAGGCACTCACTCTGGCAGTACTGCAGGTTTCAAACCTGGAGACAGAAAATGCTGAGAAAGCACACGTGTTTCTGTTGCCTGACATCTGGGAGCAATATTTTTCTCTACCAAAAAAAGTGGGACACATACATAGCACCCTTACAGCCTTTACAAACAATTGCACAGTCAGTCAACTGGCACTGGCTCTAGTACTAGTTTTCATAAGGGTCAAAGTTCAATAGAGAAGTAGCACTTGCGGGTGGCTGCCGTTTTCCTCCTCGCAGCTAAGCAGGGGTTCTTGATAAGTAACTTCCAGGGTCCTTCCAGTCCAAAGGTGCTTAGCTGCACAATGGCTGACCATCCCTGTAGCAGTCATCAAAGAAGTAATCTGCTCTCTGGTCCCTCTGGTTCACTCGGGCGAATAACGATGGATTCTGGCATTCATCCTCCCTTAGGTTCTTGCATTTCTTGTTGGGTTGATTTGACTCAATATGCAGATTTGGACCTAAATTACTCACTGTTTAATCACATTATCATAATGTAGGATTGGGTGGTAGTTGCAGCATTGGGCTTGATCTATTTTAAGGGGAAATGGCCCTGCATGTACATCTTGTCTGCTTTTGTGATTCCCATAAGGGATCATGGGGGTGAAAGCATTAAAGGGGATGCCCAAATCAGGTGCTATCCTTGCCTCACTCTGACACAGCACAGGAAAGCCTGGCATTAGGGATACCCCCGTGCTTCCTGTCTAATGCCATTTTGTGGGTCTCCCCAATACACCGGGTAAGGTAGCAAGTCCATCAGTTGCCCCACAGTTTAAATGGTGCCTTGGATCCACTGCCCTAACAGCTGTAACCCAAAAAGTTGTGTTTCAGCTCCAACAAAGGGTTTGTTGAATGTGCTTTCTAGTTTACTGTTTGGCACTGGCAAACACCCATTTTCCACTCTTTCAGGATTTTTTTTTCTCATTCCTCTTTGCAGCCATTATTTGTTCAGTTGACAACTGCTTCTATGCCGTAATTTTCTTCACTGTGTGATCCCAGCCAGTCATGGATCATGTATTGAACATGCTGAACTCATGATGCTACATAGCCAATAGATTTTTGGTTGTGTGCCATCACTACTAGTAAAAGAAGAAGCCCTCCTGTCCAGCTTCTCTGGCTACCAGTCTGTTTCTGGACACAAGTGCTGGTTCTGACCTATAAAGCCCTATGCAGCTTGGGTCCAGGTTTTCTGAAGGAACACATAATCTGATTATTGCTGAGATCTGCAGGAGAGTTCTTCCTCAGTCTGTGAAAGGACCTTGGTGGCTGCTCTAGAACTCCCTTCTCAGGGAGACTGAACTGCTCCCTCCATGATGTCCTTCTAGCAGCAAGTCAATACCTTTCCTTGCTTTGAGAGGCCGTTGGGAACTGTTTGTGAGAAAGGGTTTTTACTAATTGTGCCGTACTGCTATTACCGTTTACTTTTTAAGGGATACATTTTTTAAAAAATTATTCGGAGTTTACCTATATTTTAACTTTTTGTATGATGACACCTTTTAACTGTAGCTGTTCTATTTTTTAAAGTCTCCTCGAGTTCCAAGGCTGGCAAAAACACGGGGGAAAGTTGATGAAGATTGATATGATGGTGATTCTCAAGATTATGGTGGAAAGAGGAAAGAAGACATGGGGGAAAGCCAGCTGGGAAATCATGAAAAGGAGGAAGAAGAAGCATAGGAGAAGAGAAGAGAGTGATTCTCGGATATACGAAGTATGGTGGTGCTGGTGGGGAATCAGCTGCTGTGCTCAGTGCCTGTAGACTTATGGTGACCCCATGAATTTCATAGGGTTTTCTTGGGCAAGGAAATATAGTTTACAGCACCCGGTATTCACTGGCAGTTTCCCATCCAAGTATAAACCAGAGCTGACTCTACTTAGCTTCCAAAATCAGAGAAGATCTGGTGCCTTTAGGGTATTTAATTTACCAGTCAAAAAATTAGCTGTCAGCCTCTCATCCAAATGTATTGCCCTGCATATTTTTTTTAAAAAATCAAAACACATTTGAAATTTTACAATTTCTTTAAGATATAATCTTACTTTACTTGCTTCATAGTGAGGCAGCCTCACTGTGGGGTGTGTGTGTGTGTGTGTGTGTGTGTGTGTGTGTGTGTGTGAACTAAGGGAAGACAAAGCCATTAAAAAAAAGTATGTGAGTAAATATGTAAAAGAATGTTTAGAATATGGGAAAGCTACCATACCATGACACTCAAGAAAATAATGAGGTTCTATTGCTAGCAATTTCTTTTTGATCATTCCCATTAAACGGCGATTATGATGAAGCTGACCAGATTTTGCGTACATATGTGTGTTTGTGTAT
This sequence comes from Cyclura pinguis, assembly GCA_030412105.1. NCBI lineage: Eukaryota > Metazoa > Chordata > Lepidosauria > Squamata > Iguanidae > Cyclura > Cyclura pinguis. The sequence goes on along the minus strand of CM059604.1, from coordinate 34,324,161 downwards.
GTGTTTATGAAGTGAAGGGAGGAATATTAAGACTGATTCAGTAACTGCCCATTCTTACACGTTTGCTCAGAAGTAAGTTCCACTACATGAAATAAATAAGTGTCCTTAGGACTACGGAATAGTCTTTATTATTATTATTTATGAACCTATTTGTTGCTTCAAGCCATTTTCCTCCAAACATAATTGCTTCCTCGGACTGTTTTCTTATGTTGATCAAAACATGTATTTTTGGAGATTAAGCCATTTGTACTTGTGCAAATGTGAGCAATAACTCAAGTAAAGTAAGCATTCAGAGTAAATGAACACTCTATTTAGTTCAGAGGTAAACCTATTAGAGTCACTGGGCACAAAATTTTGCCAGTCATGTAGTAGCAGTGAAACTGATCAAATGAAGACATCTTCCATTCATTCATTTATATTGGTGCAATAAGGATAAAATGAAATTACTTTAAACACTGCAAGGTGTTCTGGACATATTGCAAGGTCATGCAATAACCAATTGCTGTGCGCTAAATTAATGTTACTCATACCAGTGACCAGAATGAGAAAATACTGTAACAAAATTATTTTTGATGAATAAAAACAAAGATATTTCTGAGTGGAATCTAACATCTAACACATGTGTGGAATCCAGCACTACTCGCAGATAAGATTATATATTTCTAACATGTTTCTGCATTTTGGAGTTATTACAGAGCAGAAGTTGGAACTGTCTGGCCATCCAGATATTTGTTGGACTACAATTCCCAGCAGCCTTGTCCAGCTTTGCGAATGGTAAGGGATCATGGGAGCTACAGTCCAACAATATCTGGATGGCCACACAATTCCCAGCCCAGTTTTAGGCTGAAATCCACCAGAATGTTAGGATAACCTTGTAGTATATACAACCCAGATATTGTAGCGCTAATTTCCCCCATCACCACCACTACTACCACCATGCTGAATAGATCTACATCTGCAAACAACAATGGTTGCTTTCTTCCAGATCAATACAGAGGTAAATCTGCAAACTCTAAAGGAGCTATCCAATGTGCTCAAACACATCCCACAGATAGATCTATCACCTTTAATCCTTTAAAATTAATACTAAATCCTGAATTTGCTGTTACAGAAATTACCAGCTGTCACTATCTGAAGCACAATATCATACCATATTGATGATAGTTCTGTGGGGGCATAATATTATATGCAGGACATATACAATCCTCATAAGAGTGGAACTTCACAAAAATCAGTGACCATTTCTGGAGCATATGCATGACCCCACTCTCATACAAAATAATCACATTATTTGTTTTGTTGCCTCATTCAAGAGGCAACCAGGACACACCTGTCTGGGAACATTCTGCTCTCCAGGTTTGGTTAATCCTATACTCCAATAGCAAGCTCATTCTCTCATTGTGGATCCATATGTTGCTAAGTCAGTACTGCCCATACACTGCCTACCAAGAAGGAAGTCTCAGCAGACTTGAGGAAACCCAACATTTTCTAGAGTATAGATACCTTAAGGGGGGAAAACAAGGGAAAAAAGAACCCCTAAAATAGGCCAATGTGGACCACATATAGACAAGTCAGACCACTGGCCTATCTGCTTCAGCATTATCCACAGTCTAGGAGGGATTATACAGGGTCTCTAACTATGTTCTTTTGTAAACTTTCCTGAGTGATCGAACTGCTATGTGCAAACAAAAATGTTGGCTGAGTGTTACAGTAGGGATTCCAGTTCTGAAAATTCAGGGCAGGTAATGGAAAGGAGTATCCTGGAAAAGGCGACGATTAACTGGCTGGGTTCCATTTGTTAATGCTAAACCAGAGGCAGTAGAGAAGTCCTGCTAAAGTTGGGAATAATTTAGCACAGGTGTACCGTCTGAAGACAACATAAATCCTTGGAACAGTATTTTGCACAATGACCATTCAGCCAGACCCATCTATAGGTAAAGGTTGGTTGGGATCAGATCAGGCGAAATTCTCATAATTTTGAAAGAAGTAGATGTACTGAAAAAGAACATTTAATTTTCAAACACTGTATGTATCACTATACCACCACTGTTTTTTAGTGCCTGCTCCTATGGCTCCAAGGAATTATCTTCTCACCCTTGCCATAATTTTACTGCCAATCACATTGTAAAAAGCCAGCTCCAGACACCCTCTGGTTGTGAAATATCAAGTTCTGGCATCCCTGAGCATCGGCTGGACTAGATGATCTCAAAGGTCTCTTCCAACTCTAAAGGCCTTTCCACACTATGCTGTTATAGTGCTATTATTACACTTTCAACATCCTATGGAAGCCTGGGGTTTGCAGTTTAGAGAAGAGTGCTCTTTGGCCTCAGTAAACTGTAAATCTCAGAATTCCACAGGATGTGGAAAGTGGAATAATGGCACTATAACAGTGTAGTGCGGAAAGGCCCTGAATGTCTATGATTAGTCCGAATTAAACAGCTGTCCAAAAAACTTCTTGCACCAGCTTCTGTCATTTCTGAAGGCAATAAGAAAGCAAGCTCTCTACATTTATCTTCAACAGTGTGCCAACGGAGCATGATTGCATGGGCACCAAAAAAGTCACTTACCCTCTCAGTCACAAAGGTAGAAATAGCTGGGAGTGCATGGAGAGTCTTAGCTTTGTGGGACTTTGTGATGTAAGATGTTAAGACTCTTCTAGAATCCCAGAATACTAACAATTACTTTGTAACCGGTTATAGACTACTACAACCATCAGATGTTCCTCTTCTTCAGCTGGAAACTAACAGGGAATGTCATGGAGGTGTGTGTTTGTACTGAGACTGTCATGTTATTATGAATGTAACAGTTACAGGACATGAATAGTTAAAGCCAAGATATACCAATAATTTTACAGTGACCAACATGCCAACATGCAAAGATCTTAACCTGTATGTGTATCTTTTCATAATTTTGTTATACGTATGTACGTACATACGTACGTACGTATGTATGTATGTATTTCCCTTCCTTTCTTCTTATATAGGATCCAAGGTGGCTTTTCTTGCAATTGATCCACAAATGAAGCAACCCTAGAAATTTTCCCCAAAACAAATAAAGTTCAAATACATTTTCTTATGCTCCTGATACTGAGTTTCTTCTCAAATGTATCTCATGGAGCTGCCAGTGAAACAAATAATATAATGGTGTAATATACTATAGCTATACCTTCATTATTGAAAAAAAGAAATTTATTACAAGTAACTAATTATCTGTAACCCATTTTTTCCAAGCTCTGCCTATTGTACTCCAGTTCAGCTAATGGATTTGAGCTTTTCTCCTTCATGTCCCTTAATGCTTTGACATTTGAAATTTGGGTCTCTGTCTACTATTCCCTCTATTATTCCCTCTACTATTATTCCCTCTATTATTCCCTCTACTATTATTTGTCCATTTGAGAGGACAGCTTAAGGAAAGTGTGTTGGTGTTTTTTTTTAAAGACTGGGACTACATCTCCTAGAAAAAAATATTTCTGTTGAGAAACCATCTTTATAAAAATGGCCAGATTATTTTGAAGGGATTAATTGCCTTAAGCAGAAAAGAATGTGATACATAAAACCATCATAATCATTGTCTAGATAGGTGTATCACCAAGTACTAAATGGCTGAGGACTCCTCCACATGTCGCCCAGTCAGTCAGTCAGTCGGTCAGTCAGCAAAACTGGCACAGAGAGAGACCAAGGACACAATGTGTTTAACTCTAGAAGATGGTTTTTGTAGCTGGATTGAAAACCAATTTTTGCCCTCATGGGAGACCATTGAGTCACCTTTTAAAAAAAAACAACTGGAAATCAGTAGAAAATTATCCTAGAAGTAACTGGAAGTCTACTTCTGGTTCACACCTCTGTTTCTCAGGCCAATTTTCAGCTCATATGGGAGTCTGGAAGAGGAGGAAACATTTTCACAGAAGGTGCAGATCCAAGTGGCATTTGGTTTTTTTCTTTCATCCAACTTGGGGGCTGTAGAAAGTGAGTTGAGGCTACATGCAGTCTGGCCCACTCTAGAATATACTTCTTTGATTTTCCACCTTTTAATTTGAGCCACATAATAAATGGCTTTTAATAAAACTGGAGGTCGCATAGAACTTTACAGACTGGCAAATGATAAATGTTCTGCTTCAAAGATGCAATTCATAATCAAATCACATTATGTATCATTCAGCCTAATGCAGTCATAGTTCTTCTGTGCATCACTTATGTGCTCCGTCACCATTCACTCTGACAATTTTCAAGGAAGTGAAAGACATCATATATTCATACTCACAACACAGGTTGCATTGTAGAAAGTTAAGGCTGAAATCTTGTTGAACCACAGCACTGGTGGTGGTTACACAAGGGAAAAGGCCCTGGGAGCTGAAGGGGAATTTTTTTAAAAAAAACCTTAGTAGACTGGTAGTAGATTGAGCTCTGCATCTTATTAAACAACACAGTGGCAACTGGACTCTAGCTTAGTTGCCAGTCGCTTATTCCCAAATAAGCAATTAAATCAACTTTATACAGAATTCTTACTAGAACATGCAGTGGCAGCAACTGAGCAACAAAAGGCTATGGTAGTCATACACACTGACCAATAAGGATCAAGCACTGTTTATAAACTATGTACATCACACTTCTTTTAATCTTATTCTGATGTTCTAGCTGTTCTCATATCAGCAAAATATGTCAAGATGTTTTGGAACATGGTATAAAATGTGTTGTAAATGTTAAACTTGAAATCATTAGGCGCTTACAGCATTTTCTATGTCAAAGCAGACTGTTTTGTTCAATACAGCTGTAACATACAAGGGCCTTATGGTCACTTTCTGACTTTTCCTCCTGAGAACAATGGCCACGAGGGAAGTAAGGCACTGGAGAAACAGGCTGCTCAGAGCCAGCAGCATTCGTCTGCCCTTATTTGCCACCACTGCATGACCTTGGAAAAAGTACAGCCCCTAGTGTAGGGCAACAGGATTCTAGCCCACATTAGATCCATACAGCCAGGACTCAGACTCTTAGTACATCGTAACATCTACCTGGTTATTCACAAACCAACTGAAGTCAAGCAAGGAAAAGCAAGTGTTTCTAGTGTAATAGTAATCCCACTGTGGTCAAGGAGGGCTTACTGCTATGTAAATGTTTTCTTGACTTTCAGCTTTATGAATGAAGCACCATTGCAGGTATGCAATTCACCAAGGAACTAAGAAGGAACTAAGGCCCTTTCCGCATGTGTGTGTGTGTGTGTGGGAAACGCCTAAAAACAGAGCTTACCGGCTTTGTTTTCCGGTCAGCTGAGTCCTTCGCCACAAGGAGCAGCGCGAGCTCGTCGCTCCGCGCTCCTCCGGCGTCCTAAATGGTGGCTTCCGGTTGGTGGAGGCTCTCCAACTGGAGAAGCTCGCCAGCCAGAAGCCCGCCCCCGGCAGATCTGCAGGCACGCACTTGTGCGCGCCTGCAAATCTGCTCCGGAGCCGGGCGATGGAGCGGCACGGGGTTGCACGCTCCGTGGTTTTTAAAAACCTCTAAAAAGAGGTTTTTAAAAAACATGCCGAGCGACCAGTTCCGGTCGCTCCGGAGTGGACTGAGGTATGGAACTACAAAAAGTAGTCCGCCCCAGTCCACTCTACGGTGCAGAGGACCTCCGTTGGAGGTCGCTCTGCACCATTTAAATAGCCCGGTGCGGAAAAGGCCTAAGAAGCAAAACCTTTGTCCAGCTCCACCCAGGGAAACCTTAGCAGTGCTGGAGTTTCAGCCCGGGTCTTTGGCATTCAAGGGCTACCTCCTACTAACAGAATCACACTGACTGTTACCCTCTTTTATTTATTTTATTTATTTGTTACCTACATATAAGGTTCAAGACTGGATAAGAGGACAACTGTTACAATAGTGCCTATAAGACCTCTTTAGGGGTTGAAATTGTGTGTAAGAGAAACATGCAACCTTGCTTGTTGGCAACAGCACACTATTAAATTCCTACTGCTTGGTTCCATCATCTTCCATGCATGGGGAGAGGGAATAATTTCTATATCAAAAGGTTGGCTTTACTCATTTAGCTACCCACACGATTTAGAACCCTGTTTGCCTAAGAACCACAGGAAAAAGGAAACAACAAAATGCAGAACAGGCAGCTCACTGCAGAGATTTTTCTCTTCAAATATGGAGGCAAGTGAAGGGAATATAGCAAAATGGCAGGATGTATGACCACACTACCACTCTTCCCCTCATATGAGTCTAATTGTATTGAACATGAACCTCCTGAACAGCACTCATATTTAACTACCGTGTCAAGTTAGCAGAGCCTAAAGAAATTACTTTTCCAAACTATCTGGCACGTTCTTACTATGGAGCACCATGGGTTTATTATGCATACATATAATAATAACATGCATATTTTTTAAAAAAATAATCAAGGTAGTAGAAGTCATATAGAAAAAGATTTGTGCACTTTGATACATTATAAGTGACAAAAATAACACTTTATGATGTTCTGAAGCTATGTCAAAATAGAATTCATCTTGAATGATACCATGCACCATTACATCTGATCCTAGTACTTCATTCATAATTTGGGCTGTAATCCTAAACTTAACTGAATTGATTTCAGCCTACTTCTGAGTACACGTGGATAGGATTGTATTAGATCCATTACATCTTTTCAAGAGATGACAAAGCAGTCCACAATCTACAAAGCACAGGTGTTTATAGCTGTGTTTCCAAGGCTTGCAAGTTTACATAACTTCCACTGCTAGCTGATCGTAGATAAAGAACTATGCACGTACTTGTCCTATGTAATAATCATAAAACAGTGTATGTGTCTGTTAGAGCCATCACTCCAAGCCAACGAAGCTTAGACTCCAGATTTTTAACATACCCTAGGGATATGCAACTACTGGTCATTTGGTTTTTAAAATTCATTAATAAACTATAATCTTTTTGAAAGCCAGCAATGCTATCTTCATTCACTAGGTGTCAGAATTTCCAAACCAGCACATAATTTTGCAGTCAATATAATCTGAAGGCAGAAAGGAATTAGACTGAGGGACAGAGTTACAGGGTTGTTGCCCCCTCACTAGTTTGGAGGTGCACACTCCTCATGGCCATAACATAGCTCCTTCCCTAAGTGGAGTACACTACAGCAGTAGGTATGCCTTGGGGTCTCATATGGGGCAGGGACAACGTGAACAACTCCAAGAGTTATATACTTATTATGTGACAATTTCAGGACTAGACACAACATGGGGAGGGGAGCAGGGGATAACTGTTTCATGATGAGAAGACTCCAGAAATCTTGAAACCTTACCCTTCTAGCAAGGTCCCAAAGAAGCTTCTTTATTCCACAAATGTGTCACCAATAATGGTGTGCTACAGTTACCAGCTCTGGAAATCAAGAATTCTGTATTTTAATGAAATCTTGAGGCTGGAATAGGTGTCCAAGAGTGGGTACAGTGCTTCCCCCCCCAATAAACACAGAGATCCCATGGAAATCTATTTATTTATTCTGAAAAAAAGGGGAGGGAGGGAAGGAAGAAAGAGGAACAATGAAGAATAACCTCAGAAATAATTCTTCAAAGACAATTATTTGACTGGCAATTGACCCCCAACAGCCTTATAAGAATATTAAAAATATATTCTGTGTGCTATGCTCACTAGGGCTAAAGAAAGTTGAAGTACAACAACCCCTAGAGGGCCGCATGATTCCCAGGCCTGGTCTATACCATCAACTAGTTTCTGACCTTTTATAATTTCCAGTTGGCCCTTGTCTCCCTCCAGCAAGACCAACATGAGATATCTCATAACACCTGTTAGTCACTCCTTTGTCTGCTATAGCTGGGTTATTCCTATTCCACATTAATGACTCTATATAAACACAGGAAGGTACGAATAGGTCTTCAGTGTTTCGGCTACCTTACCTACATGAGGTAAGCACCATAGGGAAGCAGCTTCCCCCACCTCTGTGGTAAAATATGAAGTTTTACTGTGTTTAACCAAATATATGTACCATATTGGCTCAGTTCTGTGATCACAGTATGGTCCACTAGAGATAGTCAATGATCACATTGACCTACAGCTTGCTCAGGTTGTATTCCAACTTGCAGTTTGAAGGCAAGCATGCACAGCTGGACTTCATTTAAGAGCCTTTCTTTGCCCTTCATTGCCCTTTGAGCTCACCTCCCTCCAAAAATGGAAATCTTTCCAAGAATTTTTGTCTATCTCTTTTGTTTCTGAGAGGTGGCCCTTGCTTTGTTTATTTCTTAATTGTTCCATTCCTCAATCTATTACAGATGATATTCTTAATGAAACACTGTGGCTAAAAGAAATAACTTTTACCTTATGCTATAATTGATGAACGATGTGTGAACTAATCATAATACTTTGCTGTAGCCTCCATTACAGCAACCAATGTTAAGCAGCTCAGGAGAGATTTGTTGAATAGCTTCAACCTTTAAGTGCATGGGATAAATGGATGGTGACATCATTATACTTTGACAAATCAAAATTATAGCATTCTCCTTCTTTTCATTACTGAGGGATGATTTATTTCCATAGTTTCCATTTTCATAAAACCATCCATTGTCTAGGAAGTTAAAACCTTTGAAAATTACAATATGCAGCTAAAGAGACTAGTAAGACATTACATATCTGTTTTGGTTTTCTTAAGAGGTTTACTTAGATGACAACACTATTTTTAAAAGAAATCTATTATTCTTATTCTTATTATTATTATTATTATAGAAAATAATAATAATAATAATAATAATAATTTTGTTTATAGAACAATAATTAATAATTATTAATAATAATAATTTTGTTTATAGAACAAAATGAAAATGCTGGAGCTGGCTGTCTTCTATGCTGATTTGCTACAGGAAGTGCTACTGTAATCTGAAGGCTTTTTCTAACTAATTAAAAATAATAATTACATCTTCAGGTCAACCTTTAAGCTACTAGATTTACAGCCTTTTGGTTCTGTTGTATTCTTGTTATAACAGTGCTGCCTGTTGACTCACAACAGGCATGTTCAAAAACTGTACAAGACTTCCTCCCCCTTTTTCCCCCATGGCAGGGGAAAAGTTGCTGGATGAGAAGAATATAATATGTAAAAATGGATTACTTTCGCTTTCTTCCATATGCTCTTTTCTTTCTTTCTTTCTTTCTCTCTCTCTCTCTCTCTCTTTCTTTCTTTCTTTCCTTCCTCCCTCCCTCCCCAAATCAAAGTCCACTGTTTTGTTTTGCAGGTTGAGGTAAAGTTTTGTGAAGAAGAGAATCAGGACAGACATCAATTTAAGAAAACCCTGTTTTCAAATTTTGAGAACTACAAAATGTCCGCCCCTTTCTCGCTCAATGTAGGTCACCTTCATAGTGAACAGAAGTGGAATATCTGCGGAATAGACTTTTGCAGAAGTCTTTTGAAGGACATAATGACAAAACAAATCGGTTAAATATGTCATTCTGTTTACATTCTGAAAATGCTAAAAATGTATTTATTTACATTACACTTTTATTTTTTTAAAAAAATATAAGAGCTTCTTGCCAAAAAGCAAAACCAAATAAAAATGCATTTAGAAAGATTTAGAAAGCGTCGGGGGGGGGGGGTGAGTCAGTGAATAAACATGGAGTCCTTTCCATGTCCAATGAGAAGTACGCTTCTTAGTTCAGCAGGATTTACTCGCAAGTAAATATGCCAAAGAATCAGCTAAACCCTCTGGAGAATCAAAGTTGGAAGAGGTACAATTTCACCCCCTACTCAGCTCCCCCCAACCCCAAAAAAACCCCTTCTCAAATGCTTGGTCAATTCCATGATCTTTTTTTAAATGAAATTGTTTTTCAATATCTCTTTTCTTTATCAGTCCTAAAAGTCACCTTTTAAGCAATGGAAATATCAGGAAATGTTGGCAAAAGTAGTCTTAAAAGGTTGCAAACTTTTGCCCTCTTTTATGCAAAATATCTCAAAGTTGTTAAACGACTACCAAAGAGAAGGACTTGGGTTTTATATGTCACCTCTGACAAGAAAAAAGAATTAAAAACAGCTCATGTCTGTCTTCCATACCCCTTATGAACCAACATACCTCATCGCTCTGTCACCAGAGATTGATCTTGCCTTGACTAAGGGACAGGCTTCATAATCGCAACTTGTTTTCTTCCTTTTCCCACATTTCCCACAAAAGCAACTTATGTCACAGAATTGTCTTTATATTGATCAACCCAAACTTTTATTAACTTCCCAAGGTTCTGCAACATACAGTGTACACTGTTCCTAAATGTGGCTATATAAACACAACTTAATCTGTTATGTAGCTTATTGATTTTAATGACTTCAGTGTAACTATGACTTGGGTTAGTAAATACTCCTTTCAAGTGAGAGAGGGTTGTTTATTTGTTTGTTTCTTGCCTCAACAGAACGATGCAGGTTAAATAGTATACTCGATTTGTGCCCCAGTATGCATTTGTGCAGTTCATGAATTTTCAGAAAGCTCTACGGAGAAGCTCGTCTGATACAAAATACATTTTAAGAGCTGACATTAAAGTTAATATGAAAGTTCAGAGGTGGGAAATAATTTAAATGCACAGAAGAAGTAGCAATAACGTTGCTAAACCGAGGCAGTGAATTATGTATATATGAAATATTAAAAATGCAAAGCTGATTCTATTTGCATTTGGAATGCCCCCTAGCTGTTACCAAGCAAGAGAAAATTGCTTTATGCTGAATTGAAGGGCACACTACTTAGTGCTGTATTTAAGTCAAGGAGAGATATCACTCATTTTTATTCGACCACTTAACTTGTGCTTATGTAATCTGTCTGGCCGCCAAGCCAGTTGTCTTATATTATTTTCAATCAGAGAAAAAGGATATAGAAATTCAGTCATTAAACCTTTATTTTTACCTGCCCAGAGACCCTTCTGAACCATATTATGATATATAAATCAAGGGGTGTCAACAGCTAAGAGTACATGATTATTAGCAATGGGTGGCTGTCTTTTTTTTTTTTTTAGACATTGGGGAAGCCATATTAACTGAATCCCCCAGTTTAATGATAAAGCCAATGCTATTGAGCAACTGGAACTCACTAGAAACAGGGCTAATGTCAGAGAGTTTTGTTTCCTGAGCAAAACAAATAAGATGGGCCCTAATTTAGTCTTATTTATTTAAGAGTAAATACATTGAAATCAATGGATTTTAAGTTAGTCATGATTACCTTTAGCTTGGACCTTAAATTTTCACCTCTTCCTAACATACAGCAATGTGAGACACCCAAACTTTTAGAGTTTAATGAGGGGAAATTAAGCCACTACATGGGCCTACTCAATACCTTTGTATGTAGACTCTAGCCAGGTTGTAGATTTTAAAACTCAGATGTGAGAATACTAGAAAAAAAAATACCTGCTTCACTGCCTGAACATACTCATTCCTCATTGCTGGTGGGATTTTAATGGATACAGATGTAATAGAAGAAGCAAATAGAAAACAAAATTCTACAACATAGAATCTACACCAAGGTGGGAATCATGTGATTCTCTAGAGGTTGATGGATAGGTTGCTGGTTGAGCTGCTGGGACATGTAATCCAGCAACATCTGGAGGGCTGCGTGGTTCCCACCACTGTATGGAAGGTGGCATTTCATTTGGCTACCTCAACCCCCTTCCTTCAATTTCTCAGATGGATGAATGGCTGTGAGTGGCAAAATCAATGGCCAGAACATGAGAGAGAGAAAGAGAGAGAGGAGGGAGGGAGGAGCAGGAAGAGGAAATCCACATTGCCTCAGGATGCAGCATGCTCACAGGAAGGGAGTTACACAGTGGGAAAGAGGAGAAAGTGCATGGAGAAAGGAAGAAAGGAGGAGAATGGGGAGCGAGAGATGGAGTGCTAAGGGCAAATGAGGTGAGTGAGAAGGGACAGGAGTGGGAAAAGTAGGCTTGGAGGAGGAAAGGATGAGAAATGGGACAAGAAAGCAGGAGACACATATATAGAAGAGGAAAGCACGATGTATCAAAATATATCTTTAGGTGATAAAAAAAAATAAGATAGAGGAGATCCAACTTGGAAGTTTTAAAAAAGAAGTTCCCACCAAGGAATAGAATGGCTTTGGCTACTGTTCAATTCAGGTGATTTCTATGGGTGTCATGGAGGGCTTCAGTACAGTATTTATTGTTCCAAAGCCCACTCACTCTGTGTAAATGAGGACTGAAAATAGTGTGGACCCAGTTAAGAAATCATCTATCCACAGGAGTTTAGTGCAAATGGATATAGGAATTTTTGTTTCTTATAGTATACTAGCATGTATACCTGGCGTTGCCCAGGATTTTATTTTCTCATAGGTAATACTTAGAAAGGCCACAGGCCAACTGTAACACATGCAAATTGCTCCCTCCCACCCAGGGACTACACAAGTATATATCCTCTGTCTCACTTACATGCCACCAGATCCTCTGAAGATGCCAGCCACAGATGCAGGCAAAACGTCAGGAGAAAATACTAATAGAACACGGTCTCAAAGCCCAGAAAACCCACAACAACCTTGTTAGAAAGATTTGAGATCCTGCATCTCTAATTCCCCAAACTATCATGTCCAGTATCTGTAACTTTTCCCTATACTCCCCAATCCAATCTGTATTCAGAATTATTAACATACAGAGTTTGGGTTCCTGAGGGACTATGCTGCCCTCCTCCTTGCTGCTAGACCTCATCTCCATAGCAACCTGCCAGGCCCAAGAGCTTCCTAGCTGAGAATCCTGAAGGCCCCTCCCTAAACTGCCAACCCCAGGATTCCACAGAATCCTGTTAGGCAGCCAATCATATAAAGTCTTTGCCTGACACAGCTAATCATATGAGGTCTTCACCTGCACAGACAAACAGAAAAACTTTGACTTTTATATATATGTTGATGACTGGAAGGTTATGATTCTTTATGATTCTTAGAAATGAAGGGATTTAAATAGAAGAGTAAACAAGCTCAGCTATATTCCTTCTCCATACAAAACAAGCAAGAAATTGAGGCAGTCATTCATTCTTGACTTAAATAGCATGGTATGCAGGAATAGGTACCAAAAGCTGAAAGTTTTTTGACATTTTGATATACCTCAACATTTTACTGGGGGGCATTTTTAGGGGACTTGGGGAAAACTGAGGCTTGCTTTTTACCAATTTTAATTGTAAAAAAGAGGTAAAGATAACGAATAAGTAACTTGTTACATGACAGCCACCATGGTATAGTGGTTTGAGCATTGAACTACACCCCGGAGACCAAGGTTCAGTTCCCCATTTGACCATGGAGACCCCCTGGATGACCTCAGGTATATCACGCGCACACAGACCCGGAAAACCTGTGATAGTTTCACCTTAGGGTCACCATAAATCAGAAGTCGCTTGAAGGCACACAACAACAGCAAGAATTTGTTACATAGTATGTTAGGTAATAGCCAATGGCCAAAACTAGGGGAACTGGTAACCCTAACAACTTATTTTTTTTATTTTTTTTTAATATACAAGATACAAATTATACAGGATAACAATATTGTACCTATTATGGAAAGAGATGTGGAAAAACACAAATAAGAACGAAGAGAAATGGTGCGAGTTTGATGGTAGTCAACGTGTAGGTTATAAATTAACTTTTTTTTAACATTTTGAAGTTCTAATCTCTGGTCCTAGGAGCTTAGAAGGAATACCCTGAAAATACGCAGAGGAATTCTCTGCTGGTCTCCAACATCTGCCAGCCCTCAAGTGGTTGCCTCCTTTTGCCTAATGATAGGGCTGAATGCACATGGAAGCATGTATAAAAGATTTCCACATGTATATGAGTGAGCTTTTCCTTCTGGCTGCAGCCCACATGCCAGTGTTTCAGTATGCAAGAGCCTGAGATGGGAAGAGAGCTGCCATGATTGCAGCTTTGCCTAGGAAACCCATTTTTGGTGTCTCCTCCTTTTCTGATCTCTGCAGATTTATTTAGTTTCCCCATGTATTTCCTGCAGTATCAGTAACACACAACCAATATTCACTGGCCTATCTTTTCCATCCAAAGAATTCTAATTCTGAATCTAATTGTTCTCTATTAAGCTTTCCACTCAGAATTTCATTTGTCAAATGACACATATTTATTTTGTGAAATACAGTACCTAAAAAATCTTGAGATCCTTTTTAGTAAAAATTTGTCAATCTTATTTTTTGTACATATGCATGTTTTGTTTTAAGCTTTCTTCCATCTCTTTTTCATGAGTTTGGCAGTATCATTCACCACTTATTCCTCTAGCATGGAACATTTCTTTCTTAAGGATTTAAACATTCCCAGACTCTCTTCTCACTTAGTAATATTATTCAGTAAATATTACATCAGGATTTTACAGTCTTTAGTCACTGAGCCTCTTAATAGCTACTCTTATCATAACCCATCCAAGCCAGAATGTTTGGGACAATTACACAAGTTGAAAAGATGTCTGACAATGGAATGCTTATGGGTTAAAAATGTTTCTTACTTTGTTGGCTGATGTAATGTTGTCATGGGCAGAAGAGACACTGCTCTTTAGACACTGTTCTGGAAAATCTAGCTGTAGTATGTAGTATGGAGGAGAGTTCTGTGCATATCATGGTCTGGAATTCACAATCTAGTTATGAATGCATAACCTAGAATTAAGCATATGTGACTGGTCTGTATTCATGATCCTTATGTATTCAATATATTAAGGAACGCATAGGGATAATGGAAGTCCCTCAGTCTGGACTTAACGGGCAGGAGCCACTTGTGTGCAACAGACATCTATTCTCCTGTTGATCAGGATGCAGCAGACTGACACACATACACACACACTGCAAGATATCCCTGATGTGAGGAGGAATTATGATATGGATTCTGCTTCTGACTATTGCACCAGAGATCACTCATAAGAAGGGGTGAAAACATCAGTCTGTTGTATCCCAATCAACAGTTGTTTGTGGCAGCTGCTGCCTGGTGAGTCTAGATTGAGGAGGCCAGGCCAAGGGACTCTACTTAGTTTCATAATTAAGGTAATTACATAACTAAATAGCAGATCTAGAATCATGGCCTGGATTGTTATCTGTGTTCCACTTTAAAACAATTGAACACTACAGGCTGTTAGCCTGTGATGCAAAACACACCCTTCTCCTGTCCACATCATTACCACAACATCCATGAAAGTGCATATTAAGAATGAAAGTCAGCACTTGAACTTTATGATATTCCTCCTCCACCATGATTAATTGAAGCCATATCCCTGTAACTATAATAGTAACTTGTAAAAGTTTTAATTATACCGAAAAAGGAGTGAATTCAACCCTGATTAAATTACAACCATCATGTAATATACAGTAATGTCTTTTGTTATTGGAAAAACAAAATAATTACAAGTAACTAGTCACCATATACTTTGGATATGAGGTTTCTTAACGCCCAAATATCTGATGGCATCAAAAGTCAGAAAGTTGCACTAATAGAAAAATTCTGACCTGGTCCTACTTTGTTCACCTGGGCTAGAGGATGGAGGAATTTCATTGTATTCAATTGCCTTAGAATTACAGCCAGGAAAATAATTCCTATTCATTATGTCTCTTCTTGAAAAGTTTTATGTAGCAATCAGATCTAATTTCCAATGTTTTCAGGCAACTGGCATATATTTAGATAATATTACAATTCAGCTTTTCTGAAATGCTCGTTTACAGCATGAGTAAATATGTGTGAGTTAAAATAATAAATTATATAATCTCTGCCTTATCCCTTTCATAAATCCAGCACAGACTCTCAAAATAACAGGGAAAATAAGGGTGGTAGCAGAAGCTTTACATTAATTTCCTTAGTATAAATCAAGTTTTATTACATGCTAAGTTTCATGATTATGCATTTCTGGTGTAAATAACAATGTGGAACAGACGTTAAGGATTCTGCATAAGGACAAGGACAGAGCACTGAATCTTTGCCGGTCTCTTTCAGACATTATGTGCATGTGTGGATTCATGCAAAAGTGCCAGTTCCATGCTGCTTCACAGCAACATTTTGATACCAGGAAAGGCAATTTTCTGGATGGGAGTTAAGCAATAAATTTGTAATAGTCATTTGATCACACTTCCCAAAGTACAGACCGTGGGATGGAGAAGGTCTTTGTGGACTACAGCTCCCAGAACCTCCCATCCAACATGGTCAGTGTTACAAAAAGTTACAAAGGTATTTTCTTCCAAGCTCCAGCCCAGACCAATTTTAGCCAGTTCTCCAACTGCATAGAAAGTTCTACTTACATCAAGTAAACATGAATAGAACTCATGGACCTTGCCACATAACAAGGGCAGCAGGGGTCGATGGCATGCAGAGGGATATGGAAGGCAGGATGAATATATGTAGGTTCATGTTCATGGACCCTATTCAGCCTGAACAACTGAACAGGACTTCTGTGTTAACCAAATGAAATACAGAAATGCAGCTAAAATGGTTGTTTGAGATGAATATGATGGAGTTCGTGAAATGAAATCTCAAGCGCAGCAAGCATCCATTATTAACTAAAATAAGAGCCACACTAGGTTCCCTAATTGTTTTAAGGTCTTCCCTTTTAACTAAGAATGAAAAACAATGAGATGATTAATTTGAATACAGAATGCAAAATGTAGCGGTCATAAACTCTAGGGTAGCTGGTTGACACAGTTCTGGAAGATCATATATCCAGCCAATTATGCAGGATTTATGACTGAACTGCCACTCTGGAACACTGAAAGTAGCTGCATGGCTCTTAAGAATGGGCCAGTCTTTCTTAGAGCAAAACAATGACACCACTGACAAATATTTTGTTTTCGTTTGTTTCTTCTGTTTCTCCTTTTGTACTTTACTTCTCATTGTTAACCACTTTCTGGTTCTACTCCAAGAAAAACAATGCCATTGTAACTATAATGTCACATGATCACAGGGCAACCAATCAAATCACTTAGCAGTGTGATCATGGTGAGGAAGGGTATAAAAAGAACTCAATCAACCAATAGGACCCTAGACAACAATTCACTTGCTTTACCGTATGGATCAGATACCATCAGGTTTTCAGACATGTATCATAATACATGCATGCATAGATCATTTGTCCAATCATAGAGACATACATACACACTTCAGTGTGTAGCTAATACTCCAGACCTGTACAACCCATTAATTGTCTTATACCAGTCACCAAGTTCTAGTATAAACAAACATGCACATTCATGCACACACACATGCACATATATAGATTACAAAACCAAAAAAAAAAAGTCAAATTTTGTTAAATTTAGTTACAGTTAAATCCCTTTTTACTATCCTCCATGAGGATCAGACCAAGATATATATAGGTTCAATATTTGATTTCCAACAGTGACTAGCTATGTGCATTTGGAGAGCTCACAAGGCCAGTGTGGATATTTGGGAAGTTTTCTGTATTACACCTCATAAATTCAGAACATTCCATGGGAGAAAGAGAGAAAGAGAGCACACTTCTGAGTTAGAAACTGACACTAGAGAAATAATATCACTTGCCTTATGTATATTTAGGTAGCCATTCATTGTTTAACGTTCTTTCTAACATATAACCATAATGAGTAAAAATCACTTTGGTATCACAATTGCTTATTGAGCATTGCTCCTCTAATGTGGGCAGTTCTTTACTGTGCACAGAGTCCTAACAAAGAACGGGTTGGGTCCAGACTTAGTAAAAATCTCATTTAGATCACAGTTTAGTAGACCCATTTAATTAATCTGGACTTAAGTGAGCCTTTACTCATTTAAATCCAATTAAATTCACTCAATTTGGATTCAACCCATGGTTTCCTCCTAAAATATATGACAAATAGCACCCGCTCTTTTAAATAATACACAGTAAGATTATTTCTCCATCTGGATTTGTATTCACTACTAAAAGTAGCTTTCCAATGCAAGCACTCAGACAAAACGACATGCCAGAATACACGAGAACTGTGGTCTATTGAGGATGATCCAATGCAATGAGCTGGCTAACTGTTCCATCTGCAGCCCTTTTGTCCATGGTTTATTTAGTGTGGCTTGTACACCAAGCAGAAGTTAGTTGTCTGACCTATCTCTATCGTGAAGAGAAGTAAATCAGAGAGTCACCCAGAAAAAGATCCATAGTAGCTTAGTTGTTCTCAGTAAAAGCAAGAGTGATTAGGTAGTATACACATACGCTGCTCACACACAATAAACCTAGATACCTGTTGAACCCTGGTCTACTGTGATGTTTGAATTCAACCAGTGTCTCAGGAAGAGGTCTTCCATATCCCATGCTACCTGATCCCTTTAATAGGCAGGCACTGTCCCACTGAGCTATGATCCTTCCCCAGGGAGAAATATATGCAGTGGCAGCTGATGGCTTCCATGTCAGTGAAGCAGAGAATCTACTCTGTGTTTTAGCATGGACTTTGAAGAAGCTATCCAGAGTTCTGAATACTCCACTTGTACATAAGCCATATAGCACTTGGGAATAGATGGTGCGGCCCTGCTTTTTTCTCCTTTGTTAATTTGTTTGTCCATGTTTACACTGGGCTCAGTAGGAAAGCAGCCTCTATGTATATGGGGAGAACAGAGCAAAATTGACTTGGCAATGATGTTTACCTATATAAAATTAGAAATAATTGCCATCTGCAATAACTCTTTCCTTCTCTGGGTGTTATTTCACTTTAATCTTTGGTATAACAAGGGTTGAAACCAGTTGATTAAACCACAGGCACAAGGCGAGCGATTTGGTTTGATTAATCTTAAATCTTCATTCCTTGACATTTTAATCAAAATAATATAAAATTTTATTAAGTACAATATATATAGTGCATTGACATGCCTGGGGTGGGTAAGCAGAACCAGCTGCATTATGTGGGAGGCATTATACAGTTGAAGTTTAAGTTCATTTACTACTAAGAATGGCATAATTGTAATATTGACATACAACCTACATAGGTCTCTTTCACAATACAAATGTGTAGAACTTTGATACCACTTTAAATGCCATGGCTCCATCTTATGGAATGCTGGCACTTTTAGTTCCATGAGTACTTGGAATTCTCAGTGAGTTTTAGTGCCTCACCAAACTGTAAACCTCAGAACTACATAGGGTGCAGCCATAGCAGTTCATAGTACTATATTGTTTAGCATGCAAGAGTTCATTGAATACTGGGGACCACTGATGGTTAAACTGCTTGTTGTTTTAATGCTGGAACTAGAAGCTGCAAACAAGGGGTTGTTTGTTTGCTTTTGTCTTGTTTTGTTTTTACTTTAGCATAACATGGAGGTAGCGAGACTTAAGCCATATCCAGCAACCTGAGGATCAGGGTCACATATCTGCAATCTACATTGTTGAGCATGTTGAAACAAATGGTTATGAAATTCAGAAGGATTTTAAAAAAATATTCCTGTAATCGTTCAGTCTCAGTAAAGCACAGTACACATGAGCTGAATCCCTGATTCAATGCATGCACCATGTGAGCGTTGTGGGGGGAAAGGGTTATTATAAAACTCCATATGGTAGATTCACATCAATCTCTACTGGGAATACCATCATAAACCACTATTTTTGCTATAAAAAATAACCTTTAAAACCTAGACATGCACAAACAAGGTAATCTGCCATAAATTTTGAAAGAGCACAATCCTACAAATGTAAATTTATTCAACTCCCATTGCAATGTGAGTAATTTCCATAGCATTATTAGAAATCCTGCAGTTGCCATCATTCGGCAATAGCTTATAAATATAGAGGGTATGAGTCAGCATGCAAATCCTGTCGACAGAAGACAATCTGAGAGGTTTTATAGCCCAGAGCTGTTTATTATTTGGTAAGAATTGAAATGCAAGTTCACGTTTGGAACCTGCTGAGAGAACAACATAACCTCTTCTTAAGAAATGGAGGAAAGAGAAATATCTGAGTGAAAAGGAATATGACCTATGGAAGAATACTTTGTTAGAATGTTACCCGCTCAGCACTTCACACATGCAAATTCTGCTTTTTTTTCTCTGACTTTCATCCAGTTATTAAAGTCATTATTCCTTATAAATTCCACTAGTGCACAGATGGAACGAAGAGTGGACTTACAACTTCCATGATCCTTCACCATTGGTTTGTTGCACTGGGTAAATGGAAGTGGAGGTTCACCAGTATCTGGAGGTGCGGCCGCTCAAGGCAACTGTAAAGAATTACATCTCTTCACTTAAAAGTGAGAATTCTGTTAGGAATATACGCAAATATAAGTGTTCCTTATATGTGCAAATGTAGTTTTTTAGGCACTACAGAGGTTAGTATTCCATTCCCTTTGCAGAACCCAAAGCACCCTCCCCCCCCCCATTCTGCAACTTACTGTAGAGCCCCTGAAGCCACCTGATATGGCTGTTCTGTGTTTGTGTAAGTGGGCTTACAGAGAAACATCTGGCTACATCTCCGTAGCCAGACACAAAATGATGACATTAGTTCTGAGGTCTGTAGGGTCCTCCAGAGGTCTTAGCACTGCTGTAATCATTGTGCCTCTGGCTACAGCGATGTACACCATTTCTGCACCATACTGTTATAGTGCTATTATTTCACTTTCAGCATCCTATCGAAATCTGGGATTTGCAGTTTAAGGAGGGGCATTTAAAATTCTCAGCCAGAGAGCTCTTGCACCCCAGTTGACTACAAATCTCAGAATTCCACAGGATGTTGAAAGTGGAATAACAGCACTACAACAGTGTAGTGCAGAAATGGCCGTAGTCACATGCTTTTCCAATCCTACCTGCTTTCCACGAAGCATAGAATAGTTGTGAGGGACAACTGCAGGGATTTTGCAGTAGGTCAGGGGAAGGGCATATGGTTCAGTGTAGCATAGGTTTGCATGCTGATATTGACGCTAAGTTGAGAGGAGATTGAATTGAGGCCATAATTACTATCTGCCCATCTTTTGCATAAAGATACTGAGACTGTTATCTAAAGTCTAAATCATGCAGATTGATCTAATAAAGTTGATTGTAAAGAGGTGCTTTTGCCTCATTTGGCAGAATGTCAAGACCAATTTCAAAATTATCTAGCATGAGAAAACCCATCTGATGGTTGCCAATGCCTTAGTTTACTCAAATTTGGTTTGTTTTACATGACAAAGTGTAACAGGTTGGTTTGTCAGAGGGAGGGGGCAGAAAGAAATGTGACTAACATAGCTTCAAAATGTTACTGAAGAATAAAAGCAGATCTAAGGAGTCAATTATCATTTTTCAGTTGTGCAGTAAGTTGGGTGAGCTAGCCATCTTGATACCCAGATAATTACAAAGCAGCCCTACTTCATTTTTTTAAAAAGGCCAGACGGAAAAGTTTCTGTTGCAGAAACAAACTATGTGTTTGATATGCCAGCAAGTCATGCACTCATTTGCATTAAAATACCTCTTTAAAGAGATCTGAAGGGCTTTAACCAATGGAATTCCTGTAATCTCAAGAAAATTGCTATCCTTGACTAATATTAAACATTTATTTAAGCATCAAGACCATGCAAAATAAGTTAGAGAATGCAACTGAGTCCACCCCTACCCAGAGGCAGAGCTTAGGAAAGGCTGCTTTTTTAGACTAAAACTCCCAGAATCCCCTGACCAGTGTAGCCAGTGACCCAATGGCTGGAGCAGTCTGAAAGCTGTAATCCAAAACGTAACTTTTCCAAGCTGTATCCCAGAGGATATAAAGTACATGCTGTAAGAATAACCTGGCATCTAGATTTAGAAAGATTTAGGCCCTTTTCACATGTGCAGGGGGAAATGGGCGAAAACGCCCAAAAACGGAGCTTACCTGAAACCGGCTAAGTCCGTCGCCACATGGAGCAGCACGAGCTCGCTGCTCCGCAGTCCTCCGGCGTCCCAAATGGCGGCTTCCGGTTGGTGGAGGCTCTCCACCAACCGGGGAAGCTCGCCAGCTGGAAGCCCGCCCCCGGCAAATCTGCAGGCACGCACTTGCGCGCGCCTGCAAATCCACTTTGGAGCCGGGCGACGGAGCGGCACTGGGCTGCGCGCTCCGTGCTTTTTAAAAACCTGGAAAAAGAGGTTTTTAAAAAACATGCAGCGTGGCTAGTTCCGGCCGCTCCTGAGTGGATTCTGGTGTGGAACTACAAAAAGTAGTCCATGCCAGTCCACTCTACGGTGCAGAAGACCTCCGTCAGAGGTCGCTCTGCACCATTTCAAAAGTCCGGTATGGAAATGGCCTTAGATTTAGAAAGGTTTAGCAATTTAGATTTAGGAAGGTTTAGCAATCTACAATATGGAGCGAAGAAGAACATTTCAGCTGTGGTATATCTTCCAGACTAACATATGCATTTTGTGGAAGAGCTCAGAGGTTAATATTATTCTAACTGTGTTGGTTATGTGTAGCAAACTATCCACGATCAGAACAGATATGACTCATAGACTTCTCAAACTGATTACACCTTCTTCCTCAACTTGCTGCAGCATAAATGTTGAAAAAAGCCTCTCTTTAGAGCCACTGGGAGGCCATTTTCAAGCATAATTGCAGCAGAAAAGGCAGAACATGGTAAGGTTGCCATCACAGAAGGAAAGATGCTTACAATCACAAGGATTTTCAATAACTTCAATCTGAAATCAACAAGTCGCACTACAGAAGTATTATTTCTACAGTAATAATGAGAAGAGAATGACTGTGATCCTGCATGAAGGTGTGCGGCACATAAAGCTCCAGATGTGCAGCTCCAACCTCCCAACGCACCCAGGCATTTGTCAACTCTGAAGAAACTTCCATCACCATTTATGGGTGGGGGTGGGGAGGAAGGGAAGGTGCCTGGCTGCAGGTGCTGAAATAAATGAGGCTGTTCTTCCTGATCTCTGTGACTCACTGGAGGTGTGGGAAAAATAACTTCATTCCTCCCCATGCCCAGCTACAGACCTGCAGCCAGAATGGGCACAGTCTGATCAACCCCCCTTTCTCTCACCCCAGTCAGAACACAGCCATGGAAGTAGCTCCAGGATTGATAGCTGTCTTGGGAACAGCTGACTACTGGTTAATGACCTAGTGAATATCTCCCCACACAGTATCTAATAGAAGATATACAAGTTGTGTGCACATATTTCACCAGCAGGAGTCCTGCCAATGTGTCTGAGCATGTGCAAGGTACACTTCCTTTACTGATAAGTAGCTACATACACCATCTGGGCTAGAAGGCAAATGTTCCAAGTAGAGAGGTAAAGTTATTGAATGAGATCTGGACAAGCCTCTGTGTTAAGGGAATAAGGAAATGCCATTGCAAGTTGGTCTGAGAAGGTAACAGTTTTCCTCTGTAGCACTTTGTCCGGTGTTTCTTCTGTCTTAGGCAGTAGTATTATCCAGACAGGATTCAGGCCTGAGTGAGAAGGGGAGAATTAGGTATATGCTCAGAGTCTGTTGAAGGAAATAAAGGAGTGTCAGGCAAAGTCAGTCAATCAGATTCTAATAAAGCAAAGGCCAAGAGGATTCTGTGGATTCCTTGCCTAAACCCTATGAAATTCATGGGGTCATTGTAAGTCAAAACGCAATTTAAAGGTACATATACACACACCAAGCAAAGGAAAAGTCTTGTTCTGGTAAGGTAAAGTCCAAGCAAAACAGAGATAAATTCTGCTGAAGGCAAAATCAGTTAGCACAATACATTGCTGTATTTGGCAATACACCTGAAGAGTATTGTATGAGGATCAGAGTGACACATGACAGTTGTTCCATCATGCTGACCTCTTTGGCTATTTTCTCCCAGCAGTAGGTATAGCTAATAGTAACTGATGTAATCATGGATCCTGCTTATCTTTAGTTTAAGGCTGGTATGACATTGAAGGATGGGGAGGTATCTGTACCAAATACTTGTTATTCATCTTAGTCCAGTTAACTGTAAACACCCAAAGTTAGTGATTAGGATAACTAGCATTAATTAGCTCATTAGAATTGATCAAAGTGTGGGTGTGAATAATTGGAGGCATACATCCAAGAAAGTACAGGTGTAATAGACGAAAGGGGCCTTTAACCTCTATAAAGCCCTGCAGATGTCCCCTGGCGAATTTGGTGCATACCAGCTGGCTGGCAAGATGCTGCACACTGGCCAGAGAAGGGTGTCTCTGCTGTTGCTTCTTCAGAGCTCCAATAGCTAAATGGAGATCTAAGTCTGCTTTGCGAGTTTTCTCTCTTTCTGTATTGAAATAGTCTTTGCAAAATCTAGGATATAGGAACTACTTTGCTAACATTCACAGATTTTTGGCCTGTTAAGCTAATAAAGTTATTAAACCTTTCACCACTGGCATGTTCTTTGTCTCCCTATCCAACAGAACTACTTGCCTGGCAAAACATTGCTCCGTTGAAAGCTCACTCAAGGGTCATGAAAACAGACTCAAATCAAGTATCACTTCAGTAACAAGCAAAGCCAGATGGAGTAACACCAAACCTATAACTCCATCTGGATGGATGGCTAGCTTTGTTCCCAGTGAGCAAATCCTCTCCATATAAAGAAATCTGGTCTCTTCAGAAGCTGTTGGCTCCAAGAGTGCAGAGATTGGTTCAAATGGGGCTCCTAGGACGTTATCCAAGAACGCTGTCACAATCTTCTCAGCCTGGAATGGTGTTCACAATGGGCATCTCTTGCAGTAGGGTTTGTGGGCTGGTGGGGATATCTGGGGACAGTTCTCAGGACAAATCCCTCTCCCACTCCAGTACATCTCAAAAAACCACAGTCTCAAGGGGGAGGTGGACCTTGGCTTATGACAGAGACTCTGTAACATGAGATCCTCTTCTTCCAGGAGCCAGCTCAAAAACCATTACTGCCATATACTTTCCCTTACCTGGTAAAGAAATCTATTTAGCCACATATCTTACAATCTGCCTTGCACATCTTATTATCCAGCCCATTCTTTCTAATACCTGTTAAGACAGAGAGAAATTAATGTTCTCTCTCCCCAGTCCTCCCTATCCTTTTCCTCTTTCCTCCTTGCATCTTTCTTTTGCTGATGGACAATCCCTTCATTTTGTTTAAAACTGCTTTTAAGAAAGCACTTATGAGGTGGTCCAAGATTACACTGGCTACCACCACATAAAGAAACTGGACATCATCAGTGCCCCATATTACCAACACCTATATCATCCATTTCCCTGAGCATTCAGTGGCCAAGTGAAGAGAGCTTGACTATTATGATTTCGTCTATGATTTCTTCAGGTGTAGAGGAGGCCTATGCTCATATATGTATACACAGACAGGGCCTTTCAAATGGCTAATACATTACATAACTAGGGGCATCATGGCTTTCATTTTGGCAATGGAAGGACAGAGCTATCTCATATAATCCAGCACTGCTTCACATACAGTTCTGGGCATAGAAATGGTCAGGTGATCCTCCATCTCACATTCAATTGATTTTGTTGCACTTCGGTTTTGCATTATGGAATTCAGGACACTCTGGTCAATGTTTTAATTAACTTAAAACACTAAATTTAGAGTTCATCTCTTTGCCCCTAAAATTCACATAGTAATCACATCCACAGACAAGTTGGGATTCAAAATCATACATATAAGATCATTTCCACACGACACTCTTATAGCATGATGATTCCACTTTCAACGTCCTATAGAATCCTGGGGTTTGCAGTTCCGGGAGGGGACGGTCGGCCCCTCCTGAAACTGCAAACCCCAGAATTCCGCAGGAGGTTGAAAGTGGAATCATCGCGCTATAAGATTGTCGTGCGGAAATGGCCTAAGTCTAACCTGCAAAGCCACTGAAAACAGTTGAGGAGAAGTCATTTGGAATTTGAAGGTCAAATTTGGCAGAAATATGGAGTCCCTGTGAGGTTCACAATGCATGCATATTTACTGTTGCAACTTTGAAAGCATGTTTCCCCTGTAATTTGCAAAATCGGTAGATTATTACAAAAATAGCATATGCCCTCAATTTCCTATCCAGGTAAAACAGAAAGAGTCCTTGAAGCTTTTGCCATTTGTTCAAGGAACACAAAACACTGTTGGATTTTTGCTGCTCATGATCTGAGCTGGGGGGTGGAATGCCTTACCACACCCTTTTGCAGAGACATGCCCCCTGCTGCTCAGACCACGGGCCAATCAGATCACCTTTTTCATACATATATGGTATGATTTTTCCCATCATAATGCAAACACAAAGAAAAGGAATTTCTTGTGGCATTCTGAGTTTAGTGAAACTGGCTTTGTATCATAGAATCATAGAATCATAGAATCATAGAAATGTAGAGTTGGAAGAGACCACATGGGCCATCCAGTCCAACCCCCTACCATGCAGGAACACCCTCAAAGCACTCCCGACAGATGGTCATCCAGCCTCTGCTTAAAAACCTCCAAGGAAGGAGACTCCACTACGCTCCGAGGCAGCATATTCCACTGCCGGACAGCCCTGACTGTCAGGAAGTTCTTCCTGAGGTTCAGGTGGAATCTGTAGTCTGTAGTCTGAATATTTCCAGGTTACCAATCTTTAATCAGGTCAGCTTACAAATTGATTATATATTCATGCAGTTAGGCTTGCATTCATCCAAGACCATAAAGAAATCTGCATTCATATATAACCTATAATACTTATTAGCAATCAGTTCCATAGATTGTACATAAATGCAACACTCTTTTATGCTTTAATTAGGTAGCTCATTCTTTAAAGAAAAGATTTGTGTTCTCACTCATGGAAGGGATAAAGCATAAGATGGTTCAATTGTGACAGACTGACCAGAGATTAACAACCTTGCATCAAATGATTTTACACTGAGAAAACCCAGCCCTGTGTGTTGTTGCTGCCTGTTAGTACATGAAGAATCAATAGAAATGTTGTGTGCCTTCAAGCTGTTTTTGACTTATGGAGTCCCTAAGGTGAACCTATCACAGGGTTTTATGGGGACTGAGAGTGTGTGACACACCCAAAGTCAGCCAGTGGGTTTCCATGGCCAAGCAGAGAACTGAATTTTGGTCTCCAGGGCTGTAGTCTAACACTCAAACCACTATGCCATACTGACTTTCACCAATAGAAATACACTGTTGTTTTGTACTTACTTACTTACTACAGTATTATTTCCTTCCCCCGCTTCTCTCTGGGTTGGGTTTTTTTTTTTGGCCAATTATTTTATTGTTCAGTTCAGTATATCTGTCTCCTGCCTTAGATGATGATCAAAGAACACTCAGCACAAATGAATCTATGAAGCGCAGGGAATTCGCAAGATATCCAAGTGAAAATTGGTAGCTTCATTGACTGCAAAAATAAATTTCAGCATTAATAATGAAGAAGCAGACAGTATTGCCTTTTAAGGCTCAGCAATATCCTGATCTCATATCAGGACGTCTCAGTGGCAAGAAACAGCAATTGATCTGACATATTTGCTTCTCTTTTTTTTTTTTTTCCTTCCACCCAGCTACAGCAGACAAAGCTGTCCTGTAAATCATGGATTTATCCACATCAGACAACAAATAATGAATCTTATCAGAGACCCAATAAGGCTTATATATAAGCCAGACAAAAATGTCTCTCTAGGAATGTTATACACTGGGAAATCTAAGATAGAATGGACTGTGTTCTCAGAAAGTTAGTTCACTATAAAGTACATACACAGAGGAAGAGCTACAAGGATTCTATGTGTCTATTCTACTATACAAGAACAGCTGGCCCTCTACATTTGTGGGTTTAACTTTCATGGATTTGATCATTTGTGATTTTCTCCAACCACTGCCACTCCCGCCTCAAGTGCTTCTTACGCAAAGCAATCTTCCCTCTTGGTGGCTCTAATCAAGCTGCACAGCCCTTTAAAAACTTGCCTTTGGTCCTCTTCCTCTATCACCAGCTGCTGCCCGGCCAGCTAAGAATGCCTTGCAGCCCAGTTTCTCAGCACAACAAACTCTCCCCTGATACCCCCTACACCCAAGGAAGAAGATGGGTAAGAGAGAGGAAATATAGGGTACCATGCGAACCCACCCCTTTCTCTCTCCTTTCCCTGACCCAGTTTGGGTCCTGGATGCCCCCACCACACCTTGGACCCCTTACCGCACGCACACGCACGCATGTGCTTGCACACACACACGTTTTGACATTTGTGATTTTTGCACATTTGCAGGGATCTTTGTGCTACAACCTTAAAGAATGCAGAGGGCAGACCATAACTGGAAAGAGGCAGTGCTTTGACTTTGGGTGAATCTTGGATCCCAAAACAAATCAGGCTGATACAGATGTCAGGAGATGTCTCCACTGAAACAGTACTCTTTCAAAGCCAACCAGATTAGCATCTGAACATTCCTGGGATTCATTTGCTATTCCAGTTTGAAGAGACACAAAGGCAAAACCACCATGCCCCCCCCCGCAAAAAAAGAAGAGAAGAGAAGAGAAGAGAAGAGAAGAGAAGAGAAGAGAAGAGAAGAGAAGAGAAGAGAACAGAACAGAACAGAACAGAACAGAACAGAACAGAACATTCTTCCTAGGCTCACTGCATATTGAAAACATCAGGATAGGAGAGGAACAGACAAGAAGAGGCAGGAAAGAAGAGGATTATTTGATCCAGTCATTGTTCACTGGTTTGTCTTCTTTTGTTTGATCCCAAAAGTAGGAATGCTAGAATTGTTTTGGTGGAATATGTGGGATATAAACAGGAATTTAACATTGGGCATTCCTTTGAAATTCTGAATGTTCAAGACCTACTACCTCTGCCTCTTTTAAGCTTTACAATCTTTGTTTACCCCATGCCAATTTCACTTCCCATAATCATGGCACAAAGTGAGCAGAACACAAAAAAAAGGCTTAACCAGGATACCTTCCAGCATGTCACAGCTGAAAACTGGGGCACATGTGGCCTAGCAGCACCCGACTGAGGTCAAGATGTCAAAAATTACTAATTAGCAAGACCACACAAACTAGGAGAGGATGCAAAGTTTGCTTTTGTTGAAGCCTGCTAGGAAGGGCAAGATTCAGACACCTATCCCTCCTTCCTGAGTCAACTGATTGCAAATTCCTTTTGTAAATGCTTCTCCCTAAACTAAGGAGAATTTCTTAATTCCCCTTTTAAGGGGGGAATTCCCCTTAAGCCCCCAGGATTCCACAGGAGGTTGAAAGTGAAACAATAGCACTATAACAGTGTAGTACAGAAATGGCCTTGGATTTCCCAAATAAGGATCACATTCAGAGACAGACTGAACTGAGCAGCCGCCAGTACAATCCAAACCAAATTTTTCTAACTTACAAGACTCAGGGTCCAGACGGAAAACTGCGGTCATCGCACAGCTCTAACAGAGAGCATTGGCTGGAAACCTTGTTGGTGCACTATGGTGGTAGTTGCCTTTTTCCAGGGTCATGGAGCAGTCATAAGGGAAGCACATAAAATCCGCTGGCCCCAACCAACTTGTATTTATCCAGTGCCTGACTTTTTTCAGAGCTGCAATGTGGCCAGCCATTTTCCTCTTGCCGAAACTATACCAGCTCAGTTACATTGCACCCACAGGATTCGAGCCAGAGTCTGAAGGTTAACCTCAAAAACACTTTTCTCAATCAGGGAATTGTGAACTGTTTGGAACATATTTGCTGAGCATGGCCCACCTGCATGAAATTATACCATTGCAAGAAATTGAGTCCATTGAATGATTTCCATACCTCCCTTATGGATGCTTGCCAAACAATTGCCTGTCTATTCCATTAAACTTCTTTTACAGTGGTGTAATCTACTGAAATCAACACATCTGCAGACTTGATCGGACTCAAGTAACAGCATTTCACACAACCTGGCCCAGCTATTCTTGGCTGACTTCACTTTAGACATTTGTGAAGTGAGATGAGATTGCCAGTTTTGACCAACTTTTTTCAGTTTTATCCAGTGTAAGAATGCATTGTAACCTTCACAGAAAGAAACCTGATGTGCACACAAACCACTGCAAAGGGTGTGCATACTGAGAAGAATATTTAAGGATTGATTCCAGTTTATTTTAATGAGTTTAGAATTGCCATGTACTCTATGAAAGGCTAGCCTTGAAGAGTGTTTGGAAGCTTCAGTTGGCAGAAAATGTGGTTGCTATTTTTCATAACCTTATCACTCCAACATAGATAGATCTGTTCTGATTGCCAAAGCTCTATTCTAGGCTCAGTTCAAAGTATGGTTTTCCTTCAAAGCTTTAAACAGCTAAAGACATACAGTAACTGCCTACAGAGCTGCCTCCCTTCTTTTGAGCAAATCCACATATTGAGACTTCCAAGTAAATAAAGCCCTGGGTCTTAGGTGCCATACTGGGAGAGAAGTGGGATGTAAATTGAACAAATACAATAAAATAAGCTCGTTCTAGAATACCACTACTTCCAGGGACCCACTTAATGACACAGTGTGAACTGGCCTTTTTCTCTCCTTTGTTATTCCTAAAGGGTTGAATACACTACCTTTGGACCTTTGATTGGTCTCCATTCTCTGTGTTTAGAAAGGTATTCTTCACGTTAATACCTTGATGATTTCTGATATTGTTGGCACAAACAGTACCTCTGCCGAAGCAAGTTGTAACCATTCATTGAATAGTTGCTGTGTTCAGTTCATCACATGGTGGTTGTCCTTTTTGGTCATGAGCCCCTCTGTACTTAGCCAGGCTAGTGCTCGTCTGGGATGTACTCCCAACCTGGCAGAGCCTGCCAGAACTTACATGTTACTGAAGAGACCTGAAGAACCCAGGGTCACTGCTACATGACACTAAGGTGGCAGAGTAGCACTTCACAGGGGTCTTTTTTATTTTGCTTAAGTGTTACTGAATGTTATTTTTGACATTTATGGTGATGCTACTGTTTTAATTCTTTATTATATTACTTTTTTACATTACTTTTTTTAAATATTACTTTCACCCCACACACTATGGCACTACCCTTCCGTATAATTGTGCGCTCTTGTGAGGCAAGAAGGTATGTTGATCATAGCACTGCTGCTGGTAGAGTCTCCCAAGTCAAATAAGCTTTTGCTGAAGAACTAGATTAAATGTGGCAAACAATTAGTGGACAGTAGCAACAGTGAGGGTGACACTGATGAAGGATCTCACAGAAAAAAATGGCAGAGGCCCCATAGCTAACTCGAAAGGAGTTAGTATTTTGCAGAAGAAGGCAATGGTAAACAACTTCTGAAGCCCTTTGCTTCAAAAGCCTTATAATGAGACAACCTAAATTGAAAACAAAATAGTGACACATGTAGACACAGAGGCCCTTTTCACATGTCAGGGGGGAAACGGGCGAAAACGCCCCAAAACGGAGCTTACCTCCAGCCGGGTAAGTCCGTCGCTGCGTGGAGCAGCGCGAGCTCGCTGCTCCACACGCCTCCGGCGTCGCAGATGGCAGCTTCCGGTTGGTGGAGGCTCTCCACCAACCGGAGAAGCTCGCCAGCCGGAAGCCCGCCCCCGGCAGAGCTGCAGGCACGCACTTGCGCGCGCCTGCAGATTCACTTTGGAGCCGGGTGACGGAGCGGCACAGGGCCGCGCGCTCCGTGCTTTTTAAAAACATCTAAAAAGAGGTTTTTAAAAAACACGCAGCCCGGCTAGTTCCGGCCGCTCCTGAGTGGATTCTGGTGTGAAACTACGAAAAGTAGTCGACGCCAGTCCACTCTACAGTGTAAACGACCTCCGTGAGAGGTCGCTCTACACCGTTTCCCCACCACATGTGAAAAGGGCCAGAGCCATTTTTGTGGGCCCCAAGGGTAAAAAAAACTACCCCCAAATGCTTCAAAATGACTTCTAGGGGGTGTAGAGGGCTTTTCCACTATGTTTGGAGCCCCCTTAGAACTCCCAGGGGTAAAAAAATGGTTTTCCCAAAAAAAATTGCCCAAAAATATCCCAAAATGCCCTCTGGGGGTGTGGGTTGGCTTCACCACATTTTTGTGACCTCCCTGGGCCAATTTATGCCCTGGAAAAGAATTTTTTGAAACAAGAAGTGACTGTCTACTCACATCCTGCTGTTAAAAATTTCCCAGGAACGCCCACAGACATGGTGAAAATACCCCCAAGTCCCCTACAGGGCATTTGGGGGCAAAAAATGATTTTTTATTTTTATTTTTTTAATATATTATCTTATTGTGGGAGCAGATGCAGGGGTGCAGCCCTCCAAGGTCTCCAGGGCATCTAATGAAGCTCCTTGGCCTCCCACAGTTGCAAGATATTAACACATTCTATGCCTGCTTATGCTATGTGAGAGCATTCTGTGCACTTAGGACAGGTTCTCCTGATAACCAGAGGCCTTTCTCACTACACATCTAGTCTGAACTCAACACTGAGATTTACTGAGTTCATTTTGTCTTATATCTACATTTCTACATGAGATTCTGTATGAGATAAATTACGATTTATGCTTCAGTTTCACCTAGTTTTTGGAGGACAATTGTCTCAGTAAGCACTGAGGAGGTAATGCAACAGAAGCAGGAATTTCTCTATCCTTCCTTCTCCCTCAGTTTTATCTCTACTCTAGTTTGTAAGGGGGTCTTCCAAAATGGTGTCCCTTGGGATATGTCAGCCCTCCAAGCCACAGCAGTGGTCAGTCACTTATCTGATAATCATGCTGCTCCTCACTTGTAAAATGGAAGCACTAATTGGTGGCTTTTGACCAGGTCTCTGTGAAGCTCTGTCAGTCAGTTGCAGTTCTGTCAGCCACAATCTACCAGCCTGCATAGATTTGCTGATGCAGAGTAACCAAGAGGTTCTCCTAGTACACTTTAAATGCAGATCATCCCAGCACACAGAGTATGGACCATTTTCCATCTGCCTCCCCACCCTTTGAGATATCTTGGCCCTGGATTTGATTCACGGACCCTGAGATAGTACTCAAAAACCCAAGGCTGAGATTCTGTATTGCAGCGTGTAGTATAAAAGTCTACAGGTGGAACCTAACTACATCTCTCCTCTCATTTTTCCTCTGGGATTCACCATTTAGCTGCTGAATGCCCCATGGCCACTCAGTGGCTTATGGAGAACAGAGGGATCAAAGAAACATCTGGCAATGTTCCTATATCTAGATGCAGACTGATATCATCTATCAAAATTCACCAGGGTCGTTCAGAGGTCTCAGTAGATGATCTAACCTTTTTGGGTTATTGAGACATTACCAGACACTTCTCCAATCCCTTCCCCACCCCACTTTCCACCAGCCACTGAATGGCCCTGAAGCAGAGCCTATTAAAGTGAAACAGTGAGTTCTGAGTGGGACATTGCAGATCAAGGAAAATAATACCAATGACACAATGACCCAAAAAAGACATACACAGGTACACATTGGACTTAATACTTGCAGAAGTCACTAACAGGATATCAGCCAAAGTACATTTGCAAGACTGAAACTCTGCTCATCCTTTATTGTTGTTGAAATTTATTTCTTTTTGTCATTTAAGCCTCCAGGACTATTCCTGACATGCGAGCATACAGATTTTCAACTAAAATTATGATGACCTCTTATCAGTGTTTCTCTCTAAGAGGCCATAATCCCACATTCAATCCTTGTTCAACCAGATCAAATGCCACCAATAAATCCGCAAATGTCATGAATACTTGTTGTTTCCTTCCCTACACCCCTTGTATTTGTATACCACATACCCAAACAAAGCACAAATAATGTAATGCTTTTGCATTCCCGAATGGATTCATTCAGTTCTTTACGAATCAGTTGGTCTCGCTTCATTTTTTTAAAACTGAAATGCAGTTAAATGTATTAAATGAATGCCTACGAAAACAAAACACAAAGAACCAGTGCTGATGTCTAGAAAACATCTGCCTTGATTTTCTGCTTCCTCTGAATTAGTCTGCCTATAAATCAGAATGAAACAATAATGCAGAGGGGGTGAAGGCAAAGGCAAGAAAGGTCACATCTGTGAAAAGTATCAAAAATGAAAGGAGTTAAGAGAAGCTTCCATTTTCTTTATTGAGGCTAACATTCCATTCTCCCCATCTCTGCAATTTATTTTTCCTTGTTGGAAAGAAAAGCAGATTTCCATATGTGTATGCTCTGGAGCCAGAAGCTAGTCCCTTTTTAAATCAGAATAATAACAATAACAATAAAATGAAAACTGGCTCTAGTAGTAGTTCCAACCTAAGTTTGATTTGGTGTCAAAGCCAAATGACAATTAAAACAGTTTTTTTTAAAAACACAGGCTAAACTGATTATATTTTTAAAAAGCTAATGTACGATCATGTTTTTGCTTCTCACCCCCTTTTATATTTTTTGCTACATTTGCAATTTTTTCCTATCCAATCTGTTACTCACTGCATAACCATGAGCTTGCTGAAGAAGCAGAGACAACAGCGGAGAGGCCTTCATTTTAAAAAGTGTGTGGGGTGGGTGGGTGGATGTCTATGTTTGGTTGAGAAAAGTAGAGTAGGAATATCTCTGGGGATTTGCTCCCATCTCTCTATAGACATCTGGCATGGAGTTATTAATACATGTAAATTATCTTAGGAAAATAAGTAAGACAGCTGAAAGAAAAGAACATCTACTTAATCTTTATTATTTATCCTAACAGAGGCCATTTCCGCACTGGAGTGTTATAACGCTATGATTCTACTTTCAACATCTTATGGAATCCTGGGGTTTGCAGTTTCGTGAGGGGCCACTCGGCCTCTCCCGAAACTGCAAACCCCAGGATTCCATAGGATGTTGAAAGTGGAATCATAGTGCTATAACAGCCTAGTGTGGAAACAACCAGAGAGTCAGTGTGGTGTAGTGGTTTGAACTTTCGACTACAGTCCTGCAGATCAGGGTTCGATTCCCTGCTCAGCTATGGAAACCCACTGGGTGACCTTAGGTATATCTCTCAACCCCAGAAAAACCCATAATAGGTTTGTCTTATGGTCACCATAAGTCAGAAATTATTTGAAGGCACACAACAACAACAACAATTTATACTAACTGAAAATGTTTGATTATTGTGATTTGCGGTAGCAATAGAGATAAGCCAACCTGTTACTAATACAGATATCTAAAATTGCAACATGAGTTCATAACTGTTTCAGCTACATACGCGCATTCCTAACTTAGTTTATGAGCCAACACTCGGATTTTTTTGGGGGGGGGATGACTGAAACTCTTCTAAAATGAATTAAGCTGGGCAGGAATTAGTTCTTCCTGTTGTCAAGAGAGGCTTGAAGTAAAGAAACTGATTGGCTGAGCTATGAGACAATCTCAAGGTTTCTTCTGCTTACCCATTTAATTGTGGTTGTTTTCAGAAACACTTTGTCTGGGGAAAAATGAAAGCAAAATATTTACTTGCTTAAAATTCCAAGCACCTGATTTACTTATATTGATATTTAATCCTCCACAGAAGCTGGCATTGGATTTGGATGCAGGTAGGTGAAAAACCCTAAAGGCACCAGATCCTGATTGGTCTTGAAGCTAAGCCAGATCAACCTTCTTAGTACTTGGCTGAGAGATCACCAACAAAGAACAGGTTCTGTAGGCATATTTCAGAGGAAGGAACTGGCAAAAATCACTTTTGAGTAGTCTTGCCTAAAAAATCCCTATGAAATCCACAGGGACACTGTAAGTCAACAGTCAATTTGAAGGCAGGTAGGCACACACACACACACACACACACACTCAGGAAAAGATATAGCAGGGCTGACAATAGGGAAGTGGGAAGCCAGTATATATTACTGGGGCCCAGCATTCTGGAAGAAACTCTGCTACATACCTTTTTTGTCTTTCTTAGTAATATCATTATTTGTCTATTAATTTTGATATCCGTTGTAAAATCAAGAAAATAAGGAGGTACAAAATTTGAAATCCTATACAAAGATTCTTACCCAGTCCTCCAAGGAATCGAAACTGCTGCCAGGTGGGATGTAAAAAAAAAGCTGGAGTCCTTGGGAGTCAGTCCCACAGTCACCAAAAGAATCAGACTGGCCATGGGAACAAAAGAGGAAAGTCCTCCTGGCTCCAGAGGGCTCCAGGCACCCGAGATAATCCCTCATTTCCTCACTGAGTGCCATACCAAATGACCACCTTGAACTCCCCTGTCTTGTCCTCCCACTCTCCCACCACCCTTCCCTGCCACTAGGAGCTCCTTCCTGGGCTGCTAGTTTCTGGAGTCTCTCCCTGGCCTTCAGGAAGCCAGAAAGGAGTGAGAACAGACACAGATCTTTGGATCCCCTTAATGCGCAACCAAGACCTTTCCCAGTTGGCTCAAGGCTACCAACTTAGCCCAAAAGTGTTCACCTGGACATCCCATCACACAGATCTGCAGGTGGTGGATAGCTGAGGGAAATACCCCCATAAAATTTTTCAGCCACTCTCAGCAGCCCTGGAAGACAGGGAGCAGAACATTTTGTGCCACTGAAAAAAAATACACTACCTCCTAGATGGGCGTACATTTCTTTCCACTTCTTATTGTTCAAATGTTGCAACGTCAAGCAAAAATTTG
Source organism: Cyclura pinguis (assembly GCA_030412105.1). Classification (NCBI taxonomy): domain Eukaryota; kingdom Metazoa; phylum Chordata; class Lepidosauria; order Squamata; family Iguanidae; genus Cyclura; species Cyclura pinguis. Next base: position 34,287,856 of record CM059604.1, on the reverse strand, counting down.
CTGCCTGAAATTGTCATCAAAGAAAGAAGATCATGGAGGGAACCTTCACACAACCTTAGGTAATGGCACAAGCAGTGTTTTTTCAAGTAGGGAGTTGACAAACTTTAATGGTGAATTATCAACTGATGCATCTTTAATGGTGGGTGGGTGGTAGCCAGCTGGTGGCTGGCTGCTACGGAGTTGCGGGAAATGTGTCACCCAGATTCTTAAGCCATTTCCACACTAGGCTATTATAGCCGGCCAGCCCCTCCCGAAACTGCAAACCCCAGGATTCCATAGGATGTTGAAAGTGGAATCATAGCACTATAACAGCCTAGTACGGAAATGGCCATACTTGCCTAAAAAGGGCTGGAAGGGTCAGCACCATTTCTTTTCTCTTCCTTCCTCTTGCTATCTGGACATGCGTGAAGCTTTGGATCTTTGATCTTTGCATATTTGCTTTTTTGTAGATGTCCTTTCAAGCAGAGTGATGGGATAGGGAATGTCATGGGGCAACCACTGTAAAAAAACTTTCCTGAGAGTAAGCATTATTGAATTCAGTAGGACTTACACATGAGTAGATCTGCATAACCTTGCACCATATGCCATCAATCCTATACCCTCTTTCCTCAGAATTAAATTTAACAAATGAGGGTGAAGGGCTAGAAAGGGTGAAGGCAATATATGTAAGGACTAAGGTAACCACCCAGGTATGCACCCAATCCAGTGAGAGTGCAGGTAGGCAGTCAGAAGGATGGAAAACATGCAAATATGCACATGCATTATGGGAACAAAAAACTTATCCTAATTTTACAGTATAATTCTCAGCTTAAGAAATGTACAAAAGGTTTTTTAAACTGTATGTTTTAAGTTAGAAAGCATACAAGAAAGGGTATTTTACAGCAAATATCACCTTCAGTACCTTCTGGTAGATAGCAGCCCACCTCAGCTTTTTTTCTGCAAAGCAGCTCAGGTAGTGGCTGGATTCTTCTGCACTCCATCTTCCTTGATCAGGGGTGACTCAGTACACCCCTCAAGCTGTACAACTCAGTCAGGAATCAGCATTACTGTTATGTCTGATCTGTGACAAAAGCAAAGATTTCCCTCTCTTCCCAATCCTGAAAGGAAGGAGGACCTGCAGAGAGAAATTTTATGAACCAAATTAGGTGCAGTTCCTCTATTATAAAGCTCAGTCAGGAACAAATATTACTTACTAAACCGGCATTACATTATTTATTAAAAAGTGAGGAGTGGAGAGGAACTGGGAATCCCAACTGATCTCTGATCAGTGATCAGAGACAAGAGCCACAATTTCTCTCCCTGCTCAACACTAAAACAAGGAGAGTGTGGAGATCTTGATGGTGTGTTACTCTGTCTGGCTCCAAAGGAAACCTTAAGAAGTTGCCTTATTCCCAGTCAAACCATTGGGCCATCTAGTTTAGTCTCTGGGATGCCCATTTCTATATGTTCTGGCCCTTCTTATTAAAAAGAAGACTTATTAATGTATTCTTGACAGGTGGTCCTAGCATTGTGAAAGCAGCCTCACTTCTTTTGTAGGAGAAACACAGGCTGAGAAAACAATTAGAAATCTTACAGATGTTCTCACTGGTGAAATTTAAGGGGGAATTTCTGTACAGGCATTTTATGAACCAATAGTATCATCAACCACTGAACTATTATGGCTGCAGTCCAGTCAGTCTATCATTCCAAACCATAATTTATCACCTCCTCCTAAGGCAACTATCTTTGCTGTGGGATTGGTGTGATGGCAGAGAAGAATGGTGCGTAATATTTCCCTGCCTTGAAGCTTCAGCTCCTGGGTGTGGATGATCCTGTCCAGGTCTTCAAAGAGGAACAGATGGATTAGCAGGAAGAGTGATTAAAGACCAGCAAGGCTTCTGTATCAGAAACAGACATCAGCAGCTGAGAAATCTAGGTCTACAAGAAATGTGGGGGTTTGTTTTCTTTCTTTCTTTCTTTCAGGTCTCTATCAAATAGCACCTGTCTGTACAGAAAGATAACCTCTGGAACAAAGTAGAAGTGAAGAAGATAGCAGGATGAACATCACAGTCTCACAATTCCACAGTGTTAAAACTGGGACAGAAAACTCTTTAATGAGAAAGAAAAAAAAATGTAATTTTGGTAAAATTATTTCTTTTGTTTATAGGCATCTTTTACACACTATTAGATCAGAAAGAGCTATCACTTCTGCCTGCTGAATTTCCCTGCTGAAACAAATAATTGATTTTTTTTAAAGAAAAAGCAATGAATTTACAGAAAACTGTCCCCCCCTCCATACACACACACACACACACACACACACACACACACACACAAACCCTGCACTTATTTCTTTGAAATCTGGCTATTCCAATCTTCTCTTTAGATTCTACCATCTTGCCAAATTTTATGTGGATGTGTGGGAAAAAAATCTAAAAAGTTATGGTCATTTTTTTCTCTTTCCTAATGCAAGTTGATAATGGAGGACTAGTGAGGTTGGCACTGCAGATCAAGGCACTGGGAGATGATGTCTGCAGCACTCTCCCAGTCATGCGGGTCACAGAGAGATGCAGTTGCAGCAGGACCCCAGGGGTCTCTCCAGCTTCCTGATCTTGATGTACCCTGAGCAGTGCAGACATCATTTCCCAGCACCCCAATCTACAATGCCTTGAAACCCCTCAGCTGAGATACTCCCTGGCTGAAAAGGAGGGGCAGCGGGTAGCATCATCAGACACAGCTACAATAATGAATCTCCTTCATCGTTGTTATGACTGATGATGCAGGATCTCAGCTACAGGCTATCTGAACACTATGTGAAATTTCACAGCCTACATAATAATAATAATAATAATAAAAAGAATCGTATTTTCATTCTGATTGGTTTACTTGATTGTTGAACTCTAGTTCTTCTTCAGAACTAATCATTTAAAATGCCCATGCTGGCAAAAAGCTAGAAGGAAACAGGTTTCCTCTTTAAATCTTCTTGTTCTTGGGATTACCCACAAATCTAGTGGCAACATGGTTTAGGCAAAGCCATGGTTTCAGCAAGTCTAAGACTTCTTTCTCTTCACCATTTTCTTAGTCTCACTGATAAGACCAGTACTTCTCTTCAATAGTTGCATTTCCCTTTTGTTCCCTCCATATTCCTACAAATACAGTGCAGTGCAAAACTCTTAGCAGGAGACAAAGCAAGAAAATGCCTGAATGCTGAGTTCTTTTGCTCTCTCTACATATGTGACGTGGGCACAGGAATGCAGCATTCTTTTAATGAAAACATGTTTCTTTTTGACAGCAGAGAGGTTACGGGGCCGTGTCTGACTACCTGAAAAAGATCTATGTGCTGCACTATACCACATTGATATAGACATAAACACAGACCTGTCTCATGAAAAACAGGACCTGGCTGATTCCACCTTTTTATACAAATGCTACCATTGGTCCTCTAGGGTCTATTATTCTGGCTTAAATAAATAACAAGAATGATGTCTCATTATTTCTTATCTTTTTACAGTATTCTTTATTGCATTCTGCAACCTACTGATCTGCCCTCTATGCCTTTAAGAATACAGTCTTCCCCAAAACAAAGACTTGTTAATTGCTTTTAACAGTTCATATCAGGGAGCAGAGCAGAACATCTCATTATTTACAGCAGTGCATCAACAGTCGGGAAGTTTCAACAGATCCAGTATGTTTAATTCCTTTTCTCCTTGTGTTATTTCTCTTCCTGGCTCTTCTTCATTTAACAGATTAGCAATATTTTCAGAGATGTGGGGGCGAGAGACAAAAATAATAAATTACTGAATCTGGCAGCAGAAGGCAGTGATGGTGGCAAGGCACAGCTGGAGTGTTTGAAATGTGGCAGTTTTCTTCCAAGCCATCATTTTGCCCCTCCACTGGGAACACGCAGCTAAATGTAGGCACAGCGAATGCCATGATGAATCCATGTAAACTGCAAAATGCAGAATAGAGGGTCTGTCTTTCTGCAGGCAGAAAGAGTCTTTCCTCCCATCCTGGCTGGATTTCTTCACATAATCAGAAGCTCATCTCGGCAGCTCAGATGCCATTATGCATCCCTGTATTTCGGGGCTTCACATTTTTCATTTTGATTCAAGGGAACACTGTGCGCTTACTCTCATTTGGTAGAATAATGTGCCACCTGCTCAGGGTTCTTTCCCCCACCCCACAGTCCTAATTAAGCATTTAAATTGTTTGTCAACTGAATTGAATTTTTTTCTCCTTTATGTTTCTCTCTTTCCTCTCATCCCTGGTTCACCTTTGCAAAGATTCCAGTGCTCTTGTAGCAAAACGGGAGAGGATACTGATAACCTTGGATCTGAAAGCCCTTTGCTTTAACTGCACAGCTTTTGATACTAATGATGGCCACAACGTTGTTCACATACTTGTATTAAAGTATCTAATTGCACATGAGACTTGGAGTGCATCAGAGTCAAAAGGGGTTAATATTTGGTAAGATCCCACCCCCTATTTTCTTGGAATAAAAGTATTCCTACATGCTCCATAATGCATCAGCGTTCAGGACTATGGGATTCTTTGTTGTCAGGATCACTCGAATGCCAACATTTGGATATCATGATAAACTACAGCATATGATGATGACAGTGAGTGATAAGGTTTGTGTCTTGCTACGCTTTCTCAGGTGTGACTGTACAGAGCAGACAGGAAATTCATGGTTCTGTTTAATACTAACCACAACCCACCAGGTCATCCAAACCCTAAACTGTAGTTAATCTTAACTATGGTTGTTGAAACAGACCAGCAATCATAATCCATGGTTGCAGTTGGCTGGTTTCAAACAAACTATAGTTAAGATTAACCACAGTTGTCAGATTCAGAAGCACAAGATATAGTTAATAACAATGGACATTGAGCCTTTCAGACTTCTTCTCAAGACCACTGTACAAAAAGGAGAAGAGAAAGAGAGCACAGAAATCTGTGTGAGAAGCTAGGTTCATTCCTGCTAAGATGAACTAAAGGAGGACTAAAGAATTCCACATCATCAGTTTTTTACAAAGCAGTAAATTCACATTCATTTATTATCTGGTATACACTATCTTGAATACTCTGCAGGCATCAAATCCTGTCTGATCTTAGACAGCGTCAGGCCTGATTAGTACTAGGGTGGAGGACCACCAAGAAATATCAGACTCTGAAGGCTATGCTTCAGAGGAAGACAATGGCTAACCACCACATGAGTTTTCCTTGCCAAAGAGAACCCTATGAAATTCATGGTGTCAAAAGTCAACAGGTGACTTGAAGGCAAACCCACACTCACATTCTCATCTTCCCTCAGCACTATGTGTCTGCTTTGTGGGCATAAGATTTTGCAAGCAATCAAGACACAGTTCTTGTACTTGGGAAAAAAAATACAGTTGTTTTCCAAGGGTATGCATTGGTTGCTTCTCTGTCTGCCTCGTGGAATATACTTGCTCAAGAACAGTGGTCACCCACTGCATTTTTAAATGGCATAATAATTTCTGCCTTCATGAAATGGTCAATGAGAAGGCTAACGAGTAGGAAAATACAAACCAAGTGAATCTATTAAGGCTAAAAATGTTCCAGTTGAGAACAAACAAGAGATTTCAAGAAGGAAAGAGAGGCATTCATTTTACAGAAGGACAGCTGGTTGATTCCAAACTTTGACATAATTAAAATAGACCCATTATGGCATATATCCTGTTGCCAGGAAGGCTATTTTACAGTTCACACTTGGTTAGCGATGGGGAAATCATGGCCCTCCAGATGTTGAACCAAAACTGTCAGCATGCCTCACCAGTGGCTAGTTGGCTGTGGCTGATGGGGGTTCAAGGCCAGCAACATCTGGAAGGCTGCACTGTGCCCTCTACCGCACCAGAACTTTATGTCAGAAAATTAAATCTAAAACCCAGCAGATTCTAATCTCTGTGCCAGACAGTGAAAAACTTCTTGCATCCATAAATACATGAATTTGCTAATGAACCTACCTGTTACTGCATGAATGTTCACAAGTGTTTGAAGACTGGCTCCATTTAGTATTAGTGTGTGTTCTTGGTTCATTGGATCCAACCACATCATATGGGATTTAGCCTTGGCAAATCCTGGCTTCTTACTTCCTATATATGAATGGCACAAACAATTAAAAATAAGTGCTTATACTCAATACACCTTTAAAGATACATGTAAGGGAGTGTGAATGTATTTAAAAAATGTAATATCTAAACTGTGTGAAAGAGTATCTAGAAGGCAGGGATGTAATTTTTTATTTTCTTCTTGCATAGCAGAAGAGATAATTAAAAAAAAATCCCCTACTGGCTGAGATTATGTGAATTTTGGGAGGGGTTTTTTTGTGTGTCTGTTGGAGGTTTTGGCAAAAAAAATTTGTTTGCAAAAGAACTTACTTTGTGCAAAAGAAATACCTTTTTGCAAAAAAAAATTTGATGCAGAATACAATGTGTTTCTGAAAAATAAGCTGCTTGTTCTACATGTTGTGTTTTGCACAAAACACAAGGCTGAGATCCTAGATCAGCTACTTAATTAAATACAGTTAATTATACTTAATTAAGTAGCTTCTCCCGACCAGACCCCCTGCCCTTCCTACTTTACTGGCAGCAGCCACAGCAAGTGACCAAAATCTGTTCTCCTATCGATCAGGGTACAGCAGACAGAAGTTCTCCTCACCAGTGATCTCCAGGGCATGATCAGAAGCAGGATCTTGTTGTAATTCTTCCTTGCAGCAAAGATTGCTGGCAGGAGGGGTGGAAACATTGGTCTGCTGTTCCTCCATCACTTGCAGTGGCTGCTGCCCAATAAAGCAGGATTGGGACACTTTTACAATCATGGCAATGGGGCTATAGTTGTGAGTATGAAGGGACTGTGAATACAAATCAGTTACAGATGATGATGATGATGGTGATGATAATGATTACTACTACTAATTTATATCCCACTTTCTCCCAATAATGTGACTCACTTTCTCCCAATAATGTGACTCAAGCTGATTAACAACATGTTTGAAAACAATATAGATTGAGAACTATACAAAAACTTTGATAAACTTAAGTTATTTAAAAAATCAATTAAATGATTTATAAAGTTAAAACATTCAACATTAACTTTTATTAAATGACTGTAAAAACTACAAAACAGCATAGCACATCATTAAAAGCCCATCTAATTCAGTTTCTAAAAGTCTTGTAGCACAAATATATTTTCATTGCAAATCAAAGAAGAACAAGGAGGAATTAATCCTGACCTCCCTAAGGAGAAAATTCCAAAGATTGGGAGCAGTGACCAAAAAGGCCCTCTCCCCTATTCCCACCAAACAAGCCTGAGAAGGTGGCAGGACAGAGAGAAGGGCTTTTCCAGATGTTCCTCAAGCTCTAATGGGTTCATAAAGAGAGAAATGGTCCTTTAAACAGCTTGGACCTAAGCCATATGTGGGTGCATAAGTCATCACCAGCACTTCCCCAGATCCCTCCTGCCTAGGCTGATATTCTATTGTCAGAACAGGAACGAGAAAAACATGTGGCCCTTCACAGCCTGTTATACCCCACAGTATCATAGCATGGTCTATGTTGGTTAAGGAGGTGATGAGAGTAAGGGTTGCACAACATCCGGAGGGCCATATGTTCCCCATGTTTTGCAGATCTTACTCCCTTTCCCAGAATTCTTGTTATACTCTCCACTCCAGCTTCCACCAGCTGAGCTTCCTCTAACTTCTCAGCCAGGGACAGCAGGAGCCACAGACCAGCACATCTGGAGGGGCCTAGTTTGCAGATGGCTACTTCACCTTCCTCTACTATGACGACTTCAACTCCAATTAATAGATTCCCCTGCTCTTAGACTCAGTAAGTTTATGCATCCATAATTGCAATAATAAATTGCAGTGCAAGTTGGTTTTGTTTTCCACAAAAGAATTTTTCACAAACAGGCCTGACTGACAAAGAATTTTTGGGTAGTGACCATTTTCTAGATGGGATGTCTCAGTGTTTGTTGACGAGATGCTCTTTCTCATCAATAAAGAGAAGATCTGCAAGTATTTATTGAATCCCTAATACAGAGATATTTAAAACAAAAATGGTGCATAAGCACACAGTTAAGTATCAAAAATGAATTCCATCTATACAGTTGGTTCATAAGGCTGTTGTGTTTTCTATATGGTTTCTTTTTTTTCCATTGAGGGAATGTTGCTGGATTTATAATGAAATCTAGCCTGAGGTTGTGACTTAAAATATGAATAATCAAAGAAGTTATTAAGATTGTATAACCAAATGTCAACTTTTTCCAGTGGCATTTCTCTGGAAATACTTGAAAAACTATGTAAAACAGTTTCAATTTTCTTGAAAGGGAATTGGAAGTAAATCGTGGATGTGCCAGAGCTAAAACACTGAACTGGAATATATTCAAATGCCTTTCAAGTCTAATGCATAAAGTCTGGTTATTCCATCAAAGTCTCTTTGAATCAACCCTCAGTGCTTAAGCGTGTTAAAAAGCCATTGCTGATGTAGAATGCTTGGAGTTTATGCGTGTAATCTAACAAGTGACTCACCAATTGCCGTCTTCTCTGATATCTCTGGCAACATAGAAAGCAGTTTGGCATTGGCCTTGACTATTTTCTAAGATGTTAAGTATATTCAGCACAGTTTTTTCAAAAGAGACTTTGTTGAAAAGTTAATGGAATGTGGAAAAGAATAACATTGTGCCTACAAGTAAAAATAGAACTAGCCCACAATGGAACAGTCACAGGTAGATGATCCAAAACAGTTTCACAAACCATTAAACTGCAGAATATGCAAACATTTGCACAAGGAAAAAAGATCTGCCTGAGAAATATAAAGCCCTACTGTAAAACCATACAAACAGATTCTTTAGTTGCTATTCAGTCATCACCATTTTGATTCTATGTTTTAACTGTCCATGACATTTGTAGAGAGGAAAAGCTGGTTACCCCAAGAGAAAAATATGCTGTCAAATGTTCATGTTCCTCCTCATCCTCCACTATACCAAGTCCTTATGGATGTTGTGCTGTGTGTTTATACACATCTCAGTTATCCAAGGGGGGACAAGGACAGAGGCAATGCTATAGGGTTTAGTTTCATATATGAGTCAGAGCTTGGGAAAGTTACGTTTTGGACTACGACTTTCATAATCCCCAACTAGCACCACCACTGACCCTGCTGGCTGGGAGATTCTGGGAGCCGCAGTCCAAAAGGTAATCTTACCAAGATTTGATACAGATGAGAAAACCTGGGAGACAGGTGAGATCTTTGTAATAACCAGCCTGTTTTAAAACATCCAAGCAGAACTCAATGGAAGCAAAACAGACTCTCACAAGGAGGTAGCACAATTTCTACACCTGCACTCTCTTACCAAGGACCAAAGACAATCCTGATATAGTTACTTTTTGCTGGAAAAAAAACAAACCTCCTAACTTTCTGTCTCGGTGTCCCCAATATTCATTCAAACATCTTTAGCTGACTCTCTGTCTCCACACTCTCTAATTATGAAGTGTTGATATATCAAAGACAGGAATACCTGCTTACCCAAGAATAAATCTCATAACTTAATTTACTTCTCAAGAATCAATAGGCTTTTTCTGTAAGGCTAAAATCTTCCCCATAGTTACATACTGGATTGGGGAGGGAGGAGGTTCTGGAAAAGTCCAAAAAGAAATATAGCTTGCCTAACGTTTGCACACGATATAGTGTTTGATGTAAGTAGTAATTTTTGCAGTATTTGATTGCTGGTTTTGTGTGCCTTCAAGTCATTTCAACTTACAGCAATCCTAAGGTGAAATTATCACTGGGTTTTCTGGGGCTGAGAGTGTGTAATACGCCCAAGGTCACCCAGTGAGTTTCAATGGCTAAGCAGAGAACTGAATTCTGATCTCCAGGGTCATACTCCAACACTCAAATGATTCATGATTGACTCCATGATTGCTCCAAGTATATTTCCCACTGGCTTGGCATTAGCAGAGCAAGCTAGGTTCATTAAATTCTTTCCCGAAGATGTGTTTTAAGCCAAGAACAAAGAATGTGTCACCTTCTTACCTGTTGGATTGCAAATTCCATAAGCCCTTGCAGCTCAAGAGTGGAGAGGGGCGATGGAAGTTGCAGTTCAACAACATCCAGAAATCCATACATTCCCCACCCTTGCTTTACGGCAAGATTTCCCTATCTTTTTCCCTTTTCACTTTCTCTTACACCGTTCCCTTTTCTGTTGTTTCTTTCAGATTTGCTTTAAAAAAAAATAACAAGAACAACAGTGGGAGGCACAGTTAACTGCATGTGCTACATGTAATTGCCTTTTTCTTGACTTCTACTGCGTTTTAACTTCTTGGTCTGAACAGTTATGAGAGAGTCTACAATAAAAGCTGGTCAAGTCTTATACCAGTCCCAAGAGGAGAAGCCAAATGAGAGAATGCTGATGTGTTTGACTTGACTGGGTCAAAACAGACAGGTCTTAATAGAGCCAAGCGTTTCAGAGCCGTGTGTCAGAATCTGTCAAATCTACCTCACTAACACCAATTAACTGCAAGATAGACTTTGATCCAAACCTTAAGATCACCTTCCCTGTCTAGATGAAAGCATATGTCTGCTTTGAAGGAAAGCTCCAGATGTCCTTAGGAAAATAACTCTTGAGTGGATTCTTAGCTCAGGGAATGAAAGGGCATCTCTGTGGAAAAATGGATCATTTCTGCTGAGGATGCAACTCTGTGCCACTTCATTTCTGAGCAAGTCCAATGAGACGCAATAGGACATGCACTGGATCAGGCTCCAAGCCAGGAATGTTCTAACAAGGTTAGACAGATCCTTCCCTAATGCTCACCAGTTTATAAGATAAAGTTTACAATATACGTGCTAAATACTTCTCCAGTGGAAAAATAACCAAAAGTTTAATTTTGTTTCTGCTGCACCGATACACAGTACCAGATTTCTCAAACACCCCCCCACACACAGGGATCATAATTTCACTATTGTAGTATAACATAAATGGTACTGCAGTTATCAGCCACAAGCTGGTTTAATAGTATCCTATAAAATGTTATATAAATCCTAGAATCTAAGTACATTCAGTGGATTAGCGAAGCACAAACAGGCTCTAAAACTGTGTTCATTGCCCCATAATTTTCAGACACCATAAATGAGATGATAGTTTACAGGCAAATAGTTTATTGCCAACAAGTGCATGGAATAAACATAGCCAAGCTAGGTCCAAATCATAATACTGTTGACTGCACACAGATACTATTGAATGGGATGACCATGATTATGATAATAATGATGAGGGATGCAATTGTATCCTTAGGCTATGTCAGCCTACATGAGCACCTGGTCTCTCTGATGTCAGTAGAAATGACTAGATGGGCATCAGCAATTTCAAGGCTTAGCCCATGCTTCTGATCATGAAAAAGCTGTTGATTCTGGGTGCATAAATTGAACTCCACTAGTACTGAAAAACAAAAATAATAATAATGAGAAGACTACAGCTTTGTACAGACAAAAGGGCCCATTCTGGAGACATTCAATAGGCAATATAGGATGTCAGTGGCAGCTGGTAGCTTCCATGTCTGTGGAGCAAAGAATCCACCATCAACTTTAAAAGAACTTCCAAAGATCCTGTACTCTATCCCCCAGGTAAGTTCAACAACTTTAGCAGTTCTTTAAAGTTCAGACTAAAACCAGAGCCACTAGTGCTGGCTGTGGTATTTTATTTATTGATTTATTCTTTTTATATTACACACTACAACAAAGTAAGCAACAGCTGGGGAAAAAACACAGTACATACAGATGGTGCACTCAGGTTTATAATTCAAAGCAAGGGTGGAGACCCTGTGTTGTACTGGATGACCATAAAATTCTGCTGGACCTAATTATGTCTTATCCCTTATCCTCACACACTTGACCAACCTGTTTTCTGATTGGGCATCCCTCCCCATGGCCATTCAGTGGCCAGGGAAAGACAGGGGAGAATGAAGGGTATCCAGGCTGTTAATGGCTTACAAGCTGGCAGCTGGCAGCAGGAAGATGACGTCATCCACCTGGGCCTCTGCAGGACCCTTGAGAGGTCCAGGAAGATGGATTTTTCTTCCTATGGGTGGCAGCACAAACACAACAGGGAGAGTACTTGGCTGCTCCTTATCCTCCCTCTGTTCTCCATTGGCCACTGAATGGCCACAGAAAGGGGCACCCAGCCAGAAAATAGGTAGGACAAGCATGTGGGAAGGGAGTCAAAGCAGGCTTCAAATTTCTCTGTTCACAAAGAAAAGTACATACACCAGTGTAACTTTCATTTATACCTATGTATATCACTAACAGGATGCCAGATATAATTCCATGTAATCTGAGACTACTTTTCTGCAAACCTGCCAACATTCTTTCTCTTTTTTCTAAAGGTTAAATGACATGAACTTTGATTCTTTTTGTTGACACATACCCTCCAGCTGGCATGATTGGAAAGGACAGTCCCAATATCCCACTTTTTCAGATGCTTTTAAAATGTTCTACTTTCTTTCTCCTTCTACTCTCCCCCGTCATCCACAGTGTACTTCAGTGGCTGCAAACTGAGTTCGAAGTGCAAAAGGAGTTTGCACTCAATTAACTCAACAGGGGAAGAGAGAAGGGGGTGGGATCTTTCCCTTCCCAGTTAGCTCAGGCAAAAGCAAACTGCTGCAGCTTCTCTTAACATGTCTTTTCTTCCTCATTAATAACTTTTGCCATCTTGACGACACTCTGACATTGCTTGGCCACACTGGTCCCCCTTTTCATATGTGAAATGTTGCAGATATGATATGAACCATAGATAGCTTAATCTTGAGCAGAGGACAGAGGGGGGAAAAATAGCCTTTCACTTTCTCAGCCATGGAAACCCACTGGGGCCCTTGGGCACATCACACACTCTCAGCCCCAGAAAACCCCATGATAGGTTTGCCTTAGGGTTTCTATAAGTCAGAAACTACTTGAAGGCATGCCACAACAATTCTACCCCCTAAACGAAAGATATGTGATACATTCTGTGCAGCCTACAAACCCGAAGTGACCAGCAGTTTGTATTCGAAAAGGAAAGAGTTTGAAAAATTTGCAAAGAACCACATATCATGCATAGTTTGTCCTAAATCTGAGTGCACTAAAAATGAAACTTTGAAATACCAGGATCTTAAAGAGGAAAATCCAGTTGTTCACTGGATGGACTACAATACTTGTAAAATACTATAGGCTTGTTTTATTTTATTTTTTAAAAGGCAGCTAACCAAAACAAATGCACAAATATAGATGGGAAACAATACAAACCAACCAATCTAATTGCACTCTCTTGCACTTAGGTAGATAAAGGGTTCAGTCATTTTTTTCCCCAAGAGGAATTCATCTATGTGCATTTTCCCTAACACAATGTTCAAAGTAATATTGTAATTTCAAATTGCACTGAAGCTAATTAAAAGGTTATTTCTTTTTCTTACACCACCACCATCTCTACCCACATTGCAAGATGCAGCATCCAACAAGAGAAGTCAAATGTACCTGTTATCCGTTCTCAAAAGCATAACTCTAAAATGATCCCAACTCAGTTACAATTAACATTTAGCATAGCTAGATATAACAGAAATTGCTGTAAAGCTCATCATTTTGCCCATTGGAATAATACTAAAAATAACTGAATTCTATTTAAAAATGCCTTTTTGCAAAAAAGCTGAATTCATAGATAACCAAAACAACGACTCTGAAAATGCATAGGCTGACCCCACAAAAGGCTGTATTTTCACCATTTAGGATCTTTTTGAAAAACTGCATTTTGGCGATTTAAAAAATGCAGCTCTGCTATTTCAAAACCAAAAAGATTAAGCAGAGTTTTCTACATGTCCTCTTCGAAACAAAGCCATGTTTTGAAATTGAGTTTAGATTTATTTCACTCATGGCTCATTTTGCCATAGTTCTCAGTCATGCATCATATTTGTAGGCAAGTTAGTGAACGCAAGGTACCAGCAACAAGGGAGCCTCCCAATTCACAATAAAGCCTCACAATCTGTGCGCACCACTCCAGAGCAGCTACAATTTCTCTTAAGCAAACATATCATGCCCCCGTGTGGTTGAACTGAAAATCGGCTGAAAATGTGAAACCTTTTCATGCTGCAAAGCAAAGAAGCCTAAAGCCAACAGAAAACTATTTTAACCAGGGCTTGGAAAAAGTTACTCTGGGGTGGGGTTTTATATTTTTTTTTCCTTCTATCTGTGGAGTAACTATACCAGCAGAGGTGAACGTACTGGCACTGAAATGAAAAAGACAGTGGCAGAGTTGTTGCCGTATGCCTTCAAGTTCTTTCCGACTCATGGTGATCCTAAGGTGTAAACCTATCACACGGTTTTCTGGGGCTATAAGTGTGTGACATGCCCAAGGTCACCCAGTGGGTTTTCATTGCCAAGTGGGGAACCAAACTCTGGTCTTCAGGGTCATAGTTCAGCGCTCAAACCACTACATCACGCTACCAGAGAACAGATTGTAAAGGAGGCAGTAACAGCAATGGGAGGAGGAACAGTTGGAATCCTGACACCTCTTTCTCCAATGCCTGGTTTCTGGAGGGCCCATGGAACTAAGGCAGCATGGGAGGGCTGGCTGGGACAATCAAATGTCCTCTGGCCTCAACGATTGTTCAAGCTGACTCTCCCATATCTTCTTGATTTACTGAGAGTGAAACAGGGAAAGGTACCCATCCTAATGAATTCTAATAACCTAACTCACTAAAACATATTTTTAACTTCAGCATTAATTGGGGAATCTGATGAGTTAGGTGAACCCACTAGAAAAGCCCTTCTAATTCCAAGTGAATCCTGGAAAGAATTCACCTTTATCTCCAATCTGATCTGAATTTCTTATTTTAATGTAAAGCTGTCACCATTAGTTTTGCTATGGAGATTTTAAAAGAGGCTACCTTCTGAAAAAGGCTGGTCAAGGGAGCAGAGAGCAGCCCACTGCTGAAGATGTTTGGAAGAAGAAGGTCATCAGTGGTAGGTTTCTCTTGGCCCCCACCAACCATTTCAGAGCAGATTTGGAAGGCAGAGGGAATGCCAAGACAAGTTCACACATTCACTGCCATGGTTCCCTCTTACAAAATTCTAGAGTTTGTAGTTTGATAAAGCACTGATGCGCTCTCCTTGAGAATTCCCAATGCTTCTCCCTAAAATGCCAGTCCCAGGATTCCATAGGATATTGCTGTGGAATTTAAAGTGGAATCATAGCACTATAATTCAGTAGTTTGAACAGGTCCCAATAAATTTTCTCTGGCTCAGAATTTAATCAGAGCCAAGATGCACATCTGTCACTTGAGTCTGGCATTGTTAAGTCCTCAAAGCTCTCACTCATGGGTCTCAGCAAATTTTTGCCAGCACTTCTAATAAAATGGAGGTGCTGTCAAGGGAAAGAATTGCCATTGTGTGAAAATGACACAAGTCCTTCCCCACCAGCCTTCTCAACTGCAGTAGCATCCACAGAAGGAAAACTGTGAAGAAGGGCAGCAAATACCCACAACCATAGAGAAAACAGCAGCAATTAAGTAAGGAAGCCATGCCACGCTATTTAATAGTGGTGGAGATGTGTTCCATGCAAGAAGTTAAAAGAGGAAAAGCTATCAATATGTTCAGCTTGATGGAAGACTAAAATACGCTTCCATCAGAATCCAACTGTCCAATAAATGTCAACCTTGGTATCAACAATAGCCCCTGGTGTCTTCCAAGCCACTGGGCTGGCGAATCCATTTTGGGTTTTCATCCAGATTTTAAAGGAGATGTACAAGCTGCTGAACCTATTTCATGTATAGGTTTCAGCACTTTGGGTACCGCCCCTAAAGTTCAAACCTTGGAATGGATTCACCACCTCACTGACATAGAAGCCACCCCAGCTTTCACTGAGTAAAAAAGCCCAGGAATTTAGAGCCTGGCTTTTCTTTTTTCAGTCTTCTTTCTCCTTTCTTTGTGTCTTTTAGGTTTAAGCCCAGGAACATTAACAACAACAAATGCATTTCCACCTTTCACACACCATCCCAAAAGTGGACAAGAGGTTCAGAGGTAAAACTGCACTGAAATGTTCTCTTGCAATTGTGTACCCCACTTTGATGGGGCAAAACTGAGGTCATATCTGTGAATTTAGCAGGAAGAATCAGAGATGAATTGGTCTTATTGAGCCATACCTGTTAATTCTTCCCCTATGAATGAGGAATAGAAGAATGCTCTGGTTGTCATGTCCCTCTTTCCCTGGATTTTAAATTCCTTTCCAGCAGACCACCATTTCATTTCCTTTCTGACCCACACACGAAGTCACTTAATATCTTTCGCACACAATCTTTCCAGGCATACATGTGAACCTGAACAAAGTTTTAAGTGAATGGCACTTGCCAGCAAATATGATTGGGCAGGGTTTGCTTTTTGCTTGAGGGCAACAGAAATTTTAGAAAGGATACCTGGATGGAAACACTGAAAAATAAGGAGGAGGGGAATCCTTGCCCATATATCTTTAAAACATTGACAGAAATATACACACTATCATGCTGATTTCATTTCCAAGTGTATTATCAAAGTAAATGATCTAATATTAATATCACTATTGTTTTGTTGGTCTTGAACTTTCCCTCTGCTACAACCAATTGTGGGTGTTTATATTCTGATTCCTGTTGGGTACTTCATCTTGTAGACTCCCAATTAAGTTCTGGAACTTAAATCACATCAGTATAAGGCAAAAAGTTGAAAATATGCTTGTGAAGAGTTAGGCACACTGGAACCTCATTTGAGTTTCCGAACATGATAAGTGATAAATGCAAAATTAGTATGAAATTTGTGACTAATGTTTCATCATGAAGCCAACAGGCTGTGAACCACTAAATTCAATGAAAGTGATTAGAAACTATAGGCAGAGTTCCCTGCCAGAAAAATAAACAGTTAAGTGGCAGATGGTAATCAACAGTCCCAGTGGAATTGATGGTCCCTTTGCCCTGACAAAGCAGCTGTTTGTGTGATAAGGAATATAAACACATGCAAAGAAAAATGTCAAATATATTCCCCTCCCTTTCTCACAAATATGGGGAGAGATCAGCACTGCAGCACATTTTTACAAAAATGATGATCAACATCAGTTTGCAAAACAGCAACTAGAAACTTGCACAAAAACTGATCGCGTATATGTTAAAAACATAGGAAGCTGCCTTGCAGGAAGGAAGGAAACTCTGTGCCCTGCACCAATGTACTTGTTGTTGCATTTTGTAGCACTGGTGGTGGCAAAACTGTTGGTTGTTGCCAAATTTCAGCAGTCTCAGTGCATCCCTCAATGACTTCTGGGGGTCCCAATGGAATCTCCCTCAACCTTGGATGTTGAACCCTCTTCAGAAAGGATTCTTCCCTAGTCTTTGTTGCAGTTCTTGGAGACTGAATCTGATCCTTGTGTATCCAAAGTATATACACTACTCTGAGCTACAGCCCTCTCTTGTACTGATGTTTCTTTCATTTCAGTTGTGTTTTTTACACTAATCCAGATCAATCAGTACCCTAGCACTGATGGGGTAGAGCCATCACTGTTACCCAAGGGAATCAGGGAATCACAGTCCCCAAAAGGAACTTTCTCAAGCTTTGGTAGGATCTTCCTCATATTAGATCACCCTGTATGTTTGTCTATCCCAATATTGCCTTGTCCAGCTAGCAGGAGCTCTGTGGAGACGAAAGCAAGGGTCATTTCTTATCCCCTGTAGGCTTTCTCTTTTCAGCACTCCTCTCTCTCTGTCTCCCTTCTAACAGACTTTTGGTGAAGTGGCAGGTCCTTCCTATGGATTTGCAGAGGACAAAGGGGTAGCTGAGATTAGGTCAAGGGCCACAAAACAGCCAGCATGATGTAGTGGTTTGAACATTCGACTACAGCTCTGGAGACCAGCATTCAGTGGCAGAGCTTGGAGTGCATGGAGGGGGGGCAAGCAGAGGGGTGGGACCGTGGTGTGTGGGGCAGGGCAACAGTGTGTGGGGGCGGGGCCACAGTATGTGGGGATGTGGCCACAGCACAAGCTCCTATCATTTTATTTCTTTTACCTAAATAGATTTTTATCTAACCATTCCATCTGGAGGTGGAAAGAGCACCTCTAGATTTTTTTTTGTTGCCCCTGGCCATCTTGGATTCAAAAAATTGCCTCCAGATGTCCACAAGCACCATCCGTCTGAACCTCTAAATCTAAAAAGAAGTCCTCTCTGGGGTGTAAAGTGACCCAGGGGAGGGAATAATGCCACTCTCTATATGACATGGGAGGGTGTTAAATATTATTTATTATTTATTCATTTATTTTTCAGGGGGTGCATCCAGGGTGCAGGTCTCCTAAGGGCCAGTATTACCCCCTAACTCTCAACGGTTGCCCAACAGTCTAGGGGGGTCCTAACGTCAGTAACAATATAAATTGTAAAACAAGTCTACACTCGGTAACAATATAAAACATACCTTCATACCTAAAATAAAATGTTACTGTTTTTTAAAAAATTGATCTGTAGGGACAAAAACGTTATCAAGCTGAGAATAAAAGAGGCCAAACGTGTTGATCTATGGAAGGGCAGTGTATGCTTTGTATGTAAAGTATCTTGGATTCATGTCTGCCCTCCCCCAATACTCAAAAGGAAAGGAATGCCACACCTTCAGCATACATTTATTTGGGCTCCTTCCTATGGAATCCTCAGATTTGTATTTTGGCGAGGTGCTTAGAATGCTCTGCTAAAGAGTTGTGGCCCACTGTCTTGACCTAAGCACTAGAGCTCTTTGGCAGAGGATTTCTAATACCTTGCATTTTTATGTGCCTTCAATGACTTTGCCTGTCAATAACTTCCTCCTCCTCCTCCTCCTCCTCCTTCACTATTTATTATTTATACCCTGCTTTTTCCCTGGTTGGGACTCAAAGCGGCTTACAATAATTTTAAAAGAAGTTAAAACACAATTTAAACTATCAAACAAGAATTAAAACAAAGTTAAAATACATAATTAAAACTTAAACATGCATAAATTTAGCACAGTTAACAATATCTAACACCTGTTATCAGACAGGCCATAATCACACATTGAATGCCTATTGGAATAAAAATGTCTTTACTTGACTGGAGAAAGAAAGTAGGGAAGGTGCCAGTCTGACTTCTCTGGAAAGGGAGTTCAAAAGCCTAGGAATGGCCATGGAAAAAGCCCTCTCCTATGTTTCCAGAAGATGTACCTGTGAAGATGGTGGGACAGAGAGAAGGGCCCCTCCAGCAGATTTCAAAGCCCAGGCTGGTTCACAAGACAGAATACAGTCCAAGTAACCTGGACCTGAGCCATGTAGGGCTATAAAGGTCATCACCAGCATTGTGCTTGGAAACAGACCAGCAGCCAGTAGAGGTATTGCAACAGAGGAGTTGTGTGATCTCTGTAACCAGCCCACTTAACAATCTAGCTGTGATTCTTTGGACCAATTGAAGTTTCTGAACACTCTTCAAAGGCAGACCCACAAAGAGTGCATTAGAGTAATCCAATCAAGGCATGTGTCACCATGGCCAGATCTGATGTCTCAAGGAACAGGCATAGCTGATGCAGAAGCCTTAACTGTGCAAATGTACTCCTGGCTACTGCTGAAACCTGGGCTTCCAGGCTCAGAGCTAAATCCAGGACCATCCTCAGGCTGTGAACCTGCATCTTAAGGAGAGTGTAACCCCATCAAATACAGGCTGAATCCCTATTTCCTGATCTGCCTTTCAACTGACCAGGAGAACCTCCATCTTATCTAGATTAAATTTCAATTTATTCGCCTCATCCAGTCCATTACTGATGACAGACACTGGTTTGGCACCAAAACAGCTTCCTTGGCTTGTGGTGGAAAGGAGTAATAAAGTGGAATGTCATCCATATACTGATGTCACCGAAACCCAAAATGCCAGATAACCTCTTGCAGTAGTTTCATATAGATGTTAAATAGCATGGGGGGGGGGGGCAGAACCGAGCCCTGAAGGACACCACAGGCCAAAGGCCAAGGGGTTGATCAGGCATCCCCAGGCACTACTTTCTGGGTTCAGCCCTCAAGGAAGGAATTAAGCCATTGGAAAATAGTGCCTGGAAGTCCCACCCATGCAAGGCAACCCAGAAGGATACCATGGTTGATGGTATCAAAAGCCACCAAGAGGTCCAGCAGAACCAACAGGAACACACTCCCCTTGTCTAATTCCCAGCATAGGTCATCCACCAAGGTGACCAATGCATTCTCTGTCCCATAGCCAGGCCTGAAACCAGATTGAAATGGATCTAGATAATCTATTTCATCCAGAAACCCCTGGAGCTGGGAGGCCACCACGCACTCCAGAAACTTGGCCAGAAATGGAATGTTACAGACTGGATGATAATTATCCAAAATGCTGGGATCCAGAGATGGCTTTTTTAGAAATGGTTTTATAACAGCCTTCCTGAGGCAAGCTAGAACTCTACCTTGTTTTAAAGACACATTAACCACTCCCTCTAACCACTCAGCCAGTACCTCTCTAGCTTTTTTTAATAAGTCAGGGAGGGCAAG
Source organism: Cyclura pinguis (assembly GCA_030412105.1). Taxonomy (NCBI): domain Eukaryota; kingdom Metazoa; phylum Chordata; class Lepidosauria; order Squamata; family Iguanidae; genus Cyclura; species Cyclura pinguis. The sequence goes on along the minus strand of CM059604.1, from coordinate 34,267,344 downwards.
GATCTAGAGCACATGTGGTGGCTCTCGTATCTCCAAGAATCCTGTCCACATGGCAACTTATGGCAACCTCATGAATATCATAGGATTTTCTTAGGCAAGAGATACTTAGAGGTGGTTGTGCCAGTTCCTTCCTCTGAAATACAGCCAGCAGCTCCTGGTATTCATTGCCAGCCTCCCATCCAAGTACCGACCAGGGATGACCCCGCTTAGGTTCCAAAATCAGACAGGATCTGGTACTTTTAGGGTATTTAACCTCTCCATATCTTACCAAACTAAAAATCCAGACTTCATGGGGTCATGATAAGTTGACAAGCAACCTGAAGGCACATACACACAAAGAAGTACTAGACATACTAAACTCAATGGCCTGACAACATGAGACAATTTAGTATTTTACATTCATAATACTTATAAAAAACCTGTAGCTGATGTTGGCAAAAAGTGGGTCCTGCATCAACATCATTTGCTATAACAACTACATAACTTCATTTTTAAAAAGACTCCAAAATTACGAGGAAAAGGGAAAATTAAAAGCTATGCTAATTTGAGTGGTAGATTTACAGAAAGAACTTCCTTTTAATGCATTGACTAATGAGAATGCATACTGAAGGGTCCTTGGTTAATAGTTAACTTAGTTAAAACATGAATGCCTTTTTAAAATTCCAGAAAGACTTCTTAAGCATAAATTTATGGAAGATTTTTTCCCCTCCTGTGTCCATTATTATTACATCTGAACTGAGATTTAATCAGCTTGTCTTTCCCTCTTAGAAGCCTTTATGAAGATTGTTGATTTGCAGCCAAGCCAAGCCCTTTTAATAATGTATGTTAAATTAGTTTAATTATTAATATAAAAGAATGACTTAGAGACAGTAGATGCTGTACCACATTTGTAAGTACAGTATCATTCTTTTCAAACGAATTAGGGGGGAAAATGAGTGTATTTATAGCCCAAGTTGTTATTGAAGACATGTTTGTTTTATTGCTAAAATCAAATGCATAATTGAAGTACTTGTCCAACCTAAAATTATTGTTTTTAACTACTACTCCTCCTTCAAAAATACAGCGGTGTTAAATCTCTTACTATAATAATATAATCAACCCTCTATTCATTCTCCACCTTCTGTATAATTTCTTTCATGCCTGCAATCTGGACAAAAGCAGAATAAACTATACCATTTTATACTAATTTGCAGGGTTTGCTCATTAAGGATGAGGATGAAATAGAAAGATCGATGTATAGATTTTTACAAGTGATAGAATTCTTTGAATCATTTCCTCTCTGTATTAACCATTTTCTTTGATCACTACATGTTTCTAATACAGGTAAATGCAGTTAACAAAACACATGTCCCTGGGCATTGCTTCTTTAACTTGCCACCAAATACAGAAATAGCATGGAAAACATTCCTATATGACAAAGACAAGAACAGTTCAACATGTTTCAGCAAACCTTTTATTTAGAAATAACATGCATGTGTGAAATGAAATAACTCTATTAGGTAAAGTTTGCATGAGGAAACAGAAACATTTTCAACCTTCTAAAGACAACTTAAAAGCTTCTTCTCAAATGAATCCAAAGACTATTTTTTTCACTTGTCTCCAGTTTTCTTATGATTTCTATTTTGTTGGCCAGACTTACAGATCTATGCTTTTTTAACACGCTGAGGGGAGCTGGTGAGGCAGGATTATCCTTGTTTCCTTTTCTCTTTATTTTGCTATTCATGTATGCTGTGTACGGGATTCTGGAGGCAGCTACCATTTACCTTGACAGTTGTACGCAGGCACACATGTCTACAGCAGAATCCTACTTTTTCCCAGCTCAAGTTTTATTTTATTGTTAATGCAGACATACTGCTGCACTCAGCACTCAAAAATCTGTTTCTCCAGCTTTCCTTCTCCAACTTCCCACTGCAGATGCTGCTTTTAAAAAACTTCCAGCTAGACAAAGGATAATGAAGAAAGAGGGGCTGGGGGACAGTAAAAGACTTTGTAAAAAAGATGTTCCACTGCCAAAGGCATTTTGCCTATACAGTGTTTTGTCTCTGACCTGACATTATCCATCATACCCACTCTAATTTATCCACAAACTTGGCCCTTAAGATTGTTGTCTGCTTCAACTCACAGTGAGATTTCCTACAGGGAGGATTTTTTCCCCAAATGTCTCAAAGGTGCAGTGCAAATATAATTTGCACTGAATGCTAAAGGCCTCTGGAAAGGAAAGCTTTTTTTTGTCTTAGCTCCCATTGGCTAAAAGAAGGCAGGATCATACTAGAGGGTTATAGACTAGCTAAAAGAGTCTATCACAACATTTGTTTCTGTTTCAAACCATGTTAAAAAGTTTTCCAAGACAAACTCTGTGGCTACCTGACTTCTTTTTATGTCAGCATTTGCCTTGCGGTCCTTAGAGCATTAACAAAATCCCTTTGGGTTTTTATGATCATTCTGGGAGAGCAATGATTGGTATCCAGCACTTGAGTAAACTTAAATAACATTTTGGACATGTTATTTATTTTATTTAAATCAATGATGGAAATATGTGGTCCTCCAGATGTTGCTGGACTTCCATTACTCTTTTGGCTGTGATGGCTAAGGCTGATGGGCACTGTAGTCTAACAACAGCTGCAGGGACACATATTCCCCAGTCATGATTCAGCTGATAACTATGTTGTAAAAAGTTGTATGACTTTTTCTCTTAATTTTTGGAATGTAGTAGCTCTGATGCCCTAGTAGACATGATGATGGAATGTTTGAAAATGTCATGTCAGCTAGATGGAATACGTAGAAGTTACAGACACTGGAAAAGCCACTAGATCAGCCTTTAAAATCAATGGAAAGAGAATAGGAATTGGAATAACAAAACAAATCAGTTTTTTTAGTAATAAAAGCAAATAGGAAAACGGGGGAGGTCTTTTACCCACTATCCACTAATTTCCTGTGGCTATCTATTCACGGAAAAATATTTAACTAATGTATCAGCCTTCAAAATATATGTTTAGGGTATCATGCCCAAATAGGCAATATAGGCCAACAACCAATTCTGTTCAATCTTCCAAATAGCTTGGGTGTTTATGCTCCATAATCATGACTTGCCTTAGGCTTAGAAAAAAAATGAGATAGGGACACAATATGTTGCACTGCATTTGTGAGCCCGGTATCATTCCTTTTTTTAAAAAGTTAGTGAAACATATAAGTGTACTTATTGATCACCTCTGGCAGCTGGTGACTTCCCTGTCAGTGGGCCAAAAATCCATTCCAGGTTTTAGTCTGAACTTTACAGTTTTACATTTTACAGTTATACATTTTAAACTATCCCATGACAAGAAAAGGACTATACAAGATGTTGAATTTAAAGGCCTATACAAGGTGTTGAATTTGGGGGCAGGATTTAGCACATTGGAGAGTTCCTTCAAAGTTCAAACTCAAACAGAATAGATTCACCAGCCCACTGACATGGAAGCCACCAAATGCCCCTGTTGGCCGGCACTTGGAGACTGTTTCCTGAGAGACTGCAGTTACATGTGTTCACCACATGGGGGAGTAGTCAGGTGTTCCTGCTGACCATGGGAAGGAAGCAGAACAAGAGGCTCAGCTACTCCCAGCTCAAAGGTAGCAATGGCCAAATATCTCTCTTCCAACTTCTCTCCCACAGGTTCCTGCATAGAACATCGGTTGTCCTTAAAAGATTAGCTAACTTCTGGTCCCACTTTTCCTGGGAGCCCTAGTGTCGGGCTACAACCTTTAGCCAGTTGTAGAGAGCCCCCCCCCCCAATTGTCATTTCATATCCCAAATTCAAGGCTGATCATTGGGAATTGAAGGATTTTGAGCAAGAAGGGGCTGAAAACATGGAACAATGACTGGGGAGATATCACTGTGTGCCTCCCAATTTGTTGAAAGGACATAGGAGAAGGCGGTGAGCTTGTTCTATATACTCTTTTCCTTAACCTGGCAACAGTCCTGCCTGCCAAAGGTTAGCTTCCCTTTCACACAACACAATTATAGCTCTACAATTGTACAATTTTACATTTTAAATCGTCACATAGCAAATAAAATAATCCAAGTGCATGAAATCAATGGAAATATTTTTAAAGAATAAACTATAGTGACTCCTTGATCAGGTCAGAGGCTTTTTCACACTGCACAGTCATAGTAGTATGGTTCCACTTTAACAGGCATGGCAACTACCTATAGAATCCTGGAATTTGCAGTTGAGGGAAGAGTATTTAGAATTCTCAGCCAGGGAGCAATAGTGCCTCCCCAAACAATAAATTCCAGGACTCTGTCAGTTGCAGCCATGAGAGTAGAGAGTGGAATCATAGCACAGTAACTGTGTAGTGTGAAAGGGCCCCATGTGACTCTATTCCTGTATCATCATACATGCACAAAGCTCCTCCATTTGAGGTGCATCTTGGCTGGCCCAGGATTCCTCCTTGTGCGGAAAAGCTTTATGGCCGTAGCTTGACTGCCACAGAAGCAGCAAGTGAACACGGCTAGTGGCTGTGACCCATCTCCTCTCAGTGCACAAATGCTGTTCATCTGAATGCCCTTCATGCATGCCCTGAATGCCCTTTCCGCACCAGGCAATTAGAACAGGACAGTGCGTCCTCGCACAGAGGTTGTCTGCACCTTGGAGTAGACTAGGAGCGGACTACTTACCAGAAATCCGCACCTCAGTCTGCTCCAAGACGACCCCAAGTGGTCTTCCAGCGTGTTTTTGAAAGACCGGAAAAAACAGGTCTTTATTTTCCTGGAATGTGCCATTGCGTTCCTGCTCTCTTGTGCAGATTTGCAGGCTCGCACCAATACAAGCCTGCCATCTGCGGAGGGCAGGCTTTAGGCGTGGCGAGCTTCAGCAGTTGGTCAGGACCCACAACCAACCGGAAGCCGCCATTTTGGAAGCTGGAAGCGGCCATTTTGGAAGCCGGAGCAGTGCGGATCTACAGACCTCGCACTGCTCCAATTTGCCCTGGACCAAGGAGGAGCCCTGCAGAAGGGCTTCAGGGACAGTCCACATTGCTTCGGAACCCAGAAGAAGTGGCGAGTAACGGCATGGAGCGATTCCCTCGCCTCGTGCGGAAAGGGTCTGAGACTCGCTCCCTCAAACTTCCGTCACTTCACAGGTAGTTGCCATGGATGGGAATGCCTGCTCTGAGATGTAAGAGTGGAAGGTGATGCAATGTAACAAAGCATGGAATAACTGTGACACATTCCTGGCTTGGGAGTTTTCACCCATAATGGTAACCTCTGCATGCTTTGGACTTCAGTTTCCAACTAGCGGTTAGGGATTCTGGGAGCTGAAGTCTGAACCATCTGGAGAAGCAGAGGGTAAGAATCTGACGCAAAGAATAAAATGATATGAGGTCATCTTTTGTTAAGTGAGCAGAATACATCACGCCAGGATACTATATGGATTGTAAACACCTTCTTGAACCTTTAAATAGAGCGGAATTTTGTAGACCAAGAAAATATCAGTACACAGTTCAGCTAGAATGCTGCATAATAATACACTGAAGGGATGAAAAATGACTGGGCCAATTTTTCAGTGAAAAAATGTATGCATTTTTAAATTACGCTATTTCAAAATGAGCCATAAAACAGGTCATTACACACTGGTGCAAAATGAATATGCAATGAATTATTCATCTTTATGGAAATCCTTCGATACTTATTGGTGACATGAGTCATGTAACACGTATCATTTTTGCACGGCGCATTGTTAATAATGAATAAGGATTTATCATTATTATATGAAATGCAACGGAAAATATTAAAATTTGCTCTTCCACTGGAATCAAATGATTTACAGCACACGGGCTGATTCACGTAGAAGACGGAAGTTGCTCTTTTCATTACTACTAATCGCATTTTCATTCCATTTAATAAGAAAGCATGCATTCACTAGGCCAAAAGTTCACCGCAACATCTATGATTTCTGCATGGCCCCTGCTCATGGCAATGGAATCAGCATGGGAGCAGAATTGTCCATGCTATTCCTCAGTGTGACTGACATTAATTGTACCTGTTGCCGAAAATCTCAACTGTCAAATAAAAACTTCATTTTCTATTTTTATTGTTTTGAAGGAAGCTATCATTACAACACTTCATATTTGATGACAGACAAGTTGGAACGGGTTTAGAGAAGGGCAATAGGGATGACAAGATGTATGGAGAACAAAATATATGAGGAGAGATTGAAAGAGCTGGGCGTGATCAGCTTGGTGAAGAGAAGACATGATCACAGTCTTTAAATACTTCAAGGGCTGCCACAAAGAGAAGGGTGCAGGCTTGTTTTCTGCTGCCTCAGAAAGCAGAACTAGATCTAATGGTCTTAAGTTACAGGAAGGTAGATTTCAATTGAACGTTAGAAGGAACTTCTTGCAAGAGTGGTTCAGCAATGGAACCAACTGCCTGCAGAAGCGGTGAGGTCTCCTTCTCTGGATGTCTTCAAAAGGAGTCTGGACAGCTATCTGCTGGGGATGGTCTAGCTGGATAACCTGCATTGAGCAGAGGGTTGGACCTAATGGCTCATAGGGCTGCTTCCAACTCCTTGATTCTATGATGAAACACTGTAAATTATTGTGATGGAGACTGGGGGTGACCAGCCTGAGTGACAGGCCAACCCTGGTAACAGGTTGCCATGTAACCTAAGAGGCTCTGGATAAGATAGAAACCCAGCCCATTGGTGCATGAGAGGGGCCACACTTTCTGAGCAGAAGCTCTATATAAGATGATGACTTGCCTTTTGAAGTTCTTCCAGAAGAGAGATTTCCAGACAGGGTTTTGAAAGAGAGAGCTGTTCAGTCAGCCAAGGGAGGTTATTTGAATAAGTGGTATTATCTTATCAGGGGCCTAGTGAGGAGCAGAGAAAAAAATCAATCTATTTTGAATTGGTCAAAAGGGGTGACCTTTAGCCTTTGAGCAGAAATGGAAACCAGAGGCATGGGTGTGTAGGGAAGCTCTGAACCTGAATACTGTGTTAAGCTGAAGAAACTGGTTAATACTTTTGGAAGTTCTACTTTGCCTGAATATACTTGTAACACCCAATACCTTTTCCCTGGTGGTTATTTTAATAAAGATTACATTCTCTTTTTATAATTTCTGATTTAGCAGAGTACTTTTTGATCAGTTTTAGTTTTAAAGAAACACACTATCACAGATTATTAAATCTTTCTAAATAAGACCAGAGAGGATTTACCCCTGTTCATGAAGGAAAGCAAGGGTTATATGAGGAGCGTGGCAGGGGACTATAGTAGGCTTGGATGGGAGTTGCCATCTCAAGTCTGAGGAAAGGAAAAGCAGGCCTGCCCCCCTTCACAATTATATATTAGTAAAAAAATCTTACAGAGATAGCTTGTACAATCCTCACAATCAATTCCAGTGCAAAGTAGTTAAGTATATCTCCTGCATGAAGCAGAATCTAAAGAGATAACCAAGGCAAGGAATCATTTTCTGCAACTCTTGGCCCTAACGAGATATTGCATTTTAAAAAAGAAACTAACAATTTTTTTTAAAACTACATTCATATATTTAAAAACACACTGACATTTTATTTCCAAATACTAATGATATTAATTGGGAATGAAGCAAGCAATTGGAATGAGATGTTTTTGTTTAAAACCTGATAATTAATTAAGCAGAAAGGTATTCGTATCAGCATAGATTATGGTCACCCTAATTAAAGCTCTTTAATAAGCAAGGAAAATATTTGAAAAGTCATCTTCATTGTTTCACAGGAAGTAGTTTGGCTTAAACAACTTTACAAAACAAATTCTCTGCATTCTTCCCATATATAATTGCTGCTGAACTTCTAATTCAAGTTAAAATGAAGGAGGGAAGGGTCCATTGACGTCATTTAAAAAAAGTTTCTTGTTTTCTAATAATATAAAAAGATGCTAGTTTTTCTGCTTTCCATACTTCAGGAGAAATGAAAATGATCTCCATGAACACATTTGCCTTATTCACTTTAGCTACATGTTTGCTTTTAACCTCAAAAACCCTTTCCCTTGATGAATCATTAATGACCAACTTTCAGAGCAGAGAAGAATACAGTGATGACAACTACTCTGAGGTAAGATCTTTACTGGTATGATACTAGGAATGTAATTTGTCATTAGTTTTCTTCTCAAAATCTTCCCACTGAGAGAAAGACTTTGAAAACCAAGCAGTTTTTGAAGTCTATTCACCATTTGGGACTTACTCTGTGCAAAAAACTGCATGCACAACTAGTTTTGCAGAGAAAGTAGCATTTTCTGCGCAAGAAAAAGCATTCCTTCCGCAGAAAATATTTCCAGACAAAAATGTGTTTATTGTACAGAAAACGATGTTTTTCATGGAAATCAACCACACACAAATTTGGTGTAAGATACTCTAATTGCAGGGGAAAAAATACACAGAGCATGCATGTCACTAATTCAAGTCCTGTCATGTTTCCCCGCATAGCCTCCAACTGCATACATTCCAACTGTACCAGTTTTGCAAATACAGTCATGACTAGTCAGTCTTCTTTTCTCCCACTTTTCCAGCTGCATTTAAAATGTCCCAGTTTCTTTATAGTTTTCCCAATTTCTTGCTTTGACCTCAGCATATTTCATATTGCTGCAAACTGAGCTTAGAGTGCAAAAGGAATTTAGACTGAACTCAGCGGGGGAGAATAGAGGAGGGGGCAGAATCTTGTCCTTTCTTGCAGGCTCAGGGAACATTAAATTGCTGCACCTTCTTCTACTTTGTGTATTCATCCTTCTTAATAACTTTTGCCATCATGACCATGCTTTGACATTGCTCAGCCATAAGTGTCCCAGTTTTCATCTGTGAAATATTGGCGGGTACTGAGTACTGGTACTCAGAGGCAAGTGTCCAATACTGGTGGTACAATCAGCCCTCCACATTCGTCGGTTTCACTTTTGTGGATTTGATTATTCACAGATCATTTGCTGTCAGCTCTGCTGCTGCCCTATGTCATTTTTAATAAGGACTGCAAGCCTCATGAGACTGAGAAACTGTGAACGAGGTTTGTAAGTCTCTACTAAAAATGGTGTGGGGCAGCAGTGGAGCTGGCAGTAAGCCCCACAAGCCACCCACTTCTGCCTTCTGAAGGAACCCTGATGCCTCAAAGGAATCCATGGTGGGTTGAATATGATGATGATACTTTTTTGTGTGTTAAATATGGTTTGGGAGGGCCTAGAGTTATTCACGGTTTTTCCACTTTCATAGGGGTCCTGTGCCCCTAACCCTAGCGAATGTGGAGGGATGACTATATAATATAGCTCTCTTAACTGATAGCCACTAATAGTTTTATCATCATATTCTGCATAAGATTACAGACAATGGATTCTCCTTTAAGGGCTAAGTATTTCAGATTTTTCTAGTAATCTGAAGGTGCTGAATTATGCATGTACAAAACTTTGCGATTCTCAATAGCATGACTTTAGTTAACTCTCAAAAGGACAGGGCTGAATGACTCTCAAGTTATGCAAAAGTACTCAGCCTATCTGTAGTGAGCTTAAGCTACACCAACAACTGGAACCATGAGCAGATCAGCAACTGGGGAAATTCAGGGAAATCCTGGTATGGGTGAACCGAAAACAGACACAGGGAAGAACAAATTTTACAGAACGGAAATGTAGAGAAATTCAACATGGGGAAAGGCCACATATGGGGATGTTATGAGAAAGGAATTGATGCTGCTGGTGAAAGTGATGTCATAAGCTCCTTGGTGCCTGTGGTATCAGTACCAAATGTTGGGTTTATCCACTGAACATGAGCCAGATATCATTCATATATTCCCTCCCTTACACACACACACACACACGTCCCAATCTGTTCTCCCAATCCTCAAAGCAGATTTGGGGAAATACAGAGGAAATGTAGGGGCAAGAGGGAATATGTTTCATTAGTGAATAAACAGCTTGGGTTACAATCCAGTAGGGATGGGATGAATCCAGAATTTTCCGAATCTGAATCCAAATCCCTGGAAGGTTCTGGGAATCCATGAATCTCGAATCTTTCGAATACTTTTTTAAGTTTAAAAAGCAAGGGAAAGAAAGCACCTCTACTGAAAAGTGTTTTGAAGCAGAATTTGACACCTTTGTTTAATGAAAAACAAATTAAATAATAGTTTTCACTTTCAAAAAACTTTCAGGATCCCGGGCAGGATCCCGCAAGTGGTGGGCAGGAAAAGAAAGGAGAGCACAAGATCACGCTCCCCACAACTTTCTCCCACTCGTTCCGGGCAAGATACCTGCAGTGGCAGGCAGGAAAAGAGGGGGGAACGAGATCGCGCTCCCCACAACCTTCTCCCACCCACCCTTGGCAGGATCCCACTGGCGGTGGGCAGGAGAAGAGGGGTGAGCGCGAGATATGTATTTTTTGGTTGATTCAGTTTGCCTATTTTGGTGCAGGGATTCAGATCCCCGAATCTCAAATCCTTGCCGAGGATTTGAGGATTTGTTTGGCCCATCCCTACAATCCAGTATCTGCAGAGCATACAACAAAAGGATTGTTAAGAATGTGAAGTACTGATTTTTTTTCCCCCTCCTAAGATCTGAGAATTGCATGTGGAACACTAAGAACTGAGCCTCTTTGCTACGTGTGTACAAATGAGTAACCAGTGTTTATTTTCTCTGTAAAACATCCTCATCAAGGCTCCACTAAGGCAATTAATGGTTAGTTTTAGTATTTATCAACAGCATTCATCATCATCAATCGAACACTGCCCAGTAGATACAACCTTAATAGCCTGGTCCCACATTCAGTGGGCATTACTCTCTTCCTAATCAGTATGTTTACAGTCTGAATATTTTCTGACTACCAGCAATACTCTTATTAGTAGAAAGCATTAGGAAGCATTAGCCAAAACTTGACTGGTTTTATACACACACATAAGTTCTCATACACATGTGCTTGTCTTTCTTTGGCCATTGCATAGGGGCCAAATTCAGTTTGTGGTTTTGTAAACAAAATTCTGCAGTTGCACATTCTCAGATGGTGCATAACTTTGTTATTGCTTTTAGTGCATCGATTGATTCACTGAGATTGAGAAGACAGCCATTGTACATTCCCATTGCACAACAGTACAACAGGAGTGCACATTGGCAGAGATGCAATTACTTACACAGCATCGGTACTCGGAAGAAAAGTGATGTAATCTAAGCCCTGTTTAAATACATACACAGAGATTTAAGTCATGAAAGCCCAGTGCAGGATCCTGACCACTGTTTCCAAATATTTCCACAAATAAAACCAGAAAAGGTCTTTGATGAGAGAAAGAACTGGTCTGGGTAACACAGGATGCAAAAAGCAAAACAAGTATATACGTATTGGTATGGTGTTGTAACAGAGCCAGGTGGCATAGTGGTTTGAGTGTTGGACTACTACTTTGAAGAACAAGGTTCTAATCCCCACTTGACCATGGAAACCCACTGGTGACCCTACACAAGTCACACTATCTCAGCTTTAAAGGAGGGCAAAGGCAAATGCCCTCTGAACAAAGCTTGCCAAGAAAACTAAAACTTTAGGGTCACTATAAGTCAGAGACTACAACAATGGTGCTATAACAAACCAATGTGTGTGTATCTATACTTCCAACCTTGTAAGGTAGGAAAAGTTAGAAGACACCCTGTGATTATTCATAAGAGTATTTTTTTAAAAGAACTGGATTTTTAAAAATGCAATTACAGAGAAAGGAGAAAAAAGAAAGAGGAAAAAGAAAAAACCAAGAACATAAACATGACACAAGCTGACCATATTTCTCAAATCATTTTTTCTTGAAGCTGGCATCTATGAAATACATGATCATTAGCAGCTAAAGCAGTAAGATCTTCTCACCATAGAATACGATATGGTGACTATTTTACCTTTCCAACCTTGGCATGTTGCTTTAATGGAAAACTTAACATTTACTGTCAAATCAATTAGAAAAAACAGGACAGGGCAGATGACAAATTTTGGGCAATATGGTATCAATCTATTCAATATGCAGATGAAAATAACAGGACCACTAGGTCAAGTTACTCATATTTGGCAAGATACCTTTTGAAACAGATTTATCTCTAATGAGAACAAGATCTAGAGAAGATCTGAAAAGAAAAGGACTGGTAGACTAGCATGAACTGGACAACAGATACAGAGAAGCAATATCACAATATTTCTGTAGTTTTGTTCTGTTCTGTGTCATCTGATTTGTGTTTGTAATGTTGTAGTTTATTGTTGTTATTGTTTGTTGTGTTAGTATAAAATGAAATACTTTTTTAAAAAAAGTATTTTCAGCTTGGAGTGCATGTCTGATCCCATCAGTAAAAGTATACAAAGTTCCAATCACTTTGATGATGAAGAACATTCCATGTTTCAAGGAGAAGACGGGCAGCCCTCTTCTCTAGAGTTTTCTTTATACTTTTTCACCAAGCTACAGCAATGTATCAATCTGTTGTTTTGCTAAGCAGCCTACAGGCCCATGGGCAGGGGTGTAACCCTGGAGGGTGCAAAATAAGGACACTGCCACTCCAAATAAGAATTCTGCTCCTGGGAAATGTTCCTTTAGTCCCCAAATTTCTAGCATTGCCATGGATGAGACACTGAAAGCTGTTCACACTTAGGAGTCTTATGTTTGTTGTGTTCACATTCCCTTGCCTGCCTCTTTTCTTTGGATGCCTAAATTGTATTTCTTCAGTAGGCTTTCAGAAATGCCATTCTTTGGTGGGAACGTGCTTGGAGACACCAGGGGAAGCTCCAAAAGGTTTCTGGTTGGCCACCTAGTTCTCACATCTGGCTTGGAAGACAGCTTTGGTCACCTTAATGGATGACCTACACAGGGCACTAGAGAGGCGAGTGTGTCCCTGTTGGTCCTGCTGAACCTCCAGAAGTTTTCAGTACCATCAATCATGGTATCCTTCTGGGCTGAGTCTCTAGGATGGGTCTTGGGAGCACTGTTATACAGTGGTTCCAATTATTCCTGAAGGGATGAACTCAGAAGGTAGTGCTGGGGGATTCCTGTTTAAAACTCTAGCTTTTGGCCTGTGAAGTCCCTCTGGTTCTGTTTTGTCCGCCATGCTGTTAAACATCTACAGGAAACTGTTGGGAGAGGTTATCTGGAGATCTGGGGTTCGGCGTCACCAATATGCTGATGACACCAAACTCGACGTCTCCTTTCAACCTGATTCCAAGAAAGCTATCTTGGTATTGAACCAATGTCTGTTGTCAGTAATGTACTGGATGAGACAAACAAATTGAAGTTTAATCCAGACAAGACAGAGGTGCTCCCAGTCAGCTGAAAGACAGATCAGGGAATAGAGATCCTCCCTGTGCTGGATGGGGTTACACTCACCCTGAAATCTCAGACTAACAGTTTGGGTGTTCTCCTGGACTCTACTCTGAGCTTGGATGCACAGGTTTCAGCAGTGGCCAGGTGTGCATTTCCACAGCTAAAACTTTTGTGCCAGCTGCACCTGTTCCTTAAGATGTTATATCTGGCTATAGTGACACATACCTTAATTACATCTCAGTTAGACTACTGTAACACACTCTGTGGGGGGCTGCCTTTGGAAACTGTTCAGAAACTTCAGCGGGTTCAAAATACAGCAGCCAGAATGCTGATTGGGGCCAGTTATAGGGAGCATATAACTCCTTTGTTAAAATAGCTTCGCTGGCTACCTGTTCATTTCTGGGCACAATTCAAAGTGCTGGGCATGACTTATAAAGCCCTATAGAGCTTAGGATTACTAGAAAGATCATATCTGCCTATACAAACCTTCCAGAGTTTTAAGATCTGCAGAGAAAAGCTTTCTCTCAGTCCCACTAAAGTCCAAGGCTTCCTTGGTGAAGACATGGGTACAGTTTTCTCAATGACTGCTCCCACCCTCTGGAACTCCCTTCCATGGAAGACTAGGCTGGCCCCCTCCCTGCTTACCTTTCAATTGGTCCGCAAAAACATTCCTAGTCAAGCAGGCTTTGTTTTATTTAATTGGTTTAAAAAAAACTTTTCTATGTTTTTATAACGTTTTAAATTGTTTGTATATGGTTATTTTAATTGTTTTAAATTATGTTTTAACTTTTCTGCATGCCACCTTGAGTCCAATTCTGAGAGAAAGGTAGCAAATAAATAAATAAGAATGATTTAGCTTCTTGAGTATCTACAGCAAGACAAAACACATCTTTTCACAAACACAGCTATTCTTGTGAGTTTTTTCCAGATGTAAACAGCAAAGGAAGTGCCCTGGTTTGTTGGTTTGTTTGTTTATTTAATTCAGTCATTAATTTATATCCCACCTTTCTGCCAATAATGAGATTCAAGATGGCTAACAACAGATTTGAAACAGAAATTAAAAACAATGCAAAAGCATTACTAAATATATAAATATAAGACTTAAAAACAATTTATAAAGTTAAAGCACAAAACATTAAAATATTAAAATTCATTAAAAGACTATATACAAACCTTACAAACAGTCCTACACAGCATTAAAAGCCCAAGCGTAGTCAGTTTGCAGAAGTCTGATGGCACAAAATTGTTTTCACCTGCCAATGAAAGGAGATCAAGGACGGGGCCACTGTGGTCTCTCTAGGGAGGGAGTCCAAAGTCTCAGAATAGCCACCAATAAGGCCCTTAGTTGAAGGTCCTTATCTGAGGATTATAATGTTTGTTATCTTAGGATTCTTCAAACATATAATAAAAATTCCGTAATGTTTAGTTTAAACAACTACAGGAAACACTGCTAAGATATTGGAGATTTTTGCTTTGAAATCTAACTGTTGTACAACCCACGTATGAGCTGATGATAATGTTACTAGTTACAATTCATTTGTGTGCTAAGGCAGCTTTTTTAAACAATCACAAGTGCAAACGCCTAATCAGCATCTCACTTAATTAGCAGCATGTTGCTTGTTTATCATTAGGTTGAAATAATGTTTTTTTATATATATATATATATGTATTTTAGTCTAGAGAAGATATTATAGAAGAAAAACAGAGAAGTATGAACCTTGAAGAACTGAAAGACTGGGAGCTGAAGAACATCATTAAGATGACTATGCCAACTGTGAAGAAGGTGCCAAATTCAGTTGCTAACTTGCCACTGAGGTTTGGCAGAAACTTTCAAGAGGAAAGAAGTATCAAACCTGCAGCCAATCTGCCACTCAGATTCGGAAGAGCAACTTTGGGAGGCCTGCCAAAGCACACCCTTCCTTTCTCACGCAGGTTTGAGAGAGCTCTTTTTGTTCAAAGCCCTTTCCATTCCTCTTGCTAACTTACCACAAAGATTTGGGTGATTGCTTTTCTTTGGCTTTCCTCAAGAGACCCAAGATCCTGATCAAGATAAAAATAAGTAAATAATTCAAAACGTGCCTGTTGATTATATGTCACATTGTTCAATGACTGAGTGATTTATGTGATATTCATAAGAAGAGAACTAACCTCATCACTCAACCTGGCATAATCAGAACTTAGAAGAGTTAGTTTTTTGGTCTACAGCTCCCAAGACATCTAGCCAGCTTGACCAGTGGCCAGACTGGCTGGGGGAACCTGGAAAATGCCATTCACAAAACCAGCATTTCCAGGCTGTGGGCATAACATTCTGAATTTGCCCACAATATGTGAAGATGGTAAACCCTCAGGGGTTTTTTAAGCATGTTCTTCAGGACTAAGTAAGATTTTGAAAGAATTGCAGTCTTGTCTTAATAAAAAGAGGCTCCCCTTACAGGCA
The DNA here is from genome assembly GCA_030412105.1 of Cyclura pinguis. Lineage (NCBI taxonomy): Eukaryota > Metazoa > Chordata > Lepidosauria > Squamata > Iguanidae > Cyclura > Cyclura pinguis. The sequence goes on along the minus strand of CM059604.1, from coordinate 34,251,654 downwards.
TTCTAGACTGCATTCAAAGAGTAAAAGCAAGTCCACGCTTGCTGGCTTCGCTGCCCCCACCTCACAGATTGTGCTATTTGTTCCATCTTGCTGTTCTCTGCACACTGGCAGGGAAAGGTTTGCACAAGGAGCCTTCTGAATGTGTATAGGCTTCAGAAACAATTCACAGCTCTGATCATGCAGTGTCTTAAATGACAAGAAGAGCCTAGACACCCAGAGAGAGTCTCTTGATGCCCCTGTTCACCTTCAAACCTCTTGAGCAGTCTGAGATGGAGATGTGAAAGAATGAGGAGGTTCACCAAAGGTCTTCTTCATTCTTCCTTCACATGATTCCAATTGTATAAGGTTTAGAATGACTAGAAATACCCATGCAGAAAGATAAATGTCCAGTGAGATGTCCTCACTGCATTTAGACAAAATGTATCTTTATTCTTTAGAATCAAACACTGAAAAAGGAAGAAAGAGGGAAGGAAAGGAAGAGAAAAGAAAGGAAAGATTTATGCAGGTTTGAGGTAGAAATCAGTTGTGTACAGCAGAGGCTGGCTGCCCCACTACCCAGAATGTCTCCGAGGAGCTCATCCCAATTTCCAGGAGACATTTGGCACTTGAAGTTATCTTTAATTGCTATCAGCAAGATGACAGAGGAATTGATAAATGCATAAACATTCATGATGTACCACTTTTGAAAAATAAAAGAGGTTCACTGGCCTACCCAAAGCATCAGTAGAATTGTGCCAGCTGATGAATCCTTCAAGCTGGGACCAGTTCAAAAGAAAGATTGGACCTACCTTTATACTACCTTTTCTCCATATCAGACAGCCCCACTTTCCACAAATAAACAAACAGAAAAAAGGTGGGAGCTTCCATATACTGGGAAGTCTTCAGCCTTCCTGATAATTTTCCAAGTCTGCTTTTGTTCTAGAACTTTCATCAGTCCTGCCCAGTATGACCAATAATAAGGGATTGTGAGAAGTGAAGTCCAAAAACTTATAGAAGGCCAAACATTTCTCACCACAGCTGTAAATGATGGACCAAGAATAATTTTCTTAATACAGTACATGACTGTAACTGATCCCCCTAGTAGAAAATGACACTGCACCATTTACTGGTTCTGTGAGGATCCCCTCAACCAGTTGATACTGAATCTCCCTTCCAAAAGAGCAGCTTCTTTAATGTTTGGGAAGGGGATGACAAGCAGGAAAGGAGAGTTCTGGGTGCTTTACCACAGAAGTAGGAAGGAACTTGGTGGGTTTTTAGTGTTTACCTGGGATACTACAAAAACTTGGTTAATTTGCAAGATGACCTGGGAGGATTACAAGTCATGCATTATTCCTCACATCCCTCCACATCCTATTAACGTCTCTTGCCTGTAGCTAACTCATTCTTCCCTCTCTTCTTCCTTCCTTCCCTCTCCCCATCTTTTTCAGATCTGGCACTTTAAACAACCATATGAAAAGAGAATCCAATGCTGAAGAGGCAAGCCTTTGGAAGAGTTTGGATCAATTTCCTTTGTAAAGAATCATTCTGGAAGTGAGAGGGAAAAAACAAGGCAAGAGGGGATAAAACCCTTCAGTCCTCAAAAGATTAATTCTATTACAAACCATTTGTCCTAAAATATGCCTTTGGGGGCACCCATGATCACTGTTACACTCATTTGTTCCCACTGCTGTATGGCAGATTCTGATTTCTGCTCTATTCTGTATAGTTGATGTCTTGTCAATTGTAAATAATATTTTTTGGGGAAAAAAGAGTATTGTCTGTTAAATGGAAGCCATGTATGCAAAATAAAAAAAAATGTGACCACATAAAATATACTGTGTATATAAGAAATTGTAAGAGCATTTACAAAGAGGAAGAACAATCCTCATGCATTTCAGGCAAAAGGAAAGGCCACTAAAAACATAAGAAAAATATCAGATCAGTCCCATAGCTTTTCCATCACACTTTTACATTGGAAGTGTCTGAATATGAATATTTAAATATGATTTAAAATTTTGAGTGTACTAAAGTAAGCATTCCTTGCTATTCACTGTCAGCTTCTCAAATTTTATTGAATCTTTGGCATTAAACACAATGCTTCACCTGAGCAATGCTATGCCTATATACTCAGAGGTAAAAGCTGAATAGCTTATTACCAAGTTGAGTACAGAGAGGATAGTTACTATGTCTGCATTCTTTCCAATAATGGTTGACATTTCATCTTCCAGGAATTTTACTACTCTACTTTGCACATTGCACATACCCCTTAAATATGAATAGCAATTATATTCTCTTTTAATTACCATTTCTCTTGCTTTTTAAACAACATTTGAGGGGAAAACTCTTTGAACCTAACATTTTAAGTCCTGCATTATTAAGATCTGGGAGTGATTAATACTGGAGCACCAATGAGGTTTAGTGGTTTGAGCACTGGGCTACAAACCTGGATACCAGGGTTTGATTCCCCACTTGGCCATGGAGACCCAATGGGTGACCCTGGGCACATTGCACACTTTTGGCCCCCAGGGAAAAAAAAAATACACACACACACACACATATCAAGTGGGCAAGTTGAATCCCTTCAGAGGTTGCTGGGCTACAATTCCCACCAACCCTATGGTGATGGATCATGGGACTGGTAATCTGAAAGGCTATAAACTGTCTGCCCATGAATTAAAGTTAACTCCAATATGAGGAAAATCAACTGATGGATGCTTTGCCTCACCCACATAGTGGCTATGCCCCCAATCCAATAATACAGTATGGTTGAGGGGTTTTTTTCCTTCCTCCTGTGGATGAAATTTTTTATTAAAAATATGAAATGAAGAGATGCTATGCAAATTTCTCTGTGGTTTTGCAGTGTGGTAGTCAAGAAAATAATCACACCCTACTATGCAAAGACACCAGCAGACATTAGGCAGATACAGCACACAGGGTGACTACCTGTAGATTATTTATTATCCATATACAGATATTATTCATGAATTGCAAAGAGGCAGGGAAAGAGATGGAATAAATCAGGTTCCCTCACAGGCATGAAATTCATGAAAGTTTAGGAACTTTCTTTGTTCCTCAGACAAATGTGCATTTGTGACTAAATTCTTCATTAAACCACAAAAATGCTCTTTTTAAACTAATCCTAAAACATCAACAATGAATCAAAGGACAGCTCCTATCACTAGCTGAACCCAAACATCTGCAGCATTGTATATGGATCTAGTGAACTGGGAACTGACTGGAAGTTCTCTTCTGGTTCTGTAGCTTTTGACTGAAATGGAAGGACAAGCTGCAAGCAGCTGCATCTTGTTTTAGAGAAGAACCACTTAGAGCATTCTCTTTCTCTTTCTTTGCATGAAAATAAGTTTTGGTAGGAAGATTCAGAAGGCCCAGAGTCCACAAACATGGGGAGAGTCCATATGAAACCTGAAGCCCATGTTGCCTGCGGCTACCATAGAACTATCATTTTTGTAGCACTCTGCTAATGATCTATTATTGCTTTCTCTTGGAAACAGCAATTACAGTCAGCCTTCCACGCTTACGGGTTTCACTTTTGCAGATTTGATTATTCACAGATAATTTGCTGTCACCTCTGCTGCCTCCCTATGCCATTTTTAACAGGGACCACAAGCCTCGTAAGACCGAGAAAGTGCAAACGAGTCTAGTAAGTCCCTATTCAAAATGGTGTGGGGCAGCAGTGGAGGTGGCAGGAAGCTCCACCAGCCACCCAATTCTGCCTTATGAAGGAACCCTGATGCCACAAAGGAATCCACGGTGGGTTGAATATGGTGATCATACTTTTTTTCTTTGTTAAATACGGTTTGGGAGGACCTAGGGTTATTCACATTTTTTTTCACTTTCATGGGGGTCCTGTGCCCCTAACCCTAGTGAATGTGGAAGGATCACTGTACATGTATTCAGCAACAGCCATCTTGGGACATGCAGGCTGGGAGTGAGATCCACACAGCCCTCTTTTAGCAGCCAGCCTCATGAGCCATGCCACCAACATTCCAGGTGAGGAAATAAGCCACCTCCCATTAGCATCACAATAGCCATATTCCCACTAGTTGCAGTTTGAAACAGCCAAGATTATACATCCCCAGCCACTGTCCCCTACAACTCTCCTCTTCCTTCCTTTGTTATTTTTAAATGTGCATTCCAGGCTCTGTCCTCAATTTTGTATGCATGGATGCAAAGCCACCAAACAACAAACAGAATCGGCGGCAGAGAAAAAGAAGAGCCGTCCTTAAATTCCCAATGATTTTTTTTTAAAGCTACCTGATCTGTTAAAAGTCAGTCTATTAAAAATCCTAATTTTCACAGTGAGAATTAGTCTGGTATCATGAAATCAATCTTCTCTGTCAGTATTATATTTGCATTAAAAAAATAATACAACCATAATTATAATTTCATCGCTCCATAATATGAACATTATAAGACAATATGTGAAGTTGATAATTTATTTCTTTTCTCCTTTTGGCAGAACAAAAGATATATAACTTTGTATTTATTTCAGTGAATAACTTGAAACTAGAGTTGCATCAGAGTTCTTGCAAAAATGTCCTGCAGCCACAAGGCTGCAGAAGTTGTCTATTGCAACCAAAACTAATGTTAAACTTGCTGGGTAGGAACAAGTCAAGGATATGATGTGAAAAGTATCTCTTTTTCCATGATTTCATTCTATCCCATTTTCTGTTTTCTTTTGTTCACATGTAGACTTTACTATCTAGCGTAGATGCACTCTTTTTTGTTTTCTTTTCAAAACTTGTGCAAAACAGCAATGAACAATGTAATGTATCTTAAAATGCGCAGTGCTAGCCTGTACCACAGAAATCGACACCATTTCTGCACGAGAGGGGAGGAGCAATTCACCACGTGTCAAGAGCCGTGTTTTTCTACTCCAATTCAGAAACTGTGCTGTCTGCACTCCCCCCCCCCGTCTCATTTACATTGTACTACTGCAGAGAACAGCAGTTGCTTATCCACAAGAGCAAGTCCCTGGCCACTCCCGTTCCCTTCCCTCACCCCACCCCACCATCGCTGATTGGTCTGGGTTTTTTTAAAAAAAAACCACATACACATTTTAAACACATTTCTGCATTGCTACATTTGTGCATAGGTATATATTTTCATTGATACTTGGGGAAAAAAAGTCTTAACAGTCCATTACCAGATCCATTCTCTTCCCACTGTCTATTTAATGCATGAAGACAGTAATGACAGCAGCCTGTCCTTTGATGGGTGGAGAGAAATAGAGAATGACAGAAGGGACAGCCTGGGAGCACCCATAGCCGACCACTTCTGCGATGTGAATCGATGCTATGCTTCTGCATGTAGGCAAAAACCAAAGCAGAACTAGTTTGGGAGATTTACATTGGAGTTTTTCCAGTTTTCACATACAGTGGTTTGGCATCACAGTGAACTGTGCTAAGAGCTGAAAACGTGCAGAACCACAAGGAAAACTACAACGCTAAAACAGTTCAACATGCAGACATGAAGGTGAGGATTCGACACTACTACGATGTATCAACCTTGTGTGGAAATGGCCCAAGTCAGTGTAGGGCAAACCACTAACTTTTAAAATGGAGATGGAAACATTTTCCTTAATTCTGCATTAGGTAAAACTAAGGATGTTTTAACCAATATTTTAAAAAAAAAAACATGGAAAAAAACTAACACTTTTTAAAAAACAGAAGAAATAAGTATGAAAAATACAATAGTGAAAATAAAATTCAAAGATTTTTAGATTTGGCAGCAGACTTGCAATATATGTATTTTAGGTAAGTTTGTGTACAAAAATGCATGTATTAGGCGACATGTGTATTACACTGCACAGAAGCAGTCATACAAACATTTTCAATTTTCAAATTTCGGGAGAATTTCAATTAAAAATTGGACAAAATTGAGAAAATTTGAGATAAGCTGAATACAGGATTGTAAAAATGGGAAGCATAAAACAAAATGGGTAGGTGTTGGAAGCTAAGAGGCATCAATGTTTGTATAAAGTGATTAGTGGGAGAGTGAAACCTAGAGAACATCTGCCCTTTGTTTCGCCTCTCTGCATCTTTCTTTGGTCTACGTGCTCAAGCCTTTGGCTTCCTTCCCACTTCTTCAAGAAGTTAGTCTGAGAAGGGAGTATTCTTGGACCTCCAACCCCACAAAAGGCTGCTATTTTACCCCTACATATGAGAACCAGCTTTTAGGGGCTCTTGTAACCAAGTCTAGGTGAATTTCTTTTATCTGTCTCTTTTCCTATCCCAAGAAAGATTTCTTGAGACTGTTAATGTGTTCTCCTGAGTAAGGAAACAGCTCTTCACCCTCACCGTATATTAGTATGTTTTGCTTTTCTGCATCCATTGATTAAAAATCATGATGCCAAATTAAACCATTTTAATCTGGAATAAAAATGACAACAGCCAGAGCACTTTCCCCTATTTCATGAGGAGTCAGTGACTACTCAGTCATTGTGATGTCAGATACCACCTCGGTGCCAGGGGCAGGAAACTAGCACAGGGCACAGCACCACACCTAAACTGGAAGGTAGGCTTCCTTCCCATCTTGAGGTTTACCCTTCTAGCTCACTTGTTTCTCCTGACCTGAACCCTTTATTGTTATCATTTGTACAGCCTTTTTTTGTGTGTGAGGCAGACTAAAGAAGGTGTACCTCAAACAGAAATCATGGTTCCCCGTAGGAAGTTCCCAGTTTCACTCCCTGGCATCTCCCAGTAAGGCTGGAAAAGATTTCTACCTGGAAGGACACCACCAGATGGTGTGCAGACAATACTGAGCTAGATGGACCAGTGGTCTGACTCAGCTCCCTCTATTCCCAATTAAAGAGAACAACAAGCATAGTTTGTGTCTACTGTTGGAAAGGTGTAGGGATGTGATTTGTCGTGATATGGCTGTTTATGAATATTTTCCTGTTGGGCAGATTGCTGGTTAGCAGAATTGTTGGTGGATGTGAAATAATGGTTACAGCCAGTGTGATATAGTGGTTTGAGTGTTGCATTAGGACTCTGGGAGTGTGTGTGAGTTTGTGCACCTTCAAGTCACCTATTGACTTATGATGACCCCATGAATTTCATAGGGTTTTCTGAGACAAAGAATACTCAGAGATGGGTTTGCCAGTTCCTTCCTCTGATATATAGCCTACAGCACACAGTATTTTTTGTGATCTCCCATCCAATTACTAACCATGGCTGACCCTGTTTAGGTTCCAAGATCAGACAAGATCTGGTGCTGTTTAGGGTATTTAGGTATTTGGGGACCAGTGTTCAAATTCCACCTCAGCCATGAAAATCCACTCACCAATCTTGGGAAGTCACACACCCTCATCCTCAGAAAAAGGCAACGTCAAACCTTCTCTGAATAAACCTTACTGAGAAAACCTAATGATATGGTTGTCGTACACTGGAGTAGACTTGAAGGCACGTAACAAATATCTTAGTACTGTTGAACAAGACGTTTACCAGAAGCGGACACCCTTCCAGCTGGGAGGCGGGATATAAAAAAAGAGAGAGTAACAGGGACTCAGAGAGCTTTTGCATGTGTGAGACAGGGAGGAAGGGAAGAAGGGGGAGGAAAGGAAAGGAACAAAGAAAACCAAGATTAAAAGCTGACTTGAAGGTAGCTTGGAAGTGCAAGGTATCTCTCTCTGTGGGCTTTGGCCCAGAGGCTAAGAATCTGCTGCCTTGTTGAAGCATCGCTTTGTCTCCTTTTACACTCTTCTGTTTACTAATCAATGAAGGAAAGACACCAGATCTCCAGAGCAGTCTCTCATCAAACAGATGAGCTGTCTTTAGAACATCTCACAGTTCAAGGAAGTGGGTGTAACACAACAGTATTAATAAACAAACAATTTTTTATTGTGTTGAACTGAAGTCATACTTCAGGACTCTTCTTTCAAATGCTTCAAAATAAATAGTAACACAACAATGGTGTCATTTAACACTGGCAAGCAGGGGGCATCTGGACAAACACAGCATGTGTGAATGACTGTTACAGTGTTCCTACTACAAACTGCCTCTGAAAAGAAATCAAAGGATTGGTATTCATGTTATGCCCACCTGTAGCAACTGATTTAACTTCTCTCCATAGCAACTGTCCTGCATGCATATTCCTTTCAATATAATGCATAGAAACTGAAAGAAAAAACATCCTCCAGTCCCAGCCCCCATCATCAGTCACTCACGTCCTGCAGTACAAGATTTTACCTTTATCTGAAACTGTTGACAACTTTGGATGTGCAAAAATTGCTGCTTCCTATTTTTTAGAAATTCTGTTCATTCCAAGTTTTCCCTTCCCTTTATTCATTGCTAAATGCTTTGTCTTGCTTATTTACTCAAACTCTTTTAATTTCGCATTGCCATCTGAAAAGCAATCTCTTTCAAGTAATGAAGTAGGCTCTGTCACAGAGTCAGTTCCAGTTACCTTTTCAAGCAGAACTTTAATGCCTAATTTAAGCAAAAGTAGAAGCTGGTCTCTTCAATCATTGAATAATCTTTATATGAATCTTTCCTACAGTTGTTAAAGATGGAGGTGCACCCAGGCATGTCCTATTACAACAATGCACAAGATGAATTAGCCTTGGTAACAAAAACTTTGGAATCTACTAATCAACTGACTCCTCTTCATATCCCTGCAGGGCCCCTTATATCACCAGAGAGGTAAGAAGATACTTCTGTTTCACCAGTACTTTATATGTGGTTACAGTTTGGTTGGATAGTAAAAATATACTCATTATGGCTGCAATCCTGTGTATTTCAATCCTTGGTATTGATTTCAAAGGGATGTAGTGTATTTTGATTTCCTATGATATTCTTGCAGGTAATCGTAGACAATATAAGCTACACGATGCTATTGTTAGGTGGATTTTTAGCTGGTTGGCAGGCCAAAGCGAAAGAGTGGTCACAAATGATTTCTCATCACCCTGGAGAGGAATTAGATGGGTGCTGGAGGGTTCTGTCCTGGGCCTAGTGTTGTTAACCATTTGTATAAATGTCCTGAGACAAGGAATAGAAAGGATTTCTAATAACTTTGCAGAGGACACCAAACTAGCTTATACCTCAGAAGACGGCATCAGCAGTCAAGATGACCTAAACAGGCTGGAGAATTGGGCCAAAACAAATAAAATGAACTCCAACAGAAATAAATGTAAGGTTCTACAATTAGGCAGGAAAAATCAGGCACACAAAAATAGGATACATGATATCAGCATTAATAGTAGTGCATGTGAAAAGAATCCAGGGGTCTTAATAGATCATAAGCTAAACATGAATCGGTAGTGTTGACCAAGGAAGTAATTTGCTGCTGTTGTGTGCCTTCAAGTCACTTCCAACTTATGGCAACCCTAAGGCAAACCAATCATAGGGTTTCCTAGGGCTGAGAGTGTGTGTATTCTCAGTCTGCGTACCTGAGGCCCCTCCCTAAACTGCAAACCCCAGGATTCCATAGGATGTTGAAAGTGGAATAATAGCACTGTAACAGTCTAATACAGAGATGGCCATAGTCCAATGCTCACACCATTACACCATTCTGGCTCTGTAATACCACTCTCCTGTTCTGCTTTGGTCAGATCTTGCCTACTACACTGGGCATCACAATTTAAAAAGGATATCAATAAGCTGGAACATTTCCAGAGGAGGATGACCTAGATGCTATAGTATCTGGAAACCAACCATTATGTGGCACAATTGAAGGAACTGGATATGTTTAGTCTGCAGACAGGAAAACAGAGAGGCAATACAATTGTTGTTGTGAGCCTTCAAGTCATTTCTGACTCATGGCAACCCTGAGGTGAATCTATCACAGGATTTTCTGGGGCTGAGAATGTGTGATGCACTCAAAGTCACCCCATGGGTTTCCACAGCCAAGCAGGCCATCGAACCCTTGCCTCCAGGGTCGTAGTCCAACACTAAAACCACAACAGTGCTTTCACTCTCACTGTTTTGAGTAACAGAAAACAAGGTTACTCCATCTTCCATTTAGCAGGCCAGCAGATATTTGAAGATGGTGATACGATAGCCACCTACAAGTTTCTGTAGGGCTGCCAAATAGAAGATGGAGAAATCTTGTTTTCTGTTACTCAAAAATGATAGAAGGTAAACCAACGTATTCAAATTACAAGAAAGGAGTTTCTGACTAAATATTAAAGAAGAATTCTTGGCTCAGAAAATTATAGATTTCACTTTCACTGGATGTTTTTAAAGTTGGATAGCTATCTCAGTCATGGATGCTTACCTTTGAATTCCTGCATTGACTAAATGCCTCTTGGTGGATCTTCCAGCTCTACCATTTTTTGATCCCAAGAGATCTAATCGTAAGTAAGCACATATAGGACTAGACTGGACTTGTGGAAAGTAGCAGCCTATCAAATAGCAAAAACTGCACACGTATTATCTAATAGGCATACGGGGCGAGTGGACTAGACCTCATGTTATGTACATTTTTGCATTGGCACTCATGGGAGCTTTTCTCCCCCAGCGCAAATAGCAGCTTTGGAAGAGTGATTTTTAGCAAAACGTCAAAAACTTCCCTGCTTCAATCGTGATAATCACGATTTTCCATTCTCCTTTGTATTAATTTCATTAAATGTTCATAATAAAAGCAAAACCACATTTGACATCCCATTTAATGTGACCCTTAGATGCCGTGCAAGCTGTACGTTAGTGAAGGACAGCAAGTATTAGGACTTTGTCTGAAAATCTTCATTCTTGCTGAAAAACAGACATTAGGTCACGTGCCATCAAATTTTTGATTGCGCATCCTGTTCTGGCTTGGCTGGGAGTCTGGCCCACTGAAATGAGGAGAAGTTATTTCTGAGGTGTAGGACAACCCATTCAGTCTGCTCAAAATGTGCTAAAGAGATACTGAATTTTGATTGTCTCTAAGAAATTTTAGCTAGGTTAACTGGGCAATTCATTCTTCACTGTTTGCTGCTGTGTGCCTTCAAGTTATTTCTGATCTATGATGGCCCTAAGGCAAACTTATCACAGGGTTTTCTTGGTAAGCTTTGTTGAGAGGGGTTTTGCCACTGTCTTCCTCTGAGGCTGAGAGAGTGTGACTTGCCCAAGGCCACCCAGTTGCTTTCCACAGCCAAGCAAGGATTCTCACCCTGGTCTCCTAGAGTACTTCTCCAATAATCAAATCACTACACCATGTAAGCTCTATATTCCTCACGGTAGCCATTGTAGAACAAACAGAGTTGGGGACCTAGAAGACCCACATATAAAAAAAAAAAGAAAGGAAAGGCTCCTGCTGCTTGCTTAATAGTTGTGTAGAAGGAATTTAGACAGAATGTCGTCCTCTTGCACACCCAGATGAGACAAAGGTGCTCTTGACAACCCAGAACAGCACATTTCTAGGTGTACTCATCCTTCAGGCTGCAAGGCCAGGTTTCAGGGAGCCTCCAAGAGTGCATTTCTACAGTAAAAATCAGTGTGTCCACTGTGCCATTTCCTAGAGCCAGCAGATCTGACTATGGCGATACACAGAATCATAGAGCTGGAAGGGTCTGCAAGGGTCATCTAGTCCAACCCCTGCTCTGCAGGAATACACAATTAAAACACTCCTGAAAGATGCCTACCCAACCTCTGTTTAAAGACCTCCAAACATGGAGAATCCATCACCCTCAAAGGCAGCCTGTTCCACAGTCAGACAGTTCTTACAGTTCTTCCTAATGTTTAGATTGGAATTTTTTTCTTGTAATTTGAATCCCTTCATTCATGTTCTAGTCTCTGGAGCAGACTTAATTATATCCTGTTTGGATTACTGCAATGCACTGTATGCAAGGCTGCTTTTGGAAACTATACAGAAATTTTGACAGGTCTAGAATGCTGACGCCAGAGTCCTGACTGGGGCCAGTTACAAGGAACACATAACTCCCTCATTGCAACAACTCCCTTGCCTACTGGTCTGTTTCTGAACACAAATTCTAACTGCTGACTATGATCTACCAAGTCCTATACAGCTTTGATCCAGATTATCTGAAAGACTTTTTGTCCTGTATATGAGTCTGCCCAAACCTTAAGATCCCTGATATATTCCCTACAACCAGCACTGGAAAACTTTCAGGCCACAGTATTTGGGACCCACTAATGTTCTAAACAGTTTCCTAAGTCAGTCCCATGTAAAGTGTTTAACAAATCCAAAACATAGGGGATGATGCACCCTTGTCCCAGTTCTAAGAGATCAGTGACTGGATTTATCCTCTGACTTCTTCACGATTAGATTCAAAATCTAGTCTTTTCAGTCCACAAATCTTGTTTCCTTCCTCTCCTTGGCTTTATATTATTTTGTTAAATTGTGAGAAACAGAATCATGACAATGTGGAGGATTACACTTCTGTGCTTGTTCCACCACCATTGTTTGTGACATGTATTTTTTACTCTAGGACAAAGAAATTGCTCTCTGAGCCTACTAACCTGGAGACAGAAGTCATGCATGATTTATTAACATATCCTTTAATTTCAGCCATCTCATGCCATCATCCAATAACAACGCACTTTTGAACACAAGAACTGCCTTACAGGATCAAGCCAAAGTCCACCTAAGCCAGCTTTCAAGTAACTTTTAATGTATGAAATGCTAAAAGGAACTTCGCACACATTTAAAAGATCATTACCTTTCAAGCAGAGAAAAACTAATTGTTGGATTAGGTTGCCCATCAATTTTAGTATGAGATGAACTGGTTTGCTACTGGCTTTTCAATGGCAATGGAATGAGTTACTAAAGACATGCCATGTCTTTAGTAACTAGACTATAAAAGAAGTTCAACTTGGTTGGAAAGGGGGATAGACAGACTTTTTCTATTTAAAGCATAATTTCCACAGGGTTAGTCTGCCAGGGCCACATTTTGGTGATGGACAGGGAGGCAGGTCTGAAGCCAGAAGACTGTGTGGCTAAACAATGGATGGAATCACAGTGCTCACTCGCTCGCTTGCTCGCTCGCTCTCTGAGTGTGTGTGCAGTGTGTTCCTTCTTCTCACTCTCTATACCTAGAAATATACCAAGGGAGAGACCAGTTACTTTTGTCAGAAGTGTTTCTGAAATCAGCTTGCCCACAGTTGGTTTCAAACATCATCTGTTTACAAATGCTCTTTCAGAATCTTTGGTCTGATTTCAGGTATGAGGAATTAAGGGAAACATTTGAAATGTGCAAGCCTGTCATGAAAGGAGGTCAGGAATCTGCAAGGTGTGAGCTCATCTTCCCAGAATCTCACAGGAAATATGAGCCACCTTACAAGTTCAGTCATGAGCACCACTGCTATGGCAATGCCAGAGATGTCCCACTCAGGTAAGTTACCTGCATTGATTATACCTCTGAATGACTGGATAGTGTTTGAATCATTTCTATAAAATATATCCTTGATGCCCGATCACTGTGGAAGCATTCCTGGGAGTGGTGAAGAGGGGATGGTAGCCCATTTTAAATACTAACATGCTAACCCACCTTAGATATTACCCTCTTTCCCAATATTTTGCTTTCTCACTCCCTCCCCACTCCAGTCACATGCTCAAACCATCCAAACAGTGTGTGGAGAAAAAAACTGAGCCAAATAATTTTTCCCAACTGTAGAACACTGTATATTTGATTATGTTACAAAGTATGCTCTCAGAACATGTCTATGAATTCATACATGTTCTGCGTATACACACCTATAAGGGATTATGTAACCTTGGCATTTGTGATTCTTAGGTAGATGGGAGTTAATAATCCATTAGCAATCCAGACATACACAGAGCTATCTAAAGGGGAATTTTAGTAAATGCGCACAAGAATTAAAATACACCCAATGATTGCACTGGTGAATAGTAAACACTATGGTAGAGCTTCATAAATGGCAAACAGTACATGCAAAACACAAACAACTAGCTAATAAAGTTCCTTTAGCATGGGAAAATATTAACCCAGATAAGCAAGCACACAATGCTAAGAAGGTTTGAAGCTAAGTAATCTGAAGTTCAGGTTTGCTAAGAGGAGAAAAAAGATGGGTTCGAAAGCAGGGGCAGTTTAATACTTTTCCATACACACCAGGAAAAGAGGGGGTAGACACTGAGAGCTGAGAGCTTGTAGAGAAAACATTCTCTCTAAGATGACATAATTTACATTTCCTTGGTCCAATTGGCCCTTCCCAGGAAGAAACTGCAAATCATGGTGCTCTTCGTTGGGCCAATGCAAAGAAGAGGAGGACAAGCCAACCTAGCCCCTCTAAACCACAGCCTGGTTCTGAAGGAAGTGAATAAGCTAATGAAATCCTCTGGACCAAGCCCTGGGTTTTGCAGGGCCTGAGAGAAAGTGATTTCAGCCTGAAAAAGCAGGGGACAGGCCAAGCAAATTTAGTGAGCAAGAAGACTCCAGAGGCAGGAGTCAGAGATCTTCTCAGGAATCAGAGCTCTTGTTCATAGGTGGAAGTTTCAGGTAGACCCTTCCTGAGAGCAAATTATCTCTAGAATCTGAGTCTGATTTGTGGCAGGAAAAGATACTTACACATTGCTCAAGCTTGCATATTTCACAACTGTCTACTGTCTTGGGATATTGCATCATTCTGCTAAGATCTCAGTTGGGAGAGATTATTAATCCATTTTGATTAACAGAGAAATGTTGAGCTGATCACCTTCTCACAAGGGTGACCTTCCCTCTCAGTGTGAGTTCTTGTCCATAATGCATTATTTCCCAACTGCAGGATGTTGTACTGCAAAATACAAAACACACTGCTTGAGGTTTTTTTTTCACTTCTGTCCAATAATTTAATCAGGGTTCTTGACATCCCTGGTGGTGACAATTAATAGAGATATATGATTTCAGTATGGGTACTGATGGCTCCAGGAGGCCATCTCGGCCAACCTTTCTCTCTTCTGAGAAAGACTGAAAAGTTGTTCCATGTAGAAAACAAACACAGCCAGAAATACAGAGTCATATTAGGGATGTTGTATAAATAGTGCCATCCTGGCAACAACGAAAATATTTCAGTTCCATCTTACAGTCAAAAGAGACTTTGGCCATTTTCACACTACACTGTTACAGTGCTATTATTCCACTTTCAACATCCTGTGGAACTCTGGGGTTTGTAGTTTACTGAGGCCAAAGAGCTTTCTGGCTGAGAATTCTAAATGCCCTTTCCTAAACTGCAAACGCCAGGATTCCATAGAATGTTGAAAGTGGAATAGTAACAGTGTAGTGCAGAAATGGCCTTCATAAAGTGCAAATAGAGCTGTCCTGGCCTATAGCACACCAGGAGTTTGGATGAAACTCCTTACAAGCAACTCATTACTTGTAATTAGTTCATTTTCCTGACAACTAAATAGTTACACTACATTATGACTGTGACATAGTTTGGAAGTTATGTAACTAACTTTTACTTAGAACCTATAACTTCTCCATTTTTGCAATGTTACTGCAACTTGCTTAGTGGTGTGGCTTAACGAAACAGTGGAGGAGAAACACCAGATGGTTCATGTGCTGTCTCATGCTCTGCCTGTTGCTGATGCTTTATGCGCTTTCTTACATGCTGTTGAGGGGGTGACAAAGTGGAGAGTGCATTTTGTACCCCAAGGCAGTAACAGGTAATACTCAGTGTGAGAAAAAAACCCAAACAGTACCCATGCTAGTTACTTTTATGAAATAAGAAGGCAATGATTGCTTGTTTTATAAAAATTGTTAACTGCAGTGATAATGAACTATTTACAACTACAACTTCATAACTATAATCATAACTAATTAGAGCTGTCAGAAGACAGTTCAAGTTCTACTGGTAGATCTCATAATGGTTTGCAGAAAATAGGTAGAGATTTCTGACTCATCACTTTTCAATAGGAGCAACTATATACCTCCTATCACTCCAAAAATAAGGCAGCTGAATGGAAACTGGGAACCAGAAGTGGATTTTTGTGTGAACGGACTGTTAAGCATTGTTCCATCCCAGCATTCAATACAAATCCCAGTGTTTCCTCAACAGCTGCTCAGAGAAGGCACTATGCTCTTTTGCAGTAGCAGAAGGGCCTGGTGTTTTTTGAGCAGCCTGCACTAGTTGGATCTTGGGGTTCTAGTAAAACATACAGTAGTTTCCCAGAAACTTGCAGTCGGGTCTTCTTCGGTTTATACCATATTAAAGCCATCTTTAGATTTACATGCCTCTTCGTTGTTTTCAGTGCAAGAAGCTAATGATTCAGCCTTACAAATACCTACCCAAAGGTAGGCTTCATTGAGTTCAATGGGGCTTACTCCCAAGGGAGTGCAGAGTGATAGTGCTACTTTTTTGGAAAATTTTACCCAAATATTAATTTTTTAAGTGCCTGAGTTGAAATAGCAGATGGAGCTAGAGTGCTGTAGTTACTGCTTTAAATTTTAATGCAGGACTCCCACATTGATGGGTCAATAATCGAACAATATGTTTCTCTTTGCTATTATGTGCCTTCAAGTTGTTTCCAGGTGGCAGGTGGCATAAGTCAGAAACAACTTGAAGGCACACAACAACAACAACAACAACAACAACAACACCAAAAGGTGAACCTATCACAGGCTTTTCTGGGGCTGTGTGTGCGTGCCACACTCAAAGTCACCCAGTGGGTTTCCATGGCTGAGCAGCGAATTGAGCCCTGATCTCCAGCATCATAGTCCAATGCTCAAACTACTTATACCACACTGGCATCCTAGCTAATTCCATGTATTGCACAATTACAGCTGCACTATAGAGTTTCACCACCTGATGGCACCAAAAGAGACAAACTTAACAACTGCAGACTTTGAAATAACATCCAAAATCCACAAAACAGCAGTACCTTTATTAGGCCAACCAAAAATGCACAAACTACATCATGCAAACTTTCAAAGCTCCACTGCAATCTTCATCAAGCAAAGGTGTTGAAAATCAAACAGGAGAAGAAAAAAATGACAATATTAAGAGTCTCAGGCCTATACCTACAATATTTTTCCAGGCACAACTGTACAGCTTCTTGAAAAATTCAACATTCTCTGCCTCAGAAAAAGGCAAGTAGCCTTACTCAGGACAGAAACAGCCTGGATCTCAAGAGAAGTTGTTTTTTTCAGTTGCTAATAGAGTTGAAATTTTATTGCCTGAATTTTACACCTCTTTGTCTCCCAGTGCTTACCTGGCCAAAGAGGGGAGTGACCTCTCTCTGCACTGATATCACTCCCGACCATCTTAACTGACAACAACAAAACAGCATCTTGACAAAATGTAGGCCTGTGACTCTTAACATCAGGATTTTTTTGTCTTGTATCACTGTTTTGTGGATGTTGGATGTTGTATTTTGCTGTATGGCCAGCATAGCTACCCCTGGATAACTTTAAAAATGAGGTAGATGTAAATACTCAAGTCTGGATGTTTATATCACTTAGAAAAAATAAGACTAATGCTTTTCCCAAGATATGTTCTGGGAACAACTACTGCAGTCCATGCAAGATCTTTAGCCTCTGATTATTTCTTCATATTTTGACTTTGTTATATTAGGGTCCTTATTTTAGGATCTACTTACTTTATTTGCAAATGTTCCTGATTATGTCCAGACATCTTGTTTAGAATATCACACCCAGAAATCTTGAAAGAGTGGCTAGATCAGGGATGGGGAAGTTCTGGATCTAGGTTTTTCTGGACTTTAATTCCCAGAAGCCCCAGCCAACAGGACCAATGGGAAGGAATTATGGAAGTTGTAGTCCAAACATGTGGAAGAACCCTAGTTTCCTCACCCCTGGTCCAGATAGCTTAGATCTGCACACACAGCAGGATAAAGTGGTAAATAGGCTATACCACTTCAGACTGTAGGTAGGGGAAAGAACATGTGAATTGCCCACCCCCAAAATTACTCTCCCTGTAAGTTTTTTTAAAAATCATATCTGGGTGGGAGAAAGTCTCTAGTCAAGCCTCTTTCACAATGTATTACTTTTTCCCTTGCTGTGAATTATATAGCATCCATAAACATGATCCACCACCTTTGATGTGATACAGTCTATTCTGCCACTTTATAACTGTACCACCTCTTTCTGCCACACGAGCAGACAGGTTGATCTTGTTCTTAAGTAGATGTCAAATTACAAGCAGCTTCTTGCCAGTCTCACTTCTAGCCTACAACATGGGGACATAGGCTAAATGAAAGCACAATTCATTAATTGCTTGATTTTACCACCTCACTTCATATAAGAAGAAACTCATAACTGCATAGTACCAGTAATCTGTGCAAGCTGTTTTTCATTTAAAAAATGAAATCCCACTATAACCCCACCTCTGAATTTTTTCACTCCATTCTACCAGAGAAATAGTATATGCTTGTAAACCTGTGGGACTGGGGATAAATTAGTCCCATCTAAAATTCTATATGTCAACTCTACTGATTTAACAGGGCTGCAGTCCCAGATACACTTCCTTGGGAAGAAGCCCCACTTAACACTACGGTAGTTGATTTTGAGTAAACATATTTAGGATTGGTCAACACATGTAAGCCCATTAAACACAGAAGAGGTGTTCCATTTACTAAATATGTTTCCATAATATCGCAGGGGTGCGGAACTTACAGCCCACCAGAAGTTGTTGGACTGCAGCTCCCATCAGTCATAGTGAGCACAGCCAACAGTGAAGGCTGATTGGAAGTGCAGCCACAACAATCATCAGAGGGCCATTTGTTCCACATATTTGTTTTACAGGCATGACCAACCACAGGATGATAGCTAAGATGAGGTGCTCAGTTAACTGAAGCTAAAACAAACTGGAAAGCATGAAAATTAGAACACACTAGGATAATTAAAATCAAACAATTCCAAAGGATGCCATGCATTTTGAGTAACATGCCATTATCTTTTTTTAACCTCAGAAAGGTAGCCACCTGTCAAAAAGCTTAAAATTTGACTTCAAAATCAAGAACAATCCCATAATAAGATATGAGAGCCAGACTCCTAGCTTCAGATTATAATATTAGCTTAAACTTCATTCAGATGCCAGACATTCAAACTGTGTCACTGAGATGAGGAGGGTTGTTGTGTAACTTCAAGTCATTTCAAACCTATGGCAACTCTAAGGCAAACCTATCACAAGGTTTTGTATTGGGCTGAGAGTATGTGACAGGCCAAGGTCACCCAGTGTGTTCCCATGGCAAAGCAAGGAATTGAACCCCGGTCTCCAGGGCAATGCTCAGACCACTACACCACCCTTTATCATGGGTTTTTAGTGTGGCACACAGATAAAACAATAAACAATTTAAAACAATTCCAGATTAACGCAATAAAATAGCTTAAATGAAATAAAAACATATTAAATATGACCAACAATTTTTAAAAAGTCCATAGACATGGACATTTAAAGCAAATTAAGCACCAAAGGTTTTAATAAAAAGCCATGCCTTGATCTGG
The DNA here is from genome assembly GCA_030412105.1 of Cyclura pinguis. Classification (NCBI taxonomy): domain Eukaryota; kingdom Metazoa; phylum Chordata; class Lepidosauria; order Squamata; family Iguanidae; genus Cyclura; species Cyclura pinguis. The sequence goes on along the minus strand of CM059604.1, from coordinate 34,232,318 downwards.
AAGAAGAACTACAATTCTTTGGCCCTTTCCACATGTGGAGGGGGAAACGGGGGGAAACGCGCCGAAACGGAGCTTACCGGCAGCCGGGTAAGTCTGTCGCCATGCGGAGCAGCGCGAACTCACTGCTCCGCGCTCCTCCAGCGTCCAAAATGGCGGCTTCCGGCTGGCGGAGGCTCTCCACCAACCGGAGAAGCTCGCCAGCCAGAAGCCCGCCCCCGGCAGATCTGCAGGCACGCACTAGTGCGCACCTGCAAATCTGTGCCGGAGCGCGGCGACGGAGCTGCACGGGGCTGCGCGCTTCGTGCTTCTTAAAAACCTCTGAAAAGAGGTTTTTAAAAAACATGCAGCGCCACCAGTTCCGGTCGCTTTGGAGCAGACTGAGGTGCGGAACTACGAAAAGTAGTCCGCCCCAATCCACTTCACGGTGCAGATGACCTCCATAGGAGGTCACTCTAAACCGTTTTAATACCCCGGTGTGGAAAGGGCCTTTGTCAAGCATGGGAAGCATGCAGATCCAGGAATACCTGAAGTTTCCATGTCAACAGTGTGGTCCGTTCTGGGTTTTATTCCAGATTTTAAAAAGGAGCTAGCCAAGATATCAAACCTATTTTGGCAAAAGGGTTCAACTCATTTACAGGATTGCCTGCACAACTGACATGGAAGCTATCAACCATTCTTGTGTGGCCCTCCAGACATTGTCACCGTAGTTAGTGGTGAGAAATTCTGGGACTTGTAGTTCAACACCATCTGGAGGGCCACACAGTTCCCATCCCTGTCATATGCAGATGATTAGAATCTATGTAGTAGATTGCAATGGAACAGAATGCTGTAGTTTCATCATCTGCTCAAAACTGTCTGCTGTCTAACAACAGCTGCTTGTAGGCAGTTATGAGTTTTCAAGTGAACAAGTATTTGCTCAGGAATGGTAGTTAGCAGCATAATTTATTGAACAGATTTGTGTTTAGGATCATACATTCTGCTTAAGAGATCTATAATCATGAATCATTAAAGGTGAATGGGCATCATATTTTCTAGTACTGTACTGAACATTTTACAGAAATGCAGAAAAACAATTCAGATATTCTTCAAGACCGACAAAGTTTACTTTCTTCCAACGGCTCATTCAAGAAAAATGTTTTGAAGTTATTTCATCTACCACACAAGGATAAAACAAATCAGGATTTACATCCCTAACCTATAGCCTCATGCTTTACTGTAAATCTTTATGTAGCAATGAATCACATGATAGTTTTGTGTGACAGTGAATCATTTTCTAATCTCCTAAAGTAAACAAGTGCAAGTTCAGTTCCAGCTGACTTTCGCAATTTAAGATCAACTTTCCTCTATTCAAGACACAGAATACATGAAAATGAACCTATTATGTTTTATGAATTGTTTTAGCATGTGAAAAAGCAGTTAGATGGCTACTTGCAATTACATGAATTGCTTAAGTATGACTAGGTCTCTCACTCATATTTAGTTTTATAACCGTGGGCAACAGAGAAAAATGAACCAACAACAAAATGTCACAGACTGCTCTCTTCCAAGATATCACATTCTATTTTCCTTTCTCCCTTATTTTCCCTTACTTTCCCCCACCATACACTTAGTATTTTGTGGTCACTGAATGGGCTGCATCTTGACTGGGCTGTGAGGATGTGCATATGAAGATCAGAGGGGGAATAATTTTGGAAACTTACTGTTCTCCTGACCATACTAATATCCACCCACCCACCCATTCTCAAGTGGTCTTATTTGGGGAACAATCCTGTAGGCCTCCTGCAGCTGACTTACTTATTAGCTGACAGCAATGGGTACATTTTCCAAAAGCTGATGTGGTTCTTTCGAGAGGAAGTTTATTACTTTCTGCCTAAACTAGTCCATGAGACAGAGCTAGAGGGATTAAAATGTTCCAGTTACAATTCCCCTTGGATCATACGCAGTCTTCTTGAGTCTAACTTTTACAAACTGGATATAAGTATCCAGTGCAAGAATTCGAGGGGGCAATCTGGTTCCCGATCATTCAGCTACATCTGCCTACAGCAACATGAGTAACACATATATGAAATAAAATAATGAAGTAATTGCTGTCTCTCTGTTATGACAGACTTCCAGACCTACCAGAAAATTCAGTGCAGTAAGTATATATATCATTTTATCTTAAAATAAAGCTTGTGTTGCCGAGTGCCATGTGCCAGAATCTCCAAATACATTTCATGAACTAAGGGGGTACTGTTTGGATGACAACATAACATAAGATGGTAGACTCTGAGTTCTTTTAAGAGATGTGGCATACTGTAAGAGTTTTGCCTAGTGCTTATGGGGAAAATCATCTTTACAAGCAAGCATTTGGTTGGAAAGAAGTGCACAAGAATACTAGAGCCAGTTCAGTGTTCAAAAAAGTTACTTTTTTGGACTATACGTAATTCCTCAGCAAGCATGGCCGGTAGCTATTCTGGCAGGCGAATTCTGAGAGCTGAGCTGAGATCAATTAGATTTAGCAACATTGGATTTTGAGATTCAGATATTTATTCTCAGATTACAGAAAGATTTTGTACTATAGATCACAAGGACTGCTGACTACTTTTTATATTTAACTCCCTTTAAAGCAGTTTAAAGGTCAAAATGCATAGAAATGTTGAATATATCTGGGGTACATAGCCAATGAGTGACCTAAATACCCTAAAGGCAGCAAATCCCATCTAACCTTGGAAGCTAAGCAGGATCACCTCTGGCTACTACTTGGATGAAAGACCACCAACAAATAGCAGGTGCTGTAAGCTATATTTCAGAGGAAGAAGCTAGCAAAGCTACCTCTGAGCATTCCTTGCTTAAGAAAACCCTATTAAATTTATGGGATTGTCATAAATCAACAGGGAACTTGAAGGTGCATTCACACAGCCAATGGCCATCCTGACTTTGAAAGTTACCATTTTCAAAACCTTGTATACACAGAGCAGTATATGGTCACCTGTTCTGCTTCCTAGCATTTGGTGCCATAAGGGTAGGAATTTGTGGCAGAAGTTCAGGCATCTGTTCAGCAGAATGAATAAAGACACCTCTAGCCCTAGCAGGGCTGGTTTACATTTTGAAGAATGTAAAGTCATATACATGTCACAATCTAAAGGGCTGAAGATTGTTAAATTCTGACCCTAAACTTATCTAACTGGTTGATGTTACTACCCAGGTTCTAAGCATTTCCCTCCACAGATAGGGGGCTAAAGGAGCTGCTCACAAATTTCAAAGCTGACCGATAAAAAAAATTCAAACCTTTTCAGTTTTACATAGGTGAGTGAGGATGGTCAATGGTTTGTTTGTTTTTTCAGCTAGAAAATTATAGCTGAAGCTTGCTGGCTTTCTCAAACAAACAGAGACAATACTGTCTTGTTGCAATAGATTGATTAGATTGGGAATGGTCCAACCGAAATGTTTCATATAAAAAGTCATTGGAAAAACCAGGATAAACCAGAGAGAGGGAATCTCAGGCCCTCAAAATGAATCCAATCATGGCATCTTTGGCCATGCTTCCTTCCCCATGCATCATTCTTTGGTGATTTCCTAGCTGTTGTAAAAATGTTCCCCCTTCATTCTAAAAGACTGAAATACCTATACTGAGGTTTAATAATGGGTAGGAAGAACTTTAAGCTATCATGTGGTGGGATATAAGCTGACATATGCTGAGATGGTTGGACTCACAAAACTTCTCAGATGTTGCATTTGGTCCTCACGTTAAAAGAGGTGTCCTACCCTTAATATAAACTCTATCTTTGCATAGCTTCTGCCCTGTTATGCTTCTGCAGGGCTTGACCAAGGTAAGCTCTCAGTAAACGAGTTCCATATTGCTAAGAGGCATCATTCCACATAGTGACTGAGAGTACTTATTGCTCCATCCTTCTCTCTGTCTCTCCACTAGTTCCCAGCTAAGGCAGTGTCCATTCCTATGTGCAACAGATCAATGAGAGACAAAATAGGCATGCATTTGAATTTCCCACATGTGGAGTAGAGCAAATGCATGCAGATGACATATTAGGGGAAAGGAGGCAAAACAAATGGAATGAGGATGCCTTATCTTCATAAGAGATCACTCTTAGTCATCACTTTCCCTACATAATATAAGGAAAATGCAGATAAAATTTGTTGTAGAAAAAGCTGCTAGTTGCAATTCAGCAGGTGAACACTACAAGAGAAATTCCTTTTGTTAGGTTCAGAAGAACTTGTCTTTGCAAATCCCTTTCCTTCCATAGCCAACAGAATGGCCAGTTTATATACAGAGTATATAGGATCTAGATGACTGTGTGTATTTTCTCTTATTTTTATTATTCCCCCTACCCCATTTTAAGATGGAGAGAAACCAACATGTAGAAGACAAACAAAATAACCTTGTATTTCTTTCCTTACATTCTACCACTACAGTAGACTAACTTGTGTGTCCTTGTCAAAAACATATAAAGTATGTGGTGTTATTTAGATGCATGAAGGATGCAGAGTATAAGACACTGGGAACTTCTCTTGTGGAGAACCACTACCGGCATTTTCATCCCTACATCCATGGCTACACTGATATCAAAGGTAAAGCATGGCTCACTTCTATTAGGTTTTAGTTCTTCATCATTAGCGTTTCCGATTCTTTTTTGACAGCTAGGGATGAATAAAACTTGTGCATACTGGATACATAAGGTGCAGAAGGGCTAGGCAAAGTGTGTCTGTATACCACATGTGGCCCTAACAGACTTTTTTTATAGCTTCCTACACTTCCTCAATACACCCAAAAGTTTCCACACTCCACAAAAAAATTTTTAAGAAAAAATCAGTGCACAAAAAAGCCAAAGTAAAATTCTCAGAGCAGCAGTTTATCCTGATTCACATTCCTAAACTCAACCAAAATCCCCAAAACATTTAAAAAATAGCCTTACCCAGAACCAGATGTCACAATCCAAAGTCATTTGTGCTTACAATTTTCAGCCAGCGAGGCCCATGGGGGGAGGGCAAAATTGGCCCCCATTTTTGGTATAGTTGCCTACTGCTACCATAGGCCCTTTCCACACGAGGCGAGGGAATTGCTCCGCGCCGTTACCTACCACTTCTTCTGGGGTCCGAAGCAACGCAGACTGTCCCTGAAGCCCTTCCACAGGGCTCCTTCCTGGTCCAGGGCGAATCGGAGCAGTGCGACGTCTGTAGATCCGCACTGCTCCAGCTTCCAAAATGGCAGCTTCCAGCTTCCAAAATGGCGGCTCCGGCTTCCAAAACGGCGGCTTCCTGCTTCCAAAACGGCAGCTTCCAGCTTCCAAAATGGCGGCTTCCAGTTGGTCGTGGGTCCCAACCAACCGCTGAAGCTCGCCACGCCTAAAGCCCACCCTCCACAGATCGCAGGCTCGCATTGGTGCAAGCCTACGAATCTGCACAAGGGAGCAGGAAGGCAATGGCACTTTCCAGGAAAATAAAGACCTGTTTTTTCCAGTCTCTCACAAACACGCTGGAGGACCACTTGGGGTTGTCTTGGAGCGGACTGAGGTGCGGATCTCTGGTAAGTAGTCCACTACTAGTCCGCTCCGAGGTGCAGACGACCTCACTGCGAGGACGCACTGCCCCATTCTAATTGCCTGGTGTGGAAAGGGCCATAGATTATACTCTCAGTTGTCTAAAGCAGCACACCACTGAATTAATAAGATTAAGAGAACTCTGCACATTATTGGGGGATTGGAGCTGAAAAAAGTATATGAGTGTTGCATTACTTATTTCTTACAGCTGTGTTATAACACACAGAAAAGGAAGGAATATGCAGGAAATGTTCAAACAGTCCCTCCACCCTCCAGAAATTCTGCTCACCTGTTGACTGTATTTGTACATTAACATTAGTATAATGAAGTAAAACATTCCTAGATTCAGGTAGAAACCAGCTGAAGAGGAGGCATAAGAGTCAATACAGAATCCTTTATTATCAATATAAGATAATGTAGTTACACAATTTAAAAACCCTAACAGATCTACTGTAGTGGTCTGAAATCCTACAACAAAATAAGCCCAACATTTCAATACGAAATATTCATCAGTAATCTAATAGTATAATAATTCAATAAGCTCTGGTCCCACAGAACTTTAAATGAAGGCAAAATAAACAATTCCTTTTCAATATCTATTGTGAAAACCCATCCCAAATAGACAATTAATTATTCATTAATATAGTCATGCGGGAGTTTATTCAAACAGCTTTGAGTTCCGCTTACAAGAGCAGAGAAAGAGATTTTCATGGATAATGTTAATTGTTTTTGGAAAGCTTTTCTGATAATCATATTGAAGAATTACCAACAAGCAAATAGATGGATTATAGGCATCTGGAGGGAATGTTATAAACACAAAGCCCAGACTAATAAATCCAGTCCAACTCCATGGTTACACATGCTAAAGTGTTAAGAAGTGTTTAATCATTAGAGGTTAATGGTATTAGCTAGCCAGTCAGGTTGAATTAAAGAGCTGATTTCTATAGCTAATAAAAATACTGAAAGCAGCATGATTTTTGCCAAAGAATGTAGGCTTGCAAAATTCTATACACAAAATTTGGATTAACAATTTCCTCTCCTTGTAATTTTTCCAGTTCTGACTAAATTTTATTCTAAACTGACCCTATGAGATATGGAGCTAGACAGACACAGAGATCCTATTTTTGCTTTGCAAAAGTACCATCGGAGGACACATTCTATTCCAAGCAAAGCTTATCAGGTTAAGAATTACAGCCTTGAGAACTCTCTGTCTTGAAGAATTTCTGGGTAAGGGTAGCCACGTGCCCTACTTTAGAGAGGATAATCCCCTGTATTTCTAAAGCAGAGTGGGCAATGGTGCAAGGCTAGGAGGTTGCATTAGCCCCCGAGGAGGTCTTGGTAAGCCACACTTGCTCCTGAAAAAAAAAAAAGGACCGCAAACATCTCTAGGGGCATGGGAGCATTTGCACCATGTTTTTTGTTTCAAAACACATAAAATGTGGTGGGAATTCATCCCATGCCCCATAATCAACATTTTGTAGTGTTTCAGAGTAATACACACACACACACACACACACACACACACACACACACAAACAGAATATCTAGCTATATGTGTGCATGTGTATGTGTACTGAGAAATTTTGCAAAAATTGTTTTTGATTCCTGGGAGACCCAAGGGCCTCCAAACGTGGTGGAAATGTCCTCCACAACCACTAGACAATATTTGGGAGTATTATGGAACAAAATAAAAAGGGGGGGGTGCAAAAAACACTTGGGAGGCCCCGAGGCCCACGAAAACAATGCTGTGGGGCACACTTTGCCCACCTTTGTTCTAAGGGCTACTAAAGGATAGGCCTATATTCAAAGACATACTCTCTTTGAAGAGCTGCCTTCAGTTCTCCTTCAAAGATAACCTACTCTAAGGAGGGAGAGAAACAATCCTGAAGTTGCTTATTAAGAGGACAGCAGACTGAGCAGGCATACAGGTCACTTACTAGACACAAGATTCCCCATTCTGTGAGATGCAGTTGTTGTGTGTAGTTGTTGTGTGCAGTTGTTGTGTGCCTTAAGTTGTTTCCAACTTATGGCGACACTAAGGTAAACCTATCACTGGGTTTTATGCGGCTGAAAGTGTGTGACATGCCCAAGGTCACCCAGTGGATTTCCAGAGCTGAGCAGAGAACTGAACCCTGGTCTCCAGGTTCTAGGCCAACACTCTAACCACTACACCACACTGAAGATATCCAGCATCTCAATTTAAATTCCATCACTATTTCTAAACATTCATGTATACATATAAATTAGCATGCATACTTTTAATGAAAATCTCTGCCTGTTTTTGATCTATCTTGCTGGAATATTATAAATGGTTACCCTAGCAACAGAACACCCTGGATTCTGTTAGAATGTTCTCTCTGAAAGGTGGGCAACTATGGTTGGAGGAGTGATATTTACATGTCACATCACACTTCTATGAGGCACCCAGAAGTGTGATGTGACTTGTAGACAAGATATGTCCCTTGTTTAAAAGGAGAAAACTGCTTTAACTTCAAAAATTGCTTTAATTAGCTTGAAATTGAAAAGGCTTTTCTCTTTTAGTCATCACTGTACGGTGACATGAACAGAAGAGGCTAAAGCAAGGCTGACCAGCCGTATTTGGGCTGCATGCTACCCACACCTCATCTATGTGTTCCAGGCCAGGCAGCAAAACCATTAGAAAAGGTTATCTACAGACACTGTCTCTCAGTTCCAACTCTTTCTCTAGTAACTGTTAAAAGCATTTTGCAAAAGGCTGTGATTTCATATAGACTCCTAACTATGAACATACAGGGATGATTCCAAAAGAACAGCAAGGTATAGCAGATATTTCCCCAAATCATTCCCTGCAACTCCCATTTGCTGCCCCAGATTTCATTCTCAATATATTTGTATCTCATGTAAGTCTTTTGTTACTGCCCTGGCTAGCCCGAGCTTTGGGGGATATAAAAAGATATCTATTGATATCAATAATTCGGCTTCACATACCCATTCCCCTCCACGTGCTTGCAAGGCCCCCGGACAAGCACGCATACAGGCTCGGCCGATGATCGCCGTAATATTCCAAAACAATACAGGCAGGCCAGAAACAGCCAACTCGCAGTTTTAGGAGACCTCAAGGCAAGTACCTCCATTAGGTATGCAAGCAACTTTCAAAAGATCCTCTGCCCCGCGCTGGCAGCTTGATGATCTGACTATACAACGTTCAAGTGCTCCGCGTTTGCATACCGGCTATCCTATTGACAATTTGGCTATAACTCAATCATTCAAATTCTGACCTTTCAGAGGCTTTGTCTCCAGCCCAAAATCTGTTGTTTTCCCCAAGTCCGACCTAGCCTGTGGTCACAATTCTCCTTATAAAAACCCCTGACTTTGAGCGCTTCCTTGGATCACTCTTGGCTTCCATCCCGCCTTGCTGTCGCTTTGTCCAGCGAGCCTTCCTCTCAGCTCCACATGCTGAGATCCACGCTCCCCAGCTTCTCCGCTTCCAACCGGGCTTCAGGACAGGTGAAGTATCACCCAAACCAGCAATTCCTCTAAAAACCCCACTATCCCACTCCAACCTTTATTTCTTTAGTTATCTTGTGTGAGTCTGCCGCATACACTGTTTGATTGTGTTTTTAATAAAACCACGTTTATTATTTCAACTTCGGTGTGGTCCTTGACTCAGCCTGACCCCGTAGACATAGGGCTCAAGATCCTGCTAAGTTACCCTGCCTCTCGTAACACTAAAGCAGTGCTCAGAGCTAATCTTCCCCACCTATTGTTGAGCACATTTTGGTGTTCCTCACGGGACCCCCAGTAAACAGGGTAACACTTTTCTCTCCATGATAATAGCCTTTGTCTTCCCTCCCTTTACTCACTATAGCCATCATGCTGTTGAAGCTGACTGTTGGGCTAGGACTCTGGAGGCCAGGGCTCGAATCTCAACTCAGCCATAGGCAATCATCTGGGGCAAATCAAGCTTTTTCAGCCTTAGAAGAAGGCAATGGCAAACCTCCTCTGAATACATCTTGCCAAGAAAGTCCTACAATAGTGTTGCCATAAGTCAAAGTTGACTTGAAGGCACATAAAAACAAGAAGCCATTTATTCTCCCAAACTAGTTCTTTTTCTTAAGTTGCTCCTGCAGGAAAAAGAATCTCTCTCTCTCCCATGTCACCTCTTTGTGATTAGAGTGAGAGGAGTTGGTTTTATTTGTACATATGGACAGAACCCATTTTTTAAAAACATATAAACCAAGAGAAATGCCACTATTCTGCTTTTACTTTCACTGTCCTTTCAGACACAATAAAAGAGAATGGAAGATACACAAGTGATACCAGTTCAGTGTTAATCTACACTTAAGCAAACTTCTTGACAAACAGAAAACTTTTTTTCTTGAAGCACAGCTCAAACTAGAACAGAGAACCATAGTCTTACCTGAACCTAGCGAATGTCATAGCATAAATCAGTATTTTTCATTTACAACCTGCAGGTAAACCCCGCAAAAATGAAGGTGACAGTGGACCTTTTAGTATCAATGGAGAGGCTACAGGAGGGCCAGGACAGCATGGGTCTTGTCATGTAGGTAATAGATACTGAAGTATAATAATAACACTAGTTACGGTATCAACACTCATTAGTGTAACACATATTTTGCCCTACGTCAGCAGTGGGAATCATAATCTAAGTCTCAGTATTCCTCACTGCTGGCTATGCTGTAAAGGACTAATGGGAGCCATAGTTCAACATCTAGAGAGCTGCACAAGTGCTACACTTGCCCTGCATAGATGATTTCAACACAGGTATCTATGTGTAGGCTGGTGAAAGACCCTTGTCGAAAACCCTGATGACCTACTGCCAGTTAGAACACGCAATACTGAGTTACATAGACCAACTGTCTGATAGGAACACTAAGGGAGCTTGTCATATTCCCAAGCATCTGGCTAAGAAAAACTAATGGAACAGTAACTATGTTAAACAGATATGGTGGAGTCTGTTTAAACCACACTTAAATCACTAGCTATAATACAACATTTGGAAAACTAACTTAACTCTGAAATGATTGAGGATTGATTCAACTCATAGATCTGGGCTCCTATGTGGAAACAGAGCTGGGACAAGTTACTTGTTTGAATACAACTCCCAGAATTCTTCTAGCCGCCATGGCCGGTGGGGTTTTCTGGGAATCTAAAAAAATTAAGTTTTCCAAGATATGGATAGAAAGCCTGGATTCTCAATTCAACAGTTTAGCATTAAGGAAGATTTCTAAATGTTTTTTATTTTCCAAACTGCTTCATCTCCAAACCAATCATGCAGGCATATACATTCACATAGGTTCATTTATGCTGTGGCCAGACCCCTAACTGGGGCTGGCTATGGGATCATGTAACTCCCTGTTGTAACAGATTTACTGGCTACCAGTCCATTTCTGGGAAGAATTCAAAGTGCTGGTTATGACCTTTAAAGCCCTATATAGCTTGCATCCAAACAATCTAAAAGACTGTATCTGCCCATACAAGCTGGCCCAAGTTTTAAGATCTGTGGAGGAGGGCTTTCTCTTCAACCCGCCACCTTCAAAGGTGCCATTTCTGAGGACGTAAGAGAGAGCATTCTAAGTGGCTGCTCCTAGAATGTGGAGCTCCCTCCCCCAGGAAGTCCCTGCTCTCCTTCCACCAGCAAGTCAAGACCTTTTTCATTTAAGAAGGACTTTGATCGATTTGACAGAAAAGTATTCAAAGTGCTTAGCATGTTTTAATTATGTTTTAAAGGTATTTCAAACTGTTTTTAACTATACATTTTTAATAAAACTTAAGTTTAACTGGATTTTTTAAACTCTGCTACACTTATTTTAAATTATGTAAGCAATCTTGAGCCCCTAGGGAGGAGAAAGTTGGGGTATAAACTGAATAAATATATAAAACAAACAAAATTCATGCACTTTTATTTTTACATTTATTTTTAATACATGATTTCTCAGTTTACAGAAGGAAATGGTCAATTGTACAATCCAAATGATTCACCCACTGAGGCTCCTAAGGCAGCTGTCAAGCCACCTGAACTTGATATCTCATACAGAGCTGCTAATATGCTGGAGAATGTCAAGAAGGCACTTTGGCTGTCAACTTACAAACGTGACTACACAGGTACAGATTTTTAACAATTCAAAGTGTTAAACATCGAAGTAGGCAGATGCCAGATAATTTCCAGATAACTGACTTCAGATACATCCCTCATCTTCTTAAAATACTGCTACTTCAAAAAGGAAACAGAAAAAAATGACCATGACCAAGTAATGTTGAGCCTGAATTGATATCCAATTTGTTTTACTTTAGGTAGAGGATCCATGAATCCCCTGCTGCTGGACGACTATGATGGCAAAGTCATAGGCAGAGCAACTGGAGAACTAGGCAAACACACAGAGCTCGTAAGTATGGAGAACAGAACCATTTGATGCCAGCTTTTTAAACTACAACCCCCAAAATTTCTTGACCAATCTGAGTACTGTCCATACTTACTGCAGGATTCTGGGAATAATATCCAGAAAGTAACTTTTCCAAGCTTAGCTTTCAACCCAGTCCTATGCACTAACTTTCTTTGCCATAGCACATTTTATTAATGAAAATCCTGAAAAGAACAGGAGAGTTGATTTTCAATGTCTACCACAGCTGTTCATCTACAAGTCTTAAACTGATCACAAGTTGATCATGAATTAGCAGTGCAATACTGTTACTAAAAAAAATAAAATAAAAGTCGCATTAACAGAAACATAAAGTCTATATTACAGGAAATAATCGTTCCCCTATATTCACATCTGGAATGCTATATGCAGTTTTGGCCATTACATTTTGTAAAGGACATTGACAAACTGGTGTATATTCACAGGATGGGATGGAGGAGTACAGTGACCAAGTTTGACAAACAATAAAGAGTAGGATACGTTTAGCCTGAAGAAGATAAAAGAAAGGGAATACACAATAGCAGTCTTCAAATATCTGAAAGGCTGTCATACAGAAGACGGCACAAACATTTTCTCAGGAGAGAACGCTTACTAATTGACGGAGACTGCAGAGAAGCGTTACCAGATAATTCTTAATGGCATAAGCTGTCTGGCAGTAGAACAGACGGCTTTAGGAAATTGAGGGCTTGGGTTTGCTAGAGGAATTTAAGCATAGGTGAGACCACCATCTATCAGGGATACCATTGTGACATCCTGCACTGCAAATCTTACACAGAGCAGAAAGTTGCACTAGATGACCCAGCACATATCCCTTCCAGCTATGAGCTTGCATTTTCCTATGAATACATCTACAAATCACTTTAGATACAGATCTAAAAATATAATTTTCCAGGGATTAAGCCAAGCTACTCTCCTTCAGAATACCAGGGTATATGTATTCACATAGTGCTCAAATAGCACTCTAGACACACAAGCACTATTCAGGTAATGGCATCCATGAAATCGAATGAGGATGCACTCTGCATATTCAAATGCCATTTTTCTGCCAAAAATTGTACTCAAGGCAGCTAACAATAATTCCAATAAAAACAAAAATACAACCAAGCAGAAATATGGTTTGAAAACACAAATAGAACACAGTGACATAAAAACCTTGTTCACTCCATCATCTTTGCAGCCACATGCAGCCACAATTAAACACATATTAAAGGCAACCTTTGCCTGTATCTTTGCCACTGTGAAATTCTTTTTAAATTGTAATTTTTGGAGCACAGCTGGAAATTAAATGGGATCACAGTGAGCAAAATGGGGGAATCAATAGCAGTTTCAATTCAGCTGTTTTGATCAGGATCATTGTCAGATTAACCCATCTCAACCCCCACTCCCATTGTGACCCTGATAATTATCAGCTCCCTGTTGGTTGCTACATATTGGCTGCTCTTTGGGGTTTAAAGGCCATTTATGTTTAAGTGCATTTAATGTCACTTCTAGTAATACCTAACAATTGTATGGAGATATGATCATTGTAAATATAAAGGCGCAGCAAGCGACACTGAACCATTTGTTTTCAGAGAGAATCATTTCCATCAGCCACCTCCCAAGTAAGACCCTTAGAAGGACGCATTGCCCGTGCACTACAAGGCAGACAACGTCACATCTCAGACCCTCAACAACTGGACTCCTCAGATGTTCACAGGCCTCCCCTTCGCTATACCAATAAATCAGTTGTACCAACGTATTCAGAGGGGGTGTGGAACAACAGCAAAATATCACCAAGTGCATTTCAGCAGGATCCAGATGTGGACAGTGGAGCACTGAGAAGGAGTGAATACTTGGTTCAGAATCAGATTCAGCCTCAAACAGAGTACCAGGGAAAAATCATTCAAGTTAAGAAACCACAACAGAACAAGTTTTGGAAGATCACAGATACATGGAAAACAGAGAATTTGTACCAAAGGCAACTTGCCATTCCACCTGAACCAGAACCATTTCTGAAGCCGGCAGATTCCATCTATTATGAAGATTTGCCACCCTCCCGTTTAAACAAATATATCGTATGGGAACACCCTGTTAGCCTCAGTAAACCAGGCCCAAAAGATCTATGCTGTGGGAAACACACGGATAAGCAAGATCCTCCACTTGCTCCTGATCCCAAAGACATCCCAGCAATCCCCTCATTCTCAGGATGGATTCCTAATTCTGGGGTGGCTCAGCCCCAGACAAAATTACTGGATATTCAGAATTCTTTTTCAAAAGGAGATGCTATCAAGCGTTTGAGTGATCTGACTCGAGGAGGAGTAAAAGACCTCCGGGATCATGACAGAGAAGGCAAAAGGCATACATTCCAGGGCATTCATTCCTATTTCTTTCACTGATCCACTTCCTCAACTTTTCAAAGAGTGGATAATAAAGAGTGATAAAACCTCCACTGGGGTTTCCACCAATTGCAGCTGAATTGTGTTTTACCCTCCTCCTTTACATTTCACCTCTCTTAATGGTTACTGTTCATTCAAAGCATTGACTCCTCAAAACCAGGGGCAGACAGAAAATTGGACCAGGATCTATTGGTAGATTTTCCATAGATCTTTAAGTTTTTCTCATTCCTTAAAGTTTGAGACAAGGGTGAAGAAAGTGCACCCTTTATGAAGATTGTTGAGGTCTCCAAGGCCCTGAAAACACCCAAATTTTTGAGTTTTTTTAAATTACCCCCAAACCCCTAGGGAGCACGTGGAAGCAACTTTTCTCCACTCTTCCCCTTGCCCTGTTCATTTCAGACCCCAGGAAAATACTTTTTTTTTGTCAACAGGTGTTCGATCAGCCCAGAAAAGTCCCAAAGGCACTCCAATGCCTTCACAAAAGCCCACTGACATGGTAAATATTAAATAAAAAGTTGTCATGAGGCCTATATCTCAAACAAAAGTGAGAATTATGTGATACTTTTCTAAACTCTCTCAGTGGTCCTAATGGAAGGTAATACTAACTCTGATTTGCCACAGATAAAAAGTATAGCGTTTTTGTTTTGTTGTTTTTTTTGGCCAGTCCACTCCAGTCCTAGAATTACTCTTTTCCAAAAACAAGACACACTGAGCCAAATCTCCTTGTCTAAAAACAGAACACAATATGTAATTAGAGTGGCAGCCTGCCAAGTAGTATTGGAATCATGTGTCTTTGTGAGTTCCCTAACAGTGAGGAGCCCAGCAATCTTCAGGTGTGGGAAGCAGCCCAACATCTTTCTTCCAAGTCATACAAACAAAAGTTGTGTGACCTGAAATACATTTTATGATGAGACCATACATAGAATGCCATGTGTTTTACACCATTAATTCATATCAGCAAACTTTAAACGACTCAGCTAACATAATGTTCTTCTATTTAGTCGGGCTACACTCATTCTTTTTTTAAAAAAACCATTAAATTAACACTGTTCTCTATATATACTTACTCAGAGTTTGACAGGGCTTGTTCCTAGATAGTCTGTATGGCAGCATTCCCCAAGATCAGCTGTAAATCAGGGGAGTTCACTATAGCCTATCAGGCAGAAAGGGCTCAGTATCTCACCACACTACAAATCCGAAGATTCATTACGATGAATCACAGTAGTTAACGCAGTATCATACTGCTATAATTGTGCAATGCAAAGATACCTGAAAAGGCAAAAACTACAATAGACTAAATCTATGTTAGTCTCAAGTAGAGTAGACCCACCAGATCAACTGAAACCTGATACATAAATTTTTATGTATACTCCACTGATTCAATAGGCACGCTTTAATTGAGACTAATGGTTGGGTTTAGGCCAGCATGTCTAGTGGGACTTTACTTCTAGTAACATTTATTTGCAGACTATGACTTCAGCATCAGCTGACTAAGCATTGTCTCCTTTGCTCAGGAATGGAAGAAACTGTTCCCCACGTGCTTCCCTGCAACTGCCCAGACCCTCAGCCAGCCAAAATTGCCTTAAATGGGAAAATCCCTATTTCTGGTAGATGCCAGGAACACTGCATACGTAAAATCTCCAACTCTCAATCCCCATTCCCCCCACCACAAAACCCAAAACAGGCCAAATACACACACACACACACACACACACACACACAAATAAACAAATTAAATATAAATATATATAAAATAATTGATGCCAAAAGTTACAGAAAGGGTCTGGGAATCAAAACTGATCCTCACATCCTCTACACACTAATGAAATTTTGGTTAAGTAACTGGATTTTGGTTTGGGAAACTGGATCAAAATGGAGACTGTGTGTCAGAAATCAGAAGACTAGGACTGAGAAGGTCAGCTATAAAAGAACAAGACAAGATCCTCAAGCCCTCTCTCTCTGCCAGCAGGTAAGGTACATTTTTATTCAGATTTAGATTCTAAATTGTAATTATCAAGTTACAGCATATGTGGTAAAGTGCTGTGCTGTATATTTTAATCTGTATTTTTAATCCCTTTAAAATCTTTTTTGAAATAATGTTTTAAGTATGTTTTAAGTGCCTTAACTTTTTAAAGGCTTGGAATATTTTGCTATTTAATTTTGTAAATTTGAACGTTTCAGTCGCATCTTTTTAGATACATATTGTAAGTCGCCTTGGATCCCATTTGTGAGAAAGGCAGTATATAAATGCAATAAATAAATAAGGGTAAAGGCATGTCACTGAATATGCAGGTCAGAACTGTCCATGCCATAATACTTCTGATTTCTATATATGATTATGAAAGCTGGACAATGAAAAAAGCTGACAGGAAGAGAAGCAACTCATTTGAAATGTGGTGCTGGGAGAGAATTCTGCAAATACCATGGATTTCCAAAAACACAATAAATAGGTCTGAAAAGCAAATCAAGCCTGAATTCATCCTAGAAGCAAAAATGCATGAAGTGAGACTATTGTACTATACATGGGTCATCAAAAGGCATGACTCATTAGAAATAACTATAATCCTAGGTATGTAGAAGGCTTGTAGAAAAAGAGGGAGACAGCATAACAGGTGGATAGAATCAGTCAAGGAAGCCACAATGTCCCTTAGCAGGACTTGTTGGCAACAGGGATACTTAGAGGCCTCTCATTCATAACATTACCTTGAGTAGAAAATGACTTGAAGGCAATTAACAATATCATTTGATCTTGGAAGCTAAGCAGGATTAGCCCCGGTTCGTACGTGGTTGAAGACCACCGAAAAAAAACAGGTGCTGCAGGCTATATTTCAAACGAAGGAAGTTGGAAAAACCACCTCTGCGTATTCTCTGTATAACCCTATTGAATTCCTGAGGTCACCCTAAATCAACAGGGTGACTTGAAGGCACATAACATATACCACAAGGACAAAATTGTTATTAATTTATAGCATCACTTTCCCCTTTTGTAGCTCTGAGAGTCTAATTCTAACCAAAAAAAAAAAAAAAAACCACCCTGACCCCATTCAGAGGGCCTTTTACACTCTACATTGTTCCAGCGCTATCATTCCATTTTTAACATCCTGTGGAATTCTGGGGTTTGTAGTTTACTGAGGCCAAAGAGCTCTCTGGCTGAGAATTCTAAATACCCCTCCTTAAACTGCAAACCCCAGGATTCCGTAGGATGTTGAGAGTGGAATAAAAGCACTATAACAGGATAGTGCAGGAAAGGTCCAGAATGTTCAGACATAGCACAGAGGCTCCAATGTTATACTCACTTTCCTGGGAGTCAGCCCCACTGAACTCAGGGGTATTTGGCGTGGGAATGCACTGTTAACGTGGTTCTTATATACATAACGTAAACTACAGGGTAGATTTGACTTTGACTCGCTTTGGAACATTTACTCAAAGATGCTATGACGTGTGAAAGCGACCAGACGACTCTTTTTTCCAAAATCGTGCTAAAATAATCTCCAGACCGCTACTTAATAATTAACTCCGGATACGCAAATAAGGGGCGTAGAGGCGCTCCAACCTCTCTTGCCGGGTAATTGCACTATCAGCTGTCTTCTCATTGCTTCAGTCACCCTCCTATTCCGCAACACATGGAAGACAAGTAAGGCGCTCCCGCCCAACCCACACCTTGGGCGGAATCTCCAATTACGTCACGTTCCGAGGAAAGGCGGTCGCTGTCACATGCCCCTTACTTAACAAAAAAAAAAAAAAAAGAGGCGGGCGGCACCCGCACGGGTTCCCACAACCTTGCCACGATCGCTATTCCAGGCATGCGCGGGTCTTCCGTACGCCGTCTCCCTACGTCACTGCCGGTTACCTGAACTCCCCCTTGCTCTCAGTCTACCATGCTGAGCTACGTCAGGCATGACGAGTGCTGGGCTGGCCAGTAGAGAGCCCCCACGCTGACACCCGATTGGTCCGTTGTGTGGGAGGTTTGGTTGCAGCGACGCCGGTTACATAGCCTCGAGTACACGGTGTCCTTGGGCTGAATCTTGGGGATTTTGACAGGAGCGGGGCGGCCGAGAGCGCGGGGCGGCTTGGTACCTCTTCCTCTGCTCGGCCTGGTAAGGAGGCGTGGGATCGCTCCTCAGCTGGGCGGGCGGGGGTGTTCACAGCGCGGCGGCGGGTCTGAGGCGGCGTTACCCCGTTCTCTTCCCAACGGCGCGGAATCTGAGGCGCGAAGGGAGAAATCGCAGAAGTCGAAGCCCCCCGTGTAGGCCCGGGAGGGAGGAGGACAGCTTGGCGGGAGAGAGCGAAGGCGCAGGGAAAGAGGATCTTAAAGGTGCAGGCGAGTGACCCGGCCGGAGGCCAGACCGCGGGAGGCCTCCACGTGGCCCGTGGCGGGAGCGGGCTGGTTTCCGGCGTCCCTTTTTCCTTTCTTCTCCCCTCTCTTTTCCATTTAGTTTCTGCGCTTTGGCCATTTCCGCACTACACTCTTATAGCGCTATGATTCCACTTTCAACATCCTATGAAAATCCACCGGCCCCTCCCGAAACTGCAAACCCCAGGATTCCATAGGATGTTGAAAGTGGAATAATCGCGCTGTAAGAGTGTAGTGCGGAATGGCCTTTGTGAGGGTGAATCTCCAGCCGCTGCAGCGTCCTTTCGATTTCTTTTACCCGCTGCGAGGCTGTTTGACCGATCTAGGGCGCCGGCGGCGTCTCCTAGGAGTTCCACGTTACATATAACGACTGCGGTTTCAGAGAGTTTCGAGCATCCGCCCGTATATAGTGGACTTGGGGGCTCCGGGTAAGCCCGGGCTTCATTCACCGTTGCTGTGCCGCGTTAGCTGTGAGTTTAAAAGACGGCAATGGTACCTCCGTTGCTTGGCCCCGCCGGGTGGATCGAGGGCCATTTCCGCACTAGGATGTTGAAAGTGGAATAATAGCACTGCAACAGGCTAGTGCGGAAATGGCCGAGCTCTTCATTCCGCCCTCTCAGTCTCTGGATCGGGGATTATAGTGTCCTTGCCGAAAAGCGAGCTTTTGAAAGGGCACCAAGAGGCCCTCGGTGCACTTTCCAGACTTTAACCTTTGTCACCCCCACTGGTCAGTGAGATTGGAGGAAGGAGAAAGCTAAGCCTCTTATGTGATCTTGGGATGCTCCTAAAAAGTTTAGTTTCTGTTCAAAGTCCCCTTGAAAAGCAAAAGCCAGAGGAGTGGATTTAGGATTGCCTGGCAACAGTGTCCATTGGGAAGTAAAGGTCATCTTCAAGCTTTTTTGCCAGCCTGTGATCAGTTTAAGGGCAGTCTTAATAAAATATCACCTGTCATTTTAAGGGTATATCTATTTTTTTTAAGGGTGGTGTAGTGGTTTGAGTGTTGGACTTCGACTTTGGAGATCAGGATTTGAATCCCTGCTTGGCTGTGGAAACTCACTGGGTGAGCTTAGGCAAGCCACACTATCTCAGTCTTAGAGGAGAGGCAAAGGCAAAGCCCCCTCTGAACAAATTTTGTCAAGAGAACTCTATAATAGGTTCTCTGTAAGTTGGAAACAACTTGAAGACACAAAATAACAGTTTGTGCTTCTTAGTATACACATAATTATTCTGGAGGGGGATGAGAGAACTGAGGGGTGCATATGTGTGAGCTTGTGATGCTGGTACAGGCCTGGCTTCCAAAAACAAGCTAATGCATTCAGCCCACAAGCAAAATTGCATAAGGTTGCATCCTTACAGAATTTCCCAGAATACCATTACGGCCTACAGTAAGTTGAAGGTCATTGCCTGCTTTGACTGCATCCTTTCGGGTATGACACAAAGGTAGGCCATAGAGTGCCTTCATACCCAAACAGATGCAATTAAGGCAGGTATCCAGAGGAATTTACTATGAATCTGTTAAAACTGATTACTCTAAGCTTGTTATATGTGGACAAACTTAATGATTCATTTACAGTGAAGGTTATACAACTTGAAGCCTAATGCTGCCAAGATACCATGTGGAAGCCCAAGGACAGAACATTTCTTTCATTTTCCCTTACGTATATAAATCATTAAAACATTATTTTTGACTTCTTGCTCCTAGTGATTACCTATAAAATGGATAATGTGTTTGCTTTTCATGGAGACATAGAATTACCTGGACTTTTGCTTTTCTCTCTTTTTATGTGTACTTCATGTGAGAGCACCTGACCTTGAACCATTTAAAAATGTATTTTTTTTCTTTCAGCAGTGATAATGGGAGATGGTTGAGAAGGGCAAGAAGATCTTTGTTCTGAAGTGTGCACAGTGCCACACAGTTGAGAAGGGGAGGCAAACACAAGACAGGCCCCAATCTGCATGGTCTGTTTTGGCCGAAAGACTGGGCAAGCTGATGGTTTCTCTTATACAGAAGCCAACAAAAGCAAAGGTAAAGTGGAAGTGTTACATTAACATAGCAAATCAGATGGCAATGCATGACTAAATTGGTAAGAACCTAGTAGCAGTGAAAGGGCAGAGCATACCAGCAGAAGTTTATTGTGTGCAGTGAAATGGCCCAACAGAATGGATCCAGTGCTCAGGATATTCTGAGGCTATGTTTTCTATCATGCAAGACTCACATTTATATTTCTCAAAATTTGATGAAGTTCAGTGTGTCCTCCTTTCTGGATTTCAGTGGCATCTATTCACTTTGAGGATAGTCTCCTAACTTCTTCCTGCAGCTAGCAGCTTTGATAGTCTGATTCTCCATAATGCAACCCAGATTAAACTCATGCCCTTCCTGTGTTCCCAGCACTTACATAGTGGTTTGGGACAGCTGGCTGACAAAATGCTGCTTGCCATGGAAACACTACGTACAGTTTGCAGACAGAAAAACTTTTGATTATTATTTTGAGAGCTGGAATGAACATTTTTTAAAAAATTGTCAGCCCTTAACAAATGCCCCTCAGGCATTATTATTATATCAATTCAGATTCAATTCACTTAAAAGAATAAAATACAATTAAAAAGATAAAAAACAGTTGTGTTTAAAACAACACAGCACCCCTTAGCCTATTCTTTAAAAAACTTTTCTGTATTAAAAGCTTGTTGAAATAAAAACAGTTTTGGCTGCTGACAGAACAACAAGGAGGGAACAATTCCGGCCTCCCTGAGAAGAGAGTTCCAGAGTCTAGGGGCTGCTCCAGGAAAGTCTTATCTTGCTGCCCACCAACTGTGCTTGTGATGGTTGTGGGACTGAGAGAAGAGTCTATCCTGATTATCTCAGGGCCCAGGCAGACTCATACAGGGAGATAAGCCTGGACTTGAACCATATACAACTTTATAAGTCAGGAACAAACTGGCAGCCAGCGAAGCTATTGTAACAGCAGAATATTATGGTCCCTGTAACTTGCCCCAATTAACACTCTGGGCTGCAGCTCTTTGTACTACTTTCCAAACATTTTTTCAAAAGCAGCTACCTCTGGGATGCATTACAGTAGTCCAAGTAGAAGGTTAACCAAGCATATACTGCATGGTCAGATCTGGCATCTCATGGACAGCAACAGTTGGTACACAAGCTTTAAATGTGCAGTTTTTACTCCAGTCTTTTGGCCCAAAGTCTTCCAGAATGATTTACAGATCATTTAGGCTTAAAGTCTAAAAAGCATTGCACAAATGGTAAAAGGAATGGCAACCACTGTTCTGATGCCAGTTTGTTAGTTATAGCTCTTATGATCACTAGCTGTGTGTTATCTTGGAATCTATTTACTGTCTATTTGTGGTTCTTGCTTACAAATGTCTGAAACAGCATGTTATAAATAATGTCACACCATGCCTGTACAGCCAGTTGGATCAGAGGTGCAGTTTCCTTAAAGAGTAAGCAGAAAGTTTAGTAGGATTCGTCTCATGTCTTCAGTTAAGCTCTATGCATCTACAAAAAAAAAAAAAAAGAGCACCTCAACAATTGGTCTAAATAAACTAATACTTCATGATGAGTCTTGTTAAAGTCAGTCCTAACTGCCAGACTTTTCTGTGCAAATCTTGTTAGGCTTAACTGACTTTATATTCCATATATTTCATGCTGTTGAGCTTCGGTCCAATATATGGGATGAAGGTATTTTTACTTACAAAACACGTGCTGGATCTTCATGTTTTGTTATTTCCTAGGTATAATCTGGGGGTTGAAGGTACACTGATGGAGTACTTAGAAAACCCCAAGAAGTATATTCCAGGAACCAAGATGATCTTTGCTGGTATTAAGAAGAAGACAGAGAGGGCAGATTTAATAGCGTACCTTAAGGAAGCCACGTCTAACTAATAGCTCTCTGCTGCTTTATTTATTTCACCAAACAAAAAGAAAGTGACTCTCTGATTGAGATTGGTTCTTAAACTTCCTACTTTTACATGTATCATGTCTAACACTTCAAAAATCACATCAGAGAACTTGGATCATGAGTGGCTGTAAAAATGTATGTATTGGTTCTTGTTATAATGTATAGAATTATATAATCAGGATGGAATACAAGCAGGATACCAATCACTGCTTCCTGATCATGTAATTAAAAAGAAAACTCTCAATGTGTCTTTGTTTTTTTTCCCTTATAAATGAGTTCAAAGGCATTTAGAGCAAAAGCATAGTGCTTTCTAACCTCATGCTGAACAAATATAGCTTGCTTTGTCTTGCCTGATATGCTTTCCTGCTGAACAAAATAAACATGAACACTTTGTATAGAAACTTCAAGATGATTATCTTCTGTTGCACATGAAACTTGGCTTTCCAAAGTCCTTAAATACTGGCAGGTCAATAGAACAGGTCACCAGGTTCATGAAAATTTTACCATTTGTTAGGCTAAATCCTGTTATGCCCTTCTGTGGGGATGGGCGACAGAGAAGGGGAGTGGTTGTATTGTTTCCACCTCAAAAAAGTTGCTGCAGAATGTTGAAGGAGCTTCTACAATAATATAGAAGTATTGGAATTGCTGAAGAAGAGAATGGTCAAAACTGCTTCTCTTTGTTTAAGGCCATTTTTACACTACACTGTTGCAGTGCTCTTATTCTTCTTCCAACATCTTACGGAATCCTGAGGTTTGGAGTTTAGGGAGGGGCATTTAAAATTCTCAACCAGAGAGGTCTTTGACCTCAGTAAACTACAAATCCCAGAATTCCACAGGATGTCAAAAGTGGAATTATAACACTGTAACAGTGTAGTGCAAAAGTGGCCTAAGAGTTCTGGAGATGGAATATGTCTTCCATTTGTAGAAGGAAATACAGGATGTATACTAGGCATTTCAAAAGCTATTGATCACAATGTCTGAAGAGTCAGGTGCTAAAGGACTTGTATAAACACTTGCTTGAACAACATTACCCTGCCATCTGTAACACTGCATACATGCTTGGCTTGCAATGCAACTTTGGAGACTGCTTGGCAGAGGGGATTGAGCAACAAAAGTTGAATGTGTTTATTTATAACATACACAGATGTCTATAAATAGGCAGTATATACAGACAGATCATGGAATGTTTTTGATTATTCCTGTGTTTTTAAAAGAATAAACAGACAAAAATATGCCATAATTTTCAATTGTTTACATGGTCATTATGTTCTTATGCTAATATGGACCCTCATTTACAACATTAACAGCACAAGGTTACATTCAACAGTAGTCTTCCTCAGTCTGGTGCTCTCTATATACATTGGATTAAAAATCCAGTGTGGGGGAAGATGAGAGTTGTAGAATAATGCTTTGGGGGCGGAATCTGCGGTTCCAGTGAAGAAAGGGAAAGTGGGAAGTGGCACATGGAAGAGTGTGAGTAGATTCAGCCACAGATACTTTTGAGTGCTTATCATAGACTCCCAACATATCCATAGCAGCATGGTTTGAATGCATCTTTCTTTTACTGTGTGATAAAAAATGGAATGTCAATGTTTCCCTTCAGAAAGGAACATGGAACTTTTCATAGAATTCATGACTTAACTAAGACTTGTACTTTGGATATAGGAGAAGATGTGACTAGGAAAGAAAATACCTAGTAAGAAAAAGAAGAAAACCTCATTACAGGTGGATAGTCTCAACAAGGAAGTCACAGGCCTGAGTTTGCAAGACCTGAGGGTGGAGGGAGCTGTTAATAATAGTGACTTCGGTTTGATAAGATTTCTGCAAGTCAAACCTTGATGTCATTTAACAACAACTACCTACATACTTGAGTGGGACATCATGTGACCTGTTGCAGTGGAGTCTAATGAAAGACCTGCATTTACAGTTGGCCCTCCATATCTGGATTCTGAATCTGTATGGATTCAAGCTACCATGGCTTCAAAATATTTAAAATATCCAAAAAGGAAACATTGATTTTGCCATTTTATATAAGGGACTCCATTTTACTACATCATTGTACATAATAGGACTTGAGTATCCACAAATTCTGGTATCCACAGGGGATCCTGGAACTGAACCGTAGTGGATACTAAGGGCCAACTGTATGGTAATTGGTATGCCGTTTATGACAGGCCCTTATTTCTCTCAGATTGGTACGGCAGTACCCAATCCGATAAAGCACTCTGTCTTTTTCACACAGATCTGCCTCCCCACTTTTAACACCATCTTTGTGTGAAAGGGTGACGGTTTTCAGTGTTCGTTTAGAATTACCTAATTTTATGGTAATGCGTTTTCTGTGTAACTTATCTTCAGACAACTCAAGCTGAGTCAGTATTTACAAAGGTAAACTAATATTTATTAAGATTATAAGAATAAAGTAGTGTGTTAGAGTTCATATGCCATTCAACTTTGATACATTTCTTCATTTTACTCTTCAGACAATATTATCAGTTAACTCCCTGCTCAGAAACAGTTCTATGATATCTTTAGACTTTTATGATTGGCACAATTATCGTATAACAGCACTTTGGCTAGACTTCTATTGGTTTAACTCCCAATCTAGGTCACACTCTCTGACCAGATTGTACTAAGGCTTAATTACTCTTCTGCGTCTCACTAGGTTTCACTGAGATCTGAGATTCTCAAAACAGCCTCACTCTCTTGCTAATGGTCTGTACTCCCTAGCTCCTTGCTAGGCTCTCACAGAAGGAAGCCAAAATACCCGCAGGTGCTTGGCTTTATAGAAATTGCTTTCTCAGCCACAAGCCCCTCCCAAACACTACTGGACTGGGTTTCTCTGCTGAGATGCTATTCTGGTTGCCTAGCGAGATGCTATTCTGGTTGCCTAGCAACCTGCTCTCAGGCTGCAATGTGGCACTTCAGATAGCCAAACTCCCAGAACTTCATCACAGTAAGATTCTAGGCATCGCTTAAAACTGCACAGAAACCCAAGGCTTGTGATCCAGTCATGATGGTTAAATATTTAGATTGGTAGTTTAAGCAGAGATTTAATAGAAATACTAGTTTGTGGGACAGGTTCTTCCACAGGAAAGGAGAGACTACCAGAGTACATGTAGTCGTTCCCGTAGCGAATTATCTGACAGAAACGTCTTACTTTTAAGTTTGTATGTTCATTATCACTGAACATATTTTGACCTGAAAATTTTAAGTAATTCAAGGAGTTAACTGGATTCACACACAATTAGATAATTTAGCTTTGCTTCCATCATATCCATATTAGTTTGAATCAAATTACTCGTTTACTGACTTAGAAACTTAGGAAGAGAAGACGTGTGAAACTTGAATGCCTTTTAACTGTTTGTCCCCCTCATAAAAAAATAAAATGAGGAAATGAAAACTTCCACTCTGTATACTTTGGAACATGGGTATCTACCAATAAATTCTGCTGTTTCAGTTCATCCAGAAATTTGGAGACTATGGTTACTCGGTTGTTCGGAAGGTTCATTTCTTTGAGAGATTGTAGGGAACTTGAAAACTAATAAGTAACATGAACTGGAAGAATCTATTATTTATCACACTAAGTGGAAAGCTAACTTCCGGAAAGATATTTTTAAACAGTTGGAAGTGGAAGCATACCTTCTCTTGCCATGAAAAAAGGAAAAAAATTATGAATGATAGTGTTGATATTATTTGACTCCATAAAGGCTTAATAAGAGCTGTGGGTAATCGATGGAGATGTAAGGGCAGAAAAATATACATTTTGTGGTCATGCTTATTGATAACCTTTTGGCTTTCTGTTTTGGAAGAAACTAAAAATCTGAAAAAGTTATGTTTTACCTCTGGATCCATGTATATTATTGATTGTGTAAAAGAGATAGTGAAAACAAAAGACATACAGGTAGTAACAGCTGAATAAACGTTCAGTTGGGGGAGGAATCTAGCAGCACTTTTAGGATTTAAAGGCCAGAATTCTTAAAGCATCCCATCTGACCTTGGAAGCTAAGCAGGGTCAGTCCTGGCTAGTACTTGGTGGGAGAATGCCAACCAATACCAGGTGCTGTAGGCTACATTTCAGAGGAAAGAACAGGCAAAACCATTTCTGAGTATTCCTTTTCTAAGAAAACTCTAAGAAATGAATGGGTTCACTATAACAGGCAACCTGTAGGCACACTCACACACACACACACACACACACACACACTCTCTCTCTCTCTCTCTCTCTCTCTCTCTCTCTCTCTCTCTCTTACACCATTATTTGAAGGTTTATGATTAATATAACAATTTGCAACTTTTTGTATCCTATTACCATCTGATCCCACAACCGTGCAACTGCTGAAATACCTCTGGTGTGGCCCATTCTAATACAAATCTTTCTTAAAAGTGCTGTTAGATTATATCTTCCCACCCTTCGTTTTTATGCTGAAACAAACAAACATTGTTCTCTTTGAAAACAGCTGCATGAGTGTGCATCTCTAATAATTGGGAAGTTATATCTCAGTCTCAATGAAGACAGAATGGATTTAGAATATGGCCTATACTGTAAAGCTGACTAATTAAAAATATAAAAATAGTATAAAAATATTTTATACAAAAATAGTCTTTATGTACACACAGTTGTAACAACATTCAAGATGAAATTGACCCATATGAATTGAGTAAAATATAATCTATTTGAAAATATTGGTTAGCATTTGTCTGCCTGTGTATCAATAAAGGAATGTGTAAAAAAAAAATCTTGTTAAGCCAGATAGAAGATGTATTGATATTGATTTAAATGAGTATTGTTATCTTATATGTCTTGTTACAGGAAAA
Source organism: Cyclura pinguis (assembly GCA_030412105.1). Lineage (NCBI taxonomy): Eukaryota > Metazoa > Chordata > Lepidosauria > Squamata > Iguanidae > Cyclura > Cyclura pinguis. The sequence continues at coordinate 34,204,907 of CM059604.1, read as the reverse complement.
GCCACAATACTTTTGCCTTATACAATAAACTGCCTATTGTCTTTGGGGTTCATACTACAAAAAAACCATTGTTTTCCCATCATACAGCTTACTAGAATATATCTGAGTGGGCTGCAAATCAATAAAAATGTCAAATATTGTCAGCAGTTAAACCTGTAGATTATTAATTTCAGCAGTTTATCAACTGAAGAATTATATTTTCTTTGTTATCAGAGCTGTGACTTTCCCAATAAATATAACAGTAAGAATACATCTGTTCCTGTTAGGAACAAGCTTCAGATTTAGATGAGTCCTGTACCAAACTGGACTGCTTTGGATAAACTAAGGTGACAGATAGAAGAAGCACTAATTTGAAACAAAGTGAATCTGAACACTCCTGAAGATTGTTGCTGGTCATTTCTGATGTCACAGGTATTTGGCAAACAGCTCAATACATCTCTAACTGCCTCATTGTCCTCTTACTATGGGTTGTGCACAGATACATCTATGTGCTCATTTTTTTATGCAACCTATTTATTCCTTTCTAAAATGGCTGTCTGTTTTCTTTGTAATGATAACAGTTCAACTTTCTCACAGAGCACTCTGTCAGAACATTTTTTTAAAAGTCATACAGGAAACTAGTTCAGATCAGCGTGAAAAGGTAAAAATGGTATGTGGAACCACTATTAAGACTGTTTGTTTTATGTGTGTGTGTGTGTGTGTGTGTGTGTGTGTGTATGCATGTATGTATGTGTGTGTGTGTGTGTTAGCATGAGTTTTTGTGGCTATCAATCTACTTTTTCAGACTGATATTAAAATCCCTATACAGAGTTATATTAAAATCTCAGGTTATAAAACATATTTATATAGTTGTGGGAGTGGGATAGAATGTAATAGGATCCAGAAAGATGCAAATCATGATTTCCTTCCCTAAATTTTCAAAAAGCTGCATAGGATGATATGGGCATTTCAGATCTTTACAGTGGTCAATTAGTGTTGATTATGAAATCAAATCTGCTTACCAAAAGTCAGTTTCCCTGGGTTCAAAACTCTGAGAAGATTCTTTTTCTTATATATGCAGTAGCAAGGACTCTTGTATTAACATATGTAGTGTACCGTGAAGTCATTGTCTTTGTTCATACCGTCTGCTAATGGATTCGAATTTGTGAATATAATTCAATTCAGCTGTTGTTCTTTCTAGTATTCCTTTATAATTTCCCTATTCAAGGACTCCAACCTGTAAAACTGTAACCTGTAAAGAGTGAAATACTCTGCAACATTTCAGTTCAGCTCAGATAGTTCTTAGTTTGGCCAGAAGAGGGAGCTAGAGCATTGCAAGCCTCACGCCTACAAAGGTAGCATTCCAGTATTTGTGCTCATACAAAATTTCTACCACTAAGTCAAACCTTACCATTTTTCTACAAGGAGAGCACTTCTATATTATAAAAAGAACAAACTCCATAGACAGAGAATATTATAACTGTTGTGGTGGTGGTGATGGTGGTGTGCTTTCACGTCATTTCTGACTTATGGCAACCCTCAGTTGAATCTATCACGGGGTTTCCGGGCAGAATTCATTCAGCATGGGTTTGCCCTTGCCTTCCTCTGACGCTGAAAAAGTGTGACTTGCCCAAGATCACCCAGGAAGTTTCCATGGCCAAGCAGAGATTTGAACCCTGATCTCCTAGGATCTTGATCCAACACCCAAATGACTGCATCATGCTGACAACTGTGCATGTGTTTATTTTGCGTTTTGTTAAGTCAAGGGCTATCCAGCCTATGTATAAGCACAGATATGGACTGTACCTATTAGTGACACTTGTAACAACTATAGAAATCAGTCTGTGCATCCAATAACTAGGAGTAAAGGCAAAAGCTGGAAATCCTTTTGTTTTACTTAAAATATTGCTGTACCATCTTTCGAGTCAAAACCTGTGCAAGGTGCTTTCTGAGCTAAAATTCTAACACAATATAAAAAACAACCAAAGCAGAAGCATTAAATAGTTAAAATATCTGGAGGAAACTGCAGCGTATAAAAATAAAAAGGACACTGGGTCATTTGAAAACATACTGGAATATCCAGGCCTTCACTCCAAGAAATGATGCATGCATCCCATAACAAAGCATTCTACCAAGTTGGGGCCACCGTGGAAGAAGGCCCTTTCTCTTGTGTTCACTAGCCTACCACATCAGAACTGGAAAATCTGTGGCCCTTGAATTCCAGTTCCTATCAGTCTTTACCAGTCTGGCTAAGGCAAAGCATTAGGGGAGTAGTCTGAAGTTTCCCCGTAGCCCTGTTCTCAGTGAGGAATAAGGTAGAGGGGAACCTTCAACCATCTTAGGACCCAGGCAGGTTCATGTAGGTGTAGATGGACCTTCAGATAATTAAGCTCATTCTTAAGCCATTCCGGTCTTAAAAGATAACCTTACCCAGGGCTTTGCTAAATATTCATTTGAACTACAACTCCCAGAATCCATAGCCAGCATATCCTGTATCCATCCGGGGTGGCATATTCTGGTAGCCACAGTATACTAGAAAGCTACAGTGGGACAGGTCGATTTGTTACCCTGCTTGCTGGGGGTCCCTTAGGGGGATTCCCAAAGCCTGTCAAAATTATCACTTATGGGGAAAATTAGCTATGAACACTGCTTTAGCAATGCAAAGAGGGCAGGGTAATTAAGGATCTTTTACCCAATGTTTACGGGCTCAGGCTCAGTCAGAAATCACACAACAGGTTCCAATGAATGACTTTATTGAATAGTAATAGTTCACACTAAGGCAAACACGCACACACACATCCAAGGGCTAATAGAAATAAAGAGTGGAAATAAGATAGAGGGATTGTTAAGGGATTCGCAGCTTGGGTGATACTGCACCTCTTTCTGAAGTCCTTGGTCCAGGAAGCAGCGATAGAACAGCAGCTCAGCGAAGAAACATCGAGGAGATCACGCAGCTGTTGTGGGGGGGGGGACCAGTCAGTTGGTATGACCGGGAGGCATCATACTTATTCTCCTTGCCTCGCCTTTCTCTCCTTTCTCTCTTGCCTAACTAGCCCAAAAACAGGGACTGTTTGTAGGAAAAATTTACTTTGAAGGCAAATCCTTTCCCAGGGAAAACAAACAGGGACAGAAAAGAAAAACAACTCCACACCTGGCATTTCTCTGATATCGGGAGATAACAAGGTGCCATCCCAGTAACAGGATCTTCCTCCGCCTTGAGGCTGTGGTGTGAGTTTCTGGAGATAGATTTGATAAGGTTTTATTTCTTCCAGTGCCCAACTTTCCAGGAACATTTTTACTCCCTTCAAGTGGACTCCTTAAAGGTTAAGAACCTTTTGTCCACCATGGGGTATCACAACATGAGGTCTCCTGTGGCTACGTGACTGGGGATTTTACTGGCCTGATCTGGTTCATTCGATCATATGACCATTATTGCCTAAGTGCACATTCGGGTGACCTCTCTGGTGGGTTAGATTAATTTTATATCAAAATTGCAGACCCCGGGACAGGGTTTACCAAGGGGGCAACAGATTGCCCTCATGTCTTGCTTGTGGGTTGGCCACTATAAGGAAAAAAAGATTCTGGACTGTTTACTGAGCCATTAGGGGTCTTTATACAAACTGCAGCCCACTAGTTCTAAGCATGCCCTGTTGTCTTCAGTGGAACTGTGCTACTAAGTGATTCACAGGCAACACACACACACACACACACACAAAGTTCCTTCCACATAAAACTCTTTTGCTATGGAGCATCTGTGTTATAGTCTTATCCTGCGTTCCTCCTTTTTAAGTATTTTTGCCCCATGTTAATGAGCAGGCTGCTAGAAACACAGTGTGTCTGTTACCTACCATATGGATCAAATAGCATTTTGTGGGGGCCTTAGACTTTGATCCTTCTTGTGAAATGCTAGACTCTCAGTTCCTCAATTAGATGGCATGATTGAGTTTCAGCACACTCAGTGTTATCCCTTAGATTTCTAGCCTGGATCAGCTATTTTATCTGAGTGCCATAGTAGCTGTGTTAGTTTATTGCCCTCTGCAGCAGATAGGCAAACAAAAGACAGATGGGAGAAACTGCAGCTGTGGGTTGAAGCTGTGGGTTAAAGAATCACATTAATGTTTGCAAGAAAAATAATCCAGAGTGGTTCCTAAATGCATACAACCTTAAAAGGTTGCACTAGGCTTGATTGCTGTAACTTTTTGTAAGCAGGTGGGGACCAGATGTTAATCGATTCAGTAATATAGAATGATGCCACTTACTCTAATTGGCTGTAGTCTGGGCAAACACAATTCAGACAATTAGGTCTCCTTCTGGGATTGCTGGGGCTTTTAATTACAAGATCTCCAAGAGTAGTTCTATTATTTGAAAGATGCAGTTGTTTGTGGGAGCTTCAGGTAGTTATGTTTACGTTGGGAAAAGGAAGCAACTTATTAATAATTTCATTTGCGTAGAGAGAGTTGCTTGTTTTGGGAGGTTGAGGTTGCATGTCTTTTTGTGGTGGTTTTGGAGTTTTGATTTTGTTATAGATTATAAGCGGCACTTTTCTGACTCTTGAGCCAGCATAATTTAGCTGCATTTGGATACTATTCTCTTTGCTGGGGGTGGATGATGCCATTTGCTCTTCTTGCCTCAGGCAGGAAACAATAGGTCAACCCAGGTGTCCCTCTGGTCTGACCAGTGGATATTCCTGTTGTTCACCATTCCCACAGTTAGAACTTGACTTTGTCCTTGGTCCTTAAAACCAGTTTTAACGTTGGCTGTGGGATTACAGGTATACCTCAGTTAACAAAATCTTGTAGATGTGTTTCTGAGCATTACTTCTTTAACAGAAAATTTGGTAACAGAGGCAGAAATAACATGAAAAGAGTAAAATAGATCCTTACACTACAAAAAAAGAAGACAAGTTCAGCATGTTTCAACAAACTCTTTATTCAAAACTATCAATATGCACAAGTGAAATGAAACAGCCAGGTCAGATAAACCATGCAGAAATAAACAAAAGCATTTTGAACCTTCTATATCATTTGAAGACTTATTCCAAAATGCATCCCAGGATGACCTTATCTCTTTTCTTGTGATTTCCAGTGTGGTAGACAGACTTAAAGATCAATGCTTTTTTTAATTAAAAAAAAACACACTAATGGTAGCAGGTGAAACAGGCTTTTTGGTTTCCCCCTTTTCTTTGTGTTTTGCTGTTCAAAAATGTTCAGTGAGGAATTCTTTAGGCAGCTGTTGTTCACCTTGCCGGTTATTGGCAGGAACATGTGGCTACAGTTGGATTGACTGGAGCGGACTCCCACTGTTTCCCAGCTCAAGTTTTATTGCACTGTTTACTGCAGAATGTTGCTGCTGAAACCCAACACTGGCAGTCTCTGTTCTCCTCCCAACGCCAATGCTGTTTAAAAAATAAAAAAGCTTTCAGCTAGACAGAGAACAAGAAGGAAGAAGGAAGCTGAGAGACATGAAGAGATGCTGGAAAAAAAGAGCTTTCCTGTCAGAGGCTTTGTTAACTGAGCTATGCCTGTAAAAGAACAGTGGCTTTCCGTGAGTTGATGTTTTTTAAAAAACTGTTTCTCGTCTGTTGTGTATCATCTTGGGAATGTTGGCTGGCTTAGAGGTTATGCATGAATAATATCTAATAAATAAATTAAAAAGTTACTGTTTGTTGCTGCTACCTTGCAAAGGTGTGTGGAATTTTCCCTGTCTAATCTTCTAAAGGCACCAGGTCCTGATTTATTTTGGAAGCTAAGCAGGCACAGCCCTGGTTAGTACTTGGGTGGGAGATCACCGACAAACACCAGATACTGTAGGCTACCTTTCAGAGGAAGGAACTGGCAAGACCACCTCAGAATATTTCTTGCCTAAGAAAACCCTTGGGACTGACATACACTGACAGATGACTTGAAGGCACATAGACACACACAATCTCCAGATTGGGCTATAGCTGGTTCCACTTCCCCTCCTTTGTTATCAGGTTTCTACTTTTACCTCTCCAAGCTTTGTCAGATGTGAAGAAGTTTTAGAAATATGCAGTGATGTATTTGAGTCTTTTACTCCAAGTCTCAAGACTCTACCTTCAAGTCTCAAGTCCTTAAAGATACTTTCAAGTCAAGTCTCAAGTCCGGAAGCCACCTTTATACCCCAACCAAAATTCCAGAATTATTGGATAGTGTGAAATAAATTCAGTTTTAACATTTTAAGCAGAGTTGGCTCTCTACATTTCCAATTTTGCCATCTGCAGCTTCGGAAGGACCCTGTCTTACTCCCCATTACTGAAGATTCAAAAGCTTTAGAAGGAAGGATCCTTCTTCCTCAAGCCCGTTGCCTAACACATTTGCTGTTGCCCTCTGAGAAATGTATCCTGCACTCTGGGGGCCAGTGTTGTCTCTTGCTCTTAGGAAACGTTTTAGAAGGCTCCTTCAATATGCAGTGGGGACAGGTTGCTGAGCAGGCCTCAAGCCCATTGCCTAAGCTGTTTGCTGTTCACTTCTGAGAAATGCATTCACACTTTGGGCTTGAGAGAGATTGCCACGTGACTAGTAGGCAAAAAGAGATAGAGGCGTTGTTCAAAGTTGTAAGGTTTCTGGATGAATAAGTTATGTTCCTGAACCAAGGGCATCAAGTCAAGCATTAAAGATATACAGGTCTCGAGTCGAGTTGAGTCAGTGCATCATTTATGGCTGAGTCGAGTCACTGAAGTGACTTAAGTCCAACTTGGGTCCAAGTCTATTGACTCGAGTCTACATCACTGGAAATATGTGTGAGAAGAGGGGAGGGGTGGGTTTTGTTTTATTTTGTATTTTTGAGATATACAGTATTCTTCTGTTGTTGCAATTTCTGGGTCTTGGAGGAAGGGACCATTTTACAAACTGAGGTCAGACTTACTTGCAGAGCATTATCAGCCTTGTATAAAGATATTTGGAGTTTGAGACACGGGTCAGGATTCTAGATAGGTTTTTAAATGGCAACTTACAGTACTCCAGATGTTGATGAACTACTATTCCCATCATAGCTCATCATTTGCCAGACTAGCTGGACGTGGAGGAAATTTGAGACCAACAGTATCTGAAGGGTCACAGTCCTGCTCTGAGGGTTTTGTTTAGATCCTCTAAGACTCTGGTAGGGAGTTCTTAGTAATATTCCTCTTACTACCAAACAGTGGGCTCAAATTTTCACTTGGAAAAATTCCACAAACTCCTAATTCTGGGAAGCAACTCAATAAAATTTGTGTCCCACTTAAAATCCATGTTAGGTATATGTGTATTCCTTCCACTTTGTCCCTTAAATCTACAGTCCTATGTGTATTTAGGAGCACATCATCCTATGTTTTATAGCACCACTGTACATATGTCTACTCAGAAGTTGTTTTTTGTTCATTGTTAGCTGTTGCTCATTGTGCTGATGTCTCCTTTCTTTGTATATTTCTGCCATTTTGTTTTGATCCTGGTATTTAGATAAAGGGTTATAAAAATGTTTATTAAATCAATTTAGTAAACCAGTTTGGGGTTACTTTTTGGTAAATGTGCATAGGTTTGGATTGGTTGCTTCAAATGCCAACATCTCTGCCCTAGTATTGTGGAACAATTTCCAGGTTTTTCAGCCTTTAGCAGGTCGTCAGTGAACACTTAAAGCAAAAATCACGAAGTGTTTATTTCGGAGAATATGATGTGACATAGCACTTCCTTGATCCTAAAGATGGTCTCACACAGGAACGTGACAGGAAGACAAGCTGTCATCTCTCTGAAAACACTGAACAGGCAGAGAGAATAGAAGATAACTTTTAATTCCAGCATAACCAGAAGGACTCCAGAAATGCGAAGCACAACAACTACTCCTTTTGTTTTGGCAACTGAATACTGATATTTAAAAAAGTATAAGAATTTGTCCAGCTTGGCTCCCTTTCTTCCAACTTGCAAATTTTACTTGTGAAGAAACAGCAGGTTTGTTTCCCTCATCTAAGTCTGCACTCTGGAACATACTTCTCAAGCAGGAAGTTGTGTGTCATCCTGCATGAGGCAGCACTGAAGTCTCTTAACAGACTCATATCCCTGCAACTTCTTTTTTTTTTTTATAATCATTTTATTCAAATTCAGATATAAAACAAACAATTATAACTGTCAACTTGTTTGAAATATTTCTGATCTTCCACACTGATCTAGATTTCATTATCAATACTTCTCAACATGCTTAAAATATTGTACTACATTTTAGTGCTATTATTACTTGTTGATTCTTGTATTTCCATCTCCATATTCCCGCTTCATGATATATATCCTGTAGCCTCCTCATAATTTATCTTAAACCATGAATCACAGATGTCCATCTGATGGTACCCAGCAATTACCCATTACAATTTGCCATTCTTTTTGTATCTCTTCGTCTGATTTCCCTTTTAATCTCTGAGAGACCATATCAGCATTTTTGTTTTCAATCAGTGTACCCCACCATTGTTCTAATGTGGGTATTTGCTGAGTTTTCCACATCTTTGCATATTCAATACGAGCTGTTGTTATCATGTACAGTAATATTCTCCAGTACTTCTTGATACCAGTACCTTCTAATACATCAGTCATATTTAACAAATACATTTCTGGTAACTTAGCAAACTGTACTTTCATTAATGCACATATTTTGTTATGTATTTCAGTCCAATATTTCTTAGCTTTAGGACGTGTCCACCACATATGATATATCGTACCGACCTCATTCTGACATTTCCAACATTGTCCAGTACCTGTATTATAAATCTTTTTTAATTTATCTGGTGTCATGTACCATCTATGAAATAGCTTGTAATAGTTCTCTTTCAAATTCTGTGCTACTGTAAATTTCTGTGTTTTTTTCCAGCTCTGCTCCCAAGACTCTAATTGTATTGAATGTCCGATATTTTGTGCCCATGAAATCATTGTTGCCTTTACTGTTTCTTCTTGCCTCTCCTGATGTAGTATTTCTTGATATATTTGGGCAAGTAAATGAGGCGGATTTTCGAACAGCCATTTAATTACTCCAGTTTTCTCTTTAAGTTCAATTCCATATGTTTTGATGTCCATCTGAAACCTTTCTAACTGTCTGTAAGGAAACCAACTTAGTGTTATTCCTTCTTGTTCTAGTTTTTCTCTTGTTTTAATCTTAGAAAGTTGTTGGACGTTGATCTCTCAATTATATCATCATATCGCAACCATTTATCTGTGTCCGTCCATCTGCCAAAAAAAGCCTCTTGCGGTGAGACCCAGGTGGGGAGCTGCCGTATGTTTTTAGTTTTATAATCCTCCCAAATTTTCAGAAGCGATTTTCTGATAAAGTGATGTGTGAAGTCTTTATCTATTTTTGCTTTATCATAAAACATATAGGTATGCCAGCCCATTCTCAGGTCTGCTCCCTCCAGTGCCAACATTCTCATGTCTTGTAGGTCTACCCAGTCTTTTATCCACGTAAAAGCCGCGGCCTTATAGTATATTTGAAAGTCTGGTAGTCCCATTCCTCCTCTACTTTTTAAGTCTGTCATAGTATTCCATTTTATCCTAGGTTTTTTCCCTTGCCATATAAACTTAGTTAGTTCTCTTTTCCATTGTATGAAAGGTTTCATGTTCGTTATTATAGGAAGATTTTGGAACAAAAAGTTCATTTTTGGCAAAACATTCATCTTTATTGCAGCTATCCTCCCCATCATTGACAAACGCATGGAGGTCCAACTTTCCAAGTCTTTTGTTATTTCTTTCCATTTTTTTTCATAATTAATTTGAAATAACTCATTGTTTCTTTTAGCTATCCAAATACCTAGATATTTTACCTTTTGTCCTCTATTGAATCCTGTTTTTTTTACTAATTCCATCTCTTCTCTTTCAGTCATATTTTTGGTTAAGAAGACTGTTTTTCCTTATTAACTTTAAAACCAGAGAATTCTCCATATTCTTGAACTGTAGTAATCAATTTTTCAATATATTTCCCTGGGTCATCCAGTAAGAAGACCAGATCGTCAGCGAAAGCTTTTAACTTGTAATGATACTTCTTAATTTGGACTCTTCTTATTTCTTTATCTTCTCTTATAGCATTGTTAAGTATTTCCATTGTCATGATAAACAGCAGAGGAGACAGGGGACACCCTTGTCTCGTACTTCTATGCAGTTCTATCATTTGTGTTCTTTCACCATTTATGACCAGTTGAGCTTGTTGTTGGCTGTAAATTGCTTCAATCCATGCAACAAATTTTTCTCCTGCCTGCATCTGTTTAACCGCCGTCTTCATGAATGGCCAGCTGATCATGTCGAAAGCTTTCTCCGCATCTACAAATATCATGGCCATTTTCCGTTCATTATGCTTTTCATAGTATTCGATTACATTTAAGACCGTTCTAATGTTATTTCTCAAAGATCTTTTTGGTAGAAAGCTATTCTGGTCCTCATCAATTACCTCTAACAGCACTTTTTTGAGCCTCACTGCTAGAATTGAAGCAAAGATCTTGTAGTCTGTATTCAAAAGTGATATTGGTCTATAGTTCTTTACATCGCTCAAATCTCTTCCTTCTTTTGGGATCAGCACAACGTTAGCTTCTTTCCAAGTATCTGGTATTCCTTCCTTTATTATTTCATTTATAGTGCTTTGCAAAGGTATTGAAATCTCATGTTCCATAATTTTATAATATCTTACAGTGAAGCCGTCAGGTCCTGGAGCTTTATCGTTCTTCAAATTCCTAATAGCCTCAGCTACTTCCATCATAGTAATAGATTTGTTCAAGATTGATCTTTGGTCTTCATTAAATCTCATTTTATTCATTTTCTCCAGATATTCTTCCACTTCTTGTATTTTTTTCCCCTTTGAAATCTTACTCATCAGCTTCACGTAGTAATTATAAAAAGCTTGTTTTATTCCCTCTTGTTTTGTAATTCTTTCTTCTCCTGTTCTAATCTCGGTTATGATATTTCTGGACCTTCTTTTACTCAGCAAACCTGCCAAAAGTTTTGAAGGTTTATTAGCTTGCTCGAAGAAATTACATTTCATTCTCTTTATCTGTTGCTCTATTTCTTCCAAATTAAGTTGATTTAATTCAGCTTGCTTTACCTTCATCTGTAATCTAATCTGTTTATCCGATGGATTTTGTCTCATCTGTTGTTCAATTTCTTTCATCTTTTCCAAAATTCGCTGCTCAGTGTTTGTCTTTTCTTTTTTAATCTCTGCAGTCCACCTGATAAAATTACCACACATCACCACTTTACTTGCGTCCCAAATGGTTTTCATCGACAGTTCCGACGTCAAGTTCTCATTAAAATAGTTAATTATCTCTGTTTTTGCTTTCGCTATGTACTTCTCCTTATTCCATATCTCATCATTCAGTCTCCATGTTCTTTCTCTGTCTTTAATCCTTATCTTTAATTGTAACGGATTATGATCAGAGCATAAATTGGGAAGAATGTCCATATCTGTAATTTTCATCAAAAGTTGTTTAGATACTAACATCATATCTATTCTTGACATTGGCCTATGTCTATCCGAATAATATGTATGTCCATCCAGTTGCCCGTTCTTGTATCTCCAAGTGTCATATAAGTTTAAATTGTCCATCGTATTAAAGAAGCTCTTAGGAAGTTTGCCGTTGTTTCGGGGAGTTAACTTTTGCATTGTCCTGTCAACTTGGGGACTGGTTACTCCATTAAAATCCCCCAAAACAATAATGTTAGAATTTCCTGTTTCATTAAGATATCTCAATACCTCTTCCTGTATTGTAGGGAGCAATTCACCTTTAGCTCCATTTGGTGCATATATTCCAACTATTAATATTTTATCCTGTTTCAAAGTAACTTCAACTCCTATATAACAACCATTGCTTCCTGACAGATTTGCTTTGCACCAAATTTTGAGTTTACATATATCAAAACTCCCCTCTTCTTTTTATCAATCGTAGCTACGAAACAGCTACCTAGTTTCAAATTCCTGACATATTTCAAGTCTTGAGTTCTAATTCGAGCTTCTTGCAGACATATTAAATCTGTCATGAGCCCAGCTGAGCATGCTGCCGACTCAGACGGGGACTCTGAGTTAGACGGGGAACCCCAGCCGGGGGTGGATCCCTGGGAGGGAGAGGGGGCTCCTGCACAGGCAAGGGAGGGGCCTGCCAGCGACCCCACAGCAGTCCCCGAGCCAGTACCTGCAGCAGAGGAGACCAGTGCTTCAGGCTCGACAGAAGCGGCTGTTCCTGACTCCAGCCTGGAGTTTGCTGCAGACCCTCCCCCCACGTTCCTCCAGAGGCGGCGAGAGAAGGAGGCAGTTCGCAGATCAAAACGCTTGCAGGAGAAGCGTCTGAAGTCTGAGGGCCTACAGCTGTGAGCTGGGCCAACGGACGCTTGATCAGCCCAGCTGGGTTAAGGACTATGTATTTAAGTCAGACGCTGGGGGGAGTTGGACACGGGGCAACAACTGTCTTCCATCCGGGGAATCTGCATCCTGTATTTTTTGTTCCAGGCCAGCCCTAGCTGTCGAGTTTGCTGTCTCTTTTCGTTTGGGTGATGTAACCTCTTGTTTATGTTACTACTTGTTACTAAAAGCCATACACTTCGGCTCCTGCCTCTGTTTTCTGTTCAAGCCGCCACCTGACACTGACAATATCTATATTCTGTTTCTCTAGATGGTGAAAAATTTGTCTTCTTTTGTATTCAGAGTTAAACCCCTTAATGTTCCAAGAATAAATCTTCAAATCCATTTTGTGAGTTATATTAATATTTTATTACTGAAGTTTAGCTTATTCCTTGAGTATGTCTCCGTCTACCTCCCCTTCTTCTTGTTCCACAGTTCCTTGCACTACTTCTATTACTACCTCTTGTTCTCCATCTTCTTCTTCTCCTTGTAGTTGTTCTCTTTCCTCCTCTGGAGGTAGCTGTTCATGATCTTTCTCTCCTTCAGAGGTGTCCTTTTGTAAGTCTTTCTTCAATCTATCCATCATTTCTTTTGCTTTGTGTACTGAATTAATCCTATATCTCCGCTGTTTATAAGTAAATGACAAGCCTTCAACCTTTTCCCATCGATAATTAATCTGACGCTTTTGCAGAAGGTTGCCCAACGGTTTATATTCTTGTCTTTTCTTTAGGATTTGATAAGGTATATCTTTGAAAATTCTGATGTCTTTATCTTCAATCTTCAGTAGTCCATCGTAGCTTCGCTGTAATATTTTGTCTCTAACCATAGTCCTCGTGAACATTATAATCTCTTGGTAATTTCCTCTCTCTCGCTACTCTGGAGGAAACTCTGAACATTCTGTCAATATATGTTTCCATCTTTTCTTCTTCAATGTCAATGAATTCTGCCAAAGCCGGTACAATTTTTTCGTACAGATTCTCTGCTGAAGCCTCTGGAACACCTCTAAATCGAAGACATCTTTCCTGATATCGTAACTCCTGCTGAGTAATTTGAAATTCATCTTCTTGTTGTTTCCCCTTCATCTCAGTCATTTCCTTTTCGACTTGTTTAACTTGTTGTTTTATCTCCCTTTGTTTCTGTCTTTAGCTTTGTCACATCCTTTGTTATATTTTCCAATTTCTTCCCCAGTTTGTCTATTTCTTGTTTCATGTCAGCTCTCATGTCTTTCACTGTTTCTTTTATACCACTTCTTATATCATCTTTCATGCTTTTAAACTCTTCCATCATCTGTAACATGAAATCTTGAGGTTTCTGGGGTATATCCACTGATATCCGTCTGGTTGCCTGGGAAGTTTTTGTTGTTGCAGCTGCCGCTGCTCCTCTTCTTGTCCTTTGGTCCATTTTTGATTTTTTTTTTTTAGTACCTAATGCAAATTGCTTTTTTGCTTTTTGTTACCTTAATCAATATTCAATATAAAAATCAATTCCTTATACCTATATTTTTTACAATTAGCACACAAAAAGCTTACTATTTATAACCTTGTAGTTTTCAAATTCTAATAAAATTCAAATTGTTATATCTATAATTCCTTCACATTAGATCCAATTCATTGCATGTATAAATCAATCACATCAATCACATATATCCTTAGCTTGAATTAATTGCTTTAAATTGAAATTAACACTGCTACCCAGTCACTATATCAATGAAATGGAAATAAAAATAGCTGTATATGTGTAGATTATGCAAGTATCTTATGTATCAATTTATATATGTAGAATTTGTATAGGTATATAGATATATAGATATAGATATAGATATATAGATTTATTCTATAGGATTATATATAGCTAAATAGAAAAGACCACTTATTTTAAAATCTAGTACATTGTATTCAAGTCATTCATCAAATTCATTCAATAAAATCATACAGTGAGCTCATTCAATATAATCAGTGGGCTGTGCCTAGGCCCAGTTCTCTCACTTCCCCCTCCCAGCAGATGCTGAGTCTCCTCTCTCGTCTGGAACTGTTCCCAGACCTTGACTGTGACAACTTCTCCTCTTTCTCCTCCAATGTTGGTAACAGGAATCTGAGCTGCTCCGCTGCGTGGGGGCAAAAGTCTCTCTGTCTTTCCTTTCCTTCCAGCACAGCCTCAAAAGACACTCCCTTATGAATATTTTTAAATCCTTGAATTGTTCTCAAAAACCAAACGGACAAAAAATAAAGGAAACAACGCAGTTGCAAAGCAAAGTCCCCGATTTTAAAAATCAAACCACAATCCAAATGTCACAGTCCCGAATTTCAATATTCCATATTCATTGTTCCAAGTTCAATGTTCAATGTTCAATGTTGTTCAATAGACCAAAGGAAAAAAAAATCCAATAGGGAATGCCAATGTCCCATCTCGTCACCAAAAAAGGTACTATAATCCACAAGAGTTTGGCAGCCACGTCTTAAATCCTATACTCCCGAAAACACAGATATAAGGTCCCAAACAAACACAGATCAATTATGTACCAAGATTCCAAAATTCCAAGTCAGTTCAATCAAAATGGAGGGCAAAAACAGAAAGGCAAAAACTTAAGTTTAAACCAAGGGTAACCATATTCTCAATCCAGTCCAGTCTCTTCATACCAAGCAAAGGCAAAAAAACCACAAACTTCGATCCCGTCTCTGTAACTCTCCACTTATGCTCTTTTAATCAAAACCACTAGTGAAATCCATTACATTCTTAGTATATAGTCTATCTTAGGAAGTTGTAGTCTTCTAAAAAAATTTTTTTTCCACCATTACATACTCACAGTCTGCTGGGTCACTACGTATTGGCACTCCTGTTCACCGCTGCGAGTTCCAAATTGTTGCAGTACCAATGAAATAAAAACTAGATCAGATGCTTACTGTCTCAAATCGTGTCTTCTTTTTTAAAAAGTCGGCGGTGGCGCTTGTGCCGCAAACACGGCATCCCTGCTGGATCCGTTGTAGCCCTTCGGCCCCCCTGAAGCCTCCCGCTCCCTCTTGTCAGAAGGAGTTCGGCACCAGTTACAGAGCCCCCTTCGAGCAATCTTCTGCACCCCCTTTCCGGGGGGGGTGTCTAGTCGCTTGTCAGATGAAAAAAACGGCTGGATTCCAGCGGGAGATAGCACAAAGTTGCGGAGCTCACTCCGTGCGACCACTCTCGCGCGCGCCATGCGACTGGAAGTCCTTATCCCTGCAACTTCTCAGATGGTGTCTGTAATAATGAGTGGTTATTCCACTTCCCGCACTAATGGCTGGTTTAACATCCAGTGCCCTTTATGTGACCAGTGGCTTATCTGCATTCAACAGACATCAGGGAAAGGTGCCCTTGGAGCCAATGAAGTGTGAGGAATTTGTGATCATAGTCAGAGCCAGGAATTTCAATTTGCAAAGGACAGCTTTCTGGGACATGAGTACCCTGTCCTTGGCACAAGCAAATGTTACATATCCTCTGATATGTAATGTGGACTTCCTTTTTTCCCTGCTGCCTTCACCTTTAGCAAGCATTATTGCCTTTTCTAACAACTCACGTTGTCTCAGGAAATAGAATCACCCTTTTTGTATATATAATTGCTATCTTGGTTCAAAAAGGGCTCTGTTCCATAACTTACATCATGGGCTCATCATCACCATCTGCAACCAGGGCCAGTTGTTTTCACTGTACACATGCCTCCAGCAGGCCATACCTACCTGGAAATCAGCTGCTGTACAGCTGAAAATGAAACCAGAAGTGACTTTCAATTTCTATTTTTGGCATTTGTGGTCACTTTTTGCCGTTTAGGAGGGTCTTGCTTTTTTGTCTCTAGGAGTTGATTTTTGCCATAGGGGTGATTTCTCTCAAATTTGGAGAAATGGAGGAGTTGCAGGGTTCCAGCAGGATTTGGGGAGCTCCAAAAGAACCCTCGGATCATATGTGGCCAACAGGTCACAATTTTCTCACACCCATAATAAACCTTGCTATCCTGTTCTGGCCAAGTACATAAACATGCTAGTTATAAAGGGAGTGGGGAGAGAAGGACACAAGTGGTATTTATATGTCTGCAAGCAGTTATTGACACTTCCTTTTTGTATATTGGTGAAATTAGCCTGTAATCTTTTATACCTACTAAACAAGGGGTCTGGATTTTTTTTGCTTCTAGCTATTTTAGACCAGTGGTACTCGAAGTGGTGATCCACGGATCAGCTTTGGCCACTGAGCCCTCAGCTGCTTCTTACTCCTGGGGAATTTCCAGGAAAGTAAGAAACAGTTGTAACCAATGGGCGCAAGTATGGTACCAGTTTGTGGAACACAGGGAAAAAAGACATTGCTGGCCCCCACATATCAGATAGCTTAAGAAGCAATATTTTAAGCTATAGTTTCCATGGTCTCTTATCATAACCCATACTGGATAGGGCAGATGGGAGAGGCAGGCAAAAGCACATGCAAGACTGAGTTCCCCATCTGTGTTTTAAAAATTAAGTGTCTATTTGTAATGATGTCAGGCTCTCTCTCTCTCTCTCTCTTTTTTTTTTCCTTAGAAGTGGTTGTTCAACATATTAACCAACTAGAGATATGCCAACAAGGTTATAGGCCCAACCAGAATCTTATCACCTTGACATTTCTCAGAAATAGAGGCCAGAAAGCTAGGGGAAAAAATTATACAAAGCTGCAGTCCTTCAAATGCTGTTGGACTACAGCTCTGAAACTCCTTGGCCATCGGCCATGTTGGTTGAGGCTGATGGTGATTGGAATCAGAATTTGGAAAAAGTTACTACTTTGAGTTAGAATTCCCAAAAGAAAGCAGTTGGAAGGCTCTGGCTGGGGGATTCCAGGAATTGTTGTTACCCTGTGAACTGGGGGTCCCGGGAGGGACACCAAAATTTGCTCAACTATAGGTGGGGAAAATTAGCTCAGAGCACTGCTTAGCATTACGAGAGGCAGGGTAACGTAGCGAGATCTTGAACCCTATGCCTACGGGGTCGGGTCGAGTCAAGTAGTACACAGAAGTTGAAGCAATAAATGATGTTTTATTACAAACACAAGCAAAACAGTGTATGCAACACACTCACACAAGATAACGAAAGAAATAAAGGCTTGAGTGGTATAGAGGGATTTTTAGAGGAGTTGCTGGTTTGGGTGATACTTCACCTGTCCTGAAGCCCGGAAAAATAGAGAGCGAGGCTGGGGTGCAATGTAGCTCAGCATGTGGAGCTGAGGGGAAGCTCGCCAAGCAAAGTGGCAGCAAGGCGGGATGAAACTCGGGAACGTTCCGAGGAAGGTCTCGGAATCAAGGATTTTTATAAGGAGAATTGTGACTGCAGGCTATGCCGTACTTGGGGGAAAACAATAAATTTGAAGTTGGAGACAAAGCCTCCGAAAGGTCAGAATCTGAATGATTTGAGTTATCATAGCGGTTCTCAGTAGAGTAGCCAGTATGCAAACGCAGAGTACTTGGGTATTGTATAGGTTACCCATCAAGCTGCCATCGCGGGGCAGAGGCTCTTTTGTAAGTAGCGTGCATACTTAATTAGAGTACTTGCCTGGAGGTCTCCTAAAGGAGTGTGTCAGCTATTTCTGGCCTGCCTGTATTGTTGTTTGAATATTACGGCAATTAACGACCGAGCGTGTTTACGTGCTTGTCCGGTGGCCTCACAAGCACGTGGAGAGGAATAAAGAAGTGAAGCCGAATTATGATATCAAGAGGATATCTTTAATATCCCCAAAGCTCGGACTGGCTAGGGCAGTAACATTGTGATTTATAAAACTAAGTCTTTCAAGCTCTGGTTGGAATCCAACAATCTTTGAAGGACCACCGGTGGTTGACATGCACTGTCTACTGCAGTGCATGTTGACTTAATGTAGAGTAGTAGTAATATTTGTAATGCAGTATCAGGAGCCACTGTCTCTGATGTGGGAATATTCATACCTATAGAAACTTGCCTGCTATTGTTTCCTTTCCAGGCTATTTTCCTCCCTGAACAAGAGGCCTCAGTACTTTCCTACTTTCTGTTTCCATTCTTGTCTCTTGTCCACACAACAGATATCAGCTTGTCTTTTGGGCGCTTAAGCATTTATCTTTTCCTCTCTTTTCTTACCTGCGTCCTATCCTGAGCCTTACTTCTGTCTGTATATCTGCGTCTTGTCTTACTCCCAGTCATGGTGGCTGTGAGGTCAGCAGAGCAGTGAATCTACTTTGGTCTTTTCTGTGAACTTTCAATAAGCAATCCAAGGTGCTGAGCCCTATCCCCAAAATAGGTTCACCACTTAGGATTGCTCCTGCAAAATTAGGTTTAAAGCCCAGAACAGTTTTACTACCCTTGTGCCATGAAAGTCCCATCTCCTCCTGTGAATCTGTACATTGGACATAGTTAATCCAAGGCTGTGGTCCTAAACACACTGAGTTGGATCCTGACTGTGTCAGTTGGATTCAAGCCCTTGTAGAGGAACCAGTTTGAGAAGTTACCCATAGCTAACTTAAGTCCCATTAATTTCACTGAATTCGGTGGGTTGTAATTCAATTTTCTCTTTGCAGGGTTAGGATATTGTCCATTCTTTCCACTTGTACTTGTAGATATTAATTTTATGAGCTCCTGTTTTTTTGAGCACGGAACCAATTGTGTTTTAAACAACAAACTGTCCTAAGACATGTTAAAGGCTAACAGATTGACTATAGCAAGAAATTTCATGAACTATAGCCCACTTGATCAGATGTACGTTTGGAGGAAATATACAGAAAGTTCTGACAGTGACAATTACATTATTAGCACTGTCACTTCACAAAACCATTGCTGATAATGCAGACATCCTGACCCTAGCTAAGCCGATTAATCTATGTAGTGTGATAAAAAAATCTATTATCCAGATTCAAACCTTTAACATTAGACTTGGATCTCCTGCTGTTATTCCTAACTCAGCAGTCCTTTCCCTTAATCTCCCTTTGAAGTTTCTTTGGCTGCTTTGAGATCAGTGACAGACGCTTCATGGGAGGTTAAAAAATGATGTAATTATCACTGCTAGTATCTCGGCACCGCATGCATTTAAATTCCTTCACTATTTTACAATTCCTTGCCTCCTAACTGTATATACCTGAAATTCTGGATAACTCTCTAAGTGGAAAATAGTCACAGAAGTCCATGTAAAAATAGCCATCTTAGCCTTTTAAGGTACATAAGACCCTTTGTTCTTGCTGCAGCAGAGTAACAGACTACTCTTTGGCAATTGCATCTGTTATTCAACGCATATTGTCCCCACAGTCTGAGGAAATTACTTTCCTGATTACAGCTTTCAGAATTGCCTAGCCAGCATGGTCACTGAGAGCTTAAAGTCCAAAACCCCCAACTGTTCCAAGCTCTGATGGTTCCACAGAGTGGTGTGTGTGTGTGTGTGATACGGAAAAGGTGCAAGAAAGTGGTTTGTGCTGTTTTGCAGAGCATTATGTCCCATAGCCTCCTAGTTGCCATTGCCAGGCAGATCTCAAAGATCTTTCATTTAGTGGAGTGACAAACTTCGCAGCAAATCCTCTCTAAATACAGGAAAAGTACCGTCACAAGCTTCCTTTGCCAGAATTTTTTTTCAGGATTTCAGTTTAGGAGGTGGTAATAATTATGATTTTCTTACTTTGAGGTTTGTATGTCATGAAAGCGCACTTCTAATATAATCATAAAATATAATTTTTCCTGTAAGAACTCCCTAAACCTTTGATTGTGTTGGAATAAGAATTATTGCATAATATGCCTCCTACTGTAGTACTGAAGATGAAAGACTTCCAATATGAGGATTTCCACAGATTCTGTTTTTAAAATTCTGTTTTTTATATCATTTTTCCTGATACTTGCAAAGAACCATGGTGTGACAGACCCTTTTCCCTACCAGTCTGGAGTGGCAGTTCCCCAGTCTGATAAGGTGACTTATTTTTACCACACAGCTTTGCCTTCCCGCATATAACACCACATTTGTGTAAAAGAGTGAGAGTTTTAAATATTTATTTAGAACCCCATAATAGTTTTATGGTAGTATGTTTTCTGTGTTGCTTTGAATACTGTATGCAACTCAGTTGAGTCAGTATTTACAAAAATAAACTGTGAATTTTATTTAGATAATAGTAAGAATAAATTATTAAAATTCATATGCAGGTTAAGGTTAATATATTTCTTCACTGCACTTTTTAAACAGTTCACTTATATCTTTAGACTCTCATATAAAGCACAAGTATCAAATAACGTCCCTTTGCTTATACTCCCACCAAAGGTTCATTTCCTGATCTAGGTCACATTCTCTAACCAGATTCTGCTAAGGTTCAATTATTCTTCTGCATCTCACTAAACTACCACTGAGAATTAAACCTTCCCACACAGTCACCCTTCCTAGCTGACTGAGGGACCCTACTGCATAGTTTCTTGCTAGGAATCTCACTGAAGGTCTAAATACCCACAGATATTTGGCTTTATATAACTCTTTCTCTCAGTCACAAGCTCCTCCCACACACTACTGGGCTGGGTTTCTCTCCTGAAGAGCTATTCTGGTTGTCTGGCAACCTGCTTCCAGGCTGCTCTAGTATTTAGATAGCCACATCCCCAGAACTTCATCACACATGGAAACTCATAAATGGTATTTTGGTATATCTTGTAAACAGAAGTTGCTTTGCAGATAGGATGAGTAGGTTCAGGAAGTGTCCCCATGCCACCAAGGCCCCAGGATGTAGGAATGGAATCCATAATATCAGAAAAGATGAGAAGGAGATGGGTAAAAGTACCAGAGGATGGACTCCGGAGAGAACCACAGCTATGAGAGATTGGACAAAGAGAGCTTCTGGAGACAGCTGCAATATCCTGACACCTGTTGTCTTGGCCTTCCCAGGAGAATGAAAACACAGAGCTAGTGTTTTTGTAGCACACAATGTTCATCCATTTGAGGTCTGAGACCTGCATGGTCTCCACATGAATCTATTCATATAAATAGGGGCAAATTAATCAGCCTATAGCCAGTCTATATCAGTTTCACAACTTGCTATGTATGGGTATTAAAGCTGGATAGTGAAGAAAGATGACAGGAAGAAAATCAACAGATCTGAAATGTAGTGCTAGGGGAGAGTTCTGTGGACACCATAGATTGCTAAAAAGACATGAGAAGATTGAACGAGCAAATCAAACCTGTACTCTCACTAGAAATAAAGATGACTAAACTGACGCTGCCATGCTTTGGATATATCATGAGATGACATGACTCATTCAAAAAAGTGATAATGCTTGGTAAAGTGGAAGGCAGTAGGAAAAGAAGGCAACTGCACTACAGATGTTTTGAGTCAATCAAAGAAGCCACAGCCCTGAGTTTGCAAGACCCAAGCTGGGCAGTTGATGATCCTGAAAGTCTCTCATTATATGGTCACCATAAGCTGAAGTCAAGTTAACAGCAATTAACAGCAAATCAGTTTCACATGTATTCAGTTACAAGACCGTCGCACACAATGTGCTCATTATTACATGTCTTTTTAAAAAAAAACAGGATGAAAATTAGTTATAGTCATAACACAGCTTTCTCTAATATATGAATCTTACCTGAATATGTGAAATTTTGAAAGCAATTGTTCTGAACTTACACAATTGTTTACATCATTTTTGAGCAAAAAACCATATTACAAATTTTAATGACATGCAGAAATCACATAATAACTGTGCCCCAATCCATATTAATCTGGAAGGTGAAGATTAAGTGAGTTAGCTTAAAAATGTGAGCCAAACAAAATTTTCCAGGATCCATACTCAGATGTGAAAACTTGTTTGTTCCTCTAAATATAGAGGAAAGACTAGGATTTTTTTTTCCAGAAGAGAGGCAGAAGGAAAAAAAGAAGAAAGCTTTTTGAAGATTTTTTTTTGCTTTGGGGTATGGATGAGATCCAAATTTCTTATGAAAATCTGGGTCACCAATTTGTGTTATAAATAGGGTTCCCAGATCTCATACTTTCCAACGTTTCACAGATGAAAATCACAAAAAGTATGGCCAAGAAAATCAAAGTGTGGTCAAGATGGCAAAACGTATCAATGAAAAAAAATATACAAGATAAAAGAGGCCGCAGCAGTTTGCCTTTGCCTGAGCGCAATGGGAAGGCCATGTTTCCATCCTTTCTTCTCTTCCTGCTGAGTTAACTAAGAGCTAGTTTAACCACGTTTGCACCTAGAACTCACTTTGTAGCAATTGAGCCATTTCCACACTAGACTGTTATGGCGCCATTATTCCACTTTCAACATCCTATGGAATCCTGGGGTTTGCAGTTTAGGGAGGGACCAGCCAGCCCCTCCCTAACCTGCAAACCCCAGGATTCCATAGGATGTTGAAAGTGGAATAATGGCGCTATAACAGTCTAGTGTGGAAATGGCCTGGAAGTAAGCTGAAGACAAAGGGAGAAAGTGGGAGGAGAGAGAGGGAAACTGGGATATTTTAAAAGCAGCTGGAAGAATGAGGTGACAGAGGATCAGTCAGGACCGTTCCTGGCATTTGGAACAGCTGGGGAGTAAGAGATCTCTGGGATAGTTTCAGAACCTGGCCCTTCTTCTCCAGTCCTTGGGGCAAGAGGGAAGAATGTCAAGGCAAGAGCACTGTCTTGAAAAGTGGGTGTGAGATCTCATTCGTTACCCTTGTTTTTTAGAAAATTAATTTCAATGATATACTCAAAGCAACTGTGATTGATGTTTAATGTACCTGTCTTAATGACATTACTAGAGGTCATCCCAAGGTCATGAGTTTTGGCCTTGAAATCTCAGGATCTGCACTGGTACTAAGTCTGCAACCTTGGTGATCAAAAGGCTAGCGGAGGATATAAAATATATCCAGGGTGGGGACTCAGAACAGAAAAGGGATATCTTGCTACTTTTTTTCTCCCCCAATTGCTTTCTAAATATACTGCTCTTTCTCTTACCATTTGTGTTTTCCTTGAGTAAAAATAGACAAGATCAGCTGTTAATCTCACTGAAGCACAGCTTCACACAAATTCACACAAGAAGATTTTCTGTGTTGCCAGTGATTGACCTTTATTTAATTTTTATGCCATCACTCCTGGAACAACGCACACATATGAGCCATGGAGGCCTTATTTTTTTAAGTGCTTCAGGACCCCAGCCACCTTAATCCAGCCATGGATATATCATATTCATGCTGGATACTATGTTTCCCACAGTATGGAAAAAAGTATGCAATCTTACATAAGAAATTCCAGAAGTAAATTGCTAATGGCATTACCATGTATGGGTTTTGCTGATCCATTCAGGAGATGCAGTATCCATCTCTGCATAATACACCAACCAAAGGAAAGTGTCTTAGGTCCATTCCCCTTCTCTATTTCCTCTGTTGTGCCCTGTCTTACATTTATTTCCCTTCTTTCACAAAGAATCATTGATTGCAGTACTTTTGCACAATTACAATGGCCTACTTATTCATCATGAATTGTTATCGTAGACTGAAAAAGGCACAGACTGATTTCATCAAAATCAATGTTCAAAAATCCTGAAAAAGCAAGTTGTTCACTACAGGTATGCCTTCTCTTTGAAATTGTTGCTCATGTCAGAGCATGGGAACAGTTGTCTGGGGAGCATGAGAACAGTGGACATGCGCAGCCTGTGTGGCCACTGACTATGCTGGATAGGGGATCTGAGAGGTGTAATCTAAAAATAAGTTTTTCATACTCCGATGGTGTGCAATAAGCAAGCAATATGAAAACTTTGATTTTGATATATAAATCTGTTATATAAAAGTCAAAGTTTCTCTGTTTGTCCATGGCAAGTAGAGAAGACCTCATATGATTGGCTGTGTCAGGCAAGAAGATCTCATATGATTGGCTGCCAATGAAGATTCTATGGAATCCCGAGGTTTGCCGCTTAGGGAGGGGCCTTTACGATTCTCAGCCAGAGAGTTCTTGGGCCTGGCTGGATGCTATGGAGATGAGGCCTAGCAGCAAGGAGGAGGGCAGTGTATTCCCTCAAGAACCCAACCTCTGCACATTAATAATTTTGAATACAGATTGGATTGGGGAATATGGGAAAAAGTTACAGGTACTGGACAAGACAGTTTGGGGAATTAAAGACACGGGATCTCAAGTCTTTCTAACAAGTATTATCTATGAGAAAATAAAATCCCAGGCAACGCTGGGTATATATACTAGTCTAATATAAAAAAATCAAAGTTCGTCTGTGTCAGGCAGAGAAGATCTCATATGATTGGCTGTGTCAGCTGAGAAGACCTCATATGATTGGCTCCCTGAGAAAATTCTATGGGATCCTGGGATTTGCAGTTTAGGGAGGGGCCTTTAGAATTCTCAGATAGAGAGCTCTTAGACCTGGCAGCAGGGAGGAGGCCAGTGTATTTCCCTCAGGATCTCAATGTCTGTATGTTAATAATAACTCTGAATACAGATTAACTTGGGGAGTATGGGACAAAGTAACAGGTACTAGACAAGACAGTTTGGGGAATTAGAGACACAGGATCTCAAATCTGTGTATTTCAACCACATCTAATTCCTAAGGTAAGGTAAGGTAAGGTAATTCCTAAGGTATTTCTAACAAGTATTACCTATAAGAAAATAAAATCCCAGGCAACACTGGGTATATACGCTAGTTGGAGAATAAAATCAGGGTGAGTTAAATCAAAATTTTTATAACATTTTTTATAACTTTTCAGCCAGCCATCATTGTGTAACACAGTTCTATACAGAGTATTTAATACTGAACTTTCATTGCTCAACAACACCACAGTCTATAGCAAAACAGACAAACATATTTGATTTACTCAATGTGGGGCTTTCTAGATGCTTCTGGACTGTAACTCCCATAATCCCTTATTATTGAATATGCTGCCTAGGACTGATGGGAGTTATAATTCAATAATATCTGGATGGCATTTTCCTATGATTTAGCATAAAATATTGCTGCAGCTGTCATGGTGCACGTCTAGACACAATCTAGAGGAACAGTTATATAGTACATTTAGTTATGTAGTACATTTAGAAAAAAATCACACCGCTATCTTTGTCAAAGAGATGATATAACCAAATGAATTTAAGCCTTAAACATTCTTTTTTAAAATGCTGCCAACACCCTGGTCTAGCCAGCAGAAGGAAATCTTTTTCCATTATGTCTGAATTCAATATTAAATATATGAACAGATAAGAAATATTCCTTTAATCTGTGACAGTAACAAAATAAAGCTGACCTTTCATGTATTATCAAAAGACTTAAATATTGAAAAGCCATCATAAAGGCCAAAGTATATGCCATGTTTTCTATAGAGCAGCTGCTGCTTGTTCATTAAAATGTGGGATGGGGTAGATAGCAGATATCGTGTTCAAAATATGACACCTTCTCAGAGACCTGCGCTCAGTCTTTGCATGAGATAAGAACATGTAAACATTTGGAGATAACAGTGAATTGTGTTAGATACAGTGACCAGGTCTATTGCTTGTTTATAATTAGCAGACATTTAACATTTTGCAGGGAACATTGGGACTCTTAATGTTTGATCTATTTGTGGGCCCAAGTATATGGTGACAAGAGATAAACACTTAATCTTACTGAAATCAGTGGGGTTAATCTTACCTAATTCAGTCCTCAATTTGTTGGCTTTGTATAGAAGCTGGCTGCTTCAAATCAAAGACCATCTTAAGAGGAGAGGAGAGAAGAGAAAAGTATTAAGGAAACCACATGTTTGATAGGGAATGATGAGGTCTGCTGGCTACAGTTACAAGACTAATACTGAAGATGAAGAGGGGTGAGTAGAAGTGAAACCAGGTTTAAGAGATTATCAATCCAGCAGCATCTGGGGAAGCACATGATTCTCATTTCTGTTTTATGAGGAGTTGCTGTGGGCCTCATCCAGCCAAAGAGCCAGCTATTTCCCATTCTTGACCCATATATTTATATTTAGCTTTTTAGCTTATATTTATTTCATTTCTATGTATGTGTTACTGCATGTAGTATTTAGATGCTATGTCACATAAGAAGTTCCTAGGAAGGGTTAAGAGCACTGTAAATGGTCATTTTATCCATACAGTGATGAAAACATGGTTATAAAGTAGCATCCAGACAGACAGACACGCACACAGAATACAAGCAAGGAATCTCTAAATGCAAACAATTGAATCCTGTACATTCCCTATTCAAAAATACATCCCACTATGTTCAGTGGGGTTATTTCCCAGGTAAGTGCAACCCTATGTCCACTGATCAGGAAGTAAACTCAACTACACTCAGTTGTACACAAAGCCTACTTTTGAGCATAGAGTAGATCTATATACAGTTGGCCCTCCATATTCGTAGATTCTGTACCTATGGATTCAACCAACCATGGCTTGAAAATATTCCCCCCCCCAAAAAAAAAATTCCCAAAAGCAAGGTTTGATTATATAAGGGACACCATTTTACTACACTCTTGTACATAATGGGACTTGAGCATCCACAAATTTTGGTATCCTTGGGAAGTCCTGGAACCAAACCTTAGTGGATACTGAGGGCCTATTGTATAAAAAAGGAGTGTTTCCAAAAAGGCTAAGCAGGCTTTTAAGGAAAAGGATGTTATAAGCCTTGGCCAATAAGACTCTGTCATATGGTTCCCATGTCAAGTGCTAGTTCTCATAAATGGTCAGGATTGCCAAGACTGGGTCTTGGCACAAGTGGGGATGGGGAGAGGCCTTGGAAGTTTACTTTGTGCATTCAAGGTCCATCAAGTCTGTGAGGTATGGGGAGGACACACTGTCACTGCACCCACAACTAGCACCTGGCCAACTGCCTAACTTCATTCTTTGAACCACACCTACAGATTGCCGCATCTTTCATCACATGTCCCTTGGCAGTCAATCTGGTTTAGCCATACGATGTTTGGGAGCTGGCCTCAGAGGCAGAGAAGCCGGCCCTAGCCCTGGTCTCTTCCGCAGCATGGGTAGATTGGCTAAACATCTTTAGTACTTTAATAAAGAATTTTGGATATAATCTCTCCATAGCAATATGCAGATTTTACAACGAATACAAAGAAAATTGACAAAGAATGATGGCTAAACCAGATTGACTGAAGAAAACAAAAACATACAGAACATAATTGGGTAACAGGCCGCAGTAATTTGTACTAGTTCCCCTTTTCCTATCCGCTCTGCAAATGTTGCTTGTACTGTGGCTGCTGCCTAGTGGCAAAGGAGCATCAATTGGCCTGTATTTACAGTCAGGGCATGCACACAGGGGCTATCACAAATGGGAATTGGCAGTTAAGTTTAGAGTTTGAGCACTTGCACAGAGAGCCAGCATAGTGTAATGGTTTGAGCATTAGACTATGACTCTGGAGACCAGAGTTTGAATCCCCATTCAGCCATGGAAACCCATTGGTGACCTAGGCAAGTCATACTCTCTCAGCTACAGAGGAAGGCAAAGGCAAAACAAGTTTGAACAAATCTTGCCAAGAAAACCCCAAGATAAATTTACCTTAGAGTCACCCTAAGCCGGAAATGTCTTGAAGGCACGTAACAACAAGAGAATCATACCAGTTGGTCCCAACAAAGTTAAGGCCCATTGAATGAATTGACATAGAATTCCTACCCCTGCTTTAAAGGAGTTTCAACTTCAAGTTATAGAGAAATCTGACTGATCCAATAAACCTACCCTAAGTGGGACTAACAAGAAGAGTCAGGCCATTGAAATTTATATATATTTTATATCCTGTCCTCAGTGCAGCTAACAATCTACTATATAAAAGTCAAAGTTTGTAAGTGAATTTGTCTGTCTGTCTGTGTCAGGCAGGCAAAGACCTCATATGATTGGCTGTGTGAGGTGAAGACCTCATATGATTCGCTGGCTGTGAAGATTCTGTGGAGTCCTGGGGTTGGCAATTCAGGGAGGGGCCTTTAGAATTCTCAGCCAGAGGCCTCAGGCTGCTTGCTATGGAGATGAGGCCTAGCAGCAAGAAGAAGGGCAGTGTATTCCCTCAGGAACCCAAACTCTGTATTTTAACAACTCTGAATACAAACTGGATTGGGGAATATGGCGAAAAGTTACACATACTGGACAGGACGGTTTGGGGAATTAGAGACACAGGATCTCAAATCTTTCTAACAAGTATTACCTATGAGGAAAAAAAATCCCAGGCAATGCCGGGTATATACACTAGTAAAATATAAATTAAAAAAGAAAAACTTTATTAAAACAAAACATGAAAAATACATTAAAAATGTAAAATGTCGTAAAAGATATAACCAGCACCCAAACCATTAGAACACTTCAATAGCAGTCTAGTTTACATGCCAATGGTTTGCCTGAATACAAATGTCTTTTGCCTGCTGACAGAAGGATGACAGAGATGGAGCAAACCTAGCCTCCCTTGACCAAGACTATCAGAATCTGGGATGGCTACTGAAGAACCCTGTCTTCCATCCCCAGACACGGCTCCCATGGTGGTAGGGCTGAAAAGAGGCCCCTCTCAAACATATTATTGTTCAGACCTTCATTTTCCCTTCTGTTATCTCAGATTTATGTGACCTGAAAAAAGAACGTCTGAATCATGGCTGTGTAAAAAAGTTACTTCTTACAAACTTGACTAGGATTCTGTTGTCTTACTTTGGGCCCTTCCACGCTACACAGTTATAGTGCTATGATTCCATTTTAACAGCTATGGCAACATACTATGGAATCCTGGATATGCAGTTTTGAATTCTCATCCAGGCAGCATTAATATCTTACCAAAATCCAAACCCCAGGGTTCTACCGGATGTTACCATGGCAGTTAAAGTGGAATCACGTAGCGGCAGTGGTGTAATGTGAAAATATTATTTGGTGAGCTGAATGCAGCGCTTCTAATTGTTACTTTTGGAACTGCAACTCCCACAATCATTCAGCCATCATTGTTTGGAGGATTTGGGGAATTGTAGCTCAGACTATTCTTGGTGCACTACACTGGTAACTCTAAACCAGCATAGGAGGTTGGGGCAGAGTGAAAAGGGCAATGGATGAGATAAAACAGTGGAAAAATAGGCTATTAAGAGTTAGATTATTTTTTTTTCTGCCTTCCATCATCATTCATTGTGCAGCTGTAAAAAAATGCAATCACTAGCAGGATTCCAGTCATGAAAAGTAAAATTCCTGCCCCCTTGAATTATTGATGTCTCAAGCAATTGCAAAAATTAATTGCAAAAGTTGGATGATAAAATTACTAACAAGGGAAACTGTGTTTCTGGTTCAAAATATCTGCTGTCAAATTGGTTATATGATAATGACAGAAGACATGTCTGTTGCATGAATCACTCAGCACCCTGGCTTTGTTGCTCAGTTTGGATTCCTCTGCTTCATTTTATCAATCTTCCTGTCCAACACATTTGAAAAATAATTTGCACTTGAGTGGTACTTAATGTATTCTGGCCTTCTGTCAAGTATTTCAGTAATAATGGGTTCTGGAATTAAATACAAAGTGTACACAATTACTATTTTCTTCAAGCAGACTGTAGCATTCAGGTTTAATGGCTGATCTACAATTCAGGTACAACATTGCTGCAGAAAGCAAGATTCAGTTGGATAATGAAGAGCAGCTGGTACAAGAGCTGGAATGGAAATGCATTAGAAGGACATTACTTCATTTTGATGCATTAAAAAGTGAGTATTTACGGGAAGCCAAGATCAGATTGGCAAGTTTGCCCTGGATTTCTTTCTTCTTCTTTTTAACAACACAAGTCAAGTTAAATCACTGCCACAGTCACATTTTCTCTGCTTTACAACAGCTCTCTGGAGAGGTTTTTAGAGTTTACTTGCATGAGTTATAGAATTAGCAGCACTGAGAAAATTAAACTGCCAGTTATTGTGCTGCATATCAGACAAATATGCAGTGAGAAGGATAAGAGAAAAGGGCATGCTTACAGTCAAAAACACAGGGAGGTACACTTAGGCCATTTCTGCACTACACTCTTATAGCACAACTATTCCACTTTCAACATCCTATGGAATCCTGAGGTTTGCAGTTTCGGGAGGGGCTGGCTAAAATCAGTGCACCTAAGCATGCCTAATTCTTTCATGGACAGGAACCACACTGCGCATGTCTGGCTCACTGACTTCTCAGCTGACTTTAGAAATGTTCTCCCTTTTGTGGGGTACAACTCCCACTAGCGGCCATGCCTCCCTAGACGATTCTAGGAGCTGTAATCCAAAAGTAACATTTCCAGGTGCTGTTCAGGGGGTTTTATTACGGCTAGCCCCATGTTTCTCCAACCCATGCAAGCTTGCCCTTTTCTCCTTCTTCCTCTCCTCTTTGCAGATTGTCTATATAAATCTTTTCTTTCCTGCTCTGCTATTTGGCCTTGATTTAAAGATCTCAGTTCCAACCCACTGCATGTTTCCTTCCAGGCTGCTGTTCATTTTGAAGATTAGCTGTCCTGGCATCATTCCACAATGGCTAAAGGGTGCAGTGCTTGAAGGGCAAAAGGGCACTTTCGCACAAGTCAGAAATTCTGTCCTCTGCTTTCTTCTTGGGATGCGTATGATGATGTGCAAAGCCAACAAACACATTTATCTTCCGAGCGGCCTATTAAATTCAGCCCTAACCACACAGTTCCTTAATATGTCTATAGTACTGATTTATTTCCAACATTTATAGGGTGTTGAGCCTCTCATCAGACAGGGTGAGGCAACGATCTGGAAACCTTTTTTGTTTTAGCAAGATGGTCTCCAAAATAATTGCTGAGAGATGTGGAATGGCAGTGACGTGATGGAAGATGGTGCTGCTTGGGCATTACCCAGCTTGCCCTGCACTCTCTAAACCAATATGCTGCCCCACAGTGTGTGAGAAGTAGCCTGTATTGAAATAATATTAGGCTGCTGCTCAGAGGAACAGCATGGAGTGGTGATTTGAGCATTGGATTAAGCTCTGGAACCAGGGTTTGCATTCCTGCTCAGCCATGGAAACCCGTTGGGTGATGCTGGGCAAATCACACTCTCTCAACTTTAGAGGACTCACTCTGAACAAATCTTGCTAAGAAAATCCTGTGATAAGAAGGACTTGAAGGCACACCACAACAACAAGATGACCTGGTCAGGTTTTGTACATGGAGTGAGAGATGTATGAATGTCAGCTTGCCCTTCACCTCTGGCAGCAAAACATTTGGGGCAAGCAAACTTCTCTGCTGTTATCTCTGATCAAATCTGTGTACTCCTGGCGCTTCTAACTGGGCAGGAGAGCAGCATGGAATGTCAGTAGAGAGTAGATGGGATAACAGGAGGCTGAGCAGAGTGGGATGGAGAGCATCCTCCAGACACCTTGTGGGCCAGATGGGGACAACTCACAAGAGATCTATGGGATGTTCTTCATATCACCAAATATCCATAGTGAGTGAAATCTAATAATGCTAAATGTTTATCCATGGCACTGTGTCGTCTCCTGGGGAATGGTTCTGTACACAGAGACCTGCTATTTTAAAAACATTAGACTAAACTGTTCATTTTAAAGAGTCATCAAGTACCTTTTGTTAATATGTACTGGGACACCACTATGAACAGCCCTGTTGTAGATTTCAAAGGAAGATAGGATGCAACAATAATAAATAATAGATTTTTATCTAGCTATGAAACTGTAGCTCTTGATCCTTCTTTCCCCAAAATGCCTGGAAGTCTTTCAAAGAAAAGTGCTTTCCAAATGAAATTACATTTCCAAAGTTCCGGAATACTTGTTTGTTGTACAAGAAATGTGTAGCTCTCTTACTTGAAAGTGATCCAGATGTCTTTCCCCCCAACTGGTACATCTGCTGCAGAGATAATGTATTTTCCCTGCACTCAACTCACCACAGTTTATTGAGAGGGAAATTGTTGTATACTTCTCTTCATAAAATCTGCACTTGCTTCTGAATAACCCAGGGAAACCAGCAGTAAATTGGTATAAAATCTTAGCAGGATCTTTTTGTGTTATCTGACACCGAGGCAAAATAGTGTCAAGTAGTAAGAGATGCAGAGAACCAGTGTGGTGTAGTGGTATGACCATTTAACTATGACCTTGGCGACCAGGTTTCAATTCCCTACTCAGCCATGTAAACCCACTGAGTGGCCTTGGACACATCACACGCTCTCAGTCTCAGAAAACCCTGTGTTAGGCCTCAGGGTCACCATGCCGGAAACAACTTGAAGTCACACAACAACAACAGTAAACAATGCATCAAGTAGTAAACATCACCGTTACTGATAAAAATATGATTGTGTTGCTAGCTTCTCTGCTTTTTATGTATTTGCAAGTCCTGCTGAATTGTGACCCAGCTGAAATGTATGTATTGTAGACTATAGCCTTTTCTCTCTCATTCATTCCCCACCACCACCACAGAACAAAATACCATAGATTATCAAGCCTACCTGGAAGCCTTTACTTAGTCCTAATCTCAGACGCTTATCAAAAGCAAAAGGATTATATTTGTTCAGAGTTCATTCTCCTATATATGCCTGTTACTAGATTTCTCATTCTGAAGGATTTCCCTAGCTGAAAGTAAAACCTGAATTTCTGTCATCAGGAATATGGAGATAAGAGCACTATTAGTAGTACATGAACTGGTGAAGGTGCCAGGCCTGGCCAACTGAAAAGATTCTGCACAAGTGGTTTAGGATCAGACTATAAGTACAGAGTACATACAGCTTTTATAAAATCAATACATTTTATGAAACAGTTTCCCATTTGTTTTCCTTGTTTTGTTTTTGAAATTAGACAAGCACTATGAAATTCCAGTTCAATTTCCTCCATAACTTGCTTAAGGGAAAGTTATAACATTTTTGAGATTCAATAAAGTATTCTAGAAACAGGAATTCTTCCTTTCATTACAGCATTTTATAATATACAAATATACAAACATTTTCCCCTTCCCCCTCCTCTCTGAGTTAATTTTTTTTCAGTGTTGTTGGACTTTTGCTCTAGGGGAAAAAAACATGTTGAACTTTTCTACAGGTTTTTTACTGAATCATGAGAGCAATTTATGTAGCAAGCAGCTGTGACCATTAGAAGGAAATCCCCCAGCTAGTGAAGAACAGTCATGCATTATTGAGTCCTCCTGTTTGCCTTCAGTATTCCACTAGCTGGTTGATTTGTTCTTTGATTGCTGGAAATCAAAAGTTGCCAGGAAGACCTATCCACTAGCCTTGAAGAACTAACCCTAATTCCACATGTGTTGGGAATGGATGTTACTTTATGATAAAGAAAAGGACCACTGCAGATGCTCACAGGAGTGGTAAAGTGGGAGAGCAGACTTGTACAACTTTCCAGATGTTGTTGGACTGCAAAGCAGAACAGCCCAACCCAGCACAGCCAATGGAAAAAGACACTAGGAGTTGCAATACAACACATCAGGAGGGCTGCATAATGCCCACCCTGAGCTCTACATACTTCATACCATTTTACCCCTCCTTCCAAAGCAGTCAGAGACATTCTGAAGCAGAAGAGCAAAGGATGCCCCACAGCCACGCCTACAGATTTTGGAACATGAGGCAAGAAATTCCATTCTCATCTCTCCTGCTCCCTGACATTAAAAGTGCACTATCAGTAAAATCGCTAGCCTTCTGTGATGCCCCAGATCTGCTCCCTGAGCCAAATGCTTCACTCCACCTCATGGCAGGGCTGGACCTGCCTCCTTCCTTGTCTGCCATGGGGATAAAGCTGGTGTTCTTCCATTGACAAGTGGAGGAGGAGAAGGAGATGGAATCAAAGAAGACACAAGATAGTGGAATAGCTGTGCATTCAAATGTGTAAGGAGGAGTTCCAGGTATAAATTTGGCAACAGCTGAGCCAGTACTTGGGAAACTGAGTAGACCCCCAAGAAAGCCATTCTCATAGACTCTGTCCTGGATCAGTAGTGTTATCTCCATGGCTTTGATTTGTCTTTTCCCCTTTGGCCTGGAATGTCAATATCTAGAGCTAAGGTGGGCAAACTCCAGAGATGCAGGGGAAACTTTCAAGCTTTAAAACCTCCAACCAATTCCATCAGCCCTTCCAAATGAAACTGGAAAGGACTAAGAAGGTCACTTTCAGATGTTTAAAAAATACTTGGTTTTGTTTGTTTGTTTGTTTTTACAAATTGATCAAAACTAGAACCAGAATTTTCTCCAGAACTTTTGCAGATGTTTTTGGGAGCCACTTGCCAGTGACAGGCAGGGCCATAGACAAATGGGCGGAATGACCATTACCAGCATACTTTCTTAATGCCACCAACTAAGCCACAAAGGAGACATTTTAACATTTTACAAGGGAATGGGGAAATGTGGGAAACTTAAAATCTGGAAAACCGCTAAACAATGGTGTCATGGTGAAGGGACTTGACCATTTGGGGAACTCCAAAGGGCCAGATTTGGACATCTGAAGGACCGATTTCAGCCCCAGGGGCCTATAGTTTCCCACCTGTGATCTAGGCATTTATCATTCCAAGCTGAAGGGGAAGAGAATGGCAGACAGCACAAACAACAGCAGCTTCTTCTAATAACTGTCATCTACCACCACCATGATGATGAAATACCCAGGGCTTTCTGGTGGGAAAGCAGCAGTCCTCAGGAGTGACTATGGAGTTTCTGTCCTCCTTCCTGCTTCCTCTTCCTCCTGTCCTCAGATGATATAAATAGGAGTAATAGAACACATACCTATTTGTACTCTCATTGTTCTGTAGGTTCACTCCTGCTCCAATAAAAAAATAAACTTAGCTCCAACCTGATGCAATTTTTCACTCATTCTCAAATGAATACACACTCCCAGTTTCAGGTAAGTGATTTCTACAGTTGGCTACAGCTTCTAAGCTTTAGGCCATTTCCACAGTAGACTGTTATAGTGCTATTATTCCATTTTCAAGCTATAGAATCCTCAAAGGCACCTCCCTAAACTTCAAACCCCAGGGTTCCATAGAATGTTGAAAGTGGAATAATTGCACTATAACAGTCTAGTACAAAAATGGCCTTAGTGCATAAGGAGTCTTAAAGCACTAGTTCAATGTCCAAGGCCTCTCAGTTCCCTTTCTGTTGTTCTGGAGTTTTGTTTGGTGTGGGGTTTTTGTGAGGAACAGTTGAATTATTTATGAAATTCTTTGCACTTCTGTTATTAGACTCTTGAACAAACATTGAGGCAGGTATACCAAAGTGTTCTGTATCTTGGATACTAATCTAAGTTCTGATTATTCAAAAAACAAATTAGAAATAGATTGTACCTCATCTGCTCTGTGAACAGTTCAGTTTCATAAGGGAAACAAACACTTACAAATATTAGGCTTAGTTTCTATGAAATCTAGCACAAGAAGGAACAGTTTCCTCTACTCAGAGGCTGAAAAGATACGGAGATAAGCTTTTGTATATAAGCAGAAGGACTGCATTGCTGAGTTAAAGGAGAACAAGCTGTGGTACTTGAGATCAAGGAGCAAATGCAGTATTATTGGAAATTATGGAAAGCCAATCTTTCAAAATCTGGTACTTTCTAGGTATGTTTGAATACAATTCCCTATTAGCCCCAGTCAGTATGACCAACAGAACTGTAGCCCTACATATCCAGAGGCAATGGAGGTTAGAGAAGGCTTACATAAATAATATTGAAACAGAGGGCTCAGTTACACCCACAGACCATGCTATATAGGGATGATAGGAGCTGTAGCCCTACACATCTGGAAGGCATCAGGCTAGGAAAGCTAGATATTGGTATAGCAATGCTTGTACAACAAGGGTCCTTTCCGCTCGACACTCTTATAGTGCAATTATTCCACTTTCAACCTCCTAGGGAATCCTGGGGTTTGCAGCTTCAGGAGGGGCCAAAGCTGCAAACCCCAGGATTCTCTAGGAGGTTGAAAGTGGAATAATCGCGCTATAAGAATGTTGTGCAGAAAGGGCCAAGATCTTTATAATCAGGAGGACATTGGTCCATGTTATGTCTATATATCATACACAGATTGATCAAAGGAGGAATCCTGCTTTCAAAACTCACATAGCAGAGGTTCTGTTTAGATCTTTAAAAGCAACAAGAAAACAAATAGATGAAACATCAGCTGTACCTTATACACTTTTCATTGTGGTTTTGTTTAGTGTTTTTGCCTTACGTACACATGTTGTCAGGACATGTTCCTTGTATTCCTCATTCCCAGCTAGTACAGCTAATTCAACTACCAGGATGGTGGTGATTCTACAGGGCAAAAATGAAAATTCAACTGATAAGTCTCTGTCATCTGGCTGAGTTTTGTTATCTTTCATGATTGGTCAAAAATGCCATTCAATATCAGACAGAATTTTCTATTTTCAACTACTCAAAAGTTGTGTGTAGTTCCTGATGTGAAGAACTAGTACTGAACTTCAGAAAACCCAGATACGAAGAATAGCACAAGTATCCCCTGGCAGTCATTTCTGGGGTCATAAGACAGTAATGAACTGAGAAATGCCATTTGTAAGATCATAGCCTAGAATTACCCCCTTTACTTTTTAGCTAGCATTCTTTTGCTTTACACTGGCATCCTAATCTTTCTTTCTTGGATCTACGATTCAGTATGATCAATTGAAATGAGTTCTAAGGCCTCTGTAAAGGATTATCCTTCCAGCCTCTTTCAACAGTCTTCATCAATTCTGACAGCTGGGCTCTCAACATTTAAGCCCTACTAAGTTCAATAGGGCTTGGTTCCTACTAAGTATCAAGTGATTATCAAATGCTTCAAAATTTTTGAAGATACCAACTCACTAATGCTAGCTTATCACCATTATGTAACTTTTCAAGGCAACTGTTCTGTGCCAAGCATTTGGCTTCTCTCCTTGTATTTTATTCAGTCCAGATCACTTGCTCAGACAATAGACGGCACTCTATAGTTAGCGTATTATTTGTGCAAGAGTGAGTCAATTTTTACTAATTGGCTCATTAGATTAAGAAAGATGAAAGCGATCTGTGAAAATAAATAGCTAAGGAAAGACTAGCTATCTGTTTATTTATGCAAAGCTAGTGGGCGAATTGTCAGATGTAAAAGTGGATGTAGGACTGGATTTTAACTCCATGATGAATGAGGTTAAACTGTATTGGAAACAAAGCTGAAATAGTTGTAGGATCCAAATCAGAGAGAGACATGCCTAAATCTATCTCTGCTCCAAAAACTGTGAAGAAAGTGCAGTCTACAATCTCAGGCCTATTTTGTGATCCCTCAGGTTATCCCTAAAACTCCCTCATTACTCCCAAGCCAAAATAGCCCCAAACTGTTTTTTTTTTAAATGCCACCTCCAACCATCCCGCTATGTTTTTTGCTTGGAAATCAGCCCCTGAAAACTCTTAAAGTATACTTCCAGTCATTTCTTGGGATGATTTTTGCATAACATTCAGCCAAAAATGTAGAGTTGCAGCCCCCTACAGGAGCAAAAATTGATCCCTGTCACAGTTGCTCACCCCTCAAGTAAAAGGAGGCCCAGAAATGAACACTTCAAAATCCTTGATGGACTCTCATAGAGATTCTGGTGGTCACCCATGCAAAATCCACAACTAGGACCAAAAGGAAGTCCAAAGGTCATGGTCATGCTTGTTGGGAGGATTCTGAGAGTTTAGTCTCCAAAAGTAACTTTGCCATGCTTTGCCCAATCTAAGTGATTGCTTATAGACTACAGTAATGGGAAATGTCAACATTCCTGTACAGTTTGAAACTTATGTGATATGGTTCAGACCAATGTTTCCACTACCCTAGATATTTCTAATGTGAAATTGTGCTCCTTCCTTGTTCCATTTATTTAACCAACCAGACTGGCAATTGACTCTTGTTCAATTCTGGGGATGGACAATATCATTTGCTTTGACAGGGCTCCAGGCTAGCAGGGGTAGCATCCAGATAGAACATCGCTCCATACTGGCTATCATCTGTCACATGAAGTAATTGCATGTCTGGCTAATGGTAGGGCTGGCCCTCGTCTCCAGCCACCCAGATTTCTGTTGGAACAGAGTCATTCGATGACCCAGACGGAAGTCTTTTGAAGCTGCAGATTGCACAGAGACTCCATGTGTAGTCATACTGTGCTGCAGAAATAGCCCAAGAGTATCACCAATAACCTAGTAGTCAATTCAAATACCAAGATTTTGTTGAAAGGCTCACTGATAGACTAGGATTGGGATCTGACACTCTGTGTAGACTATATTTGTTTCCTTTTAAAAATGAGAAGAGAAATGTCGAGTCAGTCCATTATCTACTGATGACAGGTAGCTAGCATCCAGAATTCTGTTCAGAGAATTCTGTTCCACTGACTTGATTAATTTTCCCAGAGAGCTGAATTCAGCCTGGGTAGCACCAGACATTTTTGAAATTTACTGCTGGTTGCCATAGCTTTTATGGTGTACCGCTAGGGTTGCCAGGTGGAAAACAAGACAGGGTTCCTGTATCTTTAATAAGTAAAAGAGGGGATTTCTGCAGATATTACTTGCATGACAATACACATTGACTAAGACAAAGGAAATGTCATTGTGAAATCTATTGGGCGGTTTTAAAACCACATTTTCAGTGGTTAAGCAATCCTAACTCAGCAAGTGATGGTAAGTGAAAGCTGATGCTAGACCAGCTGAAGCTGTGTTGAACCAAAGCCTTTCCAGCCTAGGAATGCTACAAATTACTTAAGCCTTCCTTGGCCCTAAATATCCTAAAGGCACCAGATCCTGTCTCATACTGAAAGATAAACAGGGTCAGCTCTAGTTAGTACTTGGATGGCCAACAAATACCAGGTGCTGTAGGCTATATTTCAGAGGAAGAAATTGGCAAAACCACCTCTGAGATTCCTTGCCAAGGAAAATCATATTAAATTCATGTGGTTGTCCTAAGTTGACAGGTGACTTGAAGGCATATACACAGACACCCCTTGGCCCCGGCATTGTGGCTGTGACCCTAGACTGGTGGAAGCTTGGATCTGGCATAATTTGGTTTCCCTTGTCAGAATGGGTGTTCCTTGACACCGTCTCTTATAGGGTTGCCAGCTCTGCTTTATCAGAAGAGGAGTTCCTTATTTGAGATGGTCCCTCATAGATTTGGCGGTCTCCCTCATCAGAGGGAGGGTCCCTCATGTGAGACTGTCTCTTATAGGGCTGCCAAGTCTCTCTTATCAGAAAGGTGGTCTCTGAGAGGGATACCAGCTCTCCTTTCTATAAGGAATGTCCCCTATTTGAATCTGTTCTTTTATGAGGTTGCCAAGTGTCTGTCATTACTTTATAGCAGTTCTGGTCTTTTTTGGCTAAATGTTCCCGGAGGGTGGTGCTGGGGAACTGTTGTTCAGCCTTTTGACCATCAATCAGCCTGTGGGGTTCCACAGGGATCAATACTGTCTCCTCTGCTTATTAACATCTACATGAAGCTGCTAGGAGAGGTCATCTGGGCCTTTGGGGTTCAGTGTCATCAGAATGCTGGTAATACCAAACTCTATCTGTCCTTTACAACTGATGCCAAGGAGGCTGTGGAAGTCATGAATCCTTGTTTTGATGCATTGAAGGACTGGATTTGGATGATTAGCTGAGGCTCAATCCAGGCAAAATAGAAGTGCTGTTGGTCAGTAGAAAACCAACCTGCAGTTGGGATCTCAACCTATTCTGGATGGGGCTGCACTCACTCAGTAGCATGGGAATGCTGTTGGACCCAGTGTAGCTGCTGGAAAACCAGGTTGCTGTGGTAGCCAGAAGCACCTTTGCCCAGCTTTGGCTGGTGTGCCAGCTAAGCTCTTTCTTGGGGAAAGCAGATCTGGCCACAGTGGTTCATGCCTTAGTTATCTCCCAATTGGACTACCATAATACACTCTACATGGGGCTACCCTTAAAAAGTATTTGGAAGCTGCAGTTTGTCCAAAATGCAAGACCAGACTGGTGTCAGATATCATTTTAAAGACCACCTAATACTGGTCTCTCAAGAATTGCACTGGCTTCCAATTTTGAGCTCAATTCAAGGTGCTGGTTTTGGCCTACAAAGTCCTAAACAGCTTGGGGAAAGGATATCTGAAAGACTGCATCCTCCCATGTGAGCCTGCTAGAAACGAGATGATACAGAAGTACTTTAAATCATCATCATCATCATCATCATCATCATCCACCCTTTTCCTCCTCCCTTTTTGGATCTTCTACCAGTTTTGCCAGGAGATCCCACTTTCAGCTGAGCTCTGAGGTCAGCTGGTACAGGTATGAGCATAAAACCAGTTCAACTAGCACAAGAGAATTCTGCCTGTTCCTAATCCCCTACAGACAGACATCGTTGAATTAGGATTGCACTGAAATAGTGGTGTGTTGTTGTTGTTGTTTCCTCTCTGCTGTTCCTGTTGATATTTACTTGATTAGTTTTTTTTTCTCTTGGATGTCCATTTCTCTTTCTCTGACTCCAGCAATTAGTACTGAATTGTTTGTCGTTTATTTATTGAATTTTTTTTTGCCACTGGTGTTTTTTCTCTTGGATTTTGTAGGAAATCATGAAGTGCTGAAGAGCAAAGAAAGTTTTTTTAAAAAAACAAAACAATGAATTAAATGACCTCATGAAGTTCTCTCATCTCCTTCATTTGAATTTTTATTATTTTGCACAGTGAATGCTTTCAGATGAGGCCTTTATCCTGTATCCATCCTGCCTCAAAGATGGAAATTTAAATGGGATCAATTTCTTCCACTTGTAACCCTCTTGTATTTTGCAAGCATTTCTTCCATTCTTTTTATTGCCAGATTTTCAAATACTTTGTTGAAGAAAAGATGGAGCAGTTGCATGTTTTTTAATCAATAGTACTAGGAGCACCTCCCCCATCTGGAAGCACCCAGTGTCTTTGACCAAGAAACATTGCGGGGGGTAGGTAGCTTCTGAGGACTAGGGGACTTTATCAGATCCCCATAACCTATTGGGGCCACACTTTGGGGGCAACCACAAGGCTGCATTTTCCTTTAAAACCAAGTCACACAGGGAGCACATGCCTTGTTTTGAAGCAGAATTGCTCCTTTAGCAACACTTAGTTACCTGTTTTGTTTTGTTTTTAAAGGGAAAAAATCATCTTTTTTTAATTGCTGCTGCACTGACAAAATTTGGAAAAAAAATAACAGTTTTGATGGGAGCAAGAACTTGAGAAGGAGGGATGCAAACACAACAGATGGTCTGCCGGCCAAATGGCATTCACCCTTGTAATGAAAAAATAAGATATCACCAGTAGAAATTACCTTCCCATTTGAACTCCAAAAAGACCATCTCTCCCAGAAAAAAAGTTCCAAGAGCAAATCAAGCCTGAACACTCTCTAAAAGCTAAAATAACTGAACTGAGGCTATTGTGGTTTGGATGTATCATAGAATGACATGACTCACTTCAAAAGATGATAATGCTCAGTAAAGCTGAAGGCAGGAAAATACTGCATTACAAGTGGATCAATTCAGTGAAGAAAACTGCAGCCTTGACTGTACAAATCCCGAGAAGGGCTATTGTAAACAGGCTCCCTTGAAAGTCTCTCATTCATATATTCACTGTATGTCAAAGCCCACCTGAAGGCACACAATAACAAATTTGACCACTAGGTTGAGGTAATGGCAAGCTAGAAAAATTTCTAACACTGCTTTAAAAATACTTAAGGTATAGATTTGGCAAGCTTCCTGGGCAGGGAGGAATACTTCTCTACAATACTTCTCATTATCCTGTTTTGTTTTTTCGTATGTCGCGTCGTTAAAAGGTTACTCTCCTGCTTGTTCTTTAGGGCGGAAAAGTCCTATTTTGCAGTTTTTTAAAATTGAAATCAGGCAGAGCAGCTATTTGAAAAATTACATATTGGGACAATAATATGGCCATGCTGATTGGGTGATTCTGAGAGGTATAGTTTGAAAATAAGTAATATTTCTAAAGCTGTACAATAATAGGAAACACATTTTCAGAGTTTGGGTCCTATATATCTGATGTACCACTTCCTACAAACAAGAGGAGTAGAGCTAGTGTGGTATAGTGGTTACAGCATTGGAACAGAACTCTGGGAAACCTGTGTTCTTACTATTGAAAGGGCTTTTCCTCCTGAATGACACTTTCCAGTATTGTCTTTCTGTTTTTGAAGTTAATGTATAATTTTTCCTAAGTATAGCTCTGTTGCTGAGTTGCTTAGTGAAAGTTATATAAATATAATGAGGCAGAGGATAAGCAGGTATTGCGCAGAGTAGCATACATCCATAATCTCAGTCACAGATCCAGTTTTAAATACTTGGCTTCCTTTATGTGAACCCTGAACATTGCTGAAAATAGTCCCTGGGAAGAACTAATGTGTCATAACATGAAATGTGGTGATCACAGACCTCATTTCTACTTCCTTTCTCAGCTTCTAGATGATGCTATTCAAACCAACAACTGCTTTTGGGAGCAATTGTTTCCCTTAACTCATTCTGTATCTTATTATGTGTGCTTTCCAATAACCAAGTGCCAGGAATGTGCTATTGCTCATTGCAATAATCAGCCTCCATTTATCACTGGATTCCTCTGTGCTGCTAAGCAGTGACCAAAGCAACTGAACTGGTGTTTGGATGCTTATTTATAGCCCTTTCACACTACACAGTTATAGTGCTATGGGTCCACTTTAACTGCCATGGAAACATCCTATAGAATCTTAGGATCTACAGTTTAGGTAGGGGTATTCAGAATTCTCTACCAGAGTGCTTTACTGTTTCACCAAATTACAAATCCTAAGATTCTCTATGATGGAACCATGGCAGTTAAAGTGGAATCATAGCAGTATAACTGTATATAGTCTTCCCTACACATTTGTGAATTTGATCTTTGTGAATCTGATTATTTGCAAGGCGCCTGCTTGCCTCCCTCCATTCTCCCCCTTTTATTCCCCTGCATTTTGCTGGGGTGCACATGCCTTCCTTCCACACACCTGGCCAAAAGGCAAGCAAATTGGAGGGAGCAGCCCTGCCCATGTAGAAGGCATGCATGTGCCTTCTCTTGTCAATTACCCGCCCCTCCCAATGTCTTGCCTTTTGGCTGGATGCATGGAAGGAAGGCAGCATGCCTGGAGAAAACACAAGTGAAGGGGAAGAGGCACACATGTGCCTTCTCCAGGTGTGTGCCTGCCCCCTCTCATGAGTTTGCCTTTTGCCTGGGCACCTGGAAAAAAAGGCAGCACACCTGAGCAAAACACAAGCAAATAGGGAGAGAAAGCATGCAATGCTTTCTCCAGGGCTATTTCCGCACAAGAGGGGAGAAGCAGTTCACTGTGTGTCAAGAGCGGTGTTTTTATACTCCAATTTGGAAACTGAATTCAGAAATTCAGAAACTGTCCTGTCTGTACCCCCCTATTTACATTGTACTACTGCGGAGAACAGCGGTTGTTGCATCCACAACAGCAAGTCCCTGGCCATTCGCATTCCCTTCCCTCACCCTGCCCCACCATTGCTGATTGGTCTGTTTTTTAAAAAATACTCACACATTTTTAACACATTTCTGTGTTGCTACGTTTGTGTATAGGAATATATGTTCACTGATACGTGGAAAAAAAACAGATTTTAATAGTCCGTTACCAGATCCGTTCTCTTTCCGCTATCCATTTAACACAGGAAGGCAATAGTGACAGCAGCCTGTCCTTTGATAGGCAGAGAGAGATAGGGATGGAAGTGAGGGAAGGGATAGCCTGGAAATGCTCACAGCTGGCCATTCTGCAATGTGAATTGATGCTATGCTTCTGCACGTAAGCGAAAACTGAAGCAGAACCGGTTTGGGAGATTTACATCGGAGTTTTTTCAGTTTTCACGTACAGTGGTTTCATATTGCAGTGAACCACAGTGAACCGTTCCAGGAGCTGAAAACATGCAGAACCAAGAGGAAAACTACGATGCTAAAATGGTGCAACGTGCAGACTGGAGGGTAAGAATTCGATGCTGCTAAGATGTATCAATCTCATGCGGAAATGGCCCAGGTGTGGGGCTGCCCCCTTGCATTCACTTGCCTTTTGCCCAGGGCACTTGGAAGGAAGGCAGCACGCCCGGACAAAAGGCAAGCAAATGGGGCAAGCCATGAAAAGGAATGGGAGGAGGAGCACTCACTCAGACAGAGAGAATTATGTATTTGTGTTTTTGTTTCGTTTTTACTTTTGTGAAGGATCTGCATCCCAACCCTCATGAAAGTTGGGAGGCCACTGTAGCATGAAAGGGAACCTGCACATCATGGAAAAAAGAAAAGAGAGTACAGATTTGTATATAATAATTTATATGGCTAGATGTAGATGCAATTTAGATGTAATTACAATACCACTTTATAGTAATATACTTTATATAATACATACTTACAATTATATTGTGTGTGTGTGTGTGTGTGTGTGTGTGTGTATAGTAATATATTATATATAGTATATATAGTTTATGCAATATATAATTACCATAGTTCAAACAAAAATATAATACATAGTTGTGATGAATTGACATGCTCAGGTTGCCGTCCCAGTGCTCAGTATCGAAAAGCAAACCCAAGCTTTTTAATTCTTTTAATTCTTTTAATTCTTTATCATCACACTAAACTTGGACTGTTAGTCTTCCAGTGAAAGGACTATCTACTATAAAGCAGCACACACAGCCACCTTTATGCAGCAGTGTCATTCATACTAAAACTCTTTTGTAAGACTTGGAACCTTTGTGAAACAGAACAGAGGAAGACTGTGAGTGTGTGTCCCTTAAAGTTGCTGTCAGCTAATGATGACCTCCATGAATTTCATAGGTTT
Organism: Cyclura pinguis; assembly: GCA_030412105.1. NCBI lineage: Eukaryota > Metazoa > Chordata > Lepidosauria > Squamata > Iguanidae > Cyclura > Cyclura pinguis. Next base: position 34,159,943 of record CM059604.1, on the reverse strand, counting down.
TCTTAGGTAAGGAATACTCAGAAGTGGCTTAGCCAGTTTCTCCCTCTGAAACATAGCAGGCAGTACGTAGTATTCTTTGGCAGTCTCTCATCCATGTACTAACCATGGCTGAATCTGCTTGGCTTCCAAGATCAAATGGGATCTGGTACCTTAGCTTCTCACAAATCTATTTCTGACCCTAGAGATATTTTCTGCTCTACACACTTGCATGAGAACCAGAAGCCTTATGTTTTATGTGCAGCTGCTCATATATGAGGAGAGCAGAGAGGCTCCCAGATGCATTAGCCCCATCTACCAAAACTGGTCATTGGACTCTTCTAGATGGGAAGGTTATCCATGATTTCCTGTTTGAGCTGGGACTTGCCTGAGAAACAAAAGTCCTGTTCATGCGTTACACATCACAGGTTCTTAAGCAGAGGAGTACCCATCCCCCTCATCCTCACTTTCATCGTGTAGAAAGTGCAACATCTGAACAAGAGAATTCATGTGCAAATGGAGGGTCTCCACATGAGCAAGAACTCTGGAAAATATGGGATCTTGCTTGTTGGCAAGCCTCTATGCAAACAAGAACCTTTTCTTTTTAGATGTGTCTCTTGTAACATAATGAAAACAGCAAGGGAGGATGATGTATCCATACTCTCTCACATCAAAGTGTGGTCCAGATGGCAAAAGTTACTAATGAGGAAGAACAGACAAGCTAGGAGACGCTTCATCAATTTGCTTTTGCCTGAGCTGCCTGGGAAGGGCAGGATTCTGCCCCTCTTCCTCTCTCCCATTTGCTGCTCCAGTGCTATTTCTGCACTTTAAACTCAGTTTGCAGCCATTGAAGAAATCTGAGGACAAAGAGGGAAAGTGGGAGAGGAGACAGAAACTGAGACAGTTTAAACACAGCTGAAAAAAGTTAGGCAATGGCAGATTAATTTGGATTGTTCCCGCCAAATCAGGACAGTTAAGGGTATGTGATGCTACACACACCCCTAATCCTGTGTTCCAGAAAGCACGGTGGGTAAGGCCTGAACAGGACTGTCTTCCTTGCTCTGGCTTGTTTTTAGGCAGCGTTGGCTCACATCTGACCCAGTCTATAGATTCACATTTACAATCATATTTCCACAGCTCTGTCCTCAACAGGGGGCCACCAGTCCTTCCCGACGGGCTTACCTGGTCTTCCTTCTTCTCAATCTTGCACCCCTTCATATTCCTGCTGTCTTGTGGGCTACCCTTTGTTGCTTGTAGTATTCTTGACCACTACGCTTCTCTGTGTTGCACCAGCCGGGTTCCTGTGTTGTGCTTGGGTGTACTTGATGACTGAGAAAGGCCGCAGCAGCTCTAAATTTAACACATTTATGAAACAGGTAAATCTTTTGACAGCTCTGTTAAAAGTGACTTGTGGATTTTCCAGGCCAGCTATTTTCTGACTCGCTTTGACCTCCAATCAGCTCCTGATACAAGAAAGTACAGTATCTAGCAACTACAAGAAATGCTCTCCTTCCATTTTAGGCAAAATTGATGAAGCATGTTTGCCACAGGCAGCCATAATCTGGCAGTAAGAGTGGAGGAAACGAATACTCAGTGTTAGTTGGTCAGCGTGGTCTGCACAGGGCTAAGATCATTCACACTGCTTTTCTGTCATGAATTTTTTTATAGATGTTTCACCAGTAAATATAAATAGTTAATGTTTATTTGAATCCTGTTAAGGCTACATTGCTTCAAGGCGATTTATCCCTATGAATAGATTTCTCATTCAGAAAACAGATGCTTTATGAGAAATGGGAATAGACTGCATATATCAGAGCTTTGCTGTTAATGCTGCTAAATTCCACTAACTCTTATGGGGCAGGATCTAGTTATGGCAAGGACTGTGCTATGTCGTGGAAATAGCAGATGAGAGCATGGAGGCAAGAAAATCTCATACCCACCATAAGTGTTGTGGCAATTGACCAGGCTCACAGAAACATAGCCAGAATGATATGAGTGGGCAGCATAGCTAAATAAAAAGTAAATGAATCACAATACTTGCAAATACAGCATTAAATAGATATTTAGGGGCTGAGTGGGCCTCTGTCCCCCTACCTGAAGCCTATGGGCTTATAGTCAAGTCTGGCTGCACCACAGAATTTGAGTGTAGGCAGGGCTATAATATCCTACATCTCGGGGGTGAGGAACTTTCTTCACCATGAAGACCAAATTCAGTTTGAGAGAAGTTCTCCATGGGGACCACATTCCAGAGGTAAGTGGGGCTAAAGAATGGCAGTAAAGATACCAACATATTTTAGATTTAAAACTCTGGCTGCTGGTTAATGTAGGAGAGGGATTCCAGCCTTTTAGAATGGGAAGAAAACCTACACAAAATCTGGGAAACTACCAAGCTATGATGTCATGGGAAAGGGATGTGGATGTCTGGGCAACCTCAGAAGGCCCCATTTAGAGATGATAGAGTCAGATTTGGTCCCATAACCTGAAGTTCCACACCCCTACTATATCTCATGTAGGAGCCTCAAGCGTTGCTCCATCAGTGAGTCCTCTTAACCTGGAAAAGATAGAGTGTGTGAGCCATCGACTTTTCTAACCGCAAAGTGTGAGTGGCAGTGCTATAAAGCTGGTAGGTCCTCAACCAGTCTTAGGGACCCATTCAGTACCCTGTTGCCATGACAAGATGGTGGCAAATGCCCAGAGGTTTATTTCTTTAAAAGGTTTTTATTTGACTTTTAAGGTAAAAAAATAATAAATCTCCTACTGCAACTAACAAAATCCAAAATCAGAACTACAACAAAATATTAATGAGGCAATTTATCAATAACATAAAACCAGTATAGAAGGTACTCCTGGAGAAAAAGTACAAAAGTTGTGGTAGTTTACCTGAACTGACAGCTCTCATGTTTTGGCCTCATCACAAAGTCACCAAAATCATGCACCTGAGAAAATATTTGGGTAGATTATCAGACATTCATCGTTCCATGTAAAACTGGGTTCCAGCCAATCAAGTGTTTAGTATGGCTCAAAAGCACGCATATCCTTACCATCAGTAAAAATTGATCCAATAAAAAAAACCACCTTCACTTAAATTTGGAGCTCACAAATAAGTGGTTAAATAATTTATTGAGAACTTGACGCCAATCTACAAAGAGGCTGACATATAAAAATATATACTTGGGTAGTTCCCTACATATTTCAGCCAGAAAGGGAAAGTTTTGTTCTGAAATTAGATGCAGCAGATTTATGACAGTGTTTTTTACTGTCTCTGGTGTTTTGGGTCAAAATACCTAGCAGGAGAAACACAGATATTTGTTGTTGTTACTGTTACATACAGCAGTTTGGATGAGATAATGCATTCTGCTTCCTCATCTGATACTGCTTTGTAAAAGCAGCAGCAGGAACTTCAGCTTCTCTGCAAAATCCTGAATGAGAGAACCTGGAATTTCAGCCAAACCTAAAAAGCAATGGTCAACCTTGACAGAAGAAGTGAGACAGAGAGTCTGTGAGGCCTATTAAGGAGGCAAGAATCAGCAGTTCTACTTAAAGTGAGTTAAAAGATGACTTAGTACCATTTTTGTTAGGTTAGAAAGGTAGTGGGACTCCCAGACAAGGGTTGCTGTGTTAATCTAAATGAGGACTTGGTACCTGTGGAGGCTGGGACCCTGAAGTGTCAAAAATCCCACTGTGTGCTTTAGGGGCCATGGGAGGGGCAATATTTATTTAAAAAAACTTTTAGAAACCAAAAAACCAGCTTCACAACTAGAGGGCATTGGAGGCAATTATGGCATGTTTCTGTATGTTGATACATACCTTCCTGCTGCCTCAATTTGACAAGGACAGTCCTGGTTAATCCTCTATTGTCCCACTTTTCAGCTGCTTTTAACATGTTCTAGTTTTGTCTCCGCCTCCCACTTTTCTTCTTTGTCCTTAGCTTACTTCAGGTGCTCTAAACTGAGTTCAAAATGCAAAAGTAGCTTGCAATAAATTAACTCATGGGGGGGGGGACAGGAAAGAAAAGAGCAGAATCCTGCCCATCCCAGAACTCAGATAAAAGTAAACTGCTGCAGCCTCTTCCAGTCTGTGTGTTCTTCCTCATTAATACACTTTGCTGTCTTGACCATACTATACACATCCTCATTTTCATCTTGAAATGTTGGAAGCTATGCAAGTTTTTAGAAGGGTTCAGTGCTGTAGTAAACTTTCCACTTTCTCCAGCTTTGTGATTGCTGTGCCTCAAAAGAGGACAGCAGTATAAGACTGGTCACAAAACACTTTCTCCTTTTGAAACATAACCCAAGAGTAATTTATTTTTTTCTCCTGATATCCTAAAGGTGCTAGATCCTGTCTGATCTTAAAAACTAAGAAGGGTCAGTCCTGGTTAGTACTTGGATGGGAGATTGCCAATGAATACCAGGTATTGTAGGCTATATTTCAGAGGAAGCAACTGGCAAAACCACCACCTCTGAGTGTTCCTTACCTAAGAAAACCCTATGAAATTCATGGGGTCACCATAGGTCAACAGCTGCCTTGAAGGCACAAACACACACACAAATCAGGTGACTTGGGCCACTACTTGTGCTAAATTCAAATGTTTAGCCATCATTTACAAGTCAGTCATTCTATATTATATCCACTTTTGCCCATTTTTGATACTTTCTGTACAATTTGAATGGAAGGGTCTGTTTAAATGGAGAATAGCTTAAAAAAATGTAAAAGCATTCATCAAATACTCAGTGTGTTCAACCTGTTAAGAGACTAAGAGTAGACAAAGCAGGGATCCAGTGTTTCAGAAACTCAGACTGGCAAGGAACCGGGGCTAAGCCTGTAGTGTTGGAACAGCTGCTCACTTTGATGATGATCAGACACAAGCAGAACCATGGCTGCTGCAGGACTGATCAAGTCTACCCAGAAGAGCACTCCAGTGGCAAACTTAAGTCATTATCCAAGGAATCTTCCTTCCTTCCTCCTAATACGCAGGAGTGGGTCAGGTGACCTCTTTCGCCCTCTGTAAGAAGTTTCAGGTCAAACTTGTTCAGTGGCTTGAGCAATGAAGGATTTATTTTTGTTGACTCTCGGTTTGCATTTGCTGAAATAGAACTGGGTGGAGTTGTGAAAGAACCAAGAAAAGAAAACACAATTGATGTGGGTGAGGTTTCTTTTTGTTATTATGATTAATTCTCCTTGGTCCAGTTGCTGGTAACATCAAGTCTAATTTAAAAAAGGAAAAGCTGACACTTTTCTGCACTTCCCTGTCTCACCTCATTACAACCCCCACATCTATTTTGGAACTTTCTTTCTTTCTAGAGCTATAAATGCCCACACACTAATACATTTTGTGCTGCCCTGTTACCATAGCATATCCTCCAGCTGTCCTGTATGCTGTCTGACAGGCAGGGCTACTTATTCTATGCTGTCCCACTTTTTCAGCTACTTTTAAGATGTCCTGGTTTCTCTCTCTTCCTCTTGCTTTCCGCCTTTCTTCTCAGCATACTTCAATAGCTGCAAACCAAGTTCAAAGCGCAAAAAATAGTTTGTGCTCAATTAACTCATTGGGGGAAGAGGAGAGGAGGCAGCAGAATCTTGTTTCTCCCTATAGACTCAGGCAAAAGCAAACTCCTACATCTTCTGCTGGCTTATGTGTTTTGCTCATTAATAAGTTTTGTCATCTTCACCACACTGTGATGTTGCTTAGTCACATGCGTCCTGGTTTTCATCTGTCAGATTTTTGAGGGCATTGCAAAGGACATTTGGGCTGTTATTGTGAGGTGCTGCTGTTTGGTTAGCCTCCTCTTGTGTAACATCTGAGCTGGAACCAACAGAGTAACTTCTAAGAATCATTAGACACAAAAGTAAATTGCAAAACTCTGCAATGTGACAAAGGGTGACTGCTCAGCAGTGCAATGAATGCTTCTCATAAATGAGCTGATTCATTTTGCAGGAATTGAGCTGATTCAATAAAGAGTGAGGGGGAACTGAAAACAAAAGTTCTTCAGATGAAAGCTATATGTAATGGGGGGGCCCATAGGCTGAAAAGAGTTTAGAAGAAAAAACCCTCACTGAAGCTAACTGAAGCCTGTTTTAGGCCTCTCCATGTGTTACCCTGACTTCTGGGGGTCCCTTGGGGGACACCTTGGTTCGTTCCAAAAATGCAAAGATTGGGGAAATGAGCGGAGCACTGGCTGTAGCAAAACAAGGGGCACGGTAACCCAGCAGGACCTTTTACCCAATTTTTACGAGGTCAAACCAAGCGAAAAGCCAGACAATCTTACCAATAACTGGATTTTATTAATAATTGTGTTCTCATGCACTAAGGCACTCACTCACACACACAAGGCCTATCGAGAAGGGAAAGAGATGAAAACTGACAGGGGATTCAGCGGAGAGGGCATAAAGGTGGTAATACTGCACCTATCCTGAAGTCTTCAGTCCAGGAAGTGGTGAGAAAACTGGAGCTCAGCGAAGAGAAGCAGCTGAGGGGATCAGTTGACTATCAGAATGCCGGTCTGCTAGCATAGTGGGGAGTTGTGAAGAGACCCTCAAAAACTAGGGCTACTTATAGGGCAGAATGTACCTCGAGGGCAGGCCCTTTTGTTACCTTGATTTCTGAGGGTCCCAAGAGGGACACCTAAGTGCGCTCTCAATTGTATAAGTTGGGGAAATTAGTCCAGAGCACAAGCTAGCAATGTGAGAGGCAGGGCAACGAAGCGGACTCTTTTACCCAATGTCTACGGGGTCAGGCCAAGTCAAGGAGCAAACAACTGTGAAATAATGATTGTGATTTTATTAAAACACCGCCAAACCAGTGTATGCAACACACTCACACAGAGAACTATAGAAATAAAAGGTTGGAGTGGGATAGAGGGATTTTTTAGAGGAGGTTTTTTTTGGTATGGGTAATACTACACCTGTCCTGAAGCCCGAGTAGTCAAAGTTGAAACAGAGGATTGAGAGCGGTGAAACTCAGCACGGGGGGGGGGGGGGGCTGGGAGGAACGCTCAGCAGAGTGACAGCAATTCGGGAGGAAAAATGTAAGCGAACCCCCGAACATCTAAAAACATGGGGGTTTTATAGAAAAAATATACCTGGAGGGCTAGTTCTCTCCTGGGGAGAACAATAGCAAGGAGGGCTAGTTCAAAAGCCCTCACTGGTGAACATCTCCGGCTGAATATTCCTCAGTGTCACGTGAATGACTTTGCCTGAGTGAGACAAAGGCATAGGTAGAGTGGAAATTGCGCTCACTTGGCAGGCTGATCGTGATTCTACCGAGCTGCCATACCAGTACGAAGGGCCCTTTTGTCTGTTTAATGGTCGGAATGTCTAGAGGGGTCCCTGGCTACGTGACAGATTGTGGCTTGACCGGAATTTTTCCTAACTTCAGCCTTTCAGCCTTTCCTGCCTATGTGCACTTACAGTGACCCTGTCAGACACATGGAATGATTTTTTAATATTAGCCACATGGAGATATTAATTTGATGTGGTGAATTAATAAATTGTAGACCCTGGGAGAGAGCTATTGGCCATAGTAACACTTTCCCAGGAAGAACAGTGGCCAGAATAAAGGGAGAAATGCTGCCCAATAGCAACTTGGTAGTTTGCATGATTGGTTTATGCAGATAGACCTTGCAGTGCAGGATTTACTACCGTTGGAGTTGCTCAACCTGGGGAAATCCCAATAATCCACTCAAGTTGGCTATTCCTTGGCTGAAGACCCTTTGTCTGTGTGGACGTGTTTAGCCTGAGGTCCTCTAGGGGAACGTGACTGGGGATTTTCCTGTCCTGACCAATTTTTGGTCATTTGACCTCCTTGTCTACATACTTATTCGGGCAACCTCTCTGGCATGGCGGGCATATTTGATATCAAATTTATAGTTCCCAGGACAGGATATGCCAGTGGGGTAACACATGCATACAGTGATTGTATGGAGAAGGAAGGAGCTGGACAGGGCTACTGTTAGTTGGATTTGTTAACTGGTTGACCGACCGAACCCAAAGAGTGGTCACGAATGGCTGCTTTTCATCCTGGAGAGAAGTGACTAGCGGGGTGCCATAGGGTTCTGTCCTGGGCCCAGTGCTGTTCAATATCTTCATCAACAACTTGGATGAAGGAATAGAGGGCATGCTCATCAAATTTGCAGATGACACCAAATTGGGAGGGGTTGCTAATACGCCAGAGGACAGGATCAAAATTCAAAATGACCTGGATAGATTGGAGAGCTGGGCCAAGGCTAACAAAATGAAATTCAACAGAGAGAAGTGTAAGGTCCTACACTTAGGTAGAAAAAATGGAATACAGAAATATAGGATGGGGGACACGTGGCTGGATAGCAGTACGTGTGAAAGGGATCTAGGAGTTTCAATAGACCACAAGCTGAACATGAGTCAGCAGTGTGATGTGGCAGCCAAGAAAGCCAACGCAATTCTCGGCTGCATCAATAGGAGTATGGTGTCTAGATCGAGGGAGGTACTGGTACCACTCTACTCTGCTTTGGTCAGAACTCATCTTGAATCCTGTGTCCAGTTCTGGGCACCCCAATTCAAGAAGGACATGGTCAAGCTGGAGCAGGTCCAGAGGAGGGCGACCAAAATGGTGAAGGGCCTGGAAGCCATGCCCTATGAGGATAGACTTAGAGAGCTGGGTATGTTCAGTCTGCAGAAGAGAAGGTTAAGAGGGGACATGATAGCTATGTTTAAATATTTGAAGGGATGCCATGTAGAGGAGGGAGAGGGCTTGTTTTCTGCCGCCCCAGAGACCAGGACAAGGAGCAATGGATTCAAGCTGCAGGAAAGGAGATTCCACCTGAACCTCAGGAAGAACTTCCTGACAGTCAGGGCTGTCTGGCAGTGGAATATGCTGCCTCGGAGTGTAGTGGAGTCTCCTTCCTTGGAGGTTTTTAAGCAGAGGCTGGATGACCATCTGTCGGGAGTGCTTTGAGGGTATTCCTGCGTGGTAGGGGGTTGGACTGGATGGCCCGTGTGGTCTCTTCCAACTCTACATTTCTATGATTCTATGATTTCATCATGGACCCTGTCTTTCTAAGCTGCAGGATGGGGACCCCTTACCAAAATACAAGCAAAACAACAACAGAAGACCAGATAATGAAGTGATAATAGGATAGTGAATAATATTATAAGAAATGCAGGGCATACAAACCAACAGAAGCCTGTAGGCAATAAAATATAACAAAATATCATAACTTATAAGGTTACATGCAAGCAAATGACAACTATATAGATATTACAAACAGCAAATGAAGAAATAGTAATTACAAATTGTTTCAACAAAGTGTCAATCAGCCAGTACATAATACACGAGAACAACTGATAGGCAGTAGAATAAGACAATGTATGACACTTTTAAAGACACATAAAGCTAGATACCCATTATAAAACTGCAGTAGCTTCAATACTAATGAATAGTCCTAGAACTAGATATGGAATTCCACAATGAAAACTGAAGCCATATCAATGTCCAAGTTTATGCAAACATCCAGGCAAAATAGAATACAAGAACTATGTACCACTGAAAAGCTGAAATAATGACTATTCCTAAAGTTCAAGGCTAGCCCTGCCATTTGAGCAGTGAAATGGTCCCCTTTCATGGCAGGTGCTGAATGACATGGAGAGGACAGTAATAGCAACCCCGTCCCAAGTCTATTCCTTTCTACTGAGACTTGTTGCCTGACCACCATCATTTCCCAAGCCAATTGGCTTCTGTGGACCAAATGAAAAAGGGACATCTTGTCTTTGCCTTAGGTAGCAAAATATCTGGAACTGGACTAGATGACAGCCTGTAGAAATATTTTCTACAGGACATTTTTGTTTCTGATGCTACTATCTTCCTAATTTGCTTGTTGACTTTGGGGGTGGGGAGGGACTCGTGATTCCTTCATTGCTCTCTTTGTTTTGGAGACAATTGTCAGAAAATTAATTGGATACTACCATATTTTTCTCTCCATTTTTAGGGCTGGGAATTGTGCAGCCTTTCTGATATTGTTGGAGTACAGGTCCCTAACCAGCATAGCCAATAGTGAACAGTGCTGGAAGCTGCAATCTAACAGTGTTTGAAGGACTGAACAATTCACACCCCTGCCTTAGGAGAATTGACTGCTTTTGGCTTCTCTCCCCAAGATACCTCTTCAAAATGACTGGCCTCTGCTCTAATACCAGAGTTTTTAGTTTCAAGAGCTGGCTACTCTGTGTTATCTTCTAATGTCTTTCTTATTTTTCACCTTTCTCTCTAGCTTTGATTGTTCTTTCAGGTCCATGAACCAAACAAAACATAAACCTTATAACTTGTGTTCTACCCAGCTATAATCAACTATTAATCATATATTAAATACTGATGCATAGAATCATAGAATCATAGAAATGTAGAGTTGGAAGAGACCACACGGGCCATCCAGTCCAACCCCCTGCCATGCAGGAACACCCTCAAAGCACTCCCGACAGATGGCCATCTAGCCTCTGCTTAAAAACCTCCAAAGAAGAAGACTCCACCACACTCTGAGGCAGCATATTCCACTGCCGGACAGCCCTGACTGTCAGTAAGTTCTTCCTGAGGTTCAGGTGGAATCTCCTTTCCTGCAGCTTGAATCCATTGCTCCTTGTCCTGGTCTCTGGAGCGGCAGAAAACAAGCCCTCTCCCTCCTCTACATGGCATCCCTTCAAATATTTAAACATGGCTATCATGTCCCCTCTTAACCTTCTCTTCTGCAGACTGAACATACCCAGCTCTCTAAGTCTATCCTCATAGAGCATGGCTTCCAGACCTATGCAGTTCCCACTCTGAGCTTTTTCACACTCCACTATTAACCATGCTGAAAACAAGTAATTTATTTCTACTCATTGTGCCCTATCTCCTTAACTAGTTTTTAATTCATGACTCTGCCAGCACAAGTTATTGGGTTTCCTCTGAGCAGGCTTTAGTCAAGAGCTTTATCCAAGTTCAATCAAATTGTGTCCATTTGTTCCCTGCTCCATCCTCTTATCCTTCTTTGAAATAATTGTGCCTAGATTTGGCTGCACTTACTAGATCTTATGGATATCTGAAAGCAGGGAGAGTTGGACCATTAGGCAGAGATTGAGATTGAGGGGACTCCAATTCTAGAGGAACACAAGAGGGGGGCCTTCTGTTTCTTCCAAAGTCATTTCAGCCTTCATAAAAACCAGCCTCTGTTATGTTTATCCTCCAGAATGATATAACATACCCTCCAACTGACCCAATTTGACAGGGACAGTTCCAGTTTATCCTCTGTGCTTCCACTTTTTCAGTTGCTTTTAAAATGTCCCAGTTTCTCTCTCTTTCCACTTTCCCCCTTTGTCCCCAGCTTACTTCAAGTGCTGCAAACTGAGTTGAAGGTGCCGCAGTTCGCACTCATTTAACTCAACAGGGGAGAGATGAGAGGATGGAGCAGAATATATCACTTCTCTGCATACTCAAGCAAAAGCAAATTGCTGTACCCTCTTCTATCTTGTATGTGTTTTTTTTTCATTAATAGCTTTTGCCATCTTGACCACTCTCCAACGTTGCTTGGCCACACATGTTCTGGTTTTCATCTGTAAAATGTTGGTAGGTATGATATAGCAACTATGGGAGAAAAGCAGGATTGAAGAGTAAAGACAGCAAGCAACAGTCTGCAACAGTCCCAGACCAAATTTTCCACTTATTGTTGCTGTTAAGTGGGGGAATGGTTTATGTAGGTAATCACATTCACAGGTCTCAAGCCAACATATCCTCTTGACCTTACTAGTTTGGCCCTGTTAGCTTCAGTTAAAACGTGAATTATAATCTTCTAATAATTTATAATATGAATCTTCTCATTTTAAACTCTTACACAGAAGCAGTTACTGTAGCATAGCCCAGGCATGTAGGGGCAAAGCACAGGGATTTAGTTTTTTTATGGGCAGGGACAGTGATGTCATCTGCCTTCCTTCTCAGGTGTTCCTATTCCCTGCAAATTTGGCTGTACAGTAATCCTTACATGAGCTTGGGTAAAAATACATTTTCCCCAGCAATAACACCTTGTTGTGAGCTATCTCTGTTGTAATGGAAATGTTTATGTGTGTGCATGTACACACAGACTTATACATACGCACAATAAATCATCCAGCTGCATGGATTTTGGCACTCTCCTTGTAGGTGTGGCAAAAAGTACCTACACTTCAACATTTATCTCTGCACATTCCCACTGATGAGAAAAATGAACAAATGAGGTGAAAGAATACATCATATTCAACACGGTGGAAATCACAGATCATGTTGGGCATACCACCTGAGGAAATGTTTCTTCAGCCAAAAAAGTTACAGTCCCCCTCTCCAAAAATATTTTAGCCTCTCTGTTTAGTAACCAGCTGTTTGACAACTAACAAGACAGACATTGATCCATGTATCTTTTGCACAAGAAGAACACACGAATACAAGAAATCTCATATGATGCAACTTATTTACATCCAGTGCTTCTGGTTTTGCTCCTAATTAGTTTGTCTTGTGTGCCAGAGTGACAACTGAGGGGGCTGATCATCAAAGTGACATTGGTAATAAGCCAATAAGCCTTAGCGCTGCCAGGTAGGTAGTGATGGACAGCTTGGTCCTAGGTTAATGAATGTTCCTTAGCTCAAGTCGAGTTTTCATGTGAGCTCTTTCAGTCTTTCTCAAGACTCTTTGTCTTTCTTACCCACATATTGTATTAGTGGCAGCAATGTGCGGGAGGTTTTTGCATCTTTGTTCACAACATCAGGCAATCCTCTTGGATTCTGGTGGGGATCACTACCAATATTATTGCTTTCATTCCTACTCAAAAATATTGGTGAGCCTACACAGAGCTTTTCATGGTTCAGTCATTTGCCTCTGTTGGCTTTTCTTCTCTAGATGGTTTCTGGAGGCATTAAGGTTTTTGTAGGCCCTAGGCACTCCTGTATTTGTCTCCCCACCTTGCCGCAATGTACCACTAAGAATATTTTTGTAGGCCCTAAAATCCTGTTTTTGTAGGTCCTAAAATTTTTGTAGGCACTGTGCCAAAAGTGCCTAATGGATTAGCCAGCTCTATCTGGAAGGGGAAGAAAAGGGGCCCAGAATTCTGTTCCAGTGCAAAGACAAGGGAGTTCAAAGATGAAGCTGCATTGAACCGACTCAGATCTTGTGTCCTTCTGGTCTAGTATTGTCTAATTCAAAGGTAAGGGATATAAATGGGGAAGGGGAGCAGGCTGACTCTACCCACAGACCTCTGTGGACCAGATGGGATGTCATCAAGTTCACAGCTAAGTGTCAGGTGGGGCTTTTCCATTCAGCTCTTCAGAAGGAACCCCGTTTCATGCCTTCTTCCTGGCATGAACTGTGGAAATGCAGCACTCTTAGCTAGCATTTTTAGAGACTCCAAGAAATGCTGGCTGTAGGGTTTTCCAAGTCAAGATTATGCTAGGGCCAAAGATTTCAGAGCCAGTAGCTGAGACCTGAGAAGGACTCCTTATGATGCCACTGGAGCACGTCCCTAGTGATGTTACAAGGGGCAGCCCCTGTGATGTCATTAAGCATGTTACATTAAACATCAGACACAGTTGCACAGAGAATGCAATTCAAATAAGAATCACTAAGTCTTCCAAAATTAGGAAAGAAAAACAAATGCGTTCCTTTTATGGTATTTCTCTCACTCAGAGATTCTTCTTCCTTGCCCTAAGAATTAGAGAAGGCGACCTGGCCCTGGCAGTGAGAGAGAAAGGAAATCCCCACTATTTCTAGTCAGAAATGAGAGAGCAGGGGCTGTTTTTCCTGACCAGTGGAATCTGTGGGTAGGAACGGTGAGCACCAGGACTCAGTGGAGCATTTTAGGCCCAAAGAGAAGAATTTCTCCTCCCCTGATCTATTCTCATCTGCAGTGGCTCAGGTATCTAGCTGCTACCTAGCCATTTCAACCAGGGCATGTAAGATATTGAACCTGGAGCTTTTTAGATCAGTTCTTATTTTTGGAGTGTAGCTCTTAATATTTCCTACCATAATGGCTAGGGCTGCTGGGAGTTGTAGTCCAACAACCAATGCTCACTCATGTTCTATAAGTCCATGTACTATCAGTGATCTACAGTCTTTCCCCTGCCTGACAGAAGTACAGCCGCCTGTCATCTCTTCCATGTTGCCTTAATTTCCATATTGCACATATTGGGTTAATAGATGCTTTGTATGGACCTTTAGCACTCCTTTTCTGGGGGGAGGCTTAAAGAAGCAAGAGTTGTTCAATGGCACATTGCTCTGTTACATTGTAGAGTGAGTGTCTTTGGAAATGCAGAGATATTTAGAAGCCTCCTCCTGCATTCCCCCATTATTTGAAAGCACTTGTTCTAGCAGTTGCTTTCATATATTAAATTAGCTCAGGTCAGCTCTGTGGTTAGCACAGGAGTTATTAAATTGACCTAATGTAGATTATGTCTGTATTTATTGCAGTTCACATCAGAAAAGGCATTTGGGCAGCCTCAGTGCACAAAAGAGGGAATGGTTAATGCTGTAGAAGAAAAGTAACTGAACATCGAGATAAAATCATTGAATGGGCCAGCAGTTATCCGCATTACTAAAATTTATTTAATCATGCTTGTTGGGGACACAGGTCATTATTTTATAAAATATTCAAAGATCTCTCCCGTAATAGTAATTGGAGATGACTTTGACTGTGGAAACTTGTTAGATCTATATAAATCTTCAAAGTATTCTGTGGCTTAATGCCAGCCTCAGATCACAAGGGAATGTTGACCAACTTTTGAATCTTAGACTCCAGTATAACATATTACACAAGAATGAAAGCTAACATGACATTAGTAACTCCATCTTGTAAAGAAAAGAAACTTTGAGAGGGTGCCACTTGGAGCAGTGATGAGGTATGAATAGGGTAAGGTCTATACATTTGATTCCTGAGGGAGAATAGAAGATGGTGCCTCCTGTTCATTCAAGTTAACATGCACATTACTTATAGCCACCCAAGTTATTTTGGAATAGAAGGCAGAACATCCCAAAGCCCCTCTCCCCATCTGTAGCATTAAAAATGCAATATTAGTAAATTAAGTAACTAGCTTTCATGGCATCCCAAAACTACCGCCTAAGGCCTTCACCTGCCTAATAGTAGGGACAACCCTGGATGTGGGTAAAAGAATGCTGAAGCTTTCTCTAGCAACTAATGTTTCTCCTGAAAATTTTCACCCTGAAATATCTTGGATGTGTGGCTGGGAACATAAACATACCTCTAGCAACTTGGCAAAAGGTCTGTGTGTTTGGAGATGGGATGATGAACCCTTGTTCAGGGAAAAAAGTGGTGGAAAGAATAAGGGTTAAGTACACTTTCTACTATATCAGTACTTCCACAAATTACCATTCGGTGAAGTTGTTTTTCTTAATGAGACATGGCTATTACAGTTTTGTTACAGGTAAGACAGGTACAAGAAATGTATAATTTTGCTTTTATGTGCCTTCATTTTATTTATTTGCTTGGTTTACATGAAATGCCTTTCTTCTGTGTAACTCAAGAGTGGCATGTTAGCATTGCTTGAAAGTCATTCTTATAGCTACTTGCACGCCAGAGAGATACATACATATATCAGCCGCCCTTTAAATTGGGCTTATTATGCAGTAATGTCTGGCTGCCAGTAAATTGGTATGACCAAGCCATGACTTTTAAATTACTTGAATAGCTATAAAAGACAAAGTGTTCTGTGATCAATGAGATGTATTGGTTTTTATTTTAGAAAAGGATTTGCTTTGTGAACTTGCAAGTTAACATTGTTGTTAATTTAATTCAGTAATGCCTATCAAAGAATAATTGGAACATGTTGTTCAAGCTAAAAGCTGGAGACTACCATCAAGAGTTCATCTACACTTTTTGCATTGATTCTTAAAAGGTTCTTAACATTCTCATTGGTTCCGGGTTGCAGCTCTTACCGTTGTGTTTCTAAGCTGTAACAGGCGTTCATGGGCCTGGCAGTCTTCCATCAGATCCTATTATATTTTGACCATTCCACCCACCTGGCATAATTCTCAGCTTCATTTTTGCCAGTAAGAGGCAGAATTGTGGCTGTTTCTCTCACTCTCATTTGGTCAGCCTTTGGTCAACATGAACCCTAGGTTCTATGTAGTTCAGTGTGGATGACAGGGCATGGCTTATTTCTCCTAGGCACCAAAGTGTCTTGGGATGATCTTGATTCATGTAGTTAATCTGAATAGTGGAGGGGGGAGGGATTAAGTTTTATTCTAGAAAGCATGTTCTCCAGAGTTCCTTATCTTTCACTACTGGTCTATTACTGTTTTCACAGCTAGCTTTCTATGCAGACAAAGATACATGCTCAGTCCTCCTAAAGAGACAGTAATCTTGAATCGTCAACACTTCAGGACTAAGATACTTTTTTAAAAATAACAGATACTTTCTTATATGTGGGCATGTAAGGGTGGGTGGAAATCTTTTGATTGCTGACTGAAAGCAAGTCATAGCTAAGAGCTCTATTCGTGGGCCACTAGCATGAAGTATGAGAGGAATTCACATGTTATGAGATCCAGAGAGGCATGTGAGAAACTGGCCTTCGGACAAGATCACATATTGTTTCCCAGAAAGAAAATGGGGAAAAACTGAACAAAACATTGATTTCAATGATGTTTCTGTCTGGCATTTTGTTGCTCTGAGGAAATTGATTCGTGCCAGATTTGTTCTTTAGCTAATCAGGGTTTGCATTTGTGTAACACTGCTGTGAATCTCCAAGCCTGACATAAAAAAGAGAGAGTGAGAGAGAGGGGAAAGAAGGAATGCAACAGCACTTTTGAGACTATCTTTTTTATTTTAGCATGTGCTTTTGTGGATATTATTGCATATCTTCAGATGCAGTTCAGAGTGTATTGACATGCCATGCTGATGCAAGCAGTCAAGGAAACATGAATGATGATCTGTGAGATCAGGTTGTGTGTTTCTGTTCTGATCAAAATATTTTTATAGCATTTAAACAATGTGTATTACTATTTGATATCTGGTAGTTCTGTATGGTTAAAGTGTCACAATAATAAGTGACTATTCTTGAGGTGTCGTTTTAGCTTTACTTCATAGTTTGGGTCAGAGTCCAGTTGCCACAGTGAAATTCCAGCTTCTTGCCCTTGAGTAAAGCTATAAAAAGACATTGTGCAAATGCCTTGAAATTAGCAACAATTAAACCAGCCCACTTCATTGCTCATGCATCACTGTTCTTAGTCAGCCGGCCCACTCATCGTCAGGACTCTGGATGAAGACCATTCTCGTGTCCTGTGCATGTGACCTTCACTTCATGAATGTAGACCATGCCTCCTAGGCATCTGATACATCCTTGGGAATGTAGATATTATTCACCCTGTATGCATTTCAACCAGATTTGACAACTGCTGAATAAAAGTAGGTTCTGCCCTGAAATGAGGGGCTCTCAATTCCCAGAGAAATCCTTAAATTCTGCTAGATTACAAAGCCTTCTTTGTCAAAGAGCTTACTTCACTGAGTTATTAATTGGTATTTGAATGCATGGATGTGTGTGTGTACATGCGTAAAACAAACATAGGAGTAAACAGAAAAAATATGAACTATTTGAGCTATAGAGGCATGAATACCATGGGGGTGGTAATAAAGACTGATTCATTGATTGACTTTTATTTAGTTAGTTCAAGTTAATTATTCATTCATTCCTTTATTATGCCATGCCTTTTCTTGCCATGTAAACTCTAGGCAGTTAACAAAATGCAGCCATATATAAAATCAGAGCTTGGGGAAGTCAGCTTTTTCGGACTACAACATCTGGAATCCCCCATGCTAGTAGCCATGATGGCTGGGCCACCCTGGGAGTTGTAGTCCAAAAAAGTAACAGGTTCTTCATTAAATCAAGCGATAAGCAGCATATCATAAAACCACAATAAAGGGAAGAGTATTAAAATAACAAATCAGGAAAGCATTTAGCCTGACACTTTTTTGTGTAGCTGTGTTTTAATCAAATGCCAAAACAGTGTCAAGGTATAATGGATCTCAGCAGGAAGAGAAAGGAGAGGCCTAAACATGTGGGATTCTTGTCAATGACAAATAAGAAAAAGTTGCACAAGATATTTTGTATCTGAGGATTAGGTTGCAGCTGTAACAGAATAGACTGAAAGGCAGTTACATTAAAATTAGTAAACCTTGATTTCTTTTTTTTCTTTAGACTACAGTTCTCAAACCTTCCAGGTGGCATGACCACTATCTAGTCAGGCTAGAGAGTCCCAGGAGCTGTAGCCCGAAGTGAACTTTTCCAAGCTCTGGAATTAGAATGATTTTTTAGAATGAAATTCCAAAAGAACAGCCTTTTTAAGGCTGGAATGTACATCTTTAGATCACATAGGGTTTCAACACCAAGAAAAGAGCCCTGTGATACAGCAGAAGAGCTGGGTTGATCAAACACAGATAGAAGCCTGAAGGAGAAAATCCAAACTGTACCTCTTCTTCCCTAAATTAAAATAGAGTACAATCCATTAGTACAAGGTAGTTTTTTTCCTGACCCATTAGATGTATGCAAAATGTTTAACCATTACAGTATGTGACAAACCCTTATAATCCAATAAAAGCCAACAGTGCCCTTTAGAACATCTGGGGCTTGGAATCCTTGATTTTATCTCCAACTTATTTTTCCAGTTTAGTCTCTTTTTTTTCCTCATAATAGCTGGCTGATCTGAGCTGCCTGTCATGGAAGTCCAAGTCAAGCAGGAATGTGGAGTCACCTTTCCAAATAATTTCTGATTTGGCCATAGGGACAAGCTATATCAGAAATTGAGCATATTTCATCGCTGGTTCAAGCAAAACTCCCACAAGTCTCAAATTCTCATATATGTGGATACATCTTTGGGTTCTAGAGGATCTGGTGCCCAAGGCTGTCTTCAGGGCTCCTTCAGATGGAGCAAATGTTGCTGGAGGTTGCAGCACTTGTAGCTCTCAGATTTTTAAAACTTGAGGATGTTTGTGTTATCTTATTCCATTTTCTGGCAATTCCTGGAACCAACTGCAACTTTTTATTCCTACCTAGAAAGTGGTTTTAAAAAAAACAAAAAAACAACTGAGATATATTGATACTTAAAAGTCCCAAAGGACTTTGCTCCCCCCTGATTTTACTCTGGAATACTGACTAGAATAAACAGGCTCCTTATACTACAGCAGAGGTTCTGTTTCCCTGCCTTTCCTCAAAGAGAAGAACAGAACCCATGGGGAACAAGTGAATGGAGAGCCAACAACAACCAGCAATACCCAGCAAAAAACCCAAGAAGCTATGCTGAGATAACTCTCGCTATTTTATACCAATCTTTGGACCCTTCAGTGAGAAAGGAAAGCTCTGAGCTATTTTAGCAGCTGGGTTTGTGTTTTAAAGTTCCTGGATCAGGTATTGCAATGTTCTAACCTTTTTGAAGGTTATCTGAATCTGCTGCTATCAGCTGCTAGACTAGTATATATTGTGATACTCTCCGTTTTTGCAGCTTAGCAAAGTGAGGAACATCATGCTTCATCTCTGAGTTGACTGTGGATACGTCCAAAGGACCTAGATTTTTATTGGCAAAACTAGGTCTCAGGAGAAAACAGGAATTCTGAATTTGAAAATTTTTCTTATTTTGTCTGCGCTGTTTTCTTGTTTCTGCTTCTTCTGCTTTTGATTAAATTTGATAAATGCTATCATTTGTTTACATTTCAGACGTGTTTGGAGGCCAAGAGAACAGATATTCAGACAGACAAATTGAGATCCCAGGTTTTTTGAGGGGTGATTTAAGATAGAACCAAATATCAAAAAAAGAAACATTACACCTTGTCCAACCTGGAGTCCTACGTCTCCCCAAACCTCAAGTAGCATGTTGGCTGGGGTAACGGGTGATGGGAAATGTAGTGAAATATATCTACATGACTCCAGGTTGGGGACAGCTGCCGTAGATGCTGAACTAGCTGAACAAAAAAAACTTGTAAAAAAAAGTACCATTTTGGACTACAACCCCTAGAAACTGCCAGCCAACATTCAACTTGCAGCTCAAAAAAGCGATTTTTCCAAAGTCTGGTTCTAATCTGAATGTTATACTTATACAACAGCATGTGAGAACTACAGTTCTTTTGCATGGTTCCCATTCATTTCAGTGCAGTCTGCATAGAAAAATGGCGCAAAAGATTGTGAATCATGAGTTGGATCAGAGCAATCAAATAACAACCAAGGTCTGCTGTTAGAAATGTAGGAAGCCCCCTTGCCTTCTGATCAGACCATCTCTTCAGGGAGGGAAAACTGTCCAGATGTCTCAGTAAGAGGCCTTGCTGCACACTGAAATCCAAGGAGACCTGTCATGCAATAGCCATTTACAGAAGGGAAGCGAGTGACTTGTAAATGGCCTTGTCCCTGGCTAAGTTAGGCTGTAGTTTTCAGGAAAGATAGAGGAAACTTTTAAAACAAAGCCAATTTTTGCTTTTGCAAACTGTTCGGGTTTATAGCACCCTGACTCTACTGACATGAGTGGCTGTGACAGTCAATAGCACACATACTCTGGATTGAAATGACATGGTGACCACAACATCCTGTCTGAGGTAACTTTAAGGGCTTTGTATACCAAAAGCAGCCCTTTTGGCTACTCCCAGAGAAACTGTCTTGAGGACTGAAGCTTGAATAACATGAAAGAACTTTGCCATTTTTGACTAATCCCAGCCTTACATAATTTAAAGCAACATTACATTTTTCTCTACTATATGTTTTACTTCTTTCTTTCTACTCTTTTCAAAGACATCCCAAAAATCAGATGTCATTCACTTTGATGTGTCCAATAGAAAACATTATGGCAATCTTTTGGTAAATGGAATGCTATTTTAAATGTTTTTTTAATGGATAAAAGCTACAGATCCTGATTCAGGGCTTAATTCAGGCCATGTCATTTCATTTCAAATTATAGCAAATCAAAGAGAAATGAAATAACATCAAGTTGAGTATATGGGATAGAGGTTCTATCTTTAATAGCTGGAGCTGGATTACAGTAAAAACAGGCTCTATTAGTCAGACTTTTTAAAAAGATATAAAGTTGAAATGAAAATCTGAGCATAAGCTCTTATTCAAGTATAAAGCTGAAATGAAGATTAAGAGCACAAACCCCAGATATCTATTATTTTCTTTGCCATTGAAGCAAAATCTACACTCAGTGATGATTTGATATGATTATTTTTTAAAAAAAAAATTACCATGATTGAGGTGCAAGAAACACTATATAATATTAATAATATTATTGTTATTTAGATTTCAGTTTCATCTTCCCATTAAAATAGCACTCAGGATGGCTAACAATCTTGAAAAACTGATTTAAGCAAATTAAAAACAGGTTATACATTAAAACTATTACAATCATTGCATTAATTGAGCAATTAAAAACAACAATAGTCAGTAGGGCAGTTTGAGGATAAAATGTCTTCCTAAATGCAGCAGGAGTGGGAACTGATTGTTACTGAGTGGGGAGATAAATTGTACAACTGAAGACCTGCAGTGGTTAATGGAAAGCCAAAATGGTGTGGTGGTTTTATTGTTGAACTGTGACTCTTGAGACCATAGTTCAAATCCCCGTTTAACCATGAAAAATCCACTGGGTGACCTTGGACAAGTCATGGTCACTCAGCTTCAGAGAAAGACAAAGGCACCCCCTCCCAACAAATCTTGCCAAGAAATTCCCATGATAGGTTTGCCTTAGGGTCACTATAACTTGAAAACAACTTGAAGGCACATGACAAATAATGGGTAATGAGTGTTGCTTCACTATAAAACTGGAGAGCCCTCAGGGAATATTTATAAAGGAGTCTCCAACTATTCTACAATCTGGGCTAAGACAGGGCAAGGAGAAACAAGATTTGGTCTTCACTGAAACTTGAGAATTTAAGAGTCACACTGGATTAAACCAAAGGCCATCTAATTCAACATCAGCTGGCTGTTTGCAGACCAAGAATGAATTTTGCACCAGTGTGTGTTTAGCTGCCCTGAGATAAGGCAAATTCTATGTTTGTGCAAAATTAGGATAGGATACCAAATTCTCAATAACATACTGCCTGATCTGTGATGTGACCACATTTGGGATACCGTGTAAAGTTTCTGTCACTGCACCTGAAAAAATATTGTATGACTGCAAAAGGTATAGAAAAGAGTTCCCCAAATGATCAAGGGACTACAGCAACTTCCCTAACAGGAAACATCCCAGGATATCCTAGCTTAGGAAAAAATGTGAGTAAGGGGAGACATGAGAGACATGAATAAAACAATGCCTTATGTGAATAAAATGGATTTTTCATAAATGAGTGGCTCTGACACCAATGGAGCAGTGAATCTGCTCTGGGTTTGGGGTGGAACTTCACAATAACTATCCAAGGTGCTGAATCCTATTTCCAATCTTTAGACATGAAGGTATGGTTTAAAACTGAGAGTGGATTAACAAGCCCTGTAACATCAATGACACCAACTTCCACAGCTCACAACAGAACCTGGGATATCCACTGAAGCTAAAGAGTGAGTTCATGAAAGAAGAAAGGAAGTGTAACTCCACACAATGGATAGTCACACTCTGAAATTTTCTACCATAAAATGCAGTGATGGTTTGAAACGGAGATTAAACAGATTCATGGAGGACACAGCTATGAGTGATTGCTATTCATAATGACTATAGCTATGTTCACCTCTGCTGTTGGAATCATGTCCTGCCGGTAGATCTCCCATAGGCAATTGTTTGGCTACTATGTGAACAGAATGCCAGACTAGATAGGCTTTTGCTCTGATCAAGTGTGACGCTTCTCAAATTCTTACTTGAAGATGCCAAGGATTGGACTGGATATCTTCCATACAAAACATGCATTCTACTAATGAACTATAGAGCTTCTCAATAGAAATACAGTAGAATGAGTAGCAACTTACATAATTTTAAGGACATGAACTTTTATTGAGTCTTCAGAAGATGAAATAGGTCATAGAATAGCAGGCACATAAGGTCATCTTTAAATCTTGAAATGATTCACCTCAGAACAGGTTCTAAATGTGTGGCCCTCCAGATATTATTGGACTGCAACTCTGATCTGCCCTAATTAGCCACTATAGCCAGTGATAAAGGATCATGGGAGTCACAATATAACAACAGCTGGAAGCTACATGTTCTCCATAGATGAAAGACCTCTTTAAGATATGTGTATTAAAATTACATATGTTTGAGCCAGCAGATTTTGTAATGAGATGAAAATCATCTTTTTCCACACAGCTAGAGCTTTGTATTCGTTGTGTACTAGCTGGTTTTCAATCCATTTGGAATCTGATTAAGTGGTCTCTAGTTTACAAAAGTTCATTATTTTAAAATATAATACATTAATCTTTAGATAGCTATGCCATCCCTTCATTTTCTTCATATGTCTTACTGAGCTAATACTTCTGATAAAATGTAGCATCATTCATGAATATTTATGCCATAATGCTTGTTATTTGTAAGGTTCCAGAAGACCCTTGGCTATATTTATACAGACTATATACCTTCTGGTAATATCATCACATTTTTCTTGTAGAAATTTGGGCCCCCTTCACAGTACACAATTATTGCACTATGATTCTACTTTAACTGCTATGGAAACATCCTA
Organism: Cyclura pinguis; assembly: GCA_030412105.1. Lineage (NCBI taxonomy): Eukaryota > Metazoa > Chordata > Lepidosauria > Squamata > Iguanidae > Cyclura > Cyclura pinguis. Next base: position 34,136,361 of record CM059604.1, on the reverse strand, counting down.
TGGAATCCAGGGATTTACAGTTTAGGGATGGGTAATTAGTACTCTCAGCCAGAGACTTCTAGTGCCCAGAGCTACAAACCCTGGGATTCCATACCATGCTGTCAAGACAGCTAAAGCTGGAATCATAATATTGTAACTGTGTAGTGTGAAAGGACTTCAGGTGCTGATTTGAAAATTAAAACAGCACTTACTACTGTTTAAGAATGCCCTGGTCAATATCAACTCCAAGTAAGAGTTTGTTCTTCGTCCTCTTCAAGACTTCTACGCATAAGCAACTTGTGGCTCTTTGAATATTGTTGTATTCCAGCTTCCATCAGTCCCAGTCAGCATCAGGAACGGTTGGAGATGCTAGTTGTCTATGTTGCTAGTTGACCTAATGTTGACCGACATTAGGAAAGTTACAGATTTCCTCATCTGTGTCACCTCATTTTCCATGACACCCCTGGTTTTCAGATCAGGCTGTTAATAGCAAGTCTCACTTTGAGTCTCACAGGTGAACTGAAGCCACATTTTGTTTTCTTCATTCCCTGATCAATGATTTATAATTTTCATTTACAGCAACCTGGCCAAGAAATATAGCCAGTGTCTTCAGGGAGATGTGAGGAAAGTGAAATTTTAACAGCAGCTTTTAAAAGTAGACCCATAGCTTTATTATCTTGAGCAAGCCTGCAGTCAGGGCTGCCAAGAGCTGGAATTAGGCCTGAGGCCAATAGTTAGGACCCCTCCCTAAATTTAGCAATAGTCTTACTGAAATACAAAAATATATTTTGTAATGCACTGTTTTTTTTTTTTCACTGCCCATGCCTCTAAAGGCTTGGGACCCTCCAAATGCCTGGGTCCCTTGTGATTTTATCCCCCTACCCCTCTCTCTTCAAACTTTTCTGTAGTCATTCTTTGCTACTTATGTAAGTGCAGCAAAAGGGTGTTTTTTTTAAATTCCACATTCAAAGGCCCAAAGCACCATTCATTGAGAAAGTTACACAGACAACTTCGCATCATTCTTAGCAAAAATATTTTAAACCTCTACACTCTTCCCTTTTCTAAAAAATGTGACAGCACAAAAAAAAAATTCCCCTCAAACCTTGTGCCTCTTTTACTTCTCTTCTAACAGTCCCAGTTTGGAAGGGACAATCCCTACTAATCTTTCACCATCCCACTTTTTCATCTGCTTTTAAGATATTCCAGTTTCTTTCTCCTCCTCCCACTTTCTCTCTTTGGCCTCAGCTGACTTCAGTGGCTGCAAAGGGAGTTCAAACTGCAAAAGCAGTTTGCAGTCAATTAACTCAGCAAAGAGGAGGGAATCTGATGCTTCCCTGTAGGCTCAGGCAAAAGCAAACTGCTGCAGCCTTTCTTAACCTGCACCTTCTTCCCCATCAAGAATTTTTGTGATCTTGTCCATTACTCCGACTTTGCTTGGCCGCCAGGGTCCCAGGCCATTTCTCCCCCTGCTCTTATAGTGCTATTATTCCACTTTCAATATCCTATGGAATTCTGGGATTAGTAGTTTACTGAAGCCAAAGAGCTCTCTGGCTGAGAATTCTGAATGCCTTTCCCTAAACTGCAAACCCCAGGATTCCACAGGATGTTGAAAGCGGAATCATAGCACTCTAACAGTGTAGTGTGGAAAGGCCCCCAGTTTTCATTTGTGAAATGTGGGAGATCATGATCTAGATAGTTCCCTTGGGTCCTATTTTGCGTGGGTCCGGGAGGGCAAAGTCGTTTAAACACAACTAATGGAACTTCTCCTGTGTGGAATCCTTGGCGGGAACCAATCGCCTTCCGCAGCCTCCGCTCCCCGTTGGCTGTCTGGGGAGCGCCGGGGGAGAGCGCCCTGCCTGAGCGGCCGCCTCCTCTCCGCGGAAGAGACGACCTGCCCGCATTAGCCGAGGGAAAGTCGTGCACGGTGCCAAAGCCCTGATGCGATTACTTGAAGAGGGCCCGCGAAGCCCCGCCCCTCGGAGAGCAGCCAGTAGCGTCCCTCGCCTTAACAGAATCTGGGTGGGACTGGCGGAGTCTTTCCTTTGTTACTGCATTGGCAGGAGTCCGCACAGACTGGGAAGGCAAGCGGTCTACTCGGAGGCAAGTGTCCAGAACTTTGCGCTTTGCTTGGGCGGTGCGAGGCATGTCTGGGGGATACTTCTTGCTTCTTAATAAAAAGAAATGAGCGATTCCCTCTTGAAACCCTTTTCCTCCCCGCCTTTTCTCTCCCTCTCCTTCCGCACTAGACTGTTATAGTGCTATTATTCCACTTTCAACATCCTGCGGAATCCTTTGAGGCCCCCCTCCTTAAACTGCAAAGCCCAGGATTCCATAGGATGTTGAAAGTGGAATAATAGCACTATTAACAGCCTAGTGCGGAAACGGCCTTGATACCTGGAGTTTTATTTCCCTCTCGGGTGGTGCCAAAGATAGTCTCGGGCTATTTTTGGTGAATAATCGGCTCCGCTTTTAGACGTGCCGCTCGCGAGGGAGATTATTTTTGGGGGCTGCAAAAGTGAAGTGAGGGGCTTGGTTCTCGTTTAGATTTTCCGCCAAGTGCTGATTTTGTTTCATGTTGGATTTGGCTGCTTCTTTCTTTCGCAGAGGTTCTCTCACCGAAACGCTTCGTTCTCCTTTAAAATGCCGCCTCTTTGGTCAGAGGCGGCTGCCTTTTAAAGGTGCTCCTCGGTGTTGAAAAAAAGCAGCACTTCAAGAGGAGGCAGAAGTTGATGACTTATTCCCAGAGCCTTTCCGCACTACACTGTTATAGCGCTATTATTCCACTTTCGACATCCTGTGGAATCCTGGGGTTTGCAGTTACGGGAGGGGCTGGCCGGCCCCTCCCGTAACTGCAAACCTCAAGATTCCACAGGATGTTGAAAGTGGAATAATAGCGCTATAACAGTGTAGTGCGGAAAGGCTCCCGGTTTCCTATGTGAGAGCAGTTTAGGACGAAGGGCAACGGTGTTGAGCGAGAATTTAGTCTCCCGATCAAGCAGAGCTTCGGTACCTTGCAGAATAGGAAGTGTGCCCGCGTTTGTGATCCGAAGTAATTATGGAAACCGTAAATCGCTAAGCTCAGGAAGAGGTGCAGTAAAGCTGGTTTGGGATTAGTTTGTTGCACTGAAATCCTGACTTCGTTGAAAGCGAGCCGCCGTCCTCCTCCGAAGTCTCAAGGATCTTTGCTTTGCTCTGCTTCGGGCGTTCAGTTGAAACCTTCCCACGGCTTCGAGCCCCTCTTGCTTCTTGTCAATGCAAAAGACTTGGCGGAAGCGGTGGCGCGCCTTGCTGGCTGCGACCACTGAAGGCGAAAATCTTCCGCCAGGCAGGGAGGGAGAAGAAGTCGCTTGACTTGCTCTTGACGGCGCCTGCCCGCCCGCACCACATCACCTCTTCCCACCTGGCCGAGAAGCTCTGCTGGCTGACATCATGGAAACACCCGCTTCGCCCGGGAAAGCGCGAACGAAAGCCCCCGCTTCATCCCGGCCGCCCGCCGCGCGCGCTGTGCAGTGATCGAGGTTTCCCTTTGGCCAACGCGAGTGTCAATCAACCGAGACGATTCTTTGCCCTCTCCGGAACCACCCTTGGAACCAAAATGGGGCGAGCCCAGAAGCTCCGCCCCTTTCTGGCTGGCGAAGGCAATAGCGAAGCCCACAGGTAGAGCTTCTGGAAGAGCGCGTCCTCGTGTTTGTCGCGCCCGGCCGCCCTGTCCTCTGGTCGCGGGCATCTCTCTCGCTGCTTCTCTGCCTCCTGGCTCTGGTAGGTTGCTCTGAGGTGATGAAAAGCCGCTTTGGTGTCAGCCTCTGCACCGCCTGCGTGCTCCCTGCAAAGGGGGCAAAACGGCTCAGGGGAGCTTATATTAGTCCGACTCGTGCTTCCAATTACTGCCAGGATTCAGGTAGGCAGAGAGGACTTAACTTCAAGGTTTTCTTTCTTCCTGGCGGATTTTTTAAAAATTGTTTTGGGACAGGAGCGTGGAAACTAAAGTGTATCCTTTAGTTCCTTTTTCAGTTCAGTTTGACCTTCCCCTCTCCGCCCCTCCTTGTGTTTGCCCTTTTTAGGTTGCCTCGTAAGAACTCTCCCTCTTGAACATCGGTTTCTTTTATAGGTTACACGGAGAGGCTCAGGAAGATATAACTCGGGAGGTGGGGGAAGCAAGTTGACCTGAATTCCAGGGTCAAATTCCAGACAGTGGCTCCTAGATTAACTTCCTGGGGATCCTATAGCTCCGCATTGTTGGAAGGCAGAAATGTGGAGTGGATCAGGAGTTGGTAGACTTAGGTCTGCAGAGTCTACTTTCTATTTCATCAGGCCCCTCAAACTCACCAGCTGAAACTGGGCACTAAAGGCATATACTTTGAGTTATAGAAATTTTAGCCAATTTTTAGTGCCCCAACTAAACAGAGATTACAGTTCTCATTCTCTTTCTCTCTCCCTCTCACACCCAGCCACACACAAAACTCCCCCTCATTTCAGCAAAACAATTTGTGGTTTGTTGTGGGGGTTGTGTGTCTCATTTTGTTGCCATATGATTAAACAATTGGGAGGCAGAACTCATTAGTGACCTATTGCAAATTACACAGAAATCTACTAGTAGATTTCAGTTTACCTTTGCTTCCTTCCTGGATTAGATAGATCTTTGGACTGATCGATCAGTAATGCACTTGTTTTCCCATATTCTCCTAATTGTAATATTCTAATGAATCTGAGAAATTAAATTTATCAGACTCTAATGCAATCTACCATTTGTGCAGTTTCTCATTTGGTTGGTACAAAAGGGATGGGTTTGTGTATTTTGAAGGAGATTTTCAAAGAATTTGACCGTTTGTGTAGTTGATCTGCAGTCAACATTGTTTGTTTGGAGCTATTTGATATATTAGAAATTCATGAGCTGGATCTGCATGAAGTGAAAACTTGTCACTTTCTTATTCTGCTAAAGAGTTCTGTGGATTGTTAAAGCCGTTCCACCAATAGAAAAATACTCCATCAAAACAGAGCATCTTCCTTATTTCTGTATGTTTCTTTTTCACAAAACAATACAGTAGTGCCATTGTACCTCAAAGTCTTGCTGTGTTAGACTAAATATGCAAGTTAAGCTTGGAAAACAGAAACTTTCTTCCACAAAGGGCTGTGAAAAGCAGCTGGTTTGCACTGAAATAACTGCAAATTAGTGCTAATTTCTGGTCTGGATGACCTAAATAAGGGCAGTCCACACAGCACATTTTTAAAGGATCCAGCTGTCAGTTCAGTGTGGTTATTTCTGGCAAGATACACAGGAGTTATGGTAATACTTATTCTGATTTCCACTAGGCAAAATGATAACCTGAGCTAGATTTGTAGGATCATAGTATAGGTGGCATTTTCCAGGTTAAGCATTTAAGCACTTTGGGATTGTCTGTGTAGATAGACAAAAATATACACTTGGAAAAATGGGCAACATTGCACATGTTATACATTAGATATTGGACGCTGGAATGGAAATTTTTACCGTGACATGAGTATTCAGAAACCCTTGCAGAAGCTTTAAAAGCAGTCAAAAGTTATGGTGACGCCATGGTAGAAAAACAGTATTTGAAAGAGACCAGTTTTACCACCACAAGTATAATTAATGTTGTTGCTGAACTAAGGCAAATTCATAAATGAACTGTCTTGCATAGGCACAAAACTGGCTCATTTGGAACAAAAATGCTGCTGATAAAGCATATAAGCAAGAAGCAAAGTACCTTTCCCTTTGTTTTCTTTTTCTTTCTTCTTCTTTTTTGTTAAGTGATAGGGTATCTGGCTGGGCATATGTACAGTCTGAAAATCTGCTTTCAAAATCTTCTGCATATGAAATCCACTTGCTGATAGATATTCTTCTAGAGGAGTAGCAGTAAATCACATCCAACTGTGGTTCCAACTGCCATTCAGATGCAGCCTGAGCTGTTGTTTCATATCTTCATTTGCAACCCCATGTAGTAAAGATGATGAGTTCATTTGTTAAATGTACGGGTGCAGCTGCCTGATTCCCCTTAGTGTACTTGGGTTGCTAGCTGTGTTAACTGAGGTAAAACTCATTAGCCTGAATAGGCATGAGCAGATGTCCCAATTTACTTGTGTTCCCTAAAAAGATTCAAATTTTCAATACGAGTCTGGTCATGTCTCATAAAATCTATGCAATCCACAACAGTGCTGTTAAAGAACAGTGTGTGATGTTGCCCTGTTTGGTCTGCTCCTTTTATGCAGCTTGGAATGCACTGCACTTGGAGTTTTTTAATAGGTTGTTTACAAAAGACCATAAAGTTTCTTTCTGTATGCTGAAAGGCGACTAATTCTAGATTATGGATACATTAAGCATGTGTTTTCAAACAGCAGCCCTGTACTGCTTTACAAAATCTGGGGGTGGAGAGGTGAATTTCCTGGGAGGCATACAGCAGGGAATTACTACAGTTCTTGCCCTCTTGCTGTTCAGCTTGGCAATAACAGTTGACAGCCAGCTGGCTACTGACTGCAACTTCAGAGGCCTTCCAAATATCTGCACACTTCCAGCTTGCAGTCTGTCTTCCTTTTTCTTCATTATTTTTTTGTGGAGCAGTTTCCTATTTAGAATTTGTCTTTGTTTGCTACCTTATTAGCACAGGGGATTAAGTCCAACTGGTTGGGCACAATTCACATGTCATTGAAAGGTAATTGCCTATTCATTTGGATTCAGAGAAGACAGTCTGATCCCCTGATCCTGGCCATATTTGTTTTTGTTGTAATTTTCTCTCTTTTACAAGTCTCATTGAATCCCAGGCCAGATGTAAATAAAGGTATGGATAAGTGGACCAAGATGACCATTGCTGCATCTTTGCTTGCAAGCCATGTGTTATTGCGTAGTTGATAAGCCTGGAAGACCAGAACAACAATATAAAAATGTCAGCCACAAGAGTGATAACATCAACCAAAAGAGTAACAAAAAAAGGGAGAGAGAGAAAGAGAGAGAGAACAGCCAAAGGCCAGCACATACCTTTCCTGTTACAGATTCCATGTTCAGTCCCAGGTAGTGCTGGAAAAAAGACCCCTTTCTAAATGGCAGTGAGTGCCAGTCATTGGATAGGATGGGAATTGTATGGCTCTCCAGATGTTGTTGAACTGCAACTTAGAGCAGCCCTAGCCAGCAAAGCCACTGGTGAAGAATGTTGGGAACTGCACTCCAACAGCATTTGGAGGAGTGCTTGGAGACCAGGGTTCAGTTCCCTACTTGGCGATGGAAACCCACTAAGTGACCTTGGGTACACATTCTCAGCCCCAGAAAACCCTGTGATAGGTTTGCAGTAGGGTCACACACAACAACAGCAGTATTTAGTTTTGAATAAAGAGTTTGCTGAAATATGTTGAATTCTTTTTTGGGGTGTGCGTAAGTACCTATCCCTATTCTTTCCATGTTATTTCTCCCTCTAGTATCAAGGGGTTTTTTTTTTGTTAAAGAGGCAATGCTTAGGAGCTCATCAACTTTGTTAAGTGATAAACTGTGCTCTTGTGATGCTATGTTTATGGAAGGACTATTCATGGACAGTTTAGTGAGTTAGGATTGTGGTTGGTCTGAGTGATCTCTCTGATGCCTTCTTTATTCAGTGAGAGAAGTTAACGGACCTGTAAATCAAGTGGACAGGTTTAACTTAGGCACTTTCTGTTTTTGAGTACCCTAAGTTGATGGGTTGCCATAGGAACTAATTGTTAGACCATCATCCTTTTATTAACAAGGGAATGGTCACACATTCCTTCTGAAAAATGACACACACACACACGTACCCAACTCTGAGAAGAAAGAGTAAGCAAGATGGCTCTGTAAGAATTCAGTAAGCAGCTGGCAGTTTGAGTCAAAGTTGGGATTTTTTTAGAGCTTGGTTCTCCCAATCGTGAAATCTAACAGAGGAGCAGTGAACTTCGAGACATCTGTTAGAGACTCTGACCATTTTACAGATGCAGATTCTAGTCCATCTATCTAAAAAAAAAAAATTAATCCAGCAGTTATTTGATTGCCTATCTGTCTTTTTTGAAGTAGCTGAAGGAAAGAACGTTGAAAATTTCCTCAAATGGTAATGTTTTGATTTCTTTCTTTGTTAATTGCTGTAAAAATGCTGAGCTGTCTTGACCAGGAAAGCAGTGGGAAGAGGTTTGCATCTCTTTAGCCTTTTGACTTCCACTAATAGTCCACTGATTCCTAAAATGAGGATTTTGACTACTGCACTGCATTTTCGTGAAGCTTGTAAATCAGACCTTCTGTTTAATGCATAAGCATTGACTGAACAAAGTATAAAGCCTTTGGCGATCTTGAGTCTATTTCTAGTAGTGCCTGCAACTACGTACTGTTGGAACAAAACACAGTGGTGCCCCAATTATAATAATCTCCATATTACCAAGCTTCACCTTCTTGTTTCTCAGTATCGCTCAACAGCACGATGTGAGTGCCCAGAGAGCTTCATTTGTGGATTTTGGCCAAGGCTCTCTTCTAAAGTTCTCTGCTTGAAGTTAGCCTTAGACAGATGAAAAACTTTAACATGTCTGGTTCATATAGTCTGGATTTCTTTTTGCCTTGTCATCCTTCACTTGTCTTTACCTATTACTCTTTCAGATAGGTTTGAGGTTGCTGTGTAATCTGTTCCCATATGGCATGTATGTATGTATGTATGTATGTATGTATGTATTGTTTCCCTAGCTTTTTGTGTGCCTTTCTTCCCCAGCATACACCCCTTGCTGCAGCACCAGCCTAAGATGTTCCACTGTCTGCTTCCCTCCCCACCCTACGTACTGAGGTCCATAGTGCTTAAGGGCAGCCAAATTATTTTGGTATTTGAGGCGGAAAATCCACAAGTGCCTCTCCCCTTTTAATGGTAGTGACGGCAGCAGCAGCAAACTGTTTGCTGCTCTTTCAAAACCAGCTGCATGAGAAAGCCACCTCATTCGGCTGAATTACCAGATTATCACCCCATGAGATCTGTGCCCCAGATCAGTGAAGATGTGTGTCATTCCCAGTGCCAAGCACTTTGAATGGGGGAAAAAGTCTTCATAGTGAAATAATTTGGAGTTGTACTTTTCTTGGCATGCGTGAATCTCCATAACACATTGTCCATCCTTTATATCAGAGTTGATTGGAGTTCACACTTGAGGCCACAATTTGCTCACATTGTTTTGAGGCCTTTGGCCTGTCCAGACTGCTTGAGATTGAACTTCTTCTGATTCCTCAATGAAATGAATTACATTTCCTGGAAAACTCAAGGAGAGACAATTCACCTTTTAATTAGGTTGCAGAACCCCCCTCAAAAGCATAGATTTTTCAAAACCAGAAGTCGATTCTGGCCTCTTCTAGTTTGTTTGGGTTTGAGGGATGCTTTTGGCAATCCATGTGCCCCCCAGAGGCTCTTGAGGCTGGGAAGTGATCCTGGGAATCAGTATGATTGTTCATCCCTACTTTATAGATGACCTTCACTGTCTACAGAGCTCTTCTGATAAGGGTACTTTCTCCTTCATGGATCTTTGTCTTTACTTAAAATTCTTCCTTATGCAGATTTTGAAAATTGCTCAGTGAAAAAGATGCTACTTTCAGTATGAATTAATCTGAGGAACAGCAGATGGGGCCCTTGCAACTGTGGTAAACCCAGGCGTTTGTATACTGCTTGCAAAGCACAGGAAATATGAATGATGTTCATAATGAAGTTTACTTTTTAGCATGTACTGCTTATGACTTCTGCACAACATCTTGCAGAGTAAGGTTTTGAAGTACTTAAGGGCTGTTGGGTTTTCTAAAAGCTTTGTCGCCTCAGTGAAGTTGCAGTCGTGTGTGTAAGAACTGTACTGTAGTTATAATTCAGTAATGTGTATTTTATAAGGTTGGATGCATGCTGTTTTAGAGCTAGATGGAAATGAGCATAGATTTTTAGAGTAGCTATAAAATCTCCAATTACAAGGGGGAAAAGTAACATTTTTAAAGTAGAATGATTCCTCTTAAATGCAGAAGGCCAAATTTCAGGATGATATAATAGAGGAGAGGTTTTTTTGAATTGGTCACCAGAATAATATTTCACTAAATACTCAGTCAGTACTCAGATTCTGATCTTACTTGCTTTAGCCAAATGTATCCCACTCTTCTACCAAAAAGCTGGCATACAAATACTTATTCCATTTTATGCATCCAACAGAACTATAAGTTAGGTTAGGGTGAGGGAGAGAGAATGAGGGACATTGAATAAGTAACTTTGATGGCTGAGCAGGTGTTCTAAACCCAGTTTTCCTTAATCTGAGTTCAAACTGTAATCAGTACCACACAATAGCTGTCATTACTTTTTTTTTTAAAACTATATGGGTACGTCAATTCTTGGAAACTTTTTACTGTACTCTTTTAGATAGCCATTTCCCCAGCTTGTGTGGCCCATGATCATGCTAGTTTGGGGTTTCTGGAAGTAGCAGTCACCAAAAATAACTTTTCCAAGGTCTTGGCCAGTGTACTAGAGGAAAGAAAAGACGTCTGGAGTATTTTGTGGTTGATTCAGAGAGTGTGACTAGAATCAGCTGACTAACTGTTTGGCCTTATGATTCCAGTGTTTAATTTGCTGATTAGTACAGTGCCTTTCAGGTGCCCTTCAGCAGCAGTCCTTGGCTACATAAGACCCACTTTTCCATGATGTGCTCCAGCACTGTTAGTCCTACCCCATGTGGGTTGCAGAAAAGCTATTCCTACTCAGCTGAGGGCAGCTGCTAAAGGGCATCTCTCATCTAATATACTGATCTGATAGTTTAACTGCATGGCTACTGCTTAATGCATTTATTCCTCTTTAATGCTACATGGCCTTTCTCTTTATCTTTCTAGGCATACAACTCTTTTATTGCATATATTCACCCATGGGAATAGTTCTGGCTAATCAGTCCAGTTATTTGAGCTAGGCAAAGAGCAGCCAGGGTGCATTTTCTTAATTTGGGGTATTCCGCTTGATTTGTAGCTATGCCTTTAAAAAGCAAGTAAGCGTGAATCAATGAAAATTTGATTTGAAGTAAGCACAGACAGGGCCTTAGATATATTCCTCAAATGACACATGCCTAATCTATAAGCACATACACTTGTGCAGTCCCAGTGGCTTTAATTGTACTGTTTCAGAATAAATGAATGTGGATTGTAGCACAGATGGCTGAGGCTACTTTGGTTTTTCTGGCCCAAACAGTTTCTTCTGTTGTTCCAATTAATCTAATATCTTTGATAGCAAATGGGAAAGACCCAGGGGTCCCTGTCCTAGTTGATGCTGAAAACTGATACAATTTTTCTTGTTAATAGGGATGCAGAACTGCCTTGGTATGCAGCTTTTGGGTCCATTAACTAACTTGTTTGTTTCAGAGGTTGAAACAACTCAGACTTTAGAAAGCTGCTTTTTAAAAATAATTTGTTTCTATAACTTGTTACATTTTCAGAAAAGTAAGCCCCTCCTCTACTGAAACAAGTAACTCAATCATCTTACTTTTCTCACTGCTTGTTGCTTTTTGTGTTGCTTTCAGTTGCATTTTTTAAAAGAGAAAAAAGTGCTTGTAGCTCCTAACTTTCAACAATGGCAAAATCATTCCAATAGTAGCATCTTAAGCAACGAGGAATTAAATAGGTAACTCTAGGACAGAAGACTCAGGTTGAAACTGGTGCTTTGTAGACATTGTCTATGTAGGATGCCTGGTACAGTAATACCAATATTATTCTGTCTTGCACTCTATGCAATTTAATATCTACATGCAGGTGTTGAGAGAAGTTGTCTGAGGTTTTGGAGTTGAGTGGCACCTGTATGCAAATGGTGCTTAGCTTTACTAGTCCTTTCCATCTAATTCCAAGGAAGCTGTTTTTCTGCTAAATGAGTGCCTAGCATCTTATTTAGCAGATGCTAAACTGGATGAGCTCAGCTGGATTGAAGCTCAAGATGGAGGTGTTCCTGGTCAGTGAAAAGACGGATCTGGTTTTAGGGATTCAGCCTGTGCTAGATAGGGTTATACTTTTCTTGAAGATGCAGGTTCACAGTTTGGGTCTACTTCTGGATTCAGTCCTGACCCTGGAGGCCCAGGTTTCAGCAGTGACCAGGAATGCATTTGCACAGTTAAAGCTAGTGCTCCATCTGCATTTGTTCCTGGAGAAGTCAAATCTTGCCATGGTAACACATGCTTTAGTTACATCCTGTTTGGATTACTGTCATGTGCTCAGTATGGGGCTGCCTTTGAAAAGTGCTCAGAACCTTTAGTTGTCACAAAGAATTCTGGCCAAATTGTTAGCTGAGGCTGCCTACAAGGAACACTCAGTTCCCTTGGTGCAATAGCTCCATTGGTGGCCAGTCTGTTGCCAGGCATACTTCAAAATGCTGGTGATGACCTATCAAGCCTTATACAGCTTAGATCCAGGCTGTTTGATGGATTGTATTTCATATATGAGCCTTTTAGAGCTCTAAGATCTTCAAGAGTGGGCCTTCTGTATGTCCCACCTTGTCAGACTTATTTGTAGAGAAGGGAGTAAGAAATTCTCAGTGGCTGCTCCCATGTTTTGAAACTGCTTCCTTCAGGAAACCAGGATGGTGCTCTCCTTTGTTTCCTTTTGCTGCCAAGTAAAAACATTCTTATTCTATCAGGTTTTTGGAAACTGAGTGGGATGAGATCTTAATGGTGTGCTGTTTTGTTGTTTTCTATATGGATGTAAATGAATTGCAGCGGTTTGAGCATTGGACAATGATTTTGGAGGCCACACCTTGAATCCCCACTCAGCCATGGAAACCCATTGGGTGACCTTGGGCAAGTCATACTCTCTCAGCTTGAGGGGAAGGTGAAACAACCCCCGTCTTTAAAAAAACTTACCAAGAAAATCACATGAAAGGTTTGCCATAGGGTCAACGTAAGTTGGAAAGAACTTCAAAGCACACAGCAACAAAACTGCCTTGAGTCTCATTTTTGGGAAAGAGATGAGATATATGTATAAATTATTATTATTATTATTATTATTATTATTATTATTATTATTATTATTTCTGCTAAATTCAAGTAGCCATGCACAGTTAGGAGTTAGTCCACCCTTCTCCAAAATAGCATTGGCACCAGAAGCTGTTATTTGTCTGGAGCAGAGCTTGGAAAGGATTTTGGATCTCAGCTCTCAGATTCCGCCTGACAGCATTCTCCAGATTGGCTGGGGAATTCTGGGTGTTACAATAAAAAAAAATGTTTTTTTTCCCCATGCACTGCATAGAGGTAAATGAAGGCTGGCAGTTTAGCAATTCTTAATTTGTTTCTCAGTTAGATCTTATTAACAGCCCAAAACTGGCTTAAAATGGCACTCTGAGCTGGAGAAGCTAGTCTGCTTTGGTTTTGCAGAGCAGTGTAGCATTTACTTGTACTCCTGGTTAGTATTGATTGGTACTCCACACCAGTGGGCTAACATCCAGACAACTTAGTTAGTGAAATAGTTTGAATCATATGTCGAATTATAGACCAATTCTAAAAGCATACTCCTGTTGGAGCAAATATAATTGAGTTCTGGAGCTACTTACAGCCAACGCATTCATTAAGGCATTACCTTTTGTATGCAATAACTTACACACTGGGCATGTGGGTGGGTTGAGTGGGTGAAATTTATGGGAAGTTGGTCAAAGTTGAAAGAGAAATAACGTTGCTGTAGTGGTCGATCAAGTTAGCCAACATTGTGTCTACAAAGATGACACAGTGGTTTTAGACACTGGACCATGAATCATCCAGTTATCAATCTGGAGGCCAGGGTTCAAATCCCTGTTTGGTCGTAGAAACCCACTGGGTGACCTTGGACACTCTATCAGTGTCAGAGAAAGGCAAAGGCAACCCCCCTGCAACAAATCTTGCCCAAAACCCCCTGTATTAGGTTTCCCCTCAGGGTCTCCAAAAATTCAGAAACAAGTTGAAGACACACAACAAAGCAACTTGAAGGGGTCACAAACCATTTGGCCCTTACCTGCAGACACTGAAGTTTGAGTTTCTTGTGTAATAACTTAATAATTGTATTCAAATAAAGATATCTGGCTAAGGGATTTGTTCTTCTGTTGACCTCCAAAAAGTATTTCCTTTCACTGAAAAAAGGATTTTCAGTGAGTGTGCTGGAGTTAAGAATAACGATTCAGGCTAAACATTCCTGAGAAATAGTTCTGGTCTAATATGTAATTTGCACAGACTAAAACATAAATGGTAGTCTTTCCTAGCTTTCTAGCAATCTTAGAATCTAATAATCCTAGAAAGATGGATTAATCTCAGACCAAACTATCATTTCTGAAAGACTAGACAAAAGCTTCTGTAAAATAGACAATGTAGAAATACAACTAGGCAAGCACATACAGGCAAATAAATAGGTAGCTTGTTTTTAGAAGGTAGCTGTGATTCATTGTGAAATAGGGCTTTTTTTCCTCCTTAAGAGTTTTCCTTGAACCAAGTTTTGTCCTGCCCTAGTGAATTATTTTGATGTACAGATCTTCCTCAGACTTGCTTAAAAGCCTATAGGATCAACAGCTGATGATATTAACCGGTTACAGTCTTCAGGGTGACTAGCTGTGTCTGCAGTTATCTGTCAGTACTTCGAACCCCCAGGGCATGAACGGGGAAGAAGAAAACTGAATATTTTTTGAGATTATGAAAGGAGCAATCCTGTTTAATTTTTTAAGGTATTTTTTCTCTAAAAATCAAAAATCATTATGAACCATGTAATAGCTCACTTGGAAGTAAATCCAGAAGCATCCAGTTGATCTTGCTACTAGGTAAATATACCTTGAATTACAACCATTATGCTCTAGCAGAATAGATACGTGGCAAATTTGTTACCCTGATTTCTGGGGGTCCCGGGAGGGACACCTAAATGTGCTCAAACAGTGGAGAGGGAATTAGCACAGAGCACAAGTTTGCAATGCGAGAGGCAGGGTAACATAGCGAGATCTTGAATCCTGTGTCTACGGGGTCAGGCCAAGTCAATGATAAGGCATATCTTGAAATAATAATAATTGTTTTATCAAAATACAATCAAACAAATGTATGCAACACACTCACACAAGAAACTATAGAAATAAAGGTAGGAGCAGATAGAGGGATTTTGAGAGGAGGTTTGGTATGGGGAATACTATACCTGTCCTGAAGCCCGGTAAGAAGCAAAGAAGCTGGGGAGCGTGGATTCTCAGCATGTGGGGCTGAGGGGAAGGCTCACTGGACAAAGCGACAACAAGGCGGGATGGAAGCCAAGAGCGATCCGAGGAAGCACTCAGTCAGGGGTTCTCATAGGGGAAATTGTGGCCGCAGGCTAGTCCGTACTTGGGGAAAATAATGAGTTTTGGGCTGGAGACAAAGCCTCCGAAAGGTCAGTACTTTAGATGATTGAGTTATAGCCAGATTGTCAATAGAGTAGCCAGTATGCAAACGCGGAGTGCTTGAGAGTTGTATCATCAGGCTGCCTGCGCAGGGCAGGGGATCATCAGGCTGCCTGCGCAGGGCAGGGGATCTTTTTGTAAGTTGCGTGCATACATAATGTGGTACTTGCCTTGAGGTCTCCTGAAGCTGCATTCGGCAATGACTGGCCTGCCTAAATCAGAATGTGAATGGTTCGGCTATTGTGGGCCGCACCTGTGTGCGTGCTTGTCCGGGGGCCCTCGCAAGCGCATGGAGAGGAATGGGTAAAGAAGGCCGAATTATTGATATCAAAATGATATCTTAATATCCCACAAGCTCAGGCTAGAAACAGCAGTAACAACTTCCTACAGATTCCTTCCACATGTTCATATCTCTTTATTCTTTTTTTAAAAAAATCCTTCTTGGGATCTCTTATCACCACAAAAACAGCAAAGGAGATAAGTAATGGGGAGCAGAAACACTGGTGAACTGAACCCCCGAACAACTAATTTGGAGAGTCATTTTTCATGCTGGTGGGGAGCTGGTAAGCAGCACATTTCTGTTTATCTGATGAAAGATCACATCCTTTTGCCCTGTTTGAATGGACACTTGGGAGACTAGAAATAAAGATGAAAATTAAAGCAGGATTCAGTGATGTCTATTAATATTTATGGACTGAATCTTAATGGGCATACCAGATGTGCCTGTACACTTTATCAAATTAATTTTAAGATGCATGAATGTGTTTTTGTCATTTATCTGGACCTTTAATTTGTGCCTAATATTACAGCTCACTATGCTAAATATTGTGACAGGTTTACTAGGTGGCTTCTTTTAAACTTTCATTTTAAAGCTTGTTTAAACGTGAAACCTTTTCCAGAACATAATGTGTTAACAATTGGGTGATATAGTATGTAAAGAACAGAGGAATTTATTAGAGCTGTGATACTTGTATTTTTCTGTAATGTGCTTAATGGTTGAAGTTGTAACTTTTGACATGGTGGGATGAGAATGCTGAGATTATGTTCCAATGACTGAATGGATCATTCATTCATTTTATCCTGGATTTTGCACAACTAAAATGCTTGTTAGTTTATTAGCCAGGATTTGACTAAGCTGATTTTCATTCGATAAGTTTTTTCAGGGAAGCAGTGAAAATTATAGAACCCGTGTACAATTTAAAGTACTTTTACCAATATATATTTCATTCTCATCCATGATGTGTGAGTGTGGGTGTATGTGTGGATGTGTTTGTGTCTAAAAGTATGACAATTGTGAACATCTCTGCATGGTCAATAGCTACATCTACATTTTCCGGGATTGTTTTTCAAGCTGTGGAAAATATCCTCATACTTACTAGAAAACTGAAATCTGGCTGAAAGCATAATTGTCTACCACTAGAAAGAAGGAAAAGGGGGGGGAAAGCATCTACAGTGTTTACAGTTTCAGATGCTAGAGATTCTAAATGATCCTATGAAATTTTACTTAATAACATTGCTACCATTTATTCTGTTACCAAATGCTGAGTATTACATTAATTGACCTAATTTACTTGAACAAGATTATATGTGTGATGTGGTTTGGAATGGCTGTGGCTTACTGTTGGTTTAAGCTGAGATTAATTTTGGAAGATTGTCTGTATGATTTGCTCGGGGAGTGGATGGTGAAATTCTGGGTGTGGTCTCCATCTACCTGATTATTGCACAGTTGCAATATTATTTGAACACAGCTACCTTTTCCCCTTTTGAACCAGTGAAAGTCCAAAGTTGATTTGTACCTGCAGGTAAGTCACTCAGCAGTTTAACTTGTTGCCACAATGCTGCTCTCAGAGATATAAGCGAAGCTCCTTTCTTGATTCCAGCAGAGAACCATGTTGAATCACAGACTTGGTTAATATTGAGCAAATTCTGGCAACAGGTTTGCTTTACAATTTTAGAAAGAAAAATCTAAACTTTCTTATTGGGTCTTTTTTTTACCCATTATTTCTTTCTCTGATGTTTGCCTGTGCATATTGATATTTGCATGAAAGAGACTAGCTAGCAGAAGCTAGTAGAGAAGAACATAATCAGGGCCACCATTGGATTTCAGCTGGTATGTTTGGAGTGTCAGCAAAAGGGCAGTAAATTGTAATTTAATTTGTTTTTTAGTTGTAAGTTTACTGTAGGAAAGGTGGAAAGGTGTTTGCCAGTTATGCAGACTCGTGTACCAAAATAGGGGATGGGGAGAAGGAATTATGCTGCTTTGCATCAGGCAGCAAAATATCATAGGTGGCCCTGGATAACTGCATTCCATTGGGGGGAGGGTATACAGGAGCTTCAGACTGGGATTCTAGCAGACATATTCAGCTGACTAGGTGGCCTTAAGAAGGCAACTGTCTCTCAACCTGATTTACCAAACAATAGGGGTAAAGAGAGATGAGAATTCTAAAAGACTATGTATACTGGAAACTGGTATAGGCAGTTTATATGAGATGTGCAGCATGTTTTCCAGACTCCATCTGGTGTGTTGTAAATGCTTTTTTGTGCTGTTAGTGTACTGCTAACTTGTAGTTCATTTCCAAAATCTTCTGTATGCATGCTACAATTCTTTACAAAAATTAATTTAGCTATGCATTGCATTCCAGTACTAATGGCACTGAACTTCTGTGCCAGTAATTTGTTTTTTCTTAACTGGGCCATATTCTTCTGCAGGCTGAACTGCAATAAAATTCTGTAGCTGTGAATTCCTGTTTCTTATGAAGAGTCTTTTGCAGCAGGATAAGTTAAGGAAGCATACTGAAAACTAATTTAAAAGGAAAGCTTTTAAGAACTACTTTATTTTTCAAATTTATGTATTAAATGTATATCTCAAGTCTGCAGGAAAGCCACTCAAAGTGTTCACAGTAATAATATTCAGATAAAATCAAACACAGTTAAAACCTGAATAGCAGTTAAGCAACCCAGCTTAAATATCAATAAGAAGGCTTTTTTGTGCCACTGAGACAACAATGTTGCCTACTACCCATGAGTAGCCACGGCGAATACTCTTTTTTTTTTATCACCACCCAGTTTGCCCCTGGTGGTGACAGATCTAAGAGAGGGACAGATCTTGAAAAGCCAGGAAGCTTTATGGGCTTTGTAGATCACAACCAGTACTTTTAACTTTACATCTTATCCTAATTGCCCATAGGAAAAACATCTCAAATTTATACCAGGTTTTTACTCTGTGTACAGAAAGCACTCATCACTGTGATTTATACAGTGGTCCTGTGTAAAGAGATACCGGTAATAGTTTAGAAGCAAGGTACATATTCTTCTTAAGTTTGCTCATAAATAACCTACTTTTTACTTTAAGTGGAATTATATGGGTGTTAAAGTACATTAATGTTCTAGTAATATTAAGTCATTGAGTGTGGCCTTTGAAGACTCAGGGCAGAGGATCCAAGGCATTAGGATAAGATGTAGAGTGAAAAGACTCTAGGCAGAGTTTTGGGAAAGCAGAAAGTTTTCTGCAGCGTCTGGCCAAATATCATAGTTTTTGGATTGTGCTGGACTGCATAGCTGGCTGCAAAAACAAATGGTAAAACTTGCTTTGGGAGTATGAGACAAAAGAGGGCACAAGACAATTGTTCTTGTGAGCCTTCAAATCATTTCTGATTTCTGGCGACTTATCGTGGGGTTTTCTTGGCAGGATTTTTTCAGAGGGGGATTGCTGTTACCTTCCTCTGAGGCTGAGAAAGTGTGGCTTGCCCAAAGTCAGCCAGTGGGTTTCAGTGGCTGAGTGGTGACTAATTTGAATACTAGTCTCCAGAGTTATAGTCCAGTGCTCAGACCACTACACCATGCTGGCTCACAGAAAAACCTTACAACAGAAATAATGCTTAGCACAAGTCAGTATTGGAGATGATCAGAACATCAGTTCAATGTAGGATATACAAAATGATAATCTCAAAGGAGGCTTCATAGTTGTACCATGTAAGATAGTGTCTTGCTGCTTATGCAGTTTCTTACATGTGTTAGGCAACTTGGCAAGTTGGTCAGATTGCTCTTAATAATTTTCTTATGCAATATATAGATATGTGTAACAGAGTCCATCAATCTCAGGCTGGCTTGAGAAATGTCTCAGGTCCAAGAAATTTATTTCTCATTTGCAACATTTCACTTTAGCTTAATTAAACAGTTTACCTAGGCTATGTGTCTTACTCAAAAACAAAATGTACATTCCTTGATTGCATCCACAATTTCTCCTTCATTTTGTTTTGTTTTCTTATTTTAAAACGTAGGGAAAGGAAAACCCAGACTAATTGCTCACTATTTTCTTAATTAACTTTTAAAATACAGACACAAAGGATGGGAGTAACTTGCAATTTATTTCTTGATTTGTTGCTTGACAACCCCAACATAAAAGAATGAGGCTTTCCACATGAATTGATCTAAGTTATAGAAATTAATTCCATCATTTAATTGTTGCCTGCTTTATTAAAAGAATATTACTTACTACCTGTGCTGTAATTATAAGCTTAATATGCTGATGATAAAATGCAAGCACGTGTAAGTAGTTGGTTTGTTCTTCTAACAGCATTTCAACCTGTCTGGGCACCCAATAGACTTGAACAAAATGAGGATAGTATACTAGACAAAGACCCACCGATAGCACTACCTTTCCACAGTGTTGTTGTTGTTGTGTGCTCCTGTGAAGCAAGAGGCTATGCTGATGATAACAGTGCTGCTGTTAGGGTCTTCCATGTCAAACAGGCTTTTTCTGGGGGGCCAGACCAAATGTGCCAAACAACTACGGAGCACGGCAGCACAAGGAGGTTACATTGATAGAAGATCTCTTCAGAGACAATGACAGTGGGACTATAGCTAACACTTGTTGGTGCTGCACAGAAGGAGGCATGGTAAACCCCTTTTGAATGTCTTTTACTATGAAAACCCTATGATGAGGCAATCCAAAATGAAACAAGAGATCATGCCAGAAGATGAAACTCTTAGGTTGGATGGCATGGAACAAGCTCCTGGGGAAGAGGAGAGGACAGCTACAAGTAGTGCTGTGGCCAGTGACCCAGCTGGGCTCAGTGTGAAAGGACATTTAGCTTTTGACATGCTCAGAGATGAAAGGAAAGTCCGAAGTTGCACAACATTTGTTATAGGGACATGGAATGTGAGAAGCATGAATCAAGAGAAGCTAGACATAGTAAAACAAGAAATGGAATATATAAACATTGTGGTACTTGAAGTGAGTGAGCTAAAGTGGACAGGAGTGGAACTTTTTGAGTCAGATAATTATACAGTGTTTTACTCAAATGAAAGTGAAAGAAGAAATGGGGTGACATTAATAGGGAGATGTAGCAATGTAGCAAAAGGAGTCAAAGAATATAATGCAGAGTCTGACTAAATCTTATCAATAAGATTTCAGGGAAAACCCAGCAATATAATTATAATCCAAGTTTATCCTCCAGCTATAGAGTCAGAAGAAGAAGAAACTAAAAGATACTATGCTGGAGTTTAGGATGAAATGGATCACACCCCAAAACAAGATTTCTTGTTAATAATATACAGTTGGAATGCAGAAGTAGGAAACAGAGCAGAATGAAAGATTGTAGGAAAATTAGCCCAGGATCAAGAAAAGAAGCAGTAGAGTGACTGACTGAATTCTGTAAGGCCAACAATTTGTTCATTGCAAACGCATTCTTCAAGCAACCCAAGAGGCCGTTGTATACATGGACATTACCAAATGGCCAACACAGAAATCAGATAGACCACACGTGTCAAACACAAGGCCTGTGGGTCGAATCCAGCCTGCCAGGCCATTTCATGTGGCCCTCGCACCTTTCCTGCAGCTGCGGCACTCCCCCCACCTGGCAAGCCTGATCCCTACATTGTGGGCCCTTGGCTGCCGGTATTCTGAAGAGGGGCCCAACAGCCAACACTCGCAATCTTCTACTTCTGACTGCTTCTCTGTCCAAGTCTTGCCATCAGAGTGTTGCTGCAGGTTACCATGGCAATTCTCTGTGTGGCTCACGAATAAATAAATTTATATAATCTTACAGATACAATTGGCCCTTTGAGGGCAACCATAATGCTGATGCAGCCCAAGATGAAATTGAGTTTGAAGCCCATGAGAGACCATATAAGTAGAAGCAGCAGGTAGAGAAACTCCATTCTTTCTGCAAAAGCAAGACCGGGAACAGATTGTGGCACAGACCATGAAATGCTTAAAAAAAAAAATCAGAGTAAAACTAAAGAAGAACACAAATCAATTTTTGTGTCAAAATACAACTTGAACAACATCCTTATACAATTAAAAGTTAATGTAAAACTTGATGTGCATTAGTAATCCTAAGCCACTGGGAGCAAGAAGAACTCTAGACTGAAGCCAGGGGCAGTGTCAGGGAGGAATGTAAAAAGGCCCTGTCTGTAGCCAAAAAGAAACAGAAGTCTCAATGGATGACAGATGAAATTCTTCAGGCAGTTAAGGACAGATGGGAAGTAAAAGTAAAAGGTGACAGAAATAGGATCAGAACTTTGATGCAACTGTTCAATGACTTGTGCGCAAGGGTAAAGAGAACGACTGTAATAATCAGTGCAGGGAAATAGAAGATGACAACAAAAAAGTACAAGATAACCATTTCCACAAGACCTGGGAAATCAAAGGGAAATTTAAACTAAGACTGGAGATGCTCTGTGACCAGCAGGGAAGCACATTATATGATCAAGTACAAATAAAAAGCTGATGGAAAAAATACACTGAATATGAAAAAGATGAAAGAATGATAGATTCATTCCAAGAAGAACCATTTGAAGATGAACCTACAATTTTAGAAAATGAAGTGAACATGGTACTCAGAACACTTGGGAGAAATAAATCACCAGGAACAGGTGGCATACCAATAGAGCTACTTCTGGCGACAGAGACAGAATCTGTTATCAGGAGTGTTCCCGTTCAGGGTTTCAACTGGACATTCATTCACTTTGCAAGAGAGCATTCCTCTCCTTTGCCCCACAACATCCCATTAAGTTTTCCTTTTCCAACAGCAGGTTGGATTCAGTGATATCACTCTGCTCAAGGAGCTGCATCCATCACTGTAACCAAGTGGGTAGGTTATGTCCCCCTGCCTCCTCAGCCCTCTAATGGAAACCTTCCGTGGCTATTCAAACGTATCAGTCCTCATTGGGATGTCTGAGTGGGGTACAACTTGCATTCATAACCCCCACACATTTTTTTATTTTTATTTTTGTATTCCTGTGATGATCTAGGTTCTACCAAGCATACTTCCCTGGTAGCTTCTTAGTGGCTCTAGTTTTGTGTGCAATCTTAAGAGTACCTGTCAGCACTCTTACAGTGGAAGAGAAATATTTTCAGGTTGGAACACAAATTTTTCATCCTGTTTTCTAACCTGAAAAATGTTTGCTCCATTAAGGTAAGGCAGTAAATTTTGTTATTGTTTTTATCTCATGGTTTTGTTTCAAAATGGAATTTGACAGCTTTCCAAAATGGGATTCTGACAAACCAATTATACAGTTTCTCTCACTGCCATCTTCTAGGCATAAATCAATAGCAATTTATTGTGGTGATGAAGATACTTCTATTACGTGCAGACAGCTTCTGTTCTGAGTTGGGTGAAAACACTTTAGATTGTATTTACACAACATCCTAAGCAGAACATGGCTCTCAAATTCAGCTCACATAGTTTCTATGAAACTAACACTGAAGAACTTGTTTGGCAACTTTATGGATGTTCAGGGAAATGAGATTAACAGTGTTGCCTCCACTTCCAAAATAGAGAGTCCAGCTTTCTTCTGTTTTGCCTCTAAATAGATTCAGTGTTTGTGAAAAAGTTACTTTATGGAGTACAGCCTGAAGAATCCTCCAGATAGCATGCCAGTGGCTATACTGGCTGGGCACTTCTTGCAGTTGTAATCCAAAAGAATAAAATCCTTCCAAGCTGTGGTTAATTGGGTGTATGTATTGGTGTTGGGCAAGGAATTTGTCATAGGATATTTAACTAACTCAGTCATTAAATAAGAATGCATCCAGTCATTAAATGGGAATCATTTTGTAGGTTTGTAGTGAAAGCAATAAAGATGTGAGAAAAATTTTTCCTTCGGAGGTTGTGATACTGTAACTCAGTTTAAAGAGGAAAATAACTGGACAAATCTTGCTTGAGAGCTTCTGGATAAAAGGGAGTGAATTGAATAATAGTGGCCAGCACAGAGAACTCTGTGAGGGAAGGGAAGGACTTCTGTAAGGAAGGAAAATTCTTTTTTAAAAAAGGTTTTTACCACTGACAGTTGGTGACAGAGGGTTGGTGTCAGTCGGGAAACAGACTGGTGAAAGGGTTAGTTGACTGATGGGTGTTTGAGTGGATTTAAGCAAAGGGTCTGACAGAACTTAATTGGAACAGTGATAATTGTTTGCACCTAAATACGAAAACTTGGAAGCTTTCATTCTGTCTGTTATTAAATAAAGTTATCCTGTTAATTATTTTGTAAATCTGACTCTGGACAGCATTATTTATCTTGAAGGTAGGGTGAGGCATGCTTGCCACAAAGAACATTAAGTTAACACACATTAGCCCACAGTGAGGTCGCCTGAAAGCCTACGGCCCCAAATCCAAGGGAGGATTTTATAAGGGGACAGGAAGGCAGGGTGAGAACTGCCAGTTTTCCAGGGGCTAGGAACTGCAGGGGCCAGCCTAGATGGGAATCTGAGGGTCGCGGGTGTGAAATCTGATTTATAGATGTAAAGAAATGTGTTGCTTTTATTTATATTTGCTGAGACACTATACAGAAATAACTGGCTAGTGAACACCCTTTCTTGAAATGTGTTAAAGCCTAAATTCTGTGCATCTGTATCCTACAACAGTAGATTGGTTTCATTTAGGTCTATGTGTATGATGAATTTCAGGAAGTTTAGGATCGTCTGTTGTATGCAAACATGACATTCAAACACACCTATGAGTGCAGTATGTGTGTTCATAAAGATATTATAAACAATGCCTCTGGAGAAGGGATTATGAGCTATTTTTGACAGCTTATTGGCTGTTCTTTTTAGGAATGAAAACAGGGCTTGCTTTGACATATTTCATTAATTTCCTAGTACAGTCTGTATTTGTCTATCTTAGTGTAGTGATGAAACAGTGGTACTGGACATGAACCAGCTGATACTAATCCCAACCAGAAAAGCTACATTGTAAAGAAGTATTAAATCAGCACTTAAGTTTAATGGGGAATAACATTTGGAATTAGCCCTTAAAGTAAATGTATTGATTTTATATGCTCTTTTAACTGTTATGTAATTAATTTGTTGTTTCCCTGCAATACATAGGAAGAGGCAGGTAAGAAATAATATGATGGTTAGATGATAATAATAATTTGTTATTAAAGTCTCTTTTGCACTACCTGGTTATAGCACTATGATTCCACTTCAGCTGCCACCCATCTTCCGTACACCTTATAGAAGTTTATGATTCATAATTTCATAAGACATTAGGGCTTTCTGGCAGAGAATTCTATATATCTCATGAAACTACAAATCCCAGAGTTTCCTAGGACAGAATGATGACAGTTAAAGTGGTATTGAACCACTTATAACTGTGTGGTTTGAAACAGATTGATATTTTGGCTTTCATTTAAAAAGCCACGAAGTTCATTTTGAGAAAGTCAGCCACACAAGTCTTTTTTATGGGTACTCTGTCTCATGCATGATAGTGGTCTTTCCTGTCCTTTCAAATGTGATTTTGTATTGTTTTGTCACCTTCCTATTATTGTGCCACTTTTTTTTTTAAACTTTATAGAGAAGGTCCAGCTTTCAGCTGTGTGACATTTTTCATGCCAGCTGACTGGCTGCTCACAGGCATACAATCCTTTTCCTGCAATAATAATTATAATCATCACCTATGATTATTATTATATCCATCATATTAAAAAAAAGTTGGTTCATGGTACTGAAAGGGATAGTGGTGGATAACCCCTCACCATTTGTGAGGGTTCTCTGGATCAGCCTCCCACAGATCTGACAATTCCCCTCAGTTCTGACTTTCCAGCATAACCATCTTCCGTTTGGTGTTCCCTAGATACATTGGACTTCAGTTTCTATAATTGTCCCTCCAGCTATGTTGGTTGGGAATGAAGGACATTTGTATCTCGCATTCCTCATGAGTACCTGCTTGCAGAAAACTGTTGAAATCACTAGAGAGTACGATACGTCTTCTATATCTGTGTGATCAGTATATGCAATTTCACTTACCTGCACTGAAATGCAGTCTGAAAATATTAATTTTGATTTAATGGAAATTGAAATAAAAGGAAATACATAAGCAGAATATAAATTCCTGTATGATATTACATGGAAAATGGAAGGGAACAGGAAATTCCAGAAATGGTGCACCATTCACTCATACTCTCACGCTGTCTCGCGTTGGCCAAGCTGTCTTGCATTTTCTTGTGTATACACTTACTATTCATTTTAATCAGCTGTGCACCAGCTTTGGACTACAAATAATGGTTATAAAGCTTTCTTTCTCTTATATTCTAAAGTTTCAGGGCCTCTTTCCCAAGCTGAATACCCATCTCAATACCTACGTCATTCATTTCATTGAAAAAAAAGCATTTACTGTTATCCACATTTTTCATTATCCACAGTAAGTCCGGGAACATATTGCCCACAGATACAGGAGACACACTGTGATATTTGGAGATTTATAGAGGAATCCTGTGTTTCTTTACTTGGAAGTAAATTCCATTGTTCACAAAGTAAGCATATAGTGTGAGTGAGCACAGGATTGCAGCTGTTGTTTTAGATTTTGCTGGAAGTGGGGATAAATTTTTATTTGTATATCTCCCCTCCCCCCTTGAAAAATAATGTGCTTGGGAAAACTAGAGACTGGCCCTCAAGACACAGTTTTGGAATACTGAGTTTTAATTCTTGGAATCTTATAATTATGCAGATAACTATGCAAGTCATCTCTTTCATATTATCCTGGAGTAAAATACCATTTTTCTATTTAAAAAGAATGCTGTGATTTTTCTTATTTCTAATCACTGAATCTGCTGTATATTTGGCTGCGTTACTTGTGCTTACAAATTTTGATGTACTAACTTTATCTATACTTAAACCACTGTGTTATGCTTTTTCTGGAAACAGACAGAATTGGGTTTTTAGATTAAAGCAGAGGCAACTTCAAATATCTACAGGGCAGCTTCGAAGTATTGTTACAGTGATTTCTGTGCTGTGATTGCCATTTGGAGTGGCACTAGTGACTGTTAGTACAATTATTATAATTATTACTGAGAACAGGTTGAAAGGCAAGATGAGAAGGTTAATAAAACCTCCTGCGTGGAGGTTAATGTGGTATTAATCAGGTCTTGTCAGGTTTTTGTATGGATCCAGAAAAGTTTAGCATTATGTCCTCATCTGGCTAAAAATAGAAATGTAGTTAAAACCGTAAGTATTTTACATTCCTGTAGCTTGATGTACTAGCCCAATGTTATTACAATATAGTTGAAAATGCTTTTTCTCTATAGAAGGCTAAAATAAAAATGCCCAGTTGAACTGTCTTTTTAAGTATATGTAAAGGCAAGTAGTTATAGTTTCGTATTTATTAAAAGTATTTCTGTACTACTGTTCGGCAGTGATAAGGTGTAGAGTACTAGACTTACAATTATATATTACTGTAATAATATACAGTAATGGGCTGAGCGTTGTATTAGGTTAATGGGCTGAGCATTGTATTAGGACTCTGGAAACCAGCATTTGAATCACCACTCCTCTACAGAAACCCACTGGGTAGTCTTGGGGAAGTCACATTCTCTCAGCTTCAGAGGAAGGCAGTGGAAAACCTCCTGTGAGTGAATATTGCTCAGGGTTGCTATTAGTCAGAAATGACTTGAAGGGACATGATAACAGTACAATTGAATAAAAACTCACAGTAACAAGCACATACGCTCCTCATTTCACAGTTGAAAGCCAGCACACATGTGGCCAAGCAATATCAGAGTGTGGTCAATATGGCAAGAATTATTAATGAAGAAGAACACACAAACAAGGAGCGGCTGCAGCAGTTTGCTTTTGTCTGAACCTATGGGGAAGGCTGAGATTCCACTTGTTTTCTCCTCTCCCCTCTGCAGAATTGAATGCAAACTACTTCTGCACTGTAAACTCATTTTGCAGCAACTGAAATGAGCTGAGGACAAAAGAGGAAGTTGAGAGGAAAGCAGCTGAAAAAATGGGACAATTGAGGATTAATCAGGACAGACCCTGCCAAATGGGAATGGCTGGAGGGTAGGCAAGCAGTAACCCAGGAAAAAGAAGTGATGCAATAGGGCACAGCAACAATTAATTGTCAAAGACTGGCTGAAACCAAAACCTTTTTACCTTAGGCACTTCAGCTGCTGCTTAATTCTCCCATAATCTATCCATGCTACTTGGATTATATTCCCCTGAGTA
Source organism: Cyclura pinguis (assembly GCA_030412105.1). NCBI lineage: Eukaryota > Metazoa > Chordata > Lepidosauria > Squamata > Iguanidae > Cyclura > Cyclura pinguis. Next base: position 34,108,590 of record CM059604.1, on the reverse strand, counting down.
TTCCTCTCTTCTTTTTCTTGTCCAGTAGTCCATTTAATATTACAAGTAGGTCCTCTGATATGGACTATATTGATTCAGCATACTGTTTCTATTTAATTATTTAATTTATATTATGTCTTTCTCACAATATGGGGCCCATAGCATCCATCGTAGGTTAAACACCTAAAACAATTGTTAATACAAAAGTTTAAAAGCAATTAAATAAGTGGCCGTATTCAAAATACAAAGTTTAAAAAGTTTTACAGGTATTTGAACTATAGGGATTAGAATAAAAACACAACATGCCACCCTTAAAAATTAATATTCTGCAACAGCTATTTCAGAATTGTTCCCTCTTTAAACAAAAAGGGCTTTGCTTGCCAACAGAGCCAGAGCAGAGAAGAGTAGCCCTAAGCCTTTTGTGAGTTTCACAGTTCTACTACTACCTGCTACAGTTAGCTGTATAGAAATTTATTTATTTAATTTATATAAAAATCAGTAGTAATGCTTAGAAATCTAGAAATGTTTAGCAATAGGATATAATGATGGTTCTGACATCTCATTAGCAGCCCGTAATGTTACAGATGAATGTAAATCAGCGTATGTTAAGATAACTACAACCGAGATGGGTTGTTTTAAAATCGTGCTCATTTCACACAAGTAGCAGCTGATGTGAAGTTGTACACCAGCATTTTTAGGACCAGCAGTTAACTGAAAGTATTTTAAAGATAGCACTGGTTATTAGATGCATAGTTTAAGGCCAGTGTCATGTCCTTGTACCTACCAGCTGGAACGTGTGTATCTTAACCTCTTCTGGTAATGGTGATGGAGAATGACAGTATTTATTGCTGCATGGATTGGTTCTTTTTTATCCTAAGTTATACCAACCTTGTAAAAGTAGTAGTAACTTACATCCTTGTAACGAGTAGTGGCATTTTACATTTTACAGATGGAGGACTGAGAAACTTCTTTCTCAGTGTTATGTAAAGAAATCTAGGATAAATTCAAATTTATATCCCTGTCAAAGGCAACATCACATTGGTTCTCTGCTGTTTTCTTGTAAAAGCTTTGCTACTGCATTTTTTTAACTTTTGTTTTTCTTCCATTCTTACTCTTCTACTCTGATTTTTATCCTCACAACCAATTTATGACAGGTTAGATCGAAGAAGGGATCAACATGCCTAGTCCCAAATCACCCAGTGATTGTTGAAGAGAGATTTGCATCTGGGCCTGCCTAGTCTTAGTCTGACACTATACCGTACAGTCTTTCTATGATGAGGTGGGAAGCCCATGGCACTGAAGATGGTGATGAACTACAGTGCCCATCATCCCTCATCATTGGCCAGGTTGGCTGGGACTGATAAGCAGTGCTGGTCCTAACCACCTCCACCAATGTGAGATAACCCTCTCAGGCAACAGGTATGGAATCATATATATGGGCAGAAAACTATCACTAGCTTATTTGCTTTGATGTTGTATTGTCACTGCCAGAGACAGAGAGTAATGTTTTTAGATGATCATCTACCTCTTGTTCCAAAATACCTTGATTGGCTTGCCTTATTATTCACTTTGACTTCGGTAAGTGGTGGAGATGCCATTTGCTGTTTTGCTTCAAGCAACAAAATATCTTGCGCTGGGTCTGCTGTGAAGAATCGTAATGCAGTAACATTTGGAGGTATACATGTTCCCTAACCCTACATTGTGATGAAAATCTGTTACTTAATTTTTAATCCGTCCAGCTCTTCAATATATTTTGAGTAATGGAGGTCCTTTTTCAACTTCAGAGCACATGTAGAGCAATTAAACATCTTGCTTTCTGAAGTGAAACAATATGAAGCAATGTTGTGCTTTGAATTCAAAAGGCTTTCCATTTTTTAAATATTGCAAATAGATTAAATGATCAGCCCAAGGCATTTTGCTGCATGAGGTAAAACAGCAAATGGTGTCCTCAGCCCAAAGCACTTAGTACCCCAAACGTGAGGCAAAACCCATGACAAATATCTCTTCTTCATCCCTGGTAGTAAAAATACAAGAGTAATAAATTCAATAGCTAACAACCTATGGTTCCTTCAGGATATGCCAGAACTGCTGAGGCATTTACTTCATTGTAGGCCTGGCCCTGGCAGTTTTATAAAGAAAAGAGCTTTTGGTCCTTGATTGTCTCACAGCTGCTCCTCATTAGAAGCTTTTAACTATAATTCAGCATGGCAGAAATAGGGCCCTACTTCCTAATTACAAGTCCTCTGTAGCTGAGTGATCATCTTTTCTCTCCATCATATCATAGATCTAGATGCTCTGTATTTGAGTAACCATCGATTGGATTTAGAAGTGAATATCCAAATTCATAATTAATACAGCTGGGTGTTGTGACTTTATATAAAAAAGTCCCTCTGATCTCCAGGAGAGAGATAACAGCAGGTCTGCTGTTTAAAAGAGGAAGGCAGGTCTGTGTCAGATGCAGAGCTTCATTCAAAGGCTCTCCCAAAGAATGTTGATTCAGATGTGACCCAACATCATCATGCCTGGAAACAGCTTCAGCATAAGATTCCTCTTCAATAAAGGTCTCCTTGTATGTAGGAGGGTTTCTTCCAGTAGGTTTTAATACACTGCAGCTTGACATTCAGTAGGGGTTCTACCACTCCTAGTTAAAAGCATCAGCCTCAAACTGGAGAAGTAACTGGAACTACATCTACTCGTAGATCTACCTTAGTCAGCTTCTCCCGGACCCTTGAGTCCCATTATGATTGACTTCTTGGTGCTTGAACCTGAACCATGTTTGATTGTGCTTTAGAACCACCACTGCCCTATCCAATCTCTAGATTGGACTCTGGTGGTTGGATTCCCAACCCTGCCTCCGGATCATACTCACCTGACACAACTCTGCGAGTTTGGCTGCTACATTGCATTTTGTTCCTTGTTTTGAGATCTGTCCTTGCCTGCACACTCGGAGCATATCCCTGTCCAGCTCAGACTTCTGCCTGGAATTTGCCTGACCCAAAGCAGGATACTAGAGACTTGATTTTGGCAATCACCTTTATGGGTCAGGAAATGTTACCAACTGTTTGCCTGTGAAGTGTGAAATGAAGAACTTAAAACTTGCAGAGTTTTATATGCAAAAAGTCTTTTCTGCCCCCTTCTCCTTTGGTTTCACCTCTTCTCTTGAAAGTGAAAGTTGGCAGCATCAGAATCTAGAACTGCCAGATCTTTAAATGATACCCTACTGTCTGCAGGAACACAGAGAAAATGACTGTCTGTCTTACAAAGACTGTTACTGAAAAAGGATTTTTAAAAGTCTCATAGGGTGTAATTATAGCTCATACAGATTTCAAAGGAGGGGTTCTGCTTTTGAAAATCACATTAATATTTTTCTCCTGCTACCCACAGATTCTTGTTTCATGGCTCAACCCTGTCTTTGTTATACAATATTACTTCTAAATTGCATCTGTTCCTCAACCCCATCTGCTTGCTCTGATTGCAGGATTAAAAAGGAGGGGTTCTGTTTACTCACCTATGAACGTTGGCAGTAGTGTTAAGAAAACTGTCAAACTGACAAGTCTGATGGCGTGAAACAGTGAAAAGTACTCAATGAAAGTATTAAACAGAGTTGGACATGTTATTGGAATTGACTGCAAGTACTTATGCATGGAGATAATGCCAAATCCATGAGGGTGTGGTACGCAATGTCTTATGTGGTGTTAGATTTGGAGTCAGAAACAAATGATATCTTGAATACCACAGCCTTCCAAAAAATATATTTAATCCATTTTTCCACCCAGTTTGCCTTCTTTAGCCACCATGCTGTTCATTCCTAGGCTGTTAGAAGACTGGCCCATGGTCAGCCAGTATCAGAACTCAATGAGGACTAGAACTTTGACTTCCCAAATCCCAGTACAGCACATTGACAACTACATCACGCTAAGTCCCAGGCAACAAGTAGAATAAAAGAATGAGAGAGAATGGTGCATGTGTAGATTTTTAAACAGTGGGAAACAACTGATGCACACTTAATTTTTACTGTTTTGTACATAGGAAACTGGTGTAAATCAACTCCTGCCATTATGCTTCAGTTCACTGAAATAGAGGTAAAATAGAAATGTTACAAATAGAATATTAATAAACATACTCAATATGCTGATACGTTTAGGAAAGCATGTAAGGTGAGGATGATCGGGGAGAGCGCGTACAGATGATGCTGGACTGCCATGCCCATTATTCTTTGTCGCTGGCTATGCTGGGTAGGACTGATAGGAGTTGCAGTCCACTGACCTCTGGAAAGCCATATCTTCCGCACCTCTGCTGTAAGCAATCTTCAAGCATAGTTTAGATAACCTGGTTCACTTAAATCATGGTATTATGCATGTTTGCTTGGAAGGGGAGAAGGCCACATTTAATGTGATATACTCCTTAATAGAGGAGGCTAGGACTGCAGCCTCAAAACAGTAGCAAAGTAGCAAAACTAGTCCTCTGTTTCACCACCACAACAGCCTGACTTCCAGTTTTACCTGCCTCACAGAGTTGTTGTGAGGAGTAAGGGGAAAGCTACATACAGCTTCTTGAGTTCCTTGGAGGTAAGAAAGGATTTAAAGTTCACTAATATGTAAGAAAAGGGAGTGAGGAAGGCATACCATATTATCTTACCTCCTGAAGGAAGCAACAGAGAAATCCATATGTGAGCAAAGAAGGAAGCAAGACAAAAGGAGAATGAACTTGCTCAGTGTTTCTTTTCATTCCCTACTTAAAAGAGAAATTGTCAGAAAATGATGCTGTTTCATACTGACAGTGAACATCCAGCTTGATCTGTAAAAATCCGTAGGTAGCTGTGTTGGGCCTTTAAGAAAAACGCACAAATTTCACAGTATGGTAATGTCATCACTAGGACCAATTAAAATGTCATGAGGTAGTGAGTAAACTTTTCAGTTCTTCAAAACAGGTTCAGGCTGGAAACCAGCAACGGGGGTGAGGAAGAGAAAGTTGGTTAAGACTGATTCTGCAGTTTATGGCAGTCTTTCAATGGAGCATTGTCCAGACTGAAGTAGATTAAAATGTTTCATTCTGGATTCGGAAATTAAACATTCCTAGACGGAAAGCAAAACATTGCAGTTGAAGTTATAAAACGCATACTTTTTCATATAAGTATTCCTCCTAAAATGCTGTGAGAAGGAGTCTGGACTTGTAAGAAGCACAGTGGGATTGATGAACAATTGTAAGCATACGACAAGATGCGTGACCTTTTTCGTTATCTCAGTGTGTTGTCCTCAAGATTGATGTCTCAACAGCTACAGTATTTCTGTCAAAACCACTTCTTGTTGATACTTCTTCAGATAGCCTGGTCAACATGTGACTTTTCTGAGAAACTGGAGCATTGTTTACCTAGGTTAAACTGGATTAGAAAATAAGTTTCTCTTTTAGTGTATATTTTAGGTCCTCATCTTGCCTCTCCCGCATTGAATGCTGTTTTTGAATAAGATTATTGAAAATATGTGTGCTACCAATATTTCTGTGAAGATCCAGATGGATAGATAGCAGATCTGACTTAGATTTCTAGGAAGTCTCTTGGTATGTAACTGCATCCAGTCTTCTGAGTTGGTTTCAAAGCGAAGAATAATATGAAAGCTCATTTCATAAGCTATTTTCTCTATATTTTTCTCTTAATTTGAACCCTCTTCATCCATTCCCCTAAAGTGATTATCAGCAGCTTAAGGGGAGGAGTGGGACTGTGTATGTTGTTCCCACTCTGTGCATTTGGGAAGTTACATAAAAGAGGACATGTTCCACACTCCTTATCACATGTTCCACACCACTTATCACAGAACTCATACAACAGAGCTTTCCAAGCTGTGTGTTACAACATGTTAGTGTGCAGCTGCAGTGTGTAGATGTCTTGCATGAACATAACAGGTGGAGGGGCTGCCTCTCTCAACACCACTGCGGGCCAGGCCCAGATGAAAGGACTGCCTCTGCTGCTGCTGCCCAGGGCCAAGGAAGACCCTGGCGAGGGCAGCGGCGGGGGCAGACCAGGCTCGGGTGGAGGGACTGCCACCACTTACTGAAATACTTACTGAATTACTGTGTTGCGAAATGATGCATGTCTAAAAAGTGTGTCACCAACATGAAAAGTTTGGAAAGCTCTGCCATAAAATCATGATTTCACATCATGAAAGGCAAGGACCCACAAGTCTAGAGCAGGCCCCTCTCCACATACGTGTCCCCAGACCTGGGAAGAGTTAACTCTTGGACTAGAATTCTCAAGAACTCTCCAGTCCACATAGTGACTAGGCTAACTGGGGGACTGGGAGATTTAGTTCAAAAAGTTAACTTTTTCAAGCTCTGCATGTTCCCCTTCCCAACCTGTGGATGCTGAGGATGGGACCATTTGGTATAACCCCTTCTCTTCATTAGAGGATTGTTAATTCAGTGAGAACTGATGGGAGAGAGCCTTTTTCAACTTGTAGAAAGAGTTATAACAACAGAGAGTTTAAAGATGCCCCTTGTATCTGTTGTGCGATGTAGAACAGAGTTACAAAATTATCACAATTCTGAAAGGAAAGATGCTAGAAGACCCAACTGCAGTTGTGGAAATTTGTCTGTCTTTACACAGAAATTGTGACAGTAGGTGAATGGAAAGAGAGAGAGAGAGGGAGAGGGAGAGAAAAGGAATGAACAAGGAAAGATAAGGAAGGGACTTCCTCTTGTCTTTAAAAGAAAGAACGTTAGAGCTGTCTTGCTGCATTTTCATTGTCGTGTTGGGGCACAGTGCTTCTTTCTACCATGACTGCATACAAGCAATATTTTCCAGTAACTGCTTGGATTCAGTGTAAAGTCGAAGGCTTTCACAGCCAGAATCCATAGGTTGTTGTGGGTTTTCTGGGCTTTGAGGCCGATGCAGGTGAAACGTCAGGAGAAAATACTAATAGAACATGGCCTCAAAGTCCGGAAAACCCACAACAACCTACCTGGATTCAGTTTATGCACTTCTTTCAGGCAGTGATCAGTTGCTACACCATCTCAAACACTCAACAAATCAGTTGCATTCAAAGACAAACTTGGGCTATTTCTGCCCTGCACTATTACAGGGCTGTTATTCCACTTTCAATATCCTTTGGAATTCTGGGGTTTGTAGTTTACTGTGACTAAAAAGCTGTGGCTGAGAATTCTAAATGCTCCTCCCTAAACAGCAAACCCCAGAATTTCATAGGATGTTGAAAGTAGAATAATGTTGCTAGAAACGTAGTGCAGAAATGGCCTAAGTACTTAGCAACATGAATATACTGTTTTGTTTTGTTTTTACTAATAAGAAACTCATTGTTCAGGCTGTGATGATTTGTTCCATTCCTGCAATACCCAAAGAACAAGTAAGGACTAAATGGGCTGAATGGATGTGGAGAAAGTCTTGAGAACAAAATGCCTGTCTCTCTAAAAATTCAGTGTACTTGGCACAATAATTACACAGCATCCTATCCGTCGCAGTGCAAACATCATTCACGTGTGCAGTTTAGAGTCCCGCCCACCCACGCTTAATTGGTCGCATCTTCCGGGAGAGAATAAGATGTCACTCACAGTGGATACCTCTTAGTCCTACTTACCTGGCTTGTTGAAAAGTATTAACACCTCATGTTCCCATATATATTCTGAACATGACATGTCTCAAGTAAGAAATAAAAATGATCTCAAATTGGTCCAATCCACAACACTGATCATACCTAATTATAGAATCATCTACCCATCAACCATGATCTCTGCAGAGATAAAAATGGGACGCAACATCACTGGTTCTTTAGGGATAAAACTGGGACTTGCAAGCATTCACGATCCAGTTATCAGCTGCTGAGCATTATGTGTGGTTTTTGACTCTCACAAGTGGGCCTCAGCTAGTTCTTTGGGCTACAGGCTATTTAGAGGTATACTGTGATTCTTATTTTATGCTACCAATAAGATCTTTCAATCATTCCTAACCTTACAGTAGCCCTTTTAATTTTGAACCTGTATATTTCTGACATTTTAAGGTACCTTTCACTGTTGTGTTACATCACTCTTTCACGGATTGACTAAAGGGAGAGGCCAAATGGGATTTTGTCAGCAGTGACTGGCATATTATTTGTGTGTTATATTTCTATCTTTCCTCCCCTCACCATGATTTCAAGCCTTTTTGCTGTATCCTCACAACAATCTTGTGAGATAAATAAGGTTGGAAGAATTAGTAGCTCAATGCCAACCAGTAACTTTCATCTTTCTGTGGAAATTTGAACATAGAATTTCCAGATCTTATCCATTACTCTTCACTTCTACAGCACACCAGTTCCTACTTTGCTGATAAGAGTTGATGGTTGCTTTCTGACAGAGAGTGGAAGATCAGGACAAGGTGACAGAATAATGAAGTGTTGTGGTGTTTGAAGCCGTTATATTGTTCTCTGCGATGAGGTCCCATTGCAGGGAAGAATGCCCTGCTTTATTTCTCTTTAATTCAGAAAAGAAGGAAATTAAAAAGCTAAAATTAAAAAGAATCTGCCACAAAACTATTTAAAAAGGCCTTTATTGGGATACCCATGTTTAAGAGTTGCTTGTGTCTGAGCAAAATCCCTTCCTCTACCTAGACAGTAATAATCTGTTAAATATTACATTGAAAACTGAACATTCTTGGAGATACAACTTATTATAAAATGAAACTGATCTCTATTGCCAAAAAAAAAAAAAAAACTGGTGCAAAAGAAAATTTTCAATAGTGAGTTAGAGGATTCACCTGTTTATTATGAAATTTTTGGCTCCTTGCAGAGTAGTTCAACTTAACTTTTGAGTTAGTACAGTTTTGCATGAGCAAATAAAATTAATACCAGTCTTCTGTAGAGATAAGCAATGTTATATAATATATAACCCCAGTTCACTGGAATTTGAGCATGAAATCTATGTTCTCCATTGCTGACAGTTTTTTTCTTTCTTATTAGGACTTTTTTGTTATTGTTAAAGCATCCATGGGTAGAAGGGAAAGAACTGGAATGGATAAATAGATAATGGCAGTGTTACAGGAAAGAAAGACAAGTATATTTGCGAACTGATACCACACTGTTCAGGATTTATTATTTCCAACCTATTTAGAATTAAACATATGCTATTGCTTTTTCTAGAAAGACTGCATTAAAAGTCAGGTTTATTAGCAGGCATAAATAAAAGTTTGTATTTTGTTCCTTGGTTAAGGCATGAAAAGCTTCTTCTGGGTGAAGAGTTTTGCCAACTTCATTGCCCAGTGTACGACGTTGAGCACAGAGGCAGACAAAATCTGGCTGATCAGCTAAAATGCTTCCAATTTACCTTTGTAGTTGATATAATGAGAGAGTAGAAGAGTAGAAAAGGGAATGTGAAAGAATGAGGTACAATTAAGCCTGTGTTCAGTTCTCTGGGCCAATCCTACCATTAGGGAAAGTGAGGCAACTGATGAAGGTGGCAGATGCTGAGGAAGACATGGACAACTCCCCCAAGTGTTTCTCATGAACCCCCTCTTTTTTCTCCCTTCGCAGGCAGATCATTCTTAATCCACAGAATTGGCCAGCAGTGTGTTGTGAATGATGAATTTAATTGTGCTATATTATTTGTGGATATAACAAAGACAATGAACTGTGTTGTAGCTGATAAGATTGGTACTTTCAACCTTTAAATGTTGTTTCTGGAATAAGATCTGGGGTGATGGGGGCAGATTTTTGAAGTGTATTTGGTTAAAAAAAGCCCTAAGAACAATCTGTTAGTATAGTACTATGAATGTTTTTTTTGTTATGTGTGATCAAGTTGGTTCTGACTTATAGTGGTGCTATCCCACCATGTTCTTGGCAAGATTTATTCAGAGGTTTGCCATTACCTTTCTCTAAGGTTGAGAGAATGTGACTTGGCCAAGGTCAATTAGTAGCTTTGCATGACTGAGTGGGGATTTGAATTCTGGTCTCTTGGAGTTTAAGCCTAACACTCAAGCCACTGTACTACTCTGGCTGTTGTTTCTAATGTACTACCCTTTAAAAAATTAATAATATTAATGAGATACTTTTAAGAAATGATAGGTAACAAGTACCAATTCCATTAAAAAAGATGATAATCTCTAGTCCTCTACCTGGTCAGCAGACATGGGTAACTTCTGAAGATCCAGGGACCATTTTTGCCCTATCCTCTGACCCCCTCATTCTCCCAAAAATTGGACCTCCGGAAACCTCTAAGAGTACAACTTGCTTTCTGAATGTAATTCCTTCAGTCATCTTATTTTTTATTATTATTCATTCATTCATTCATTCATTCATTCATTCATTCATTCATTCATATTTGGCCAAAAGCGGCCTTTTTCAATAACAAGGAGTGACAAACTAATCACATCTGAGTTCTTCTTCGTCTTCTTTTTTTTAAGCATTTCCTAGCCAAAGATTTTCCAGAGGTGAATTGGACTCCATGGGCTCTTGGAAGATGCAGTTCGCAGTTTGTTTGTTTGCAGGACATTTGGGGAAAGCCTTGGGACCATACTGAAGACCCTGGGGAAGATGCATACAGTCCTCAGGCATTACACAGCCCAGTGGCTGCACTTTGTCCATCCTGCCCTAAACTGTCCTGGTTCTTTTGGGTCTCATGAAAGACTGTCCCACTGCCAGTACTTAAGGAATATTCAAGTTATACTCAAATTAGTTTCTGTATGTAGGTTGGAAGTAGATGCCATATTGTTCTTTGTCTTAGGCAGCAAAATGCCTTGGCCTGGTTGTCATTCTGCTATTGAAATCAGAGATGCTTGAATGTTAAATTTGACCACACATTTATACTCCCAGCCTAGCTGATGAATATATTGTAAAATTCATATTTTCCATTAATCTTTTGAAGCAACAGCTTAGACCCAACACCAATGCAAGGATAGGGAATTTTGGAGATACAACTTATTTTACATCCTTCCGGATCCTTCCGGATGTTCTAGAACTGCAGTTCCATTATCCATCCTCAAACTGGCTAAGGGTGATGAGAGCTGTAGCCCAACATCTTCTAGAAGGCCACAGGTTGTCCACCCTGCCCTACCAAGCCCTAAATGTAAATTATGTCATGCAAATAAATAATACTTTTGAATAGGCTAAACAGTTCACAGATTTAAGTAGTTCTTACAACCGTCATAAAGGCAAATCAGTTTCATTATCTCTATATTGTATACAAGGAAAGCTGAAGCTAAGAGAGATTGATTCCATTCAGATGAGTACAATTTGGCCTATCAAGCTGACATATGAATGAACTTTATATCTTTGCTTGTACATACAACCTCTTCTTTCCCTTCTTGATATGCTACAATTAACTCTGAAGTCTTCAATTCATCACAGTTTTTCATTAAATGCACACCATGAAAGGATTGCTAAGTTTGGAATAAGCTAGAATCTTATGAAACCATGGTTTGAAAATCCTGACTTGTTTTATCCTGGTAAGCAAAATTCAGGATCAGACATAATTGAAAAGCATGGTTAATTGTAGTAATTCCAAAGTAATCGTGTTGTTCCCATCTGGAGGAGAATCAGAGAATCATAGAATTTGGAAGAGACTACAGCAGAATTCAGTCCAGCCCCCCACCATGCAGGAACACACATCAAAGCACTCCCAACAGATGGCCATCCAGCCTCTGTTTAAAAACATCCAAAGAAGGAGACTCCATCACATTCTGAGGCAGCATATTCCACTGCCGGACAGCTCTGACCATCAGGAAGTTCTTCCTGAGGTTCAGTTGGAGTCTCTTCTCTTGTAGTTTGAATCCATTGCTCCTTGTCCTAGTTTCTGGTGCAGTGAAAAACAAGCCTGTTTCCTCTTCAATATGACATCCTTTCAAAAGTTTAAACATGGATATCATGTTCCCTCTTAACCTTCTCTTCTGCAGACTAAACATACCCAGCTCCCTAAGCCACTCCTCATATGGCATGGCTCCCAAACCCTCCACCATTTTGGTCACCCTCCTCTGAACATGTTCCAGCTTGTCAGTATTCTTGAAATGAGGTGCCCAGAACTGGACACAGTATTCCAGATGATGTCTGACCAAAGCAGAATTGGGTGGCACCATTACTTTCCCTGATCTGGACATCATACTCCTTGACGCAACCAAGAATTGTGTTGGCTTTCTTGGCTGCCGCATCACACTGCTGACTCATGTTCAGCTTGTGGTCTACTAAGACTCCTGAATCCCTTTCACATGTACTGTTGTCCAGCCAGGTGTGCCTCCCCTTCTATATTCGTACATTTCATTTTTTCTGCCTAGGTGTAGGACCTTACATATCTCTCTGTTGAAATTCATTTTGTTAGCCTTTGCCTAGCTCTCTAATCTGTGAAAGTCATTTTGAATTTTGATCCTGTCCTCTGGGGTATTAGCAACCCCTCCCAATTTGGTATCATCTGCAAATTTGATCAGCATGCTCTCTACGGAACATGAACAGTGGAGAGTGAACAGCGTAACAGCAGAATCATGGGCACAAGGCTGATGCATATTTTGGCTAAACTTAGATGTGATGATTCAAATGTAGCACATGCAAAATGCAGCGGCAAATTTAAATATAAGGAATTAACAGTTTGTTACTACTGTTATTCCCAGATAAGCAATCTGTGAATGGTATTCCAGTTTTGACATAATTGGTGTCTGCCTGAACTACCAAAAGGAATACCCCTTTGTGCATAAATCTAAAAGACATCTTTGCCACGAGCACCCTGAAAAATTAGATGATAGCTTCTTGTTCTTCTGCAAAGGACAAAATACAGATACATGCAAATAGATGTTAGGAATCTGTGTTTTCTTTCAGAGTTGTTCAAAACAGTTTTGAGGAGGGAACCACTATGAGCAGAAGATTGGTTGAGAGAGAACTTTCCTTTCAACCTTTTCCTTGCAATTTCCTCCTCCAAATCAGCCCCAACTTGCTTCTCCCTCTGTGGTGCTTTTACATGTTTTTCTTTTGCTCAGAATCATCTCAGCCGATGCTATATTTCATTTAAAAAACAAACATGTGTGCAATATATACCTTTCTCCAATAACCAGAAGCCTCCTTTATTTTTAAATCTTGTTTTTGACAACTTTTCCCATAAAAGGTTTCCATTTATCAAATCAGAGGCTGTGTTTAAATCAATACAAAGCAATGTACAATTGCAGCTCTGTATATGTTGTTATCAAATGAAACAAATCAGTTTTCAATTAAAGCCTTCCTTTTCTGATGTTTGCTGCTGCTGCTGCTTCTTGCTCTGTCTAGTCCTCTAATTTTTGTTGAAGAACTTGGCATAATATTTTGCTGAAATATCAATTAAGCTGGTTTTCTATAATTTCTGGGGTCCCCCCTTTCTTTTTCCAAATAGTGTATAATATTTAGCTCTCAATTTATTTGTAAACTATATTGTTGCTATCTGGGTTCCAGAATCTAATTAGTTTTGAGAAGTGATGGAACCTGAGCATTGATGCCTTTCAGACTAACAAGAAAAGACAGAAGGCAATAAAATATTCAAACGCTCTGGCGAAATGACTAAGAGCCACTACTAAATAAAAGAGAGAGCTGATTACTTTGTTCATCTTTGGTAAAGGCTACAAAGTGCTTTTGAATGGATGATCTTTAAACTGCAAGGAGAGACATTATTTGTGTGTTTTGAGGAAACACACTTGCTTAAAGAATGGTGATGTATGAATGCTGCTGAACAGACAATGGGGATGTTCATTTTCGGGGGGAGAAAAGCAGATTTGAGCATATGGCCAAGTATATGGCATCCATACGCACTTTTGCTTTCAACCTTCTTGTTTGTTTGTTTCGTTTTAATACTGCAAATGAAAAGCCATTAAATCTGCATAGGCTCCTTTATAAAAAAAGATTGTGGAGGCTCCTTGTTGCTCTTTGATCAAAAAGAAGTTTCATGCACTAGGGAAGGAGTCAGCAGTGGTTACACCGTCTTTGGAAAGTGAAAGAACATTGTAGCACTGGAATTGATCAGAGGTGTGGGTATGCATGCTGTAACCTATGTCTGCCATGCCGGGGGCTCCTTGCTGGAGAAGTTCTGCATCATTCCCAAAAGAAATCTATTCGAAAGTGTTCTCTGGCAGTTCTGTTAGTTTTTTCCCCCACAAGTGGATGCAGTGCTGTAAAGATGAATAAAATCTGTCAGTTTTGAACTTGCATTCTTATTAATGTTTTTATATATTTATTTATGATTGAACTTTTTTTTTGCACATCACCGCAGGAGGGTTTGCCTGAAATGCAGCATACACATCTATTTTTTTCAGTAAATAAATCAATAAGTAAAATTTGTTGCACTCATAATGAAACCAGCCACAAGAGATAAGTAGCATGGACTATACATTTCCAAGAATCAAAAGTCCCTTATGTCTGAAAGAGTCTGTGGTACTACTTGGTCTCTGTGTTTACATGCTTTCAGGTCTCCTGTCAACTCATTACAATCCCATGAATTTCTTAGAGTTTTCTTAGGCAAGGAATACTTGATGTGATAATTGTAAGCAGCTCTGTGAGCAATTCTAATCAGCACTGTGACCAATCTGCTTTTTCCACCTGAAAGCCATGTAAAAGCAGCAGGGCTGCCACACAGATCCTAAATTGCACCCTGCAGGCTGGTATTCAGTTGGCTTTCCAGAAGTTGGATTGCAGCTCCCAATATTCCTCACCATTGGCTATGCCAGCTAGAGCTGCTGGGAACTGTTTAACAAATTCTAGAGAACCATGCGATTTCCATCCCTTTGTATAAACAGCATCCCACTTGCCTAACAGTCCTGCTAACTCCTTGAGCATCTCATCTCTGTATGTAAAACGTATGGTCTCGTTATAAAAAATATAACAAATGTTTCAGGTGCTGTAACATCAGCACAAAATTAAGAACTGTGAATCCAGAATTCACAGTTCTGGTCTCTGGGGTTTTATATAGTTGGTTGTTGTTTTTTTAATTTCTTATCATCAGTGTAAGCGAGAAGAAGAAATGCTAGTGAAAGACACCAGTTGTACCCAAACAGTATTCACAGGCTGATTACTTATTTACCTGCTTGACCAATTTAATATGACTGCTACATTTTTTCTCTTTATATGAGCTAAGTAATTGAGGGGTACTACTGAATTTTTTATAATAGTCCTTGTTTTTTGTAGCCTGCTGAGGCTCAGGTGCTGCATTCTCAATGCCTATTTATGTGCGTGTATGGTTTTGAATCACTTACCATCCTTTTGTTTATAAGATTAATTGTGAGCACAGCTGCCTCTACTGCAGGCAGCTTGGGTGTCTTGCCTTTTTGCATTTTACAGTGCACAATCGAATCTATGTATCTACAGGTAAGATGTCTGTTCTGACTTAGAAATTAATCAATTAAATTATTTTGTAAGCCTGCGACTTGTATTCTGATTAACATTTTCATGGCATATGTATGTTTGTAGAACCATGTTAAGGTGCTGGTTCTGTAATGCTAGGTGCTTTTATTTAAATAGTTGAGTAGAGGGTCCATTTCTGTGGTAGGAAACGTTTGTAGTTTACAGTTCTGTTAATCTGGCAGTGGATTACATTGTGCTTTGGAACTGTCATGCAGCATTGTAGATTTTAAAAAACAACAACAATAATAAAAGGAACCTGTTACAATACTGTGTCACATTTTTAGTGGCATGAAAATAGAGTGGAGGCATAAATGTAATTTTTTAAAAAAAATTAAATGGAGTGTGACAGCCCACTGCATAATTCTGCCAAAATTAATGGGTATCAAAATGTTCAATATCGTGCATGACTACTTAGAAATGAATCCCACTGAGTTCTGCAGGGCTCCAGTTATTAGACTGAATTCAAAGAGGAGGTGTTTGATGTATTGCTTATGGAAAGCTGATTTTATACTGCTTCAGACTATTTGTAATTCTAATTTAGCATTGTACTTTTTGTCTGGTAGCAGCTCTCCAAGGTCTCCAACCCAAGTCTTTTTTTTTTTAACCATCTACTCACCTGATCCTTTTTTAAAAACAAAACTAGGGATACCAGACACTGAACCACTGGTCTGTGGTCATACTAGCTGGGGGATTCTTAGAGTTTCAGCTCAAAAAATAACATTTCAGGCATGGTGTATTCAGGGACTGTGCTTTATCACTAGGCCACAGTACCTCTCTAAAAAGAGAGTATTCAAAGGCCATCACATTCCCCAATCACTTACGCTTGGCTCCTCCTGCCAGTGGGCATGGCTATAGTAACCGAAAAGTTATTGCATGTAAAAATCTTACTGTTACATTAAACCTCTTCTCTCCTCTAATCAGTTAGCTTTTCAATCCAAGCTTGTAATTGGGTTTTTTGAATCCTGGTTTGTTTTAGAGCAGGAACAAACTGGGTTTCATAAGTTTTTGCATGCTGGTTGGCATTGCCTAGACTGCCTCTGATGCATGGGAAATTTTTCCAAGCTGTACACTGCTACTGGGGCTCATGGGAGGTCAGTGCCAACTAACAGGGTGCTTTTCTCCCCAAGCCCTGAGCTCTTGTTGCTAGGGCTTCTGTAAGATAAGGCTTATGAATTTGAAATTCTGGTTCTCCACTCCTTGTTTCAGTGTCCTTTCACACTAGACAAATATAGCACTGTGATTCTGTTTTAAATGCCACTGCAACATCCTGTGGAATCCTGTTTGCAGTTTAGAATTCCCAGCCAGAGAGCTCTGGGGCTTTATCAGACTACAAACCCCAGGATTCCCTAGGATGCAGCCATGACAGTTAACATGGTATTATAGTGCCATCATCGCATGATAAGCATGTAGTTCACCACTTATGTGTCAGAGGAAGCAATAAGTAATTTCAGCAATTTTCTCCATGCTGCAAGAAAGACTTCAAAGGCCACTCAGTTCTTGATGCCTATTCACAATTAAAGACTTATTCTACACAAAATTTGTGCATGGCTTTTTTGCACAGAAAACAATCTAATTCACAATGAAAATAAAATACGTGTAGAAAAAGAATAAGCAGAAAGAAGAAGGGAAAGAAAAAGAAAAAAAACTAAAATTAAACTAAAACTTAATGAATATGATTTGAAGTCCCAGCTGTCTTGTTCAAAATACAAAGGGTCATTTTAAAATAGCCATGTCTGGTTTTTAGCCTATTCTTTCCTGAAGAAGGTTTACTATGGTGACGTGTATAATATAATATCATTTTAGGAAAAAGTCTCTGCTTGTATTTGTACCAAATTTGTAGAAAAGCTTTCTACAGTCAGTCCCCTATAACTGCATGAGCAGTTTACTTATCCATGATCTGCTCAAGGACCATAGCTGCTGCCACCAGCTGGGGTCCTTGCTCTGCACAGCCAGCTGAAAGAGATGAATGGTGAGGCACGGCTAGGCTTCCTGTGCATCTCTTGGCTGAGGAAGAGACAGACGATTCTTCTTCGGCCAAAGAGACACGCAAAGCCTGGCTCCATGAAACCATGCACTTCTCTGGGCTGAGGAAACAGACACTCTTTCCTCAGCCAAGAGACGCATGCAAACCCTGATTCCAGGAAACCACACACATCTCTCTGCCGAGGAGAGAGATGGATGTTCCTTCCTCAAGTTGAGAGAGGCGTGTGAAGCCTGGCATGGCTCCCCCTGTGCCTCTGTCAGCTGAGGGAGGAGAGAAACATTCAGGACTAAGGATAAGTATGGAAAAAGATGAGAGCATGTTCATTAATGCCAGATGGCAGGATCTAAAAGGTCCTTAGGGAGGAACAGGAAAGAAATAAATGGGAAATAAAAATGGGATGGGATGGGGAGCACCAGGAGAGAAAAGGGACATCCATCCCATCCCCTTCTCCTCCTGTCCACACAGATAGGTGAGTGAGGAAACATGTGCACACCCTGCTCTCATGCCATCCCTTTCCCCGTCCTGCTTGCACAAGTGACTCAACACTTGCACCCTCTTCCCATCCCCTTTCCCCTCTTCCCCATGCAAATGAACAAACAGTGTGCCCTCCTCTCCTCC
The DNA here is from genome assembly GCA_030412105.1 of Cyclura pinguis. Classification (NCBI taxonomy): domain Eukaryota; kingdom Metazoa; phylum Chordata; class Lepidosauria; order Squamata; family Iguanidae; genus Cyclura; species Cyclura pinguis. The sequence goes on along the minus strand of CM059604.1, from coordinate 34,090,692 downwards.
CATCCCCTTCTCCCTTCCCATCAGTGCAAGTAAGCAAATTGATACACCCTCCCTTCTCCATCCCCTTACCCCTCCTGCCTGTGTGAGTGAACATGCACTCTCCTCCCATCCCATCTCCTTCCTCCCTGCATGCATGAGTGAGTGGTTGAACATGTGCGCCCTTCTTCCATCCCCTCACCTTCCCTTGCCATCACTTGTGAGTGAGTGAGCGAATGAATATTCACACACTCCCTCCTCCCACCTCATCTCCTCCCCCCTTCTACCCGTGCGAGTGAGGGAATGCACACACTCTCCTCTCATCCCATCCCCTTCTCCCCAGTAATCCGGGAAGAATCAAATCCACAAATGCTTAACCTGCAAATGTGGAGGACCAACTAGTACCTTGGTATTCATGTCTTGGACTGTAAACAGTGAAAACTGTTGTTGAAGTGGCTTAGTCTTTTGTTGAGTCTCTTTCTTAAAATTTTTCTTCAGGCTTCCCTCCAGATTTTGTATTTCATCCGTCAGTTTACTCTCTATTACTTGCCTTTCTTTATTACTCATCTTTATTACTTATCTTTCCTCTGGAGCTGGGTTTTATAAATTGTCCTCTCATATAAGCTTTCCTTACCTCCCAAACTACTGTGAGATGTGTATCCTTATTTAAATTCAGTTGAAAGAATTTCCTCTTGTTTGCACTGTTGTAGCATCATTTTCAGAAGTACACATTCATTAAGTCTCCATATCAACTGCAGAATTTTTGGCAAAATGTCCATCTTCTTTTCTAAGTAGACCATATTTTTAGAAATCCAAAGCATATTTATTCTAGAGAAATATTCACAATGATTTGCGGGGGGGGGGGAGTATAATCTCTGGAATTTGGCTGCAAATTTCTCCAACTATCTATTAATCTATAGTACTCTGGATGTTTAAAAAAGGTTCTGGGTAGTCTCCCTTGGTTTTCCTTTATTTCTTTACTGGAACATATATCTTTATTAGAGTCAAGAACTCCACTCCAATCGTCCATGTAAATCAAATTTTGTAAGTCCAGTTCTGATGTCTGTCTTAATAAATTTTCATGAAAAGTTGATTTCTAATTATTTGGGCCATAAATGCTTGTTAAATGCATTATCTTGCCATTCCAGTTGATTTGCACAATTACATATCTGTCTTGTTCATCTTCATATATCAATTTAGCCTGTAATGTTTGGTTTATATAAAATATTGCTCCATTTCTTTTGTTTTTGTTTTCAGATACAAATTCTAGGCCCATACTTCTATTTGCAAAACCCCAAAGTCTCTTTTTCTTACATGAGTCCCTTGGAGATAAATAATTTCATATATGGGTTTTTTTAAGAAAGGTTTTTTTTTTAGAGGAGCACCTCTACCAAAAACTTAAATTTCTTCAACATTCTACAGAAAATAGCATTTTTGTGCAGGAAACAGCATATTATTTTCTGTGCAGACAATGATGTTTTCTGTACAAAGCAACCACTTGCAAATTTTGCTTAGAGTAAATCCTGATCTACAAAGACTCTCAGCTGTCCAGGATTCTTCTCATCAGGGTTTCTTGATATATGAAAAAAAAAAAAAAACACCTGTTTTTCAATCATTTTTCAAATGTTTTTGAATATTATTTTCATCCTTATTACGTGGTGTGAAGAGGTTCCTATCACAGTCTATGTGGCCCAAATTACCTGTACCTCCACATTTCTTCCTATTCCCCTCTGTTCTGGCTTTTGGTGTATCAATTTATGTGCAAGCACAAATCACAGGCAAATTACCCATTGTGCTCATGAGCTTTGGTAGCTGAGAGTGTGTGGAAATGGCTGCTCAGGCTGTGAAGGTACTCCACAGACAAGAATTGAGTGTTCTGTTCCTCCAGTAACATTTGCCCTAAGATTTGTTTCCCTGCTTTGTGACCAGGAAAGCATGGCAAGCCCTTGAGAGTTCAGCTGGCATTCAGAAACCCAATAAACCTAAACATTAACACTGTCTTTTCCCCTAGCAAAAGAATTGGCTCTGTGTTTAAGTGGCTCTCAGCAAAATGCCACCGTGGATCTTGTCCAATGTTGGTGGGTTCATTTGTCTGCAGGCTTACCTGGCAGAAACAGTATTTTACATTTCAGATGGTGTTCTGGAGAGTTTGGCATAGTGTTGTTTTGGGGCACTTTGGAAATTAAAGCAGGTGACAGGTGGCCGCTTGACACAAGGAGTAGGACAGGTGTTAGTAGGCCCTTGCCAAGCACCTGAGATATTGGCAATAAGCAGATGATGCTAGGTGCTGAAGCTTCCCATTGACCTTTATATTTTTAAAAAACGTGTGAAATCTTTTATTTTAATGTTGGAATTTAAAATACATTACTGCATGGATTAAATGTTGCATTTCAGGTTCTGAATGTCTTAAGAAGCAACAATAATGCACGTATAAAGCACAATCTAAAATATTGGAGATTCTATGCCTCTAAATGAGGCAAATTAAAAAGACTTTCAAGTGCCTGTGTGTAGGCATCTAACAGCGGGTCCTTTTTCCACTCATAAAACTTGAACACCTGCAAATACAGACTTAAAATCAGTACTTGTATCACTTTCTGGGGAAGATTTCACACAATCCATGCATCCAGAACTTTGAATACGCAGGATTACTGATCTGTAGTTGGAAGTCTTTTCTTTTTTCCAAGTGACAGATGTGTTTGTATGTCTCTCCGCTGTGCACAGAATTGGCATACGAGACACTTCTGGTGTCATGCTGCTATAAAATGTTCTCAGACAGAAATTGCCTGTAGATGCAGCAGCATGCTCAACAAATATCCTTTAGGCCATAGCTGATGAACTGGCGATGCACTATTTTTCCTCCACACTGCTGTTTCCAGAGTATCATATGGAAAAAAGAATAGTTAGGTCTGTTTCACATATGTTATGCAAACTCTGCATTTGACATTTCTTGGGGAACCATATCTCATTCTGTCTCCCTGATATAAAGTACCTAATATTGGTTGGATCATACCCATAGTCCAAGAGGCCCATCTGATAATTAGGATGGTGTTCTTCAATCTAGTGCCTTCCAGATGTATTGTACTATGGTTCCCATAATCTCCAGCCCAGGGAGGATGGAGATTGTGGAGGTTTGAGTACAGTGGATCTGGAAGGCACCAGATTATGAGGGAGGGAAGAATTAAGATTTCTAAAATGTACATTATATGGGTTTAAAATTCAGGATTCAGATAGTATACCAGCACGTGTGTGTGCGCTCTATATCTATGGGGGTTCCATTCCAGGATCCCCCACTTAAAGAAAAAATGCAAATGCTCACGTCCAATAATACTAAAGAGTAATGACGTGCACATGGATGCTTCAGCATGTGCATGTCATCACCATTTTAGGTATAGGATGTGGTCACAGTCATTAGATTTGCACATCTGGAGATTCCAGGTAAGGAAGATTCACTGTATAAAGCCAAGCCATATGTAGATAGTATACAAGCATATAGGAACTCTCATTTACCTGTTTAAAGGGGCATTTGCAGAAGCTGCCAGAAATGTAATATTTAAAATAAGCCACCTGTGTGACTGGAAGGATGGATATGGGAATACCCTTCATAACTACTATAATTGTCTATGTTCACAGAACATGGAGACAGCATAATTTATTTTAATGTATTTTTTCCTGTGCTTCCCTTTAGTAAACTTCCTTGGAATTGTTCCTCTGCTAAAACACATACACAAATACAAGCAGAGCATATTTGAACAATGAGTAAAAACAGAGCAACCAAAAGAAGACAAAATGTAAAAAGGTGCCAATAAAAAAAAAAAACTCAGCAGGGTTAGAACTAGTTCAGAAATGCCTGGGAAATTTTTAAAAGGCCTTTGCGTGATCCAGAAAGATAATGAAACAGACGCAAAAAGAACTTTCTGGGGCGAGTGTGACATATTTTCAGTTTTACCATTGATAATCTCTTTTTCCTTGTAGCTGTCTGCCTTGCCTTAGGTGGTTGGGTTCTGAAGGGTTTTTTTAACATAAAAGAAGGCACATGTTGAGGCATAAAGGCAGAGCTTGGGAAAGAACAGTTCTCAGAATCCCCTAGCCTGCAAAAGACTCTGATGTTGCAAACTCCAAAGATTATATGAGATCCACAGATTCCAGTGTTGCCCTAGATACCTCCAGCATCCAGCTGTGGGAGCCCTGTCTACAAGAGAAGACCTGGAAAGACTTGCAGATTGGGTTCCTGGGTCACTTGATAAGTATACCATTTTTGGAACTTTAGAGCCATTGTAGTATAATTGTTGAACTGGACTGTGACCATGGAGACCATAGTTCAAATCTCCACTCAGCCATGGAAACTCGGCGATCTTGGGCAAGTCGCATTCTCTCAGGCCATGGTAACCCCTCCCCCTTTGAACCAATCTTGCCAAGAAACCCCCATGATAGGTTGCCCTTTGGATCGCCTTAATTTGGAAATGACTTGAAGGCACAAAACAACAGTTATTGGAAGAAGATAGGTCCTAACTCAGTGCAGCCCTGCTTATTGTTCTATTCCTGTCTGACCCCTATGCTGCTTGCTCCTGGACTTTTGGACTACTTCAGTGGCTTTAATCTGGACTTTGTCTCACAGACCTGCTCCTGGGCCATGCCTATATCAATTGTACCATGCTTGACTTCAGCCTCTCCTCCAGACCCTTTGCTTCTTGTTCTTCAGCACAGTCACATAAGGACGTGGAGGTGAGGGATGATTCACCCTGGGCGGCAATGTTTCTGGGGCGTCCTGACCTTTAGCCGTGCCCCCGTGCACCCTGACCACATCCCCCCCCACTACAGCCCCATGCACTGTGGCCACCCCCACCACCACACGCCACAGCCCCTTCCCACTCTCCCTCCACACACTCCAAGCTCCGCAATTGCTTCGACATCTGCAAAGTCCCTCATTATCGTGTTTTCTTCAGCTTCATATCCTATCCCTCCATCTTTTTTGAGGGGGGGTGTTCCTTATTTTGGCTATTTGCTAAAAGCTTTAAATGAACAACTTGGTAACAATATAAATGAATAGATTTTGTGGTGGTTCTTGCATAGGGCTCCTTAGAAACTGGCTGCTACAAAATCGTTAAAAAAACCTTCCTCTACATACTTAAAATACTTGTATAAACAGAAGAAAATGAGCTTCTTTTCTTTCCTTATGGTATTTAGGGGAGAATTGCATGAATGATAAAGTAGGCTGTATTTATAGATACTTTGTGTGTGTCTCCTATAAATACAGTGGATAACTACTGGCTTAGAAATGAGCTGTAGTTTATAAAGAGTGTGGAAAGTGCTAAGCAACAACAAAAAAAATTATAAATGTTCCATAGCAACTCTGCTTCCAACTTTTTTCTAATGAGAATGAATGAATGTCACCCACAATGAAGTCACCTACTACATTGTACTAACAGTGGAATAGCTTAAAGATGTTACATTCAGTGCAAGGGAATTTTAAAATAATTCTAGTATCTGGTATCTTACTGGATTTTTTAGATGTATCTATAATATATTCAGAGAGCTAGAGCGGTATAGTGATTTGAGCGTTGGACTCTGACCCTGGAGATCAGGGTTCGATTCCTCCCTCAGCCATGGAAACCCACTGGGTGACTTTGGGTGCCTCATACACGCTAAGTCCCAGAAAACCCCATGATAGATTCACTTTAGGATCATCATAAATAGGAAGCAACATGAAGGCACAGAACAACAATAATATATTCAAGTATCAAAAGCACAGGTGGGCAACTGTGGAAGTCTTGGGGGCCTCATTTGTCCCACAGGAGGCCTTGAAGGTGCCCACCCTCTACCCATACCTGCTCCCACAAAAAATTAAACTTTTTGTCCCAAGCACCCTCTAGGGGATAGGGGGGAATTTGTACGATGTCCAGACCTTCCTGGACCCCAAGGGGGCAAAGGTGGGGGGGGGGGTTTGGGGCAAAATGAATATTTTTGAAAACATTTTCAAAAATCCATTTTGACTCTTGGGGTACTGGGGGGGGGTCCAAATGGAAATGCCCTCCATATTTCCTATGGGGTGTTTTGAAGCGACACATTGTTTTGAATTTTTTTAAAAAACCTCTAGGGGCGTGTGGCCCTATGGACCAGACTTTGCCCAACCCTGATGTAAAGATATATTCAACACACACACACACACACACGCACACATCCTTTTTATCTTTAGCAACTGAAGAAGATGGAAGCCAAAACATCTTTCTGTTATATTTTCAGTTCTGTTTGTTAGTCATCTCAAATATATCTCCTCTAAAGGTATATTCAATGTCTTACTGAAACTTCCTTCAGTTGTTTGTCACTTTGTTTCCTGATTTATTTTTTTTAATTGGCCTGCCCTCATCCAACCAAAAAACGATGCAGACACACAATAAACTTATCCCTCAGGTATGTCCAGGGATATAACAATTCACAAAGGGGGCAAAATGATGTCATTGCTCCTACAGATACATTCTCCACCATCCAAATGTTTTTTTTCTTCAAACCTGCAATTTCTAGCATAGCAGAGAATGAGACTTTGAAAATAGTTTACATCTAGAATTCTTAGGTTTGCTGTGTTTACACTGCCTTGGTAACTTTGGCTCCCCCTTTCCTTTGGATGCCTAACCTGTTTTTTTAAACGCTCAGCTGAAGTTTTAAGTTATCACAATGCCAGAAATTGGGTGGAATTCTTATGGAAGGAAATGCCCTCATCCCCTCTCCCTTGTAGTTTTACCCCTGGGTGTGTCTCCAGCCACATAATATGAGTCACAACTGCAAAAACTGTAGATCACGCATGCAGGTAAAAATTAAAAGTGTTTAGATAATGAATTCTGCAAATAGCTGGACTCCCTTAGATCCCATTCATGGAACACAGTAACGCTATGATTTTACTTTAAGTGCTGTGATTGCATCCTATGGAGTCCTGTGTTTTGTATTTTGGTCAGGCTGTAGGGCTCGCTGGCTGAGGATTCTAAGTACCCTTTCCTGAACAGCAAAGCCCATGATTTTGTAGGCTGAAACTAAGGCAGTTAAAGTGGAATCATAGTGCTATAACTGTGCGGTGTGAAAAAGTCCCTGATCTGATCATGGTGTTGAAACAGTTTATTCTTAAAAAATACTTTTTCTGAATTGTCTGAAGCACCTTTGTAGATATTTTTCCTGTTTTGCCATGGGATGATTGCTGGACTCTGTATTCTACTACCACCCCTCCCCCCGCTGGCAGTGCCAGAACAATTTGAGATCAATTAGAGAGAGCTGAACACAGAAAAGCAAAAATGCTTCCCCCCCCCTTCTCCATTAACCTTTTCTAAGGCATGAAGGTCTTGTTGACATTTGCAGGCCAAGACTTCTCTGTCTGTGTTAAGGGTTAATTGTGTTCTTGTTCACTGCGCTGTCCTCTCTGCTTAGCAGCGGCCCAGATGTTCCCAGCACACAAAGCAGATAAGGGTTTTTCCTGAGAGTCTCTTCGGCTTTTGCTTCTCATAACAAAGGTAGTGTTGAGACTAACAAAGTTCCCTGTCCCTCGTTCATCCCATGGTGTAAAGAATTGTTGACAAGCTACTACTTAAGAGCAGCCTGAAAACGGGCAGTGTGTATCTTCTCTTTATGTATTCTCATTGCTACTGATGTCTTTGTCCAGACATGGATTTTACTTAAACCTGCTGAACATGTACTCACGCTTCCTTCAATAAACTGAGTAGTTTTTAGCCAAACCGGCTGGCCTCATTCACTGGCAGCTTTATGGGACTGAACAAATATTTTGTCTTGCTTCTAAGGACAGTTTAACTGTGGGTCGTGCTAAAGATTTACAGCATGCCCCCCTACATTTTCCAACAGGTCTCTGATACCTAGGCGATACAGAGTTTTGACAGCAGAACATGATTTTTGCCTCATTCATTAGAACAACTCCAGCAGGTGAAGATGCTGGTGATTTTTAAAAATATTCATTCATTCATTCATTCATTCATTCATTCATTCATTCATTCATTCATTTATTTGAGATGCACTGTGTTCATGTTTTAACTTGACAATTTGATAAGGTGACAAAGAATTGGTGTTATAGTTCTAAAGGAGCATTTGGAAACAATTGTCTTTTTCAGAGGCACTGAAAAGACAGGAATTGATGCTTTTAAAAACTAAGCTTCAAAGAGTAATGGGTGTTAAAAGTCCATTAATTCAGGATAAGATTATAACGTGCATCTGAGGATAAACCTATACCTGAGATTTCTCTCTAATCTTTTTCCAGTTGCTAATGTCCTTTATACATTCAGACTCCTGAGGTCAAGATCTTGAGCAGAGATCATAAACTGGAGTGAGCAGTGGGTGGTCCTCCAGATATTCAAGGATTGCATCTCCCATCAGCTATATCAATAGTGAGGGATTATGTGAGATGTAGGCCAATATCATCTGGGGGAGATATGTATTTCCCATCTCTGTCTTGAATCTGTTGCTGACAATACGTGCAAAGCATAGCAGGGGTTTGGAGGGGGAAGGGGAGGAGTCCAAAGGGCATATGTATGGCATGTCTGTAGTTGTGAGTTGTTCTTACTATTGTCTTGCAAGTATACCAGCCAATTTATAACAGCAGAATGTTAAGTCATCCAGTGATGCCTTTAAGTCAAAAGACCATAATATGGCATTGTAGTGTTTGTTGATATGAAATAATAGTAGCATCCAAACTGTATTGCCTGTTTTGGGAAGATCTTTTGATATATTGATTTTGCATGCAAGAAACAGTGTGCTTTGATTCAGTTTCAGCAGTTAGAACGGGGCACCCACTTCTTCTTGTGTCCTGTGGCAGCCGATGGCTTCTATGTCAGTGAGCCAGTGAACCTATTCTGACTTCAGTTGTGAACCTTAAAGGAGCTATTTAAGAAGCTAACTCATTTTGAGATGAGGTCCTAGCATCTTGGACAAATTTCATCTTCCTGCTAAGATGGAAATCATAAGACAACACTGAATGTATGCTGTTGAATATGGTGAACATAAGAGGAACCTAGCTTCAGCATACAACTTTATTGCTTAGCCTGAAGCTAGGCAAATTAAACAAAAGGAGTTCAATCACAAAAGATAAGATCACAAAAGATAATTGAGACAAAACAGAGTATTTAACCAACATCAGCTGATGTTATATTCAGAGAGAAAGCTTAACTTCCAGACTTCACTTCCTCTCCTTTCATCCCACTTCTATTGTTCCGAGTCATGCTGGCAAACTGCCATGTGGAGTTCAGCGCATTCCCTTTTTGATAGACTGCACTGCTACTAGAAAACTAGCCAAAGCAAATATGACTCTGTAAGTCTGGCTTGTCAGCATGAGCTATATCCTGTTCTGTCCACTAACCTTTATTGCCCAACAACTACTACCATTGCATTGTAATCTTTTGGCTTAAACTGTTGTGGGACCTAGGTTCAATAAAATGTTGCAGTACATTCTGATTCCCCTGGGCTGGTTTATCAATGGATCAGTTGATGCAATTGCTCCAGCCTCCTCATTGGCAAGAAGCCCAGTGTTCAATAGAGAAGGTGTAACTTGCTTCTTCTTCTTCCCCTGTCACTTCCTCCTGAACCTCCTAGTGCCTCTGTTGTCATCAGCATTTTTTGTGTTTTGAGTAACTGAGTGAAAATGGACAGAGGTGGGCTGTCAGCCTCACTGAAACACGAGTTAAAAATGTTTCATTTCACAGAGGAAGATCCATGCACTACTTACTACTGCACTTTCTGTTTCATTCATGTAGTTAATTTCTATGCTACTACACCTAGAATATGTCACACATATGCAGAAGTGGGAAGGGAGCTATTTCTGGAACTACTTCGGGGTCCAAACCACCCGAATCTAGTCTTATCAGACATACACCCAACAAAAGTATTTTGACTATTCATAGTGTAACCAGCCAGACTGTCAAGGTTTTTATTTTGTTTGTTTAATTCCTGCCCTGCCTTTCTCCAAATATGGGAGCCAAGGCAGCTTACAACAAATACTTAAAAGGATAACTAATATTCACTTAGTACCAGACAACTTAACTTGTATGCAAGAGCATACAGTTTCCAAAACAGATATTGGAACTCTAGGCATGAGGTTATTGCACATTGGACACATCATCAGATGACATTCCTTCCTGGAAATGATGATAGTGCTCAGTAAGGTGGAAGGCAGGAGGAAAAGAGGAAGACCCCATGACAGATGGGTTGATTCAGTGAAGGAAGTCATGGCCCTGAGTCTGTAAGACCTGTTGATGATTGGGACCCTTGCAGGTCTCCCAGTCGTAGGGTCACTCAAAGGAGAAACTCACTTGAGGGTACAATAACAACAAGCCCAATATAAGCTGCATTGATTTGAGAGGCACTTACTCCTAGGAACGTGTATGTAGGAGTGCAGATTTACCCTTTTTTTTGTATAGTTTCACCAATTTGGCACAAGCTTCCTCCGTTATTTAATATGGATTGGAAAGTCAGTATACAAGTAAAAATGACAGTGACATTATTATTTACAAAAGGAAAAAAATTAAAGATATACTGTTGTTGTTGTGTGCGTGCTTTCAAGTCATTTCCGACTTACGGCAGCCCTAAGGTGAGCTTAGCATGGGGTTTTCAAGCGCTGAGAGTGTGTGTTGGGCATGCTCAAACCACTAAACTATGTTAGCTCCCAAAACACATATATTGTATACTGAAATTGTATTGTTTTCCATCCCGTGGCCCACCATCGCTCACTTACATGTAAAAGGGTCAAGGAGGCCACTGTGTGTTGTCTCTTCTCATCCATGCTGGCGTCCATTTTTCTGTTTCAACCTTCCATGGCTTTGGAAAGCCTTTGACTATGCTCAGTCCTCATTAAATTTTGGGGGAGGGTTGTCCTTAACATTTATTTTTTGAATATATGTTTTGTACTTCTGCATCCCTTGGAATTCCTTAGAACATATTCAGCCTCTTAGCTGCTCTCTCATTCATCTGTGACAGTATTTTAATTCCAGTTCTGCTGCCACTCAATCCCCTCAACTTATTACGAAACAGAAAGATGATAAATATGAGTTTGGATTGACTGAGGCAAACTTTCCTGTGTGTTTCCATTCAAATAACTGTAAACAAAAACGTAGCAATAGTCTTTCCTCAGCACAGGCTACAATATAGTCTGATACTTTCATTTGCTGTGCGGGTATATGTAAGGTATACTGGAGTCACTTGGGAAGCAGCTCACAAATTATTAAAACACATTGCATAAAGCAATTACAGTAATACTCGCCTTAGCCACTGCATAAATACAAAGAGCATTAGCAACTCCATTATTTAAAAAGCAAACTCTAATCCATGAATGAGGCACCAGTATGTGGCACTTTTATAATCAGATTCAATATATTGGAAATTGCTATTGATAAGGTATAAAAATTGCCTGGGTAGGTTATTTATATTGCATTGTTATTGCGCATGAGTCAAAGCAAACAAGTTTATCTAGAGCCTTATTATGGGTCTTTTATTGCATCTTTTATAAGTTGACTGTGTAACTCTAATCACCTTTTGATAATGTAGCTGAGTATGACATTTTACCTAATAAACAACAGGACTTTCTTTCTTCTTGTGCTTATGAAAGGAGTTACTCTTCAGCCTTTGTGAACTGCAGAGAATCTATTAACATGATTACTCTTCAGAGAGAAAGCTATGCCAGTCTGTTGTGATTACTGTAGTTCACATTCTAGATTGTCATGGGAGGGGGGAAGAGGGCTTCCAGCAAAGTTTTTTATGCAGACTGCAGCGTTGGCTGCTCTGAATACATTTTTGTCAGGCTCAACAGTTGCCTGCTTAAATATCTGTCTACAATCACCTACCACATACCCTGCAATTGTCCCTCTTTGGCAGGAACAGTCCCAATTACTCCTCTGTCTTCCTATTTTTTTCAGCTGCTTTTAAAATGTCCCAGTTTTTCTCTCTTCCTTTCACTCTCCCCCTTTGATCTGGTTTATTTCAATTGCTGCAAGCTGAGTTCAAAATGCAAACTCAGAGGGGCAGGGAGGAGAAGCACAAATGTTGCTGTTTCCCTTGGCACAGGCAAAAAGCAAATTGCAGCAGCCTTTCCTAGCTTATGTGTTTTTCTTCATTAATAGATTTTGCCATCTTGACTACATTCTGATGTTCTTTGGCCACATGTGTCTCAGTTTTCATTTGTGAACTGTTGTATGGTATGACACCAGGGATTCTGTTTTATGACAGTCACTTGGAGGGCAGGGAGAAATAGTTTTCCTAAATGGATTTTTCCTAATTCTTGTTGACATTTTTCAGTATCTTTTCCTCATTCTTTAAATCAGCCCACTTACTGTTTTCTACCGCTTTCCTATGGACATTTTATGCATTTATCTATGCATTGAGTAAACTGAATTGCCATGTTTAACATAAGCACAGCTTTTAAGTCATGCTGCAATAATTGAATGAAAAGACAATTATATGTGAGAGAGTTTTACCTTCTAGGCTAATGAAATCTGTGTAGATTCGGCGTTGAAAAGAAACACTACAGATCGCCCTACCCATATGTGTACCAAAAATTAGGAGGTACAGCAACATGTTGAGACAGTGAGAGTTCTATGGGTTTAATATTCATTGAATTTCCCCAACCTTCTCTTCTTAGTTAGAATGCACTGTTTGCTAATCCATATTAGTGCAACAACAAATTTTAGTTCCCCCTCCTTACAGCTAACACAGTGATGTTCGTGTTCTGTTTGAGGAGGCCACAGCAATATTACAAGTTTGGGGCCCCAGGGCAATTGCTCCAGCCAAAGGCCCTGAGGGTGTCCTATGCCTAAAGCATCCTTGAATACTGGCTAGACTTGTGAGTCACGAAGTTCTAATTTAGTATTGATCATAAACTCCTTAGGTAGTTTTACATTTGATGTAATTATTGAACTAACAGATTGGGCCTAGACTTAGTCAATACTTAGCGCAAGCCACTGAAATCATTAGTACTCAAGTGATTATTAGGTTTAAGTCACTTTGATTTAAATAGATCTATTTTAAATATGATAGGAGCTAGTAGCAATTATTTTTCCCCCCATTGTGCCAGGGATTGGTACCATATTTGTGCCCGTTGGCTCACCAGGGCTCAATAAGCCGATGGCCCGAGTACCAGTACCAGTCTAGGAACCACCAGCTTGAGTATCACTCCTCTAAGCAGGACAAAGTTTGGGTCTATCTTGATACAAAGTGTTAGGAAATGTGCTAAAGCATTACAGGCATACTTTGCTAATACAGTGGGTTAGGTTCCAGACCACTGCCATAAAAAGAGTATCACCTTAAAGTCAGATTGCTGAAGGCATGAGTTCTTGAATGTTTTTAGAATTTCGGTGACATACATCTGATCTTCATCTTTTGTATTCCCCCTTTCCCTTAGGAATTACCTTGAAGCATCAAGAATGCTGCTGGAATGCACTTGGGGACACGATGACTCTTGCCTTTCTTATCCATGTCCGCCTGTTACTTTGATGGTTTTATAATCAAACTGACTCCGAAGAAACTCTTTCTAAAATCATGACTGAAGAAAAGAATCTTGGTGTCTCTCAGAAAGTCTTATCACCTTCAAGAAGTACCAGCAGCTGCTCTTCTAAGCAGGGAAGTAGACAGGTAAGTGTAACAGTTTGCTAGTCTTTCTCTTTGTTTTAGTAAATTAGTTAAACATGCTAAGGTATGGATAATTTGAACCAGAAATATTTTTAAAGGCATCTTACTCTCTGCCTGTTTGTCTTTTTCACTGTTTCTTGATTCCCAGGATTAATTTGCATGACCGAATGAGTGTGTTGAGTATGTGGACTGAGCAGATCTATGGGGATTTGAGATGTGAGTTGGCTTCTCACATCTGTCCAGTGTGCTTTCTGGCTTTCAGTAGCTTTGCATTGGCACATGTAGGAATCTTGTGTCAGTATAAAGTAATGGTAAATCGACTTCTGGTGGAAAGCTAGTTGGGTTTAAAAAATTAGCTCACTTCCCTGTTCTTAGAAAATACACTTGCTTGATTAAAAATGGGGCCATATATACAAGAGCGTACCTTTTATATTCCGCACTTGCCTTTGAAGAGATCAGATAAGGAAATTAGGATAATTATTGGATGATCACTGAATGAATCTGCAAGATTGGCATATAACCATCATATAACCACCTGGCCACCTTTAAATATTTGCCATTGTGGTAGTTTTTGTGCAGCCAAAGCAGACCCAATAGGGTCATTGGTTCTTTTAAAAAAAATGGCACACAAAGGCTCATCAGTCTTTTCTGATCCTTAAAATTGTTTTGCTTCTTGTCAGCAGTTAAGTAGACCACTAGCGAGATTCGAACTGCTCATTTGTTGACTTTTTAATTCATCTTGTGAGATTCCTGTGTAATTGCAAGTCTGTTCAGTGACAGTGTGAAAATCAAAAATCTTCTCTTCTGTGGATGATTTTAAAGTACTTGTACCTTGGAAGTAGAGTAATAGATTTCACAAGACACATTTACAGTACATCTTCTTGCGTGTGTGTGTTGACTCTCAAGTGTGAGTCTTCAAATGTGTTTGAACTAAAATCCCAGTTATCAGTTGTGGATGATGGGAGCTGAAGCCCAACAATATGTGACAGATCAATATTTGTAACCACAAGTTTAGATGTCACAACATTACCTAATATGAATAATGATGAAAATGTTGCCACAACAGCAGTTCACTAGAGAGTCATAGGGGGGTAGAATATTGATTTTTAAATGAACCTTTGTAAAAACATATATTTTAACAAGATTATTGTAAGATTTTTTTTAAGAACCCAAAATCTGACAAAATTTGGGACTGACCAAGCAGCCCCTGATTTATGAGTACACAGGATGTCAAATTTATGGTTTGTTTAAAAAAAAACAGTGTATGATCTGGTCTGTTGTGTGACTGCACTTACGCATGCTCAGAATGAACCTCAAAAATGATATATACATGTGTTATGTTGAAAAGATCTTTCTAGATTAACTATGTGGAAATATAAATAATGTCTTACCACTGGGTATTTTTAGTATAGGCATCTACTTTTCCCACCCTAATCCATTTCTTTGGCACATGTACTAACACTGTGGGTATCATACTGCGCAATGTCTTGAAAACATCAGAAACAAATGAGAGGTCTAGAGTCTTTATTCCCAAGTAGTTTAGAAATGGGAGATGACTTCTTTTCAGTTCAATTATTTATATGAATATACCAAAATAATCAATTTTATGCATATTTAAGTTGGAAAGAACTAGAGTTTGTTTTCTTAAAAAAAAGGGGGGGAATTAAAAATGACAGATTTCCCTGTCAAAGTCCAGGGTTTTGAATGCTTAACTCTTAAATGTCTGCATTTGAGTACCTGTATGTTAAACCTTGTCAGTTGCCTCGATATCCTAACCAGGGTGAGCCCTGGTTAGCAGTTAGATGAGAGACTGCCAACGAATACCAGGGTGCTGTAGGCTATATTTTAAAGGAAAGAACCACCTCTGAGTATTCCTTGCCTACTAAAACTCTAAGAAATTCATGGGGGCAATATAAGTCAACAGACAACTTGAGGGCACATACACAGGCATATTCAATCTTGCTAATGCCACCTCTTTGTTTTCTGAGAGACTCCTTAGCTTTAATGCCAGGAAGGTATGGCCCATGTTTCTGGGAGAAGCTGTACTTATCTCAGTGTGGATGATAAAAGTGGGGGAGACTTTGCTCCCACTGTGTATTTGAAGAGTTTATCAAACTGTGAAATCTTCATATTTGAGATGGAAAGAGCTAAAGGTTTAAAAGAAATCAAATGCATTAATAGATTTCCCCATTCCTAATCTATTTATGTCAACACGAATTTTTGCTGTGTTCCTTCAAGTTGTTTCTGACTTACAGCAACCCTAAGGCAAACCTGTCACAGTGTTCTCTGGAGGCAGAGGGTGTGTGACACATTTAAGGTCACCCAGTGAGTTTCCATGGTTGAGTGGGGAATCGATCCAGGGCCGTAGTCCAACACTCCAACCACTACACAGAGGCTAGATATCAGAAGTGTCAGAGAATACAACAGATTTTATAGTCTGCCACACAGAGCTTAGTATACCCTTTTTTTGGTCTACGGCTCCCAGAATCTTTCAGCCAGCACTGGGCACTGGTTATGCTGGCTAAGGACTCTGGAAAATGTTCAGAAAGAAAGATCTCCAAGCTCTGTTGCTCCATGGCTACTTTCCAAAAGTCAGAGAATTTACACAGGGCATGGGAGCAAAATCACTCCTTTGTTTGCCCACAGCATCATTTTTTCAAGATAGAGACTGTTTTTGAACACAGAGGATCCATATTAAAGTGGAAGGTGAGATTCTCAGAAATACACAACCGTTTTTAAAGCAGAACAGATTATTAGATACATATGATTTAGAACTGAATTTGAACAAGAGCACCTCCTTTCAAAAGCATGCCACTCTTACTTTCAGAGGGTGATAAGTAAGCATGGCACCTTTTATATTCCTCTCAGCAGTTGAGGTTATTGCTCCCTGCTCATACCCCCACTTCTTTCCAGTATATACTAGACTTTCTTTTATTCTATTATCTGGTAGACTTGTCAGAAACAACTTCCCACTTTTTCACGCTGTCTACACCGTTGATCAGATTAAGTAAATCAGATTATGAAATGGTTTAAACAGCTTCAGGGGACAAAGAGCTGTGAGGAGACATCTTGTATATATCTTCAGAAGCACTGGGACCAAAATATAGGTTTGCTGCCAAAACAATTAGGGGTGAAATACATCTGGATGGAGCCAGATTATAGCTAGGCCTGTTCAGTTGACTTGTACCTTTCATGCATTTCTCATGCAAAAGGGGCATCACAGAATTGTTACAGAGTACGGCTGCATTCTTGGCCCACTTCTCCTTCTGGTGCAGAGTGTGCTATTTGGTTGTGTCTCCCCAACTTTACCCACCCACCACTTCAAAATAATAATCAGTAATGAGAAAGTGTGTGTGTGGAAAAGTGTTCTATAGGCTTCCACACCACCTATACCAGGGGAAGGTGAAATTCAATTCACAGGCTCCTTCCTAAAAGCACTGTTAAGAATTATAGTTCAATAGTGCATTTTCCCCTTTTGTCTTATAAATCAAACACAAACCTTGGGCCTTCTCATGGTGTGGGTTGTTTGTTAGCTTGAGGTCATAGTCCCACTGTATTTCTCTGTACAAGGAAGGGATTATAGGTAAGACTGACAGATTGAAAACTGAAAAGGGTCTTATACCTTTATTGGCTATTTAGAAGACAAAATATCAGGAGGTGTTCATCACACAACTGGGTAAAAAGTGCAGAAATCCCCTCTTGTAAACAGCCATTAAAGATATAGGAACCCTTTCCAGTTTTCACTCTGGCAGCTCTAATTACAGATATAGTTCAAGAGTCGTGTTTGAGAACTTTTCTGTCTTAGCTTTTATTTCTAGGAAAACAAGTAATTTTTGTGGACTGAATAACTGTGCTCTTCTTCTATTTATATAGTGCTGGCATGACCACCGCATGAAGCCTTATGTCCTATTATTGTCAATGGATGCAATGCCAGTGCAGATGCACGCACATTGTGTCCAGTGACGATAATGGGATGGAGCATTCGTGATTTATGTTTTACGTGGGGGTTCCTGGAACAGAACTCCTACATAGACGGAGGGCGCACTGTGCTGAACTAATGACACTGAACTAATTTCAGGAGAACTTTCTCTTCTCCCCCTACTTTTTTTCCATCATGGATATTGGAGAATGAGTGTCTTGATTATTTTAATTTCATAACTGCTTATATTGTTGTGATCATAGGAGCCCACATTGCTGAGCTACAGAAGACAGACTAGCAGCCCAGTCTTATCGAAGTTTACTCAAAAGTCCCACTGAATTCATGGCTACTTTCCAAAAGTCAGAGAATTTACACAGGGCATGGGAGCAATTCATGGGCCATACTCCTAAGCAAGCATATTCAAGACTGAAGCTGTGCAGAAATGAAGAATATATATCAAGGACAGCGGAGTACGTTATTAAGAATCTCTTAAAATCAAGTGGAAGACGAGAGGGCCGATGTAGTGAGCACTCTGAAGACAGTAAAATGGAAAATGGAAGTTTATAATGGTTTGTGCCAATTTTATGAACCATAACAAATGGCTTAGTTGATGCTGCTGATTCAAAAATCCTATCCTCCTCCACAAAGCAGCTTTCTATTTTTGGCACCTGCAAATATCCCCTACAACCAACAGCATTTTATTCTAGACAAAAGTCTGGCACTGGCATCTGCTCTGTTTAAGGAGCTGTATGAACAAGTATCAGGCTGAGGGGGCTCTTTAGGCTCACTTTTTCATTCTTTCTTCGTAAAATAAAATAGGGCTTCTGGGAGTTTCCAGTACACTGTGTAGTGGAAAATTTGGTAGCCTTAAGTGTATTATATATGTCAGTTTAACAACCAAGACTTTCAGCAATAAATCATCAGGCTATAATGACCTTGTTTGATCAGTCTGAAGTTGGTCTAGTCTGCAATGAATATCATATCTTGTGTGTTAGGAGATGATGCTGTTAGAAGGACATAGTGTTTAGAAGGAGCTGATGTTTGGAGGGCTGCTGTGTTGGTACATGAAACTTCAAATTTATGCGTAAGACACCCAGGTTGATCTGTTCTCTATTAATTTTTCCAGCCCTGCCTTTCCCTGCAAAGCACCCTCCAGCTTGCTATACTAGCTGGAAGCATCTGGAACTGGAGCCCAACTTTTCTTAAGGTTGCCAGTTTGCAGTAAGCTAGTGTACAGAACTAGTTCCCAAATTAAAGGCGGGAGAATATGTGGTCCTCCAGATGTTGGACAACAGCTTTGACTACCGCTTACGCTGGCTATGCTGACTAATTGACAGAAGTTTAAGTCCAACATTTGGAAGGCTACAAGTTCCCCACCTTGCACTAAACTGTCATAAAGTAGTAAAGGTATGATCCAATAGATACTTACCTGAATGCAAACCCCATTTAACTCAGTATTACTTAGTTGTGTTGGATTAAACTGCAAGTGGATGTCTGACTTATACTAGATGCTTAAACTACTACTGCTTATCATCATCATCACCACCACCGTCATCATTTATTTATATAGCATCATTTACGTCCCTGGTGCTTTACAAGTAAAACAACCAAAAACAGTAGGTCCTGCCAAAGATGTACAATCTCAAATAAATGGATATACATACAAACACAAAGGGAAAGAAGGAATAATGATACTAGACCATACAATTGTAAAACAAATTGTCCACATAAAATACAAAAAATGCTATGTAATATAAAGCAAATTGGGAAGTACCTTTAATCAAACTGTATAAAATTATAAAACAATGTTAAACTAAAACTCCAAAAGTTTTTGAAAACAAGAATGTTTTTAATTGAGATTTTAAAATAACGTGAGAAGGAGCAGTCTGCAAATGTTCAGGGAGGCAGTTCCAAGATTACAGACAGTGAGTGGGAAAGGGTGAAGCCAAGCCAATGAAGAGGAAACCCTTTGTTGGGTGAGAAGCCTAAAGTTCATAGAACTTAGATCTCAAGCATAAACTACAGTCATCCAGTCCATAGATTACATATTACAAGAATTCTTCAGGCAGAAATAAAACAACAATAACAAAGGCACAATGTACTCAAAACTGCTGAACATTATGTCTGGGATCCAACTCAGCCTCCTAACCATCACTATTTGAGAATGTTGTTCTACTAAATCCATGGTTATGCTTTTTTAAAAAAAGGGCTTGGGACAGTGTTTTGATTTTATGATCACTTCAGTTAGGATTGTCAAAACATGATCCTGTATCTGGCTAATAAGGTGACAACAATTCCACCACCCCCCCACTGCAAGAAACATGAAACACATCACTAAAAGGAGCATATATGTGTGTGTGTGCACGCACGTGCATGAATGTGCACATATCTAGAAATCATCAGTTGAAACAGAAAATACTACATTTCATTATAGTGAGGCACACTGTGACTAGGTAATCTGATCAGTCTACTGTCCAGGTTCTTTAGTTCTGAACCTGACTTGGACTGATTAAAGTTAATTGCAGATGTGAATACTATAGAAGTCCTCTGTGGATAAGACACCATAGAGATGGTTGTGAATAAAATAGTTATTACTTAGTAGTTCGCCTTGGTTTGCATGGCATGAATTCTGAAACTTTATTCTAAATTAAGGGTTAGCAAAATGTGATCCCTGAGCCACATGCAGCCTACTCCCACCCCCCGAGCTGTTTTTTATGGCCCCAGGGCCTCCCAGGGGTCAAAAATATATTTTTTGGCAAAAAAAGTCAAAAGTTTTTTTCCATCTCTCCAGAACATCCTCAAATGCACTCAGGGGGGTGTGGAGAACATTTCCACCACATTTGAAGGCTGTCTGGGCCCCGAAGAATAAAAAACAATTTTTGCAACTTTAAAAAAAATTACTCCCCAAATGCTCCAAAATGACTACTAGGGAGGTTTGGGTGCATTTCCACCACATTTTGCTGTCCTTCTGTAGGCCTAGGAGAGGCCTTTTTGAAACCTAAAAGATGATGAAAATGAGCCCATGCTTCCTAGAGACATGCGAGAGCCAAAAAATTTGATTTTTTTTTTTTTTTACAGGAGGAAGTCTGACCCTCCAGTGTTTCCAAGGGGATTAATTCAGCCCCCAATCTTCTGCAGTTGCCCACCCCAATCTTAAACCACAGCTTTCATGTAGTGTTTGCATTGATTATTCCTATCTATAATTATAATAGGACTGAGAAAGAACTCCAGCCAACAATCTGGAGTGTAGAATATTCTGATATTAAAAAGAAAAATACATATGCTGTTTCAAATTTAGAAAAATAATCATTATGTTACTCTACTCTTCTCTCTCTCTCTCCCCCTCTCTCTCTCCCCTTCCCAAGTACTATGGGCTACTCAGCTGGTAGCTGAGCTCAAAATCTGAAGTTTCTAATATATCATAATGACTAATTCTAATGGAAAATTACTTCTCAATAGAAAAGCATTTTTATCCATCACAAGCACACAAAAATTTAGGATCATTGTGCTCTTTTTAATTCATTCAGCTGTTGCCCAGCTAATCACAGGTTTCGTTTACCCCGCTTAGCATAGATGTTACAGCTATGCTAGAAACATGCTATTTCAGTTTGTTAATTCCTCCCCTCTGCATGGTATTGCTTTTGGAAATGCACATGGGTCTTCTGCCAGTTAGCTGGTTGAATCAGTCATTAAGCAACATTTCAAAACAATGCTTAATGGGAAATTTACAGGGGAGGCCTAGATTTTTATTATACTGGAGCCATGTCACCACTGCCTCTTCCTATACTTGCCCATTCCAGGAGAGGGGCAGAAATGCACACAGTTCAGAACCACCCACTCCTGAAATAGCTGACTTGCCCAGAGCATCCCTGGGAAGACTTCACTCCCCATCTGCAGGCACTGGTAATACTGAGGATACTGCCCACATGACACAGAAACATGAAGGGAGCCAATCCACACAGGCTATGCCAAGGGAATGTCCATGTGCACACTGCCAAAGCAGAAGAAAAAAACAGAACAGGCATAGGCAGCGCTCCATTCAAGGACCACATCTACCCCTGTAGCTCTAAAAGATACTTATTTCTCACAGCTGCTTCTCACGCTTTTTGGTTTGTGCTGTTCTGAATATCTGATATTCATACTCTTATGCCCACTGAGAATGCTGTATGTGGATTCATAGTGCCACTTTCCCCAGGAAATAATCCTTCTGTGGATTTCACTGAGGAAAGCAATTGTTTAACTGTACATAACTGTTCTCAGCAGATGTTTTCGTGTGCTTTATTTTCTGTATCAGGCTATAAAATGTGAAATGAGAAGCAGTTCTCCAATATCAGTTTTATAGTCCAAAGACATTCAAGCTGTTTTATACTACTGTTTTCTACCCAGCGGTCTGATTTGTATTTCTGACTAGTAATAGAAACATTTGGAAGAAAGTGGAAGAAACCTGGCCATCCGATTTTGAAATGGCCTGACCTTTCCCACTTTTTTCCAGAGGATTCAAAGGAGAAGCCAGAGCTTGGGAAAGTTGCTCCCAGCATCCAGTTGCTGGTGTGGTCTTTCTAACAATTCAGGCTCATTTACCATTGGGAATGCTGAGATAGGTAGTTTTAATTTTTCCTGGCTGAACAGATTTGGCCAGGAAGAACAAAAACTTTATGTTCCAGCATTCCTGGTGGCAATGAAGGACTTGCAAATATGAACACAAGGGCCCATTGTGCTTCCAGCAGATTTTCCCACCTGCAGTTTTGTCTTCCACTTTACAAAGACATATTTAAGTGAGAGCTGAAGGATGCATGTTGGGAGCAGCTGGTGCTTAGCTAAGCCAAGCCAGGGAGAGTTGGCTTGGGGAGTTTAGACCATCTCTGCATTAGTCTAGCTTTTCTAAATCATTTTGTGTGAGAGAAAATGTTTTCAAAACCTTTCAGTTCTGAAATTCAGTCCTGTTTGTTGCTTCTTTTCTTTCTCTGTTCTTGTGTTCACTCTCCTTGTCAAATCCTTGCTCGGCAAAATTTTTCCTGAGCCATCGTAACCTTACCTCACCTCTTGTTCCACTTCTACCATATTACTTGTATCCTGTCTTCAACCTGCAATATCTTCCTGCACCCATGACTTCTTCCCCATCGTAGGTTGTAAGACTTCCACATAGTTGAAGGTGTATCACTTCTATAGTGCTTAATATCAGGGCCAAACCTGATATTAAGCACTGATTGTTAGGCAAACAATAAGGCAATGATAGCTGTTCTGGAATGTCATGAAAAGGACAATAAATTGTCACTGAAGACTTAAATGCCTAGGTTGGTAGTATAAAACTTTCATTTTTTTTTAATTTAGACTAGTTTCTCATGACTAGGCAGCTAGCACAGATTTACTGGGCAGGCTGTCTCTGAATGAGGGATGGAAATAATATACACAATAATCCTGGATGCAATTCTTTGCAGTTTGAGATTTTAAATGCATCAAAACCCCACATTTTTTGTACAGCAGATGGTATTTTCTGCATAAGAATATTCTTTTCTGTGGAGAAATTGTGTTTTCTGTGCAGAAATCGTGATTTGCTGCATCAGAACAACCAGTACTGCACAGAAAATGCTATTTTGTATTTTTAAAAAACCTACATGGTTTTTTTGCAGAGGATAAGTTCCAAATTGCAGATGGATCTTGGAAAGTGTGAAGTTTTTGAGGACTTTCTCACAGCAGGAAAATATTGATTCATTCCTGCATACAAGAATGAAATTTATGGAAACTGACATTCCTACTTTGAACTCAGTATCTGCAACCTCCAGATATGCGACTTTCAGCTAATGTGGAGTGTTGCATCCTATACCTAAAATGGTGCTGATGTAAATGCGGATGTACTGAAGCATCCATGTGCACATCACTGCCTTTTAATATTATGGGATGGAAGCATTCACATTTTTTTCTATTCATGGAGATTCCTGGAATAGAGCCACCACAGATATGGAGGGTCCACTGTATCTGAATTGTTTCCACTGAATAATAATTCTCCTAGCCCAAGGGCAAGAATCCTTCTGCCGGCGGATTCTATGTCCCTCTTAGGCTCCTGACCCCCCCCCCGCTCCATTTCAAACAAAGTTTGGCCAAAAAACATTGTGCCTGCCTGGGGGCACAATTTAATGTTTTAGAACTGATTTGGCCCTACCCTGAAAGAGCCCCCAATCACTCTGCAAATCACCTGGAAGTGATTTCTGGATCCTGGTTCTGAAAATAGAGAAGTGTGGCCTGATGAGGGTCAAAAGGCACCAAAAATGCCTTTTTGACCCCAGAGCACACTCTTCCTTGATTTATCTCAGTCCACCTAGGATTCCAGTGTTATGACATCTCTTGCTTTTCCTTTCTGGCTGATTCTGCCTTAGCCATAGCTGTCTTGTCTTTTTGATTTTCATTTGTTGTTCCAGCTTTCTAGTCTAGGTAGCATAATGAGATTACAGGGCTTTCTCAAAGATAGGTTTTGAAGCTCACATTCTCCCAGTGTCCCAAACATTAAAAGATTAGAATCAGATTACAGAGCGTGACAGTTTCAGTCTCCATCTTACTAAAAATGTTGTGTTTGGTGTTTGTTGTCCTCCTTGCATGTAAGTAATGTTTTCTTTTTAATTACAAACTCAACATGAGAAGCAAAGAGCTTTCATTTTCAAGTCTTATGCCATAAACAAATACAGTGGGCCGTCCACATTCATGGGGCTGTGGGTACCCTCACGAAAGTGGGAAAATATCATAACCGCCCCCCTCACCAGATGAGTGCTACAGACTCTTTCCGCCCATTCCATTTCCCATTTTGCTACAAGGATGCCTCAGCTAGATTTTCAAGCCCCTCCCAGCAGATCCAGCAACTCACCACACTCCTTCTCCTCTCCTCTCTGCCTGTCTCTTGTCCTATCAAAAATGCCATCCCCTCACTCCCTTTCCCACCATCAAGCCTCAGCTATTCACCTCAGCCAGATTTTAAATTCCTCCAAGACCATTGATTCCTTCCCTCTACTCCTCTTCTTCTCAAGCTTCCTTTACTCTCCATTTGTCTCAGCCAGATTTTGTAGGTTTTATGACCAAAATGGAAATCGTAAGAAAAGTGGAGGCTGTTGAAGGGAAAAAAATTATCCCCGGATGAATTTTGGAAGAAGCTATCAAGTACTCTCTAGAAGATTCAAAATGTTTTTGTTTACTTATAGAAGGCTTACTTGATCTAGTCGTTTCATTTCACATGTGCATAATGTTAGTTTTGTATGAAAAGTTTGCTGAAACCTCTTGAATTGTTCTTCTTTTTTGTGGTGTAGGAACATATCCTTATTCTTTCCATATTATTTCTACCTTTGGTACCAAAGTTTCTGTTAAAAAAAATAAAGCCTACACATTTACTTCATTAACTGAAGAATACTTGTAATCTGTTATTTCAACTTGCTATATTATGTAGCTGTATCACTGAAGTTGAGCAGGTCAGAGCCAAAATCTGGGCATGATAATGCCCAAGACCTGCAGGACAGACCTCTTTCTGCAGGTCTTGCAGGAAATTTTGAGGTCTTTCTGGTCTTCTTGAAAACAAAAACAGGAGATGCAGGTATCAAATATGTTATAAAAAGACAGGGATAGCAATGGGTGGGAAATTTATTCCTTATGAAAGGAATAAATCTTTTTTTGAATTATTGCTTTGTACTAATGAGGAACATCTAATCTCAAAGCTATAAAAATTTTTACTAAAATTGGGTATGGAAGAAGAACAGGTTAAGGAATATATAATTAATTGGGTGAAAAAAATTGGATATAATATTCATATGAATCAATGGGGAAAACTATGGACAAAAGAAATTGAAAATATGCTCTGCTATGATCTTAAAGAAAATTATTACAAAATGATGTTTTATTGGTAGCTCAAAACTGGCAAAGATGTATAAATATGTGAAAAAAACTCATTGGAAATGCCAAGATCCAGTCTGGATCTTTTTATCTTATATGGTGGACGTGTGAGAAGGTTAAGCAATTTTGGAATAAAATTCAAAATATGATGCAACAAATCTTGAAGCGTTCAATTACCAAGAAGCTGGCATTATTTTTGCCAGGTATCTGGGAAGAAGATACTAACATGGAAAAGCAACAGCAGAAAATAAGACGATATATGCTACTGGCAGCAAGATTAGTTCATGCAAAGTACTGGAAAAAGTTGGAAATCCCATCTCCATCTGAATGGCTTAATAAGTTGATGGAAATGGCAGAAATGGACAAATTAACAACTAGGTTAAAAGGTCAAACAGATGATAAATTTTTATTTGAAAGGAAATATCTAATTGATTATCTAAGAAAAACAGGATGAATTGATAATAGGTTTTTAACATGCACAATTTTAACAGCTTTTTTCTTTGTTTTATGTAACATGAGAAAGATATTTTGAAACTACTAGATTACTTTAAATTGTTGCTTTTTTAGAATGGATTATTTTTACACTCTATATTTTAAAATAAATACTATTGTAGAGCTACTAATAACTTCTAAAAGTAGATTATATGATGGAAGACTTATTAAAGGTATTGTAATGCTGTTGGTTAGAATAAATTGTTGGTTTAGATTATAAAATTTTGTAGAAAACTTTATAAATAAGAATATAATTGAGAGAATGATTTAGAGCGTAAGTATTATAATCTATATACAATAATATGGTGTAATGGTACTTCTGTTTTATTAATTTTTTAATTAAATTTTTGGATATATTTTATAGACCTAACAATACTAATTTAGTTATTATAAGATAGTTATTAGGTTTGTTGGTCTTGTATAAGATAATTTAATTGCTTAGAGTAGAATATAAGAGCAGCAATATATGATTTAGATGATAATGTTCTTTTTTAAAAGAATGTTAAGCGCAATTATTATACTAAGAGCTGTTTGCAAAAAGGGCAAGAACTAATTTTTAGTTATTTGTAGTTTTTTAATTGGTTGTGGTTTTGTTAGATATCCGTAATTTTGTTATGAATTAGTTAAATAAAGCTTTTTTAAAAGTAAAATGGTCTAATTTTAGATGTCAAAATCCTTAGGGAGTAGTTCTTGTTGCCAAATTCTCAGTTTGCACTAATAAAGAGAATGTAAATGTGTACACTCATATATGCATGTGCTCCTATACGTGGGGGGAGGGAAAGAAAGTGATTTTATGGGACTCTTAAACTTCTGGGAAAACAATGTTATTTTATTTCATAGTTATCAAATCCTTTGCAACATTAGATCAGTTTTTTAAAAAGAAAGGAACAAATGGTCAAGATAATTTATCTTTGGACCTTCAGTTTCCAGTTCTGTCCCAGTATCAAGGTGAGTGTCTCTATTTTTGTCTCATAAACACACCTTTTTCATATGTCATGATATAGGTTTGCTACATTTACCAAATGATTGCACCGTGCATCTCCTTGCTTCTAAATATTAATGTTTCTTTAGCCAAGGAATCACTTAGTACGGAAAGAAAGCTAAGTGCTTTGATCTGCTACATGAGAGCATTGTAAGGATGCAACTTCTGTGAATACTGTACAATTAAATCTTCTGCCATTATCCCCATTCTCCAAATTCTCCGACGACCCATTTCCACACATACCACTTTTACATGATTACAAGGTTGGCAGACACTTAGGGGTCAAAAAAGAAGGTCTGTTTGAATGGATTTGCTTCTTTCAAATTGTACTGTGGATTAGAAGATCCAAATGATCTTCAGTTTGAAAATGTCAAATATGGTAGAAACTGGTGAAATTATAGGGTATAATTGTAGTATGAAAGTTATCATGAGAATATAGATTGCATATTGTTGTGGAATTGAAAGGAGTAAAATGCAGTATATTTGGTAACAAATATATTCTATTCCTTATAGAATTTTAAATAGCAACAAAGTATTTCCCAGATTTGGAGGACAGTAAGGATCGGTAACATTGGAAGATATGACATAATATAAATAAGGATCAATGTATTTCCACATGCAGTTCATGCAGCCGGTCATTTATCATTATAAGAATAAGGTTCATGTGCTCCTACTTCCTTTCTTCATTGGCTGAGTTCCATATATGAGAATCATAGAATCAAATTGTGTTGAGGTCTCTGCTGTTTAATGGAAGCACACAATTCTCTTTTTGGGAGAAAACTTAAGCAAAATGTGTGCTGTTAGTTCTTCGTTTTCATTGTGATCTGTTAGCATTTTACTATCCTTACTGAATAGTGGCCCAACTGTTTCCTTGGTCATTCTCTTGCCTCAGATGTATCTGAATAACCTTTTTGTTGCTCCTTGCATGCCTAGCCATTGTCAGCTCATTCTGAGCTTGAGTTATACTCTTCCTTAGCGATTCACCTTCCTTCTACTCTTTATACATTGTTGTTGTGTGCCTTCAAGTCATTTCTAATTTATGGCAACCCTGAAGCAAACCTGTCATGGAGGTTTGTGGACCAGAGAGTGTGTGACACACACAACATCACCCAGTGGGTTTCCATGGCTGAGTGGGGAATCCAACCTTGGTCTCCAAGGTCATAGTCAAATGCTCAACCACTACACCACACTGGCTCTTCCACTACACCATACTCTTTTTTTATGTTCATTTCCCCCTTGAGTTTGTTATGCAGCCAAATTGGCTTTTCAAATGTTTTCCATTTTTCTTCTTCCATGGGATTGTTTATGATTGTGCTTTTTGTGACTTCTTCTTCAAGAAATCTCATTCTTGTTGGGTTTCTTTTTCCTGTTCCATATCTAGCCAGGTAATTCCACACAGTATTTCTCTGAACTTGCTAAAATCTTCCCGGAAATCCACTGTCCATGTTTGACTGTACTCTTCTTCACCCTGTCCCACAATTGTGAATTCTACCATTACATGGTCACTTCCCCCTAAAGCACCGATTATTTTGATTCCATTGACCAACTCCTCCCTGTTGGTTAGGACCAAGTCTAGGATTGCCAATCCCCTTGCCCCCCTCCCACCTTTTGTAACATGAAATTATCAGGAATTTATTGGAGAACCTACGCGTAACAGAACTGGTCTTCTGGCAGATATCAGGGTAACTGAAGTCCCCTATAACTACTAATTCTTGTATCTTTGAGATTTCTGTGATTTGTTTCTGAAAAGCATCATCCACCACCTCTTCTTCATTTAGTGGCCTGTAATAAACTCCTACCACAATGTTACAATTATTTATATATCTCTTTATTTTTACCCAAATGCTCTAAATTGGTCCACTTTGATCAGTCTCATGGATTTCTGTGCAAATGAATTTGTCTTTCATCTATAATGCTATTCCTCTTCCTTTTCTGTTGCATTTATTCTTTTTGAAAAGCTTATATCATTACATAATAATGTTGCAGTCATGCAAGTCCTCCTACCAGGTCTCTGTTATACCTCTAAAGCAGGACTTTCCAAACAGTGTGCCACGACACGTTAGTGTGTCGCCTGAAGTGTGTAGGTGTGTAGCCTACAATCTCGTAAATGTATGTTATTATTTATAAATCATATATTTTTAAACATATATGAAAGATTTTCATGAGATATGTTATGTCCCCATACATTTTGTTATTGCAATTTATGTATGCGTCTGTATCTCTTATAACAGGTTAGTTTAACCTCGGGTTTGCTAGTAAAACGGAATTACTGTGTCACGAAATGATGCATGTCTAAAAAGTGTGTCACCAACATGAAAAGTTTGGAAAGCTCTGCTCTGAAGTCATAGTTATCCTCCTGCACTAAGATTTCAAGCTCATCTTGTTTGTTTCTCAAACTCTATGTGTTGGTGTATAAACATTTGAAGCTTTGTTTAATGGCATTTTTCTCTGGATCACATTCTCTCCTACAGCTTCTCCTCTAGAATTCACATCATTGTGTTTAAAAGAGCCTACCTCTGGACTGATGTTTGAGCTATCATCTCCAACTCCCCCAAGGATTTAGTTTAAAGCCTTCTTGATCAGACTTGACATGCTACTACTAAAGACTTTTTTTCTAGTGTTCATGAGATGCAGCCCATCTGTAGCCAGTAGTTCTTTGTCTAAAAGTGAAGATAGTGTTCCCAAAGTTCTCCCATCTACATCATCTCCATAGCCAGTCAGCGTATATTAGGCTGTGTGGTTGGTACCCCTGTGAATAAGGAGAAAGGAGTACTGATCTTTGTTCTGAATGAATTTGGGCAAGTTGTCTGTGACATCCTGGATATGTGAGCAATACACTTCCCAATTTGTTTTGTTAGGCTGGCAGACAGGTGCCTCTATACTCTTGAGCAGTGTGGTCCCCAACCACCATCACCTGTACTTTCTTCTTGTTGCTGATGGTGGTTACCTTGACTCCTTTCTTGACATGTAGTATCTCTTGCTTGTTTGAGCATCTTTGAGTTTGAGCATCTTTGAGTTTGAGCTATGTTTGAGCATCTTCACTACTGCTATCCTCATGAAAATGTAGGAAGCAATTGCTTAGTTGGAAAAGTTCTGAATCTCTTCTGTATGGTCTGCTCCTGCCACTGACTGTTCTCCAGGGTGCTTCCTCACTGTTACAGACCATTTCATTTTTCTTTGCAGTTTCTTCTTGTTATTCTCCCTGTGTTCTATCCAGGAAGTCCTCATGTTCTTTGATGCACTGAAGAGACTCAAGACATACTGTAGTGCACTGACCTTCTCTTCCAACACAGCTACTGATTTGTACTTGCTGCATGTGTAAATGGGTGAGGTTTTCGGACAAGAATACAAATGTTAACACATACATTTCAGCAGACAGCTATGGATTCTTTTGCCTCTATCTCTGCAATTCTCCCCTTCCTTCCTGTAATAATCTATATAGGATATATATGCAATGTAAGGCTCAAAAGTTTAATGCCTCTTCCTACCTGGCAGTTTTTTTGCTCACAGCAACTTCAGCAAAGGCTGATGGGGAAAATAATGCAGATAAGATGTTACTCTTCCAGAGGTTCACCTAACTGTTAATTATGTCTTAATCGAAACTTTGTCTTAAGTATGTTTTACTGAAAGAAACCACCTGCAAGTTTTGGTTTATGAAGCTTTTTTTTTATAACAAAATTAATATTAGCCCTAGTTTAAGGCAGAGCTTGACAGTAAGGCTTCACAATATAACACATTATGCACAAAGAGATTCTTTTGGAGTAACCTCCTGTTCTCCCTGATCAACATAACATGGGCTTCAAATTTCCTTTTCCTGCACAGTAAGAATCTGTACTCCCTTCTGCCAAATTTTCAGCCCTTCTTCTGTAGCCTTTTTTTAAACCAAGGACAGACAAATTGCAGCCTCTCCAAATGTTGGGCTACAACTCCCAACATGCCTTACCACTGGCTGTGTTAGTGAAAGCTTATGGGAATTATAAGATGGTGAAAGCTTATGGGGCCGCACTTGGTTTGTTCAAAAAGAAAATACCTCTCTGGAAAGCCTCTCATACAGATAATGTGGAAGAGCACACTAGACCCCAAGCATTCTAGAGCTATATTTTTCTAGTAGTTATAGGCAAAGTTTTTCTAGTAGCTATGGGTAAAGAAAATTTAGCTAAATAATAGAAAAAATTACCTAAATATCTAAAATACATGTAATATTGTGTGTGTATATGCTACTGTTGATGTCTGTTTTTTTTTTCCATTGTGAAGTTGTGAGGGGCAGTAAATCACAATGCTAAAATTCAGTAGCAGATTTTTTGTTGTTGGGGACATAGGCCATTTGGTGGTCTTTGGAGACCACAAAAATGGGGGCTGGGGGATGCCTGAATTGTGCTTTGAAGAAAGACTATAGGGGAAGTAGGTTTTCTGGAACATAGGGTGGCCAGATGCAGCCCCATTTGGATTCCAGGAGAGAAGACCCTTTCTAGCCTTCCCCAAAAATGGAGGGGTAGGTAAACATTAAAGCATGAATACCATATAATGTAATGAGACAGTACTGAGGAAGCAAACAAAATAATGGTAGTAACATGTCTAGTGTTCCATATAATGAATAA
Organism: Cyclura pinguis; assembly: GCA_030412105.1. Taxonomy (NCBI): domain Eukaryota; kingdom Metazoa; phylum Chordata; class Lepidosauria; order Squamata; family Iguanidae; genus Cyclura; species Cyclura pinguis. Next base: position 34,059,257 of record CM059604.1, on the reverse strand, counting down.
TACAATGAGTTACATTTGTAGAGTAATGTTCCAAGCCCTGGCCTAGAGTTTGTAAGTAACTGAAAACAGAAATGAATTCTTTTCAACTGCTCTTCTAGGTAGTCCCGGAAGAGATAGGTGGGATAGCATCAAAATTCTGTAGTTCCCCTCTACTTACTGCTGTTAACATTATCCTAAACTGTGATTAATCTTTATGGAAAGGATAGACTTGTTTTCATGGTTTACTCATAGTCCATTACTAGTGTATTAAACCAAAGTTTACTGTTACATTCAAACTCAGCCATTGATGCATCCAGATGCAACAGCAAACTAAGATTGCTTAGTGGTCAGCTTACTGAGAATAAGATAGCATGGTTCTTTGATGTGGCATCCAAACCCAACATGTTTTGCTCCTGATAATCTGTGACCTGAGCCGTGATATCTTCTTGGCCTTAGTTCGAGCCCTGTTGGACAGTATGCATCGGGATGCACTGCTTAATTTTTAATAGGTCAGAATTAGAATAAATTCTGACTTATTATTGCATCTGAATTCACCTGTTATGTCAAAAACACAGCTGAGAGTCAGTCTATGTCAGTCTGTCACTCTTTGTGTATCTGTGCTCTCCTTTTGTCTTCTACCCAAACTATCACTTGACTCACAGCCCACTTTGACTAAAGTAGCTTCACTGAAATTAAAAACCTTGTGGAAACTGAAATCCAAACAGTTCGGATTACTGGGCTTTGGAGTTTGGACCTGTGTTGCTTTTTGTTCCTTCTGAGTCTATTGGCTTGTGTCGCATCACATATTTTGGACCTTGTCTCCAAACAGGACAGCTGGGAAATTGTAGAAGGACTGCGGGGAGTCATGAATTACACACAGGAACCACAAAAACAGGAAGGCTACCTGCTGAAAAAAAGGAAATGGCCTCTGAAAGGCTGGCACAAGGTGAGAAATAAAAATTCAGTACTGGCATTTGTTACTGTTAAAATCTGAGCTACTTACTTCATCCAGTATCCATCTTGTAAGCTGTTGTTGAGAGAGGACTGCAGTTCTTTAAAACATAAAATACATTGCGTTGTTTCCTGGCTCACAAAGTTGTCCTTGTGTTACAGAGATGGTTTTTTCTGGACAAAGGAATTCTGAAGTATGCAAAGAGTCCGGCTGATGTAAGTACTGGAAGGCATTTCCCAAATGTTTTCATACAAATTAAGATATCACATATCAGCTTTTAGATGAAGGAAATAAGTGATTGTTCCCAAGCTAGAAAGAAAGTCACGGTTCTGAAAATCTGTGTCTGCTACCGTCCTTTCCCTGAACTTGTTTTAAATGTCTCTTGGCAGATAGAGAGAGGGAAGCTTCATGGGTGTATAGACGTTGGGCTTTCGGTGATGTCTGTGAAGAAATCAACAAAATGTATAGATTTGGATACAGAAGAACATATTTATCATTTAAAGGTAAACCTGTTTAAGTAATAACAAGGTGTGCCCTGCAACTGCAACATATTACATTCAACCTAAATGTGCCTGCTTATGTTCTCAAAAATTTCATTGAATGTACTATATATGCTTGGTTCAGTCAGTTTATTAAAATGCAGTTACACCTTCTACTTCAATGGTAGATTTTGCTCTACATTCATCATTTAGTGACCAGAATGTTTCAACCAGAATCAGCCTGATGATTTTTTTTAACAAAGACAACTAGAAGTTGTTTGCTTATATTGTTGAAACTGTTGTTTGACAAGGCAAAATAAATAGAAATGTATTTGAAAAAATACTTCAAATTTGGATCCAGATTTGGCTATAAGTGTAAGAGTTTAGTTTACATTTCTGTGGGAGAATAGTTTGGAAGAAACTATGTGAACATCACATAGCTACTTAATGGATTTATCATGTTCAGCGTAATTCATTTATGGAATTAGCTATCATTAGATATCTTAGGTAATAAATCATTATATAATAAATTAGCTAATAAATCATTTTATATCTTAGATAATAAATTAACTGAGAGTGGCTTCTAAGTACACCTTTTTTGGTGAGATATGCTGATTTTACATGTTAACCTGGTGCTGTGAGTTAAAAGATATGTGTGTAGTACTATGTAGTATAACATAGCCTGATCTGTCAGAGGATCGAAGCTATTCAAGATGTGCTTTTGATCCTCAGCATAATTATGGCAAAGAAACCTAGAAATCTTTTTGCCTTTCAGTAATATCTCTGTAGGCAGAATAAATCATTCCTGGTGTGGGTGCTGTCCCACGGCTTTCAAAAATCTGGTTTCTAAGAAACATACGATCAAAGTCTGGCTTTAAGAGTTCAGTACTGGATTTTTTTGAGGTTTACTTTGAAGCCATTTAAAATCAGAATAGCTCTTTGGAATGGAATTTATGTTTTCCTTCTAATGAACCAATTTCTTAGGACAGTGGTGGTCAGTTGGTAGGCTGCAGTGGAATTATATTGCATAAAAGACAAAATTGGCTGATATGATTCCTCAGTGGCTGCATGAAGCTATAATGATCATATTTGAGAAAATCTGCCGTTGGATTAAAGTTGGCATCCAGGTCTGTGAACAGATATGGGGATGTGCAGAAAAAAAGAATAGTTACATTAATGGGACATCTGCTTGTGTATAATACAGCTCCAAAAGCCAAGCAAACTTAGGTGCTGGGACTTAGAATGCTTCGTTGGTCAGCTATTTTATCTTTCCTTGCTGCCTGATTGGCTACTGAGAATATTTTAAGAACCCTGCTGCAAAGGAGAGAGAAGACTGTAGCTTCTTGAGTCATGCCAGCTTTGCCGTGCTCTACACTAGGAGGGGGCAAACCAGAGCCTGTACATAGTGAGCAGCCTTCCAAGCACCCCACTATTGCCCATTCAAACAGATTTGCCTTAAAAAAGAATCTGCCTATAAATGGCCAATGGCCTCTCAAAATCCTGTGGAGACACAGTTGGACATTTTGCCTCATTTTAAGCCCCAGTTAACTGTTTTTGGTCCTTAGTGGGCCAAAAATCAGGTTAGGGGGCTGAAAATAGAGTAAAATGGGCCTTAGTGAGCAAAAAAGGTGGGGGGAGTGATTGTTCAGTAACTACATATTTCGCATGAAGGCTTATATGGGCCTAAAACGAAGCCATATGGGCTTAAAACAGATAATGGAGGCAAAAATAAGACAAAAGATCCAGTTATGGCCCTGAATGCTGGGGTACAGGAGCATTTTTGATCATTTCTTGTTTTCAAAAAATAATTAAAAACTTGGGAGTGAGGGGTGCGCAGGTGAGGGTGTGTGGCATCCCATAGGGGCTTCATGTTGGCCCCTTAGCCCCTACCAGTTTTTCCTCCACGGCCCTGTATGTAGCCTTCATTTTCTCCTTTGAACTGTCTTTTGCCAATGCAGGGCCTTTGTTGTTGTTGTTGCTGCTGTTTAAATATTTGTATCTTTCCCCTTTCTGTATCACAAGATCTCAAAAAGTTAAAACAGTAAAGAATAATTTAACAGTTTAAACAATCTAAAAATACATAAAACAATTTTGAAAAGTTTAAAACCATATGCATGTTTGGGTGAAATCCTTAAACACTGACGGATTTAGTAAAAAAACTGCGTTTTAACTTGAGGCTGGAAGTCAGTATCAATCAATTAGGTCTCCAAAGGTGGGGAGCATTTTGCAACTAAGGAGCTACTGCAGAGGAGAGCCTCTCTTGTGTCTCCACGTGGGTGGGACACAGAAGTGGGCCACTCCAGTAGTCCTAAGTGCTCAGGCAGGTATACGTACATAGAGAGAAAGGTGCTCTTTCAAGTATCAAAGTTGCATTATGTTTGGGGTGTCATCACCAGCAGCTTGAATTCAGGCTAGAAGCATATTGGCAACCAGTGCAGTTCCATTAAAACTTCTGCCATATGATTTTAGATGTTTCTGTCAGCAGTCTAGCAACTGTGTATTTCACTAGCTGCAGCTTCTGAGTCACCTTCAAGGACAGCCCTATGTGAAAAATATTGCAGTTGTCTAATTAGGAGGTTACTTTTACATGAAGTGCTCTGGCTGTAGTGTACGACCATACAGTATTGTATGTATGTCCTGATTTTCTTCCTGTTCCAAGCTCCACAGTTGCTGTCACTCATGCTGAAAAGCTGAATCAGTTATTAAGGTATCACTAAGAAAGATCTGTCCTCTGTAAAAGTACTATCCTATAGATCGTGTTGGTTTGGCCTGGTGACACAGTACATAAATATAATTGTTCCTTATTAAATACTGTATAATCATTAGTGTTCCAAATCAGCTGCTTAGTTATATCTCTGTAACTAACATCTTTTAGTCCAGCAGCCCACCTTAAAAGCCAACCACCAGATTAACTTTCACTTGGGTGCAAGGAGGATGACATTTCTACCCCGTTCCACCAGTAAGTGAAGTTGTGACAACGTCTTGCAACTAGACTCCTGCCTCTGAATGATTCAGCCTTACTGTCTGATGGGTGGGAGGTGGAAATATTGTCTTGTTCTCCAATCAGAAGCTGAATGGACCTCCTTCACCTGGCTCTTAAGGTTGGCTGGGGGTATATTTGTAAGTTTACAGTAAGACTATGTAGTCTTGTTGAATAAAATCAATTACAGATCCATAACTCAAGGTTAGGAATCTGTAACTGCAATAATTAATACCATCTACTTACCATGTCAATGAAACCCTACCTCTCAGTAATGTTCCATACCAGTCATTTGGAAAACCAAAATTATTTTTTTATAACCTCCATTTCCTTCTAGGCAAACTCTCAGGAAGTCTTTGAAGAATGGGTAGGAAAACTGCGACATCATAGAATGTATCGTCAAAACGAAATTTCCATGTTTCCACATGATATCAACAATCATTTCTTCCCAGCATCACCTTCTGTTACAGACTCAGTAACTGGCCTTTTGGAATCCACAGCAAGCAGGAAGGTAAAAAAGAAACATGTTTATTGTACATTAATATCTTTCTCTGGGAAATTAATTGGTCTGATCTCTGTATGTGGAATGTACTTGATGAATAACATTTGAGTAGTATCTGCTATATGTGAGAGAGAACCATTATCTGCAATACACTGCAGTTGTCCTACTTGTCCTATTCAATTTATATGTCAAGAATGTCAATGGAAACTGTGCTTTCTCAGGCATTTTTTGGAAACTTGCATGGAGTTTTGTCAATGTGAAGACATAATGGTAAAACATCAAGTCAAAACTTCACACGGCTTAATTGACGATAAACAGCATGTACTTCCTTGCTATTTTATAGAGTACAAAGTGCACTGTCCTCATTCTTCTCATTCTAGGCTCTGAGAATTGTCTCTGTCAGGGCCATCTTATTATCTTCCTGGTAGATCATGGACATGAGGAAATTAGGAATCCTTTCCCTAGACTTCCATAGGTGGACTAATTATTCATCATAAACCAGCTTTCTCAAACCTGCTGCCTTCTAGCTGCTTGGGATTCCAATTTCTACAACTCCTCATCATTTACAGTGTTGGTGGGGATGATGGGAATTGTAATCTAAAATATCTGGATGGTAAATGGTGGTCCCTGTGTGGAGAAAGCTGGTGCATGATAAGCAGTTGGATAGCATTTGAATTTCTGGTTGTGGCAATTGTAGCAAACGTTGTTCTTCACTGCCTTTAAAGGGACATAACAGAGGAGCAACTGTTACTGGGTGTACATCATTGTCCTGCCAACTTCCTGATTAACACCATGGCAGATAGAGCTTTTAATGTATAATTAGGGAAGTTAATTTTGCAAGCCTTCTTTATATGAATGTAAACCTCTGTACTGGGCTTTCAAGTGCAATAAAACATACCAATTAGGGTATTCATTTCATTTTTACAATATATACTGTAAATATACTTAGGAATACATTGTTTGGTAATGAACTCTTGCCTCCATGAAACAGAGAGGCAGCCTGACACAACAAAATTCAGTGCAGACTGGGAGTAGTTTATCATTCTCCTGTTCAGCCAATGAGTCAAGAATTCCGCCTTGGCTGCAGTCTTCTGAAGATATGGAAAGATGCTCCAAAGGTAATTTTTCAAAAAGGAATCCAAATCTTTAAGTTATTTGGCATTCATAAAGCATTTTTAACGTATGATTCTCTGTGACACATACCTGTCATCATGCATGGTCCACTGTGTCTTCTCAGAATTCAAATTTCAAAGCAAACCTTTACGGCTAGAAATTGATTTGGGAAGGGAATACACATGACAGTATACTATAAAATACTATAAAATTGGGGTTGCTTTCAGAGCCAGCTTTGTTCAGGGCAATCATCTTGTGGCTTGCATGCCATCAGTAGCTAGAGTCAGCCTTGCTGCTAATATATGGCTCTGCAGTGATCGCCAAAACCACATTCACACACTCATATTCTCACTCCTCCCTCTCTCTCTCTGGCCTGCCCACACTCTCTCCCTCTCTTTGCAGTCAAGATTTAAATGATATCTCATTGACCCCAGTAGAAGGTGTTTTTCTTTTTTTAACACAACAGCAGCTCTAGTGAGTGGGGGCTCTGACACCAGGTGGATGAGTTTTGGAATCCTTGTTAGCATCATGGCCAAATGTTAACAGCTGACCAAGGACATAGAAAGGGTTACTTTGTATTAGTGACTTTTAATGCATTTTTGCATTAGTTTTGCATTTTGAGACTTAAAAAGAGATATGAAGACTGAGAACAGACTGGAGGAGTGAATTTTCCTCTATTACTAATCTGCACAATTCTCATCGCTTGCACAGTTTTCAGAGAGCAGAATGGGTCACACTTGTGTGTTTTGGTGACATTGTTTTCAATGTTGTTGTTGTTGTTTTGTTTGCTTGCTTGCTTTTTGCTTCTGCATCATACAACCCTTAGAAGTCTACCTTCATTTGGCCCACAGGTCCCATAGCCAGACATAGGTAATCGGATTGCTGATCAGGGATAGTCTGAGTAGATTTAGTTGTTTGGGGCCTCAGTTCTTCCATTGGCTGTGAAGAGATGCACTCCATCACCAAAAGGGCTGGAATGCTTGTCTGCTGTATACCATCTATTGCATAATTTACCACCAGTAAAACTTAACTTATAGCAGTAACATACACAAGCATTTGGCATCAAATGAAGTCTTCTGGAGACCTAGAAGCATACCCAATTCCACAACAGAACATGAGAGTTTTATGGTGTTGGTAAGGACTGGTTCTTCCCTCTCAAGAGGGAACTGCTCCCAAAAATACTGCTCCACACACAAAAATTAGCCCTAAAAAAAGCCCATTGACACTAATGAAGGCCTTTTAAGAAGGCCTTCATCACACTGTGGAAGAAGTTAGAATCTCTTATTCCCAATTACTTAGAAGGGATAAGGCCAGGAGATAGCTGGTGGGTTAGATTGGTCCATCCCACAGGCCATATTTTGAAAGTTTTCTACATCAACCTAAAAAGTTGCTTTCTAAAGGAGTTCATATGGTGAGATCGGGAACATTTATTTGTTCAAGAAGCAGAGAAAAACAGTGGTTCCTCAACTTTGGTCCTCCAGATGTTTTGCACTTCACTTCTCAGAATCTCTGACCATTGGCTAAGCTGTCCGGGGCTTCTGGGAGTCAATGAAGTTTGAGAATCACTGGAATAAAGGACTAGCTACCGCCATCCAGTACCAATAGAATGTCTCTAGGCCTGTTTAGAACTAACTTAGTTTTACTACTTCACTTTTTATTAGCACCCCACATTACCTGATATATTTCTGTTACAAACTCAGATGCATGTCAGCAGCCCCTTGAAGCAAGTAGCAGCTGTAGTAAAAACATGTCTAGATGACATTTTTATGCTACAGATAAGGCATTATGGACACATTTCAAGTTGAAATTTACTAATAGTTTGTGTTCAAAGATATTGGTAAGCTCCCTGCCTTCCCCCTAAAGGTTCGATATAAAGATTTTTTAAATACAAATAATATTTTAGAAAGTTGGTCTTGTGGTGATAGTGTATTTTGTTCTTCCATGCTGAGTTTGCTAAAATATCACTATATTAGATTCATAACGGTTACATTAGCAGTTGTTTGAAATCCTGAAAAAATATTTTATGTTGTTTTTATTTATATGCTTTCTTCTCCTCGAATACTATTAGGATCCAAAATATCAGATAGCCAATTGTGGCCTTTACGTCATGTATCTGAATTTACCCAATAATAAATAGTTAGGCTGAAAGATCTAGTGTCTGCCTCTCTTTCTCCTCACATATTTTTACAAAACCATTGAAAATTCTTTCTTTATTGCAAACAGAACTCTCCCACTGTCACAGCTATCTCTTGGAGATGAGCCAGCTTTTGCAAAGCATGGAAGTTCTCCATAGGACATACTCAGCACCCGCCATAAATGCTATGCAGGTTTGTTCTGAAAATTGCTACTTTGGTAGGTCATGCTGCCTGTTCATCTTAGCATTCTTCCTAGATTTGTGTCAAATGATGCTTTTCTTTTTCCTTTATCCCTGTGTGCTGTTCTAAAGGGCATCCCTTTTGAAAGTCCTAAAAAGGAAAAAAGAACACATAGAAGATGGCGTTCCCGAGCCCTTGCTAAAGATACTAAAGCAATGTTGCAGGTAACCAACACTTTCCCCCACCTTCTGCCTTAGCCTAAAATAGTAGAGTTTGGAAATGTTACTTCTTGAACCACAACTCCAAGAATCCTCTAGGCAACAGTCACTGTGTTAGATGAAGAATATGGGGAATTGTAGTCCAAAAACATAACTTTTCAGGGCACTGTAAAATACATAATGGTTGCACTGGTGAAAAAAAATTATCCATTATAATTCATAGTTGCAGTAATTAGTCTCTATGACAGATGGTGATTTCATTCAGCTGGTGTAAGCAGTGTGTAGAACAAAGCCTCCTGAGCTTTTCATTCATGGAGCTTTTAACATAATAAACAATATTTATCTTCAAGGCTGGTTTCTTCCATCTGGATGGTGTTCATTTGTTTGGGTTGCTGAGTTTATAGGGCTTGAGAAGGCTGAGGGGGCAGCACAGTGCCATGCAACACATCTTGAGCCGGTACCAAGAATTGGCTGAGGAAGGTCCTCCCTCAGGCCTTAAGAGAGAGCTGTCATTTGGGGAGGAAGGAACTAGTGAGATCCAAATCAAGGCAGAGTTTTATACAAGCTATGAAGCTGGGGTACTGGTCAGTTGACTGGTCAAATGCTATCATCATCATCATCATCTTTCAACATTCCATAGAGTTAAGAGTACCTTTGAATAAGTTGCAGCTTTAGCATTAAGAGAACTTTTGAGTAAGTTGCAGCTTTCTAGCATTGTTTGATAGCAATGGCGTGAATGAGAGCCCCTTGTTCAGTTTGAACCCACTTAGGATAACCGTGTGAAAAACTGAAGGTTCCTGTTTGGAAGCAGGAATTTCAGCAGATATAGTTTGTCATTCAATTGTCTCTTCCACACAGATATTAAAGGAAAAAGAGCCCTGTTCTCTTTTTCCTGTGACCACCTTAAACCTGCTCCTCATTTTGGCATCCAGCATTCATTGTTCTTCAGCTGTCTCTGAAAGTTTCTGCGAGCCCTCTACCTTTTAACAAGCACAGCTCAGCTTCTCCTACTGGCCCTTTGCTGCAGCCACAGTACTCTGTGAACAGAGTTACATTTTGGGGGTAGGATGCATTCACAGAAAGCATATTCAAGTAGTTTGCAGAGAGACACTATTGTAAATTACTTGGTAGCAAGAATTCTACCCTCTATGATGCCTGCCAGGTGATGCAAAGAGCCAACTTAGCTATGTTTTCTGGTAATGTTCGTGTTTGTGCACTGTCACAGAGTACACAACGTGTATCAAGGCATTGTGGCAGCTGTAGTTCATTTGCAATGTAGTACATGTGTGTATGGTGTAAAAGATTTGTGCTGTGCTCTGCTGCTCTGTCTCTTCCTTCCATTCAGAAAAGTGTGAAAAAGAGGAGAATGCTGCTATTTTGAAAGATGTATTTGGTGAGCAGGGTATGAGTTGCAGATATGTTAGCTAGACCAAAGTATAGCTCAAAGCTCCTCTCGATCCAGTAGTGGTCTGTAGTCTTGGCCCAAACCATCAAGCATGAGCAGCATCTATGGGGCCACTGTCAGACTCAAGAGTGTTCTCTAATCTCCAAATTTCCATTTATCAGACCAGTCAGTTTGCTTATCTTCGAAGCATGTAGTCTGTAAAACATTCTTGAGGGAGTAATTCCCTGTAGGGGTGGAGGAGTGAGGTGACTCATTCTGCACACGTTCAGAGGGAGTCAGCCACCCTAGAATGTTCTTAATCAAAAGATGTCAGCATGCTTGCAGATGAAAGGTGGCAAAACTTACAACAGGTCTGAGTTTTAGACCACCACCTAGTGATCCCCCATGTGCTCTATAAAGCATCTGGTGGAGTGAGTGGAGTCTTCTTGTACTTTATTGGAGTTAGCAAAGTTTTCTTTGTTCTTTGTTATCATTGAGGGTGGGACAGGGAGGAATAACACTTGTAGATACTTACTTATTATTTGGCCAGTCAATTGACCAAGTTTTATTATTTTTTGTTCTTTTTGCTTGTGACCAATCAAATGCCGACCCCTAATAAACTGTCCAAAATGCTTTTGCTATGGCCACACTTCAGCCTAGCAATCCTGCCCCTTACCTTTTCTTTCCCCATACCCCTAGCCCCCTGAATTCAGCAAAACATTTAATGAGGAGTTGGAGCACAAACTTTCAGGTGAGTAACTGATAAGTAACTGCCTCCCTGGACTAAGTGGGAGTATCTGAAATAAGGTAGGAAGTTTGAATGGAAAGATGAAAGCAAGAAGGAGTTGACAGACTATTAGACAAAAAGGGGTATACTCTAGGACTAGAAAAAAGGGCCATCACCATTTAAACATAAGCTAATTGAGATTAATTACAGTAACTGCAATATATGTGATGCATAGCCTCAAATTATCTTTTTTTTTTTACATGCACTGGGAATTCCAAGGCAAAACCAGTAGTACTTACATTTGTATAATGGCACTGCTGTGCTAATAGCATACTAGATACTGTACAACATACATATTTGGTTAAGTCAGGCCCACGAGAAGAACAAAAATTGGCAGTGTTTTGCATTTTATTTGTATGTTTCTTTGTCTAGCTCACATCAGGTAGAAAAGCAGACTGGAGAAGTTTGGAATTAATGGATGGATAAAGGGACTGGCCTATAGTGGGGATGGGTAAAAGGAAAAATCAGTGACAGTAGAACTTTATGTATGGTGATGCTGGGATTATTTGACAAAGGTTTTACATGACTGTGTGGATATTGAGGAAGGAGGAAGAAGGAACTTGGTTAATGGTGAGGAGCTGCCTGTTTGAGGAGCATGAGGAAGCTCATCATAGTAGAGTTTTGTTAGCAAATGAGCTTGTGCAGAATGGAGAAACCAATTAAAGGAACTACCATGGTGAACATACGAGGAAGAGGTTCCACACTGGAACTGGGGTGGGAATCAGGCAGCCCTGCAAATGTTCTGAATTGCATATCCCAGCAAACCTGGGCAGGCCTAGCCAATGATGAGGAATGCTGGGAGCTGTAGTCCAATAATACCTAGAGGGCTGCATGATTCCACTATAAATTCCACTAAAGAAGGGTATTGTGGCAGAAGGTTAAAGACAGAGTAATCTAGAAGAAATTAATCTGTAAACTGAAATGGGGAAGAAACTGCAGGAGGGAGAGCCAGCAAGGAGGGCATGTACAATGGCCTGGAAGATAAACATCACCATTTAACAACTAAGCACAACTTCCAGGCCCTTAATTAGTGCTTTGTGTAAGCTACATGACAAACCTATATAAACTATTATCTCTTGATTTACAGGACTTAATGGCCTTTTTAAGATCAATATCTTTTTGTTCCTTTGGTAAATCTTGAATCTGCCATCCTGGAGTCCTTTGTTATTATTAACATCCAAAGCTGGTGTGTGTGTTCTTTGTAGGTACCAAGTGTTCTTTCTGCTCCACTGAGACTGCATGCTTCCAATCCCAATTTATCTACATTAGATTTTGGTGAAGAGAAAATTTATTCAAATGGTTCTGAAACAACCTCAGAATTTTCTAAAATGCAGGAAGACCTGTGTCACATAGCACATAAAGGTAAACCAGATTTTATTTAATGTGATTGAAATAAAAGTTTTTAAAAAAGTTTTTAAGGCTATGAAAAAGATCAAGTATAATCAAGTAAAATACCAGTTTACACTACAGTTATTGTGTTTTAAGCCTTCTTTTATCTTAATATGTTGCTCTGTCATCCTTTTGAAGATGAAAGAGTTATCAATCGTGACTTGTTTGTTTGTTTACATACATTTTCTGCCCTATTCTGCATATTCTGCAACATCTGGGGATGGCATGTATGTAAAATCAATTTAAGCAGTTTAAAACAATGTTAAACATATAAAAATATATTTGAGCACTGGACTTTTTTTTAGCACAACTTGAATGAGACTATCTTACTGTTCTGACCTTCCCTGAATTGAAACATAATTTTGTTTATGCAAGCATATACAGGCTATACATTAGAGGCCATTTTATAATAACTTCTCATTTATACTTCCCTGCAGCTGGTTTTTATTTTTTCCCCCTAACAAAAAGCCTAAGAGTTTTTAGGGTGAATCGTCTAGACTGAATAGTCTAGACTGTTGGTCTGAATGAAAGTTACTGGGATCTTATGTCCTAAAGGGCATTTGTTAAAATGCAGTGGTAGATTGCATCTGGCTTACATGTACACATGCTCAGAGTAGCTTGCAGAATTTCAGAGTTGGCATTTGTGATGTAAGGAGGTTGCTATGGCAGTAACCTATTTTTAGTGATTGCAGAAGAGAGAGGAAAAAAATTCATTTTAAGGAGTTAGGAGACCAGCTTAAGCTGGCAATAGTCAGCCTTTTTGCAAAATAAATAAATAAAGCAGTAGTTTATCACTCATGCCACCAGAGTATATAAATGGTTTATCCATTTATATTCAGCAGAGGTAGTTGAAGGGGAAAGAGATTTTGGGAATGAAACAGATCCTTGCTTAAGTCTTATGTACAACTTTTTATGAACAGGAAATATTTTTAAATCATTTTTTTAAGCATAGAGATGAGTCAGAGATGATTTCCCCCTCCCCTTCAGGTTTTTTTTGGTATCAAAACGCTGACTTTATAATTCTCCATCTGCACAATGTAATTAACTTTGTCATTTAGCTCACATTTTTCTCATGCGTAACACACATAATAGTTTTAGGTCTAGAGCTGGCATCATGTGACCATTCAGAACTTTTTCTTTTTTTTTTACTGTAGCACCCATCACTCCTCATCATTGTTACACTGGTGAATACTAATAGGGACTGCAGTTCAACAACATCTGAAGGACCCAATGTTACCCCACCTATTCACATAAATACTGTTGTAAGTGGGGAGATTATATTGAAGAAGCTCATACCTCACAAGCATAGTGAAGTGATTATTTTGTAGCCAGAGAAGGCATTTGTCCTTGATCTTGCTAGTTAGAAATGGCTCTGAGGACCATGCCTGGAAAACAGCTGGGTCCTGTCTCCTCCCATGGACCTGTTGGAACAAATTTAAAATATCATAATCCTATAAAGGCTTGAAATTGTCACCTAATAACCCAGTACTCTGAGAACTACAACTTTGATTGCATGGTTATTTTCCATGTAAGAAAGTGGCCAATATGGTGAGGTTAGCATGAAGTAAAGGGGTTGTTATCTCATGCAGATTCATCATGAGCTGGAGTTGTTGTGTCCTGCTTTGTCACAGTGATAGTATCTCATGTCATTTTTATTCAAGACCGTAGATGTCCATGAGAGGAAAACTATTAGCCTGCTGGTTAGCTTGGCTTTTCTTATTTGATGTTGATGTGTTTCCTTATTTACTAAATGAATGCACTATAAATCAGTGCTTTTAAATTAATGTGCATTTGGGTGCTCACAGCTACATGTGATTGAGAGCAGCTGTACTCATGGTAAATTATGTTTCACGATACTGCGTTCAAATCCTCACTTGCCAATGAAATTCCTTGAGTGACCCCCAAGCATGTCTTGATCTTCCAGTTTAACCTGTCCAACAGAGGATAAAATAGTTTAACTTCATCTATAAATCATAGAAATACAATAAATTGGGATGTGGTGTTAAGAAATAAATCAGGAGGCCTTTAATGAATCTGCAGAACAATCAATTAGATTCTTAATTTGTTTACAAGCATGATAAGAGGCCAGTAGTTTTGCTGGAGGTAGGGAAACCATCTGTTCTTAGCTAGTGTGAAAACAGCCTCCTCCTCTTTCGGTTGGCTAGTAAAAACAGTGCTTTCTACCAAGCAGCTGGCAAGATGTGGGATGGATCATTTCACTGCATTTCGTAATGGAAACCAAGGAGGCTAGTGGGATGGAATAATTTTTTCCAGGGCTTAAAAATGTTACTGGCTGTGCTTGGCTAGAGCATTCAAGGAGCCATAGTCCTTGATGTAATCTTTCCCAGCGCTGATTTATTTTTTAACCTCCTTGTGAGCCTGTTCACTCACCTGCATGTAATTTTTTGTAGAAGGCTGTTGGCATTATTGTACGTTTCATAAGTAGAATCTGAGTGGACTATTAAATATCTGAAGACTAAGACGTATTGACTGGGGAGAGGTTGGTAGAGATTCACTAGTGGATCATTTATACACTTAGCAATCTAATTTACATGGTAATTCCAATAGTCAGAACTTTGATCAGATCTGGATGTGGTTGTGCTTGAAAAGGAGATCCAGTTAAATCAGTAATTTAGTTACTGATTTAATTGAGTCATTGCTGAAATGTGACTAAATCTGGATCCATCTTCTTGTGTAAACCCAGTAATTGTGTCCCTCTAGATGGTTTTGTACTACAAATCCCAGCATAGGTACTGGTGAAGGATTGTGTGTGTTGCAGTCCAAAAACATTCAAAGGAGCACAGTTGTCCTCTCCTGCAGTAGATGATAGGCACTGGTCAAATAGAGAAGTTTGTTCTTGTTGCATGCCTTCTGTTGTTTCTGATTTATGGCAACCCTAAGGTGACCCTGTGACAGGGTTTTCTTGGCAGAATTTGTTCGGAGAAGGGTTTGAGAGAGTGTGACTTGCCCAAGGTCACACAGTAGGTTTCCATGGCTGAGCAAGGATTCAAACTCTGGTCTCCAGAATCATAATCCAGCACTCAAGCCACTACAGCACACTGGCATTAGATGATAGGCATTGGTCAAGTAGAGGAGAGGTAGTGATGTGGAAATCATTTATCTTTAGCTAGAACCTTTGGGCAGTTCCAAAATTATCCATCCAGATAACGTATGCTAAGACTTTATTCAAAATAAATACTATGAACTCAGACTCAGAGAACTAAGTATATAACAGACTTTCCCTCTTTAATGAAGCGGCTACATTTTAATGCCGTAGCCTTATCATGTTTTTCAGTTGTTTATTTACTAGATGTAGCTATTTATACCTCACTCAGTGAGACAACTCGTAGAGTATTTTACATAAACACTGCTTTTTTAAAAAATCACCTATAAAAACAATCAAATTTACACTATTTTTTGCTCTGCTTTGTCTGATTCTAGTATAGTGTACTGAATTATTCTACATATTGACCCCTTGACAATGTTATGTCATTTGTGTAACATGGATATTTCTAAACTATTTTTACAGTGTACTTCACCTTAAAGTCAGCTTTTAGTACAATATCAACTGAGAGAGAGAAGCTGAAACAGATGTTTGAACATGATGCAGCCTCATCTCCATCTGCTCAAATAGTTGGACTGAAGAATGCCTTATCATCTGTAAGTTATCATATTGATTGCACTGATGTTCAGAGACGTGACTTATAAATCACGTTGTTATCTCTTCTTGGTTTGATCTTTGCATGTGTTTTAGTTCATTGAAACCCAAGCAAAAGAATGCTGTTCAGAAGGCAAAGAGTCTTAATGTCTTGAACTGTTTGATGTGGCATATTCATTTGTTTCAGCAGCAAATTTCAGATCATTTTAATGGCTGTATATGAAGGAATGTCCTGCATATAGCAGAAACCCTGGAAGAAGGCACAACTTGTGCTTTGTTATGTCTCCTATACAATGTCCTTGTTATGTGATATCAGGCATTCTGTGAGTGTAATCCTGTTAGGAACATAAACACATGTATGTTTCCCTTACACTTGCATATATCCTTTTTTTGGATATTGCAAAGGTTGGTATTTCCTTACTCCCTCTATAGTGCCCCCTTAATGTACAGTCTCTGAAGCCCCCACACAGTATTCTGTTTCCCATGGAATGAGATCAGAGCAGTGTCTGGCTATCCTCATAGCCAGACACAAGGTAATTACCTCAGCACTGGGACTTCTGGAGGGCACCAATGGATTTCAGTGCTGCTCTAATTATTTTATATGTGGCTATGGACACATAACCAGATGCTTGTTTGATCCTGCCCACTTCCCACAAGATCTCTGTGGAATGACCATGTGAAGGCCTTGAAAGGCTGTACAATAAATCCACTGTGGAGGGGGATATATGATTCAGCCTAGTATAGGTCTGCATTCACAATTACTGTTCTAAGCTGAACCATGCTGAATTGCAGCCAATGGGAGCACAGTTTGCTCTGTAGAAAGGCAACACCCAAGTGGAGTTTATCTTTAGAGCTGTTTGTTTTTACAGGAGGAAATAGAGAGGTCCATTTCATAGCATGGGTAAATCTATGCCCGGAGTGATTGTGCAGAAAAGTATTTCTGTGCAGATTAATTTCGGGAAGCACTTTGGGATGTGTAAATACTAGGTGAGAACTGCACAGAAATAATTTGTTTTCTCTGCTGCAGAAAGAAAACTGGAAAATTATTCATCCTCACTTGCAAGAAAGAGTGAATCAAATATTAACATCTCTTATACATGGTAGAGGCTGACTTAGTTTACCAGTAATGATTATTTCTGAGTTAATTTCTTGCGCAACAGATGAAAGCAAAATGTGGGCATTATATGACACACATAAAAGCTGTGAGGGAATTAATCATCAAGAAAGAAAGATATTGTGAACCAGTCACTGAATGTTGTGTCACAAACTGAAATGTCTGAGATGTACATATGTAGGCAATTTTAAAAGGCCAATTTTATTTTTATTGTGAAGGCTTTAAAAAATTGCTAATGGGCACTCTAGAGTGTGCTTTGTTCTCAGAAGTACGCACTGGAAAGGATTCAATGTAGATATTTAAATCATTGGCTAATCCTTGAATAATTAAAGTAGATCTTTCTGTGGGAGAAAAGGAATGTCCTCCACAGTATTCTCTCCATATTAGACCATCCCAAAATGTTGTACAGGAATTATTCTCAGAAGAAAACATGTACTTTTTTCTGCACAAGAAACAATATTTTCTGCACATGAGGCCCATTTGCTGCACTGACAAAAGCTTCTACACAACCAAAGGCATATTTTTTCCCAACAGAATGATTCCTATGCAACGCTTTGAGATGTCAGATAACAGGAGACTATTCTGCAGAATTCTCATTGTTCTATAATTTTTCCCAGTTGGATTTCCTGTCCATTTTTCAACTTTGAAACAAAGAATTGTGAATATTCCTTTTGTCCCTAATACCATTCTGTATTTTCTTTTCATTTCTCTTCTTTATGATAACAAAATCATCTATCAGTAAGTGCTGCTGCAATTCAAACTCAGCTTTTTGGATGCTTTATGATATTTTAATATTAACATTTGTGTGTATGCATATGTGTCTTCAAGTCACCTATTGACTTATGGTGACCCCATGATATTCATAGTTTTTTCTTAGACAAGGAATACTCAGAGGCGATTTTGCCAGTTCCTTCCTTTGAAATATTACCTACAGCAGCTGTTATGGCCTGACCCTGCTTAGTTTCTAATATCACACAAGATCTGGTGCCTGTAAGGTACTTAGGCCCAATATTAACGTGCTTTCTTCTAATTCTCTTCTTCAGCTAATGAAGACACTGCTAAGATATTGGCCCATTAAAGTATTATCATCAGCCTTTTTCCTAGACAATATGAGATTCACTCTGGCATACTTGTTGCTAAGCCTGTCACTGATCACAGTCATCCGGCTCACAGGAGTTGGCTTTGACAGGGAGAAGAAGTGTGTCAGCTGCTCTCATAGGTTGGAACGTATGTCCTGTTGGAATTGGGAGCTGGTGAGCAAATGCAGAGTGACAGCTATTGCTCTTGGTTTGAAGAATCATTATCTGAGCGCAGCTTTCAAGTTCTGAGTGGAATAGAATCCTGTAAAACAGATGATCACAGAGGTTGAAATGTTTCCTTTTGGACTGTAATTGCCCAAATCCACCCCTGCCAGTACAAAGAATTTTGGAAATTGCAGACCAAAAAAAGTATTTTTTTTTCCCAGTTTGCAAGCAATTATCCTTTTCAGATGCTCTTGTTATATCAATAATTCCCACAAATCAAAATGTCAGGCAAGGAGGATATAACTTGCTAGGAGTTTTTGTATGTAAAAAGGCACCAGAAATGGCATTCCCCCTCAGCAAGTTGAAGCAGTATTGTGTTTTTTCCTGCCCTTAGGACTCTTTTTATTTATTCATTCCTTGTTCTTCTGTATATGTAGACCAAGCCTGATCCTGCACATGTTGGTGCTTATTCAAAATCCATTTATTAGCGATTTTAACCAATGTTTTTTGCACAAAGAGATGAGAAAAATCATAAAGCAACATTGAAAGTCTGCCTGAGGAAGCAATAACCTTAGAATGAAAGAAGCCACCAAATACACAAAGGTTTTGTGTATTAAAATATGTAATTTTCTTAACTTTTATAAAATCAGATTATAAAATCCTTTTAGAACAGACTACTCTTCAGCTCTGTGGCATGGAAATTTGGCTGATTCCCATTCATTTGATTGTTAAGTATTCTACAACTTTTGATTGGTGTACATTCTCCTGTTTATATAAACAACACTCTAACTTCTCTTAACAGGTTTAAATAGTATTTGTGCCCTTCAGTAAGAAGACAGGTTTGATGCCAAATTATTCAAGCATGTTTTATGGAAATCTTTTAGAAGCTCCTCTTTCCGCTGCCCTTTTGTTCTTTTAATTCAGTCTAACCTCTACAAACTGGTATTTGTCCTTGAACTGTTAAGATGTTGAGGAGAAGTCTTGTAGTGCTGAACAAGCGGGAATGTGACATGGTCCCCCAAACAATGTTCTCTCTGTGCTGGCTCTGTTCCAGCCCTGTGTATCAGCCATGACAGTTTAAATGAGCCTCCATGTCCAAACTAGGTCGGGGAAAGGAGAGGGAAAAGAGGTGGAGCAGCATGGTGGCCCTATACTTCCTCTCTCTCACCCATCTCCTTCCTTGGTTGTGGGGAGCATCTAGAGAGGGTTTGTGGTGATGAGAAACCGGGGTGTGAGATGTCCTTAGCTGGCAGACAGTGGCTGACGGAGGAGGGGGAGAACCATAGGTGGGTTTTTTAAGGGCTGCACAGCCACCTCCGAGCCACTGAGAGGGAAGGTTCCCCCAGAAAAAGAGGCACTTGATATTGCAGGAGCAGGGGTTGGAGAAACTAGCAAATTATTATTTGCAGGTTTAATATTCACATATTTTATTAATATTAAACCTGTAAATGTGGAGGGCCAACTGTACCTATAAAGCAGCCTTGTCCAACCTGGTGCCAGTGGGGTGGTAGAAGTTGTTGGGCAAGACTGCTTTGAAGTATGATTTAATTATTTATGTTCAGAACTTAGAAAATCACCTTTAAAAGTAGTTAGTAGCCATTGTAGTTCTAGGCCTCTGAAGTAATTGGTTACTGTTATGGTTACACTTTGAAAAACTAACTTATCACTTTCAAAAGTAACCACAGATACTTTTTTTTCAAAAAAGAAAAGATCACGTGAGGGCTATAAACCTCTGGTCTGTTATACATACCATACTCTTCTCCCCCTCTGCCTCATTGTTAACACCCCAAAGAATACACAGAGTGAGAGCAGTGACAAGACATAGCATATGCCAGCACTTGAACCATATTATATTCCTCCTGCGCTATTTAGTGAAGCCATACACCCAAAGTCATAAGTTACAGTCACACTTCATTAAGATAAAATTATAGTGTTACTTAGTTATTCCTTTATTATTAAGGGAAAATAATTATTTATGAGCAACCCAATATTTGTATTTGGTTACTTCCATTTAAAGTATGTCTCTTTTTCTGAATGTTTTAAGACTTTTTATGTACCCCTTTTATGAGAAAACTGGTGTGGTTTTCATTTATTTTTGTTGACCTTACTATCGAAGGCACCAGCTCCTGTCTGATCTTGGAAGCTAAGCAGAGTCTGCCTTCGTTGGTACTTGGATGGGACACCACCAACGAATATCAGATGCTGTAGACTATATTTCAAAGGAAGGAACTGGCAAAATCACCTCTGAGTATTCCTTGCCTACGTAAACCCTATGAAATTCATGGGGTCACCATAAGTTCATAGGTAACTTAAAGCTGTGCGTGCACACACACAATCTTGATAATATTGAAAGGGGAGATGAGCTGTTTCCTTTTCTTCTTTTCTCATCCCAGAAGTATATTCTGCACTGTTGATGTTCAGTTTTAATTTTTATTTTCCTTAAATAACCAACTTCCACATAATGTTCAAAGAAGAGCCATTCTAACCAGTACTCATACAAAATACTTCATATTTTAAATGGCAGACCTAGTTGCCAAAACTATGTGGAATTTTTCCCTGTCAAGATGCATCAACAACATTCATACTGAACTAAGGACCAGTGTATCAGAATTATTTCTGGTCTTCGTCAATTGGATAGGTTGTCTTTCCTATATCTGTTCCACCCTGTCCCTCTGTTAATTTGCAATTTAAAAAATAAATTTTGGCCAAATATGCATATTTAACTTATTTGTCTCACACAATGGGCATATCAATGTATATTTTGATGTTTTGTTGACATGACATCTTTTCAAATTCAGTAAAATTCACAGGTGTCCAAATATGAAAAATACCTGTATTCCAGTGCACATTAGTCTGAAAGATTCAGACTAATACTGGAATTGATTCCTTAAGAAACTCTTAACACCTAGTCTAAAAGTTTCTGTACTCCTTTTTGGCAACCCTGGTTAATCTAGGATTTTCAGATACACTTACACAGATATTTCAAGATGCATGTATGTTAACTAAGTTTTACACCATATGGCCCTCCAGTTGATGCTGGACTGAAATTCCCAGCATTCCTCATTATTGGCTGAGGCAGCTGGAGTTCAACAGCATTCAGGAGTGCTACATTGTTTCACAGACCCAACCTCTGTAACTGAAGTGTCCAGTTGTTCACAGAGGCTGCTCATCTTTACCAGAAGATGTTTCTACCAGAACAAATAGGCATTAGAACAGAAGACATACTTTGCAATTTTTCACCTTTTCATTTATCTGCAAAGTCAGCCATAGAGTTTAAACTCTGATGCAGGAAAGTTAAAATACTTCCAGAGTCTGTGCTGTCTGCAGGAAAAAAAACGTAGAAATTACAATAGCAGAATAATTTGATTTGTCATGCTCTTTTTATAACTTAGGACTTCCAATTAACCCAACTTGTACAATCAGATAAATTACACACACACACACACACACACACACACACATTATATATATACATATACATTATATATACATGTGTGTGTGTGTGTGTGTGTGTGTGTGTTAAAAGTTACCTTTTCCCTTGCAGAGGTACATAAGAGGTAGCGGCAGTGATGAGCAAAAAGGGCAGTGTCTTTCAAAAACTAGTAGTACCCACTGAGATACAAGCATCAGCAGATGCTAATCTCTGGTACTCACTGTGCAAGCTTTTTCTGCAGCCCCAGTCCTCCAATGTTCCTCTGTATTGGGTTCGTTGTTTATTTGTTTGTTTTGTTAAAGTATTTCTTGTTCTTGTTGTGTGCTTTCAAGTCATTTCCAACTTATGGCAACGCTAAGGCAAACCCATCACAGAATTTTCTGGGGCTGAGAGCGTATGACGTGCCCAGAGTCATCTGATGAGTTTCCATGGCCAAGTAAGGAATCGAATCTTGGTCTCCAGGGTCATAGTCCGGTGCTCAAACCACTACTTCATACTTTCTCCCTATATCAAAAAGATCTCAGGGCATCTTACATGTAAAATTAAAGCAAACAAGTTAAATCAGTTTGAAACAATATAAACAATGTTGTCTAAAAACATATTAAACATAATGATTTAAAACAGGCTTAAAAAATTAATAACTTTATAGCTATATAGATAAGTATTTGAGATGAATCAATGAATCCCAAAGGACTTGACGGACAGCCATGTTTTCACTTTGTTCCTCAATTAAATCAGTGTTGTTCCTAAATGAAATCAGTGTTGGCTCCATTTTGGCCTCCAACCTCCACAATTGGGTGTGTGTGCACACCACAGTTTAGAAGGCCCTCTCCTGTGTCTCAACATTGACCTCAGTAATGGGACACAGAACTCCCAGCAGACCATAGACTTCAGGCAGGCATTATTTGTCATTGTATCTTCAATGCTTACCACAAACTGTAGTTTGCATCCAAAACTAGGGGCCACAGTTTGAACAGATTTCTAGTTCTGTTTGAGTGTGTGAAACAGGCTGTAGTATACTTGCTCTTGGATGGATGGTTGTTTTACATTTTTGTGTGGCAGTTCTGCATGTATGTAAAATATATACAGTTCTACACAGAGTAGCCTGAGATACCTCTGAACAGACCCTATTCTTTCATAGTATTTGGTCATCTTAGTCTCTAGACAGTTCTTTGCTTTGACAGTCACTGCCAAGAATTAAGCTGACATCTTGCTGTATTCCTGGAAGAAATATTGACTGTAACTAAGCATGTCCAGGAAATCCTGGAGAGGAAGGGTTGACAAACAAAGTGTAAGCACAAACAACCCTGCCAAAATCTCCTGGGAACAATAGGATACAATTCAAACACCATTACTGAAAGTGCCGCTTTGGCTTTATTCCCAATGGTTACTGCTTCAGAAGAGATCTGATGCCTGATGAGAGAGAGTGGCCTAAATTACCAAGCGGCAAGGGGAGTAAAGGAGAATCTTTCCCTTAAGGGGAAGAGGCATGATTTAGCTAAAATTGGAATGAGTTGAAGGCTGGGGTATATGGATTTTTTTAAAAAAGCTCTCTGATCTGAGCACTAAGAAAAATGTTAGGTATACTCTTTCTACCAAACAACAACAACAACAAAACTTTCACAGTCAGAAAGCAGAACTGACATCTGATAAGAAGAGGCCAAAGTTGCTGCAGAACTGCTTCAACAATAGACTTTGAAAAGTCCCCCCCCCCCTCCTTTGGGGGATATTGTAGCATCTTTGTTCACAAATGTTGAAGGAAGGCCTCAACATACATTCCACCTTTTTTACCTCCTGGTTTGATTTAATACTCGTGTCATCATAGGTTATTAAAAACCTGAAGCTACAAATATCATGGCGCTTCCCTGTGGTTCCATGTAATAGCTTTATTGATTTGTGCGAAATTGTATTCTGTTTATCTAAAAAATTGTATCAAAAGATGAGACACAACCTTCCAAGCTACAAAAAGAGAACTGTTGTGTGTGTGTGTACACACACACACACACACACACACACACACAGTTGGCCCTCCACATTTGCAGGTTTGACTTTCACAGATTTGATTCTTTGCGAATTTCTCCAATTATTTGTGAATTTCTCCTGCCCCCCCCCCCCAGGTGCTTCTTTTCCAGGGGAACCATCCCTCTCAGCGGATCCAATCGGGCTGCTCAGCCCTTTAAAAACCTGCATCTGATTGCCATCCTCCTCCACCAGCTGCTCCCTGGCCAACTAAAGATGGCTTGCAGCCAGATTTCTCAGCACCACAGACCCTCTCCCGATGCCTCTCACATACCCAAGGGAAGAGATGGACAAGAGAGAGGAAATTTAGGGGCACCATGCCAACTTCCCCCTTCCTTCTTTCTCTGACCTGGTTTGGACCCTTGGCGCCTGCTCTCCCCACCATGACTCAGCCTCCTTCCCACAGACACACACACACACACACTCTTTGATATTTGCGATTTTTCCATTTTTGCAAGGGTCCTGTGCCCCTAACCCTAGAGAATGTGGAGGCCTAACTGTATATATATATACCCCAGAATACACATTTTGCATGCAGTGAGTCTCAGATTTGATCCTCAGCATCATTGACAGGTGCTTTAAGTCAGCATAAGCTAAATGAATCAATGATTCGACTCAGTATAATGTTGATTCCTGTGTTTCTAGCTTATATGTAGCTATCATGAATTGTGGCCAGTGATAACCGTATCTCAGTATTAAAGTTGTCTGAGCTTATGCTTATTATCATATCATGCAGGATGAAATTCCATCATTTAACTATGTACTGTATAAAGAAATCCATCCTGAATCTCCTACTGTTTAGTTTCATCAGATAATCCTGGCTTCTACTGTTATGGAAGAGGGGAAAATCCATCTCCCTCAATTAGGGCAGATCTGTCGAGATACTGGAAACGTTAGTATTTCCAGACTGCCAGCTATCAAGCTGAGATATGTCTGCTCAAGTTCAAAAGTACATTGTTTATTTGAGAAACAAAATGCTGTCTATAACATTGCTGCTCAAAGTGGCATTGGTCCCCAGACCCTTGACTGCTGGTCCCTGTCAGGTTTCCAGGAAAGGAAGAAAGAATTGTAGTGGATGAGCAAAAGTATGGTGCCTGTTCTTGGCATACTGGAAAAAAATAATTGCTGGTCCCCCACACCAGATAGCCTGAGAAGCAGTCTATAACATTCCTGAATTTGTGAGTACATTTTGTTTGACCTATTCTCACCTATTCAGAAATGTGTTTTTGCTTTTTTTCATTTCTGTACTTACCATACCATGTTTTAAAAGAAACATGACTGAAAATGTTTGGACATTTTCATTAGTGTATTTGCCTATAGACCCAGCTTTGTTGACATTAGGAATAAAACACATATCTTAACATCAGAACACCCAAAGGATATTTAAAGGACGATCTTATACAAGTCTATTCAGAAGTAAGTCCTGTAGCATTACAGAAAGGAAGATAATTAACAAATGTAAATTCCTATGTTATTAGTCATACTTGTCCTGAAAAAAAATCTAATTTTGTTTACAATAAGCATGTTACTTCAACTTGCTGAGGAGGCTTGTTTGATCCTCTGATTACTTACACACAATTTAGTTACAGTTATTAGCACAGCAGTGTGCCTTTCCTGCTCTTCTTTATGCTGTAATGGGGTTGGCAAATGCCACTCTGTTTTTAGTCATGTCCTCCAGAAGGAGATCTAGTTTTTATGTGGTTTATTGTCTGTTTATTGTCAGCTGTTTATTGTCAGCTCATTATCCTTTCCAGTTCTCCTTCGCCTGGCCTAATATGAAAACTGAGAAAATAGTTGCCTTATGGTTATGTCTTCACCTAGGGATAATACTCATGATAGTTTTCTAATGCAAAGCATGGGAGAAGGAAGAGAAATTCGTGTTCACACCTATGTTGGTGGCAACATTCTTTAATGGTGTGATCTCTAGAAATCAATAATTACAAATGTACATTCGAAAGCAATTATTCATACTTGTACTTAAAGTCATGTTCTCTCTGAAGATTTCTGAAGTGATTAGTCAGACTTGTACTTTACAATCTTGGTCCACTTGAGGAAACCAAGAACCTAATGTGAAAAAATGGATGTGACAGCAAACTAGTTAGCTGTGGAGGAGCATCTGTATACTAGAGACTACTGAAAGGCTTTATTTATCCCCACTTTCATGTATTCCTAAGATCCCCTGAGTCATTCTACATACTCCAGTACCGGTGTGCATTCTTCCTTAAAAGCAAGCAAGGAGACCGTGGGGTGCAGAGTTAATCTTTCCTTTCCTTACTCTGATCCTGAAGAATGTCTCTTTTTCCCTCAGTGTTGAAAACAGTAGTAGAAAAAAAGCTTCCAGTGGAATGTGTCTGCATTTCAGAATTATGGTTGGACTAAGGGAGGTTAAATTTCCCTTTCACAAACACCGCAATCCTAATTCGTATCTGACTTTAAGTTTTTCTTCTTCCTCTTTCCATTGCTGCCTTCTTCTCCTCCTCCTCCTCCTCCTCGTTTAAGCTTGATGTTACCATAACCACCACATTTAATGTCATATGCATTTAGGCCTTTAGGCCTTTCGCTTTAAATCTTGCAGCATAGAGCAATAGTTTTGACTTCTAGTTGGGTCCAGCATTAGCCATCTCTGCGTCCTTAGATAATACACAATAATGAATGAATGAATGAATGAATGAATGAATGAATGAATGAATGAATGCTGCACCACAAGTCTAAGCAGCTACTATGCTGTCTGAATAATTTTTTATAGTTTTCCCCCCAGATATTCATAAAGCTCTGTTTTCTCTGTGTTTTGTACCATTAGCCAAGATACCGTGACAGCCCATGTGCTTGTTCTTTTGTCTTAAATATTCCAGGCCATAGCACAAAACACAGATCTTAAAGACCGGTTACGCAGAATACATGCCGAATCTATGCTTCTTGATTCAGCAACTAATGCAAAATCCAGCCCTGATTTGGCAAAGGTGGGTATAGATTTTCTGTCTCTCTGCAGTGCTGCTTTTTGCATCTTTCCTCTTCCCTAGTCCCACTAATGCCCAAAGTCCATCTTCACCCCATCCTGGTCTTCCTTTCCTCATGCTTATATGAGTCATTTGATTGTGTCGTGTGCATTAATTGTGAATGCTTCCCCCTGACTGGTTTTATTTTTGAGCGTGTTTTGACTACTTTTTGCTGACAGGCTTCCATTTCCTCTGTAGTTTGTTTGCCAGTAACCAAACCCTTTCCTTTTGTTTAGTGTCACTGGCTTGTTTGTAAAATCAGCACTTCACATATTCACTAAAGTCTCCTTTTGTTACCGCTTCTGCACACACAGAAAACCAAATAATTTCATGAGATACAGAGTACTCTGTTTTGTAAAGCAAGATCTTTCTGTTTGTTAATCTGAAAATGCATTTCACAAAAGTGACCAAGATAAGCATTATAATATGCCAGTGCACACACACATACCTATCTCGGGTTGTCACTATCTGAAGGAAAAAGCTGTGAAGGCAAAACAAGTTCCAGGTCACAGCTTCACTGCTAGTTGTCAGATTTTTCCTTTTGCTTCAATATGTGTCTGTTATGAGTAGCTGAGATTTTTTGCATGCCAAGTAAAGATGGATGGACATACACACATGCATAGTGGTAAGCAGAAAGTGAAAATTCTAAAGATGAAATCTGATGTAGTGTCACTTAATCGTACACTTTCTAAGTGTTGAATAGTACAAATATTGATATATGCTCAGAACATATATCTTAATTTTTAAGAAGCTAAAGGAAAACACATGGGTGGTATGACAGGACCCACTTCTTTCTCTCTCAGACTGGTATGGCAGCTCCCCAATCTGATAAGGCTGTCTTTTCACCCAGCTCTGCCTTTCTCCTTTATACACCATCATTGTGTAAGCGGTGAGGTCTTAAATGGTTATTTAGAACCCCTTTATAGTTCTGTGTTAACACCTTTTCTGTGTGCCTTTAAACAGTGAATACCACTCAGCTAAGTCAGTATTTATAAAAATAAACTTTAATATTTATTAAAATAACATACAGAACAAAGTGTTGGAGTTCATGTGCAGGTCAAAGTTAATCCAGTTCTTCAGAGTTCTTTTACACAGTTTCCTTATATCTTGAAACACTTGTATAAGCGCAAGTATCATAGCAAGCCCTTTGGTTACACTCTCACTAAAAGTTCAACCCCCACACTTTCTGGCAATTCTGTAATGGTTTAATTACTCTTCTGTCCCTCTCTTGACTTCCCCTGAGAATTAAACCCTCCCTATGCAGACAACCTCCCTGGTTGACTGAGGGACTTTATTCCAGAGCTGTTTATCACTGAGGGATTCAAAATTACTTTCCATATTTGCCTTTATACATCTTTTCCTTTCAGCCACCAGCCCCTCTCTCATACTACTGGGTGGGGTTTCTATCTTGAGGAGCTATTCTGGTTACCTGGCAACTTTTTTCTAGGCTGCTCTGGCACTCCAGATAGCCCGAGCCCCAGAACTCTATCACTGATTGTTTAACCCATTGATAGGTATTGTGTGAAAATGGATACTGTCAGTGAACTCCAGTGATTAATTTTAGGATCATACTGGACTATGAATCTGTAAGGCAGCAGAGGATGAAAGTAAATGTGTCTTTACTTATACTGCAATCATGGCCAATCATTTTGTGATAATATAATGTCTCTAAATACAGCAATTCTCCTCTGCTATGTTATAGCATTTTTTGTGAGTGTTCATCTTGCTGTGTTTTATTTTATTTTATTTATTATTTGGAAACAGCTATCCAGTTTCCATGCAGCAATATCTGTAAACATATATAGGCATATGAAACAGAGCCATTTGCAGACATCATCTAAGAGCCAGATTATGTACAGGTTCGTCTGACTGATACGTATATTCATTTGTAAGAATAAGCAATTTGCTCACCTATATGCAATTGACTAGCATCATCAGTTGACTCCAAACTTTGGAAGATGGTCTGTGGGGCTTAGAAGAATAATTCTCATGACTAGCAGTTTTCAAATTTGGTGTGCAACTAATCAATTGAGCATGATCCACTGAGTTCTTGCCACACTAGTGGGTATATTATAGTCACATGGGCAGGGGAATAACAATATACCTAAACACGCCATGTAGAGAATCATCCAAGTGTCTTATTCATGTGTAACTTTCCCTATGGAAGCAGTTGGTTCTTTTTGTTCAATGCACAGTGTTCACAATCAGATCACAGCTGTGAAAGCAAAGTTGCACTTGGGGTGCCATTGGACATGTGGCTCTCTTCTGTGCAAACCCCAGTCTTACAGCCAAAAAATCATAGCTAAGTTAAAAGATTGTCTGCTCTAACTTCACTATCCCATTAATACTAGAGTGCAAATGTTCAGTATAATAAATAAATGTTGGAGAAACAGGGCATATGAGCAGTTTCATAGATCTGTTCTATGGTTTAGTCATGCCTTGCTCTAACCACACATTACTGTAACTGTATGTAATGTATTGTGCCAGTTTATTCATTGCATGTTTTTCCCCAAGAAAACCATATGAAGTTTTAGAAACTGTAAAATCCAAGTGTATATATGTCCTAGCTTGGTAACAGCATTTCTCCTTTTTTAATCAATGCTTTGATACAGGCCTCCCAGAACTGTATTTAAGGCACAGGGGCTCAACACTGGCAAGCAGATTGTTATGAATTTTGCCTGCTTGGTGATTTTTGCAAAGGATGGGCACATTACTTTTCTATCCATTATAGTTCAAAGATCCTTAAATATGAAGACTCTTACAAGCTCCATGTGTACTTAGAAGTGGCCTCCATGTGTTCAGTGTAGCTTACTCTCAAGTGAGTGTGCAGAGGATAGATTGCAGGCAGTCTTTATTATTCCTGGGAATGCTCAGTGACAATTGCTGTCTTAATGTTTCTTAGGGCTTGATTGTGCAGTACACTTCTGACTGAAAATTCCTAAGGAGGCACAACTACACAAGAGTCTCAGTAGTACAGTTTTGCCAAGTATTTGGGGAGAGGGGAGCTCACTTCACCACTACAGTCTTGAAGGGGCTCGTACTTCTGCTCCCCTATTTTGGGGTTAATGTTTGTGTGCCTTGGTGCTGATTTCTTTGTGCATGGGGTAAAATTATCACAGTAACTGGTTTGAAAACCTTTGAGAATATATCAGTTTGGCAGCTAGTTTGATGACCTAATGAAAGCTTATGGGGATAAGTGTTCATAATGGCACATTGTACGGCTAAGTGACAGAGTTATCAGAACAAAATGGAAAAGCTATCAAGTGAAAAATACGTTTATGTATGTAAAAGATAAGTCTCCAGGTACTGAAGGAGTTGTCAGTTTAAATTGGCTAGTTGTGCCACATATTCCTCGATCAAAAGTTGATGAAATGCTTTGCCCCACATTTACTTTCCAACAAATACCTCTAGCATTGTGTAACCTTCAACTGAAAAGAAAGTATTAAAAGATTGCCCAGGTTTTTGTCCCTGACAAGTTTATGCAAACTGAAAATTCAGCTAGTTCCATGACTATCTAGAGACCTTACTTGCAGACTTCCATTCCTCTTCTTTCCATTACAATTCCGTAAATATCACCTCTTGTTCCTTTGCCCATGTCTGTTATTCCCTTTATTGGGTATGGTCTAGGTGGTTTTTTTGGACAGACTGACGACAGGCTGCTTTTATTGGCACTGAGGGAAATTGCTGTGGCTGGTAGCTCTTTATGCAGTTTTCAAAGAGGTAGCAATGTAGGTCTGTTTCAGTATCAAAGGAAAGGAAAAGGTAGTCTTGTGACTGCTTTAATATTAACAAGTTTATTTCAGCATAGGCTTTCTGCATCTGAAGAAAGGGAGTTGAAATGATCTAGTTAATGTTATAGCTGCCACAAGGCTAACTTTTCCTAACTTTTTACATACTTGTGGTGGGAAACAAATTACTGTATTTGCCAGCATATTAGGCACACCAGCATTTAAGACACACCCTATTTTCAGACTGCATTCTTTAGGATTTTTTTTTTTGTACCCTGCTGAGGCAGAAAGGAAAGGAAAGGAAAGGTGGGAGGGTGAAAGGAGCTCCTTTGTCCCCTGTTCCTGTCATTTTTGCCTGGGTGGGGAGAAGGAAAGGAAAGCCCTTTTTGCCTCAGACTTCTCCCCAGCCAGGCACTTGTGTGAGGGCTCCTTTCATCTCCTCTTGCTTTCCTCTGCATTTACGCTCAGAAGGAGTTACCGTTATTTGCCGATGTATAAGACACCCTCCGTTTTCAGAAGGCATTTTTTGGGGGGGAAAGTGCATCTTATATGCTGGCAAATATGGTACACCAGCCTGGAGGCGGGGGGCTCCGGGGGGTAGGCAAAGCTTTTATGTGATCTTCTTGGTAAAACCCAATATACCATCTAACTTGATGAAGAGATAGTATTGCTTAAGCCTGCTAAGACCACAAATCATAGGTAAGGAGTGCTACAGACTTTTGAGCAATGCATAAATCAAGATTTGAGGACAGAGGAGAATTGCACAATACCTACAGTACTCATCTTTTCTTCATGTTTTGTCCACTTCTGTGCTTTGCTGCTCCGGAATAGACACCGTCCACTGTCAACTGCATACTTCCTGTGTTTCTGTAACATTGTTAAATTTTTCCATATCAGCCCTATTTTGACTCTTCATACCCCCATGTAATCTACTTCTTTTTCACGCCTCCACAGTTTTCCTGCTGTTTGCACTGATAGTTCAGGGCTCACACAAAATATTCTGCCTGAAGTGAAAGAAAAGATATGACATATACAGAAGTCAGCTGTACTGGCAGCTGAATCTTACTTTTAGTGGTGATGGGATAGTGTCCATTGCCATAGTTGAGAGAGAAAGCTAATTTTAGGTTGCCCAGAAGTGTATGTGGTATGTGAAGAGTTTGTGAGGAACAGCCAGGAAGGCTGTCATTGATGTTCTTCAGCATATTCTACCAGAAGCACTCACCTCATTCACCCTAAAGGTAGGGCCTGCCTTGTGATAGTGAATGTTCCATTTCTTCATAGAAAGGCGGGCCTGTGCTGGAGCATTGCTATATATCACAAGGAGCAGATGCCATTTTAAACCAAGTAAATGACATCTTACATTTCTTTTGGGGTATCCTTTTTTTTTCCTCTGCTCACACTCAATTTATCTGAAGTAACATCCCACAAAAGTCTAGGAAGATTATTTGTATCTCACAATCTAGCCACATGTGCTAGACTTAACACATGAGGTGGGAATTGATGCATCCCACCAGATGTGCTTGGGCTGCAACTCCCAGCAGCCTTAGCCAGCCTAAATGATGGAATGCTGGAGATTCTAGGTGACGACATCTGGGGGGCTTCAGCCTTCCCACCCTTAACCCCCTTTTTTAACAATATACAGGTTGAGCCACCATTATCTGGAAATCTGAAATCTAAAAACCCTGCAAAATTGGAACTTTTTGCTGCCAGTGACCCGCTACAATGTTCTAGGTGGCAGCTGTGGCACTCCTGCTCATTTGTCTCACAGATTCTCAGTCTCTCTCTTTTTGCTGCAAGGTTGGAGAGAGACTGAGTATCTGAGAGACGAACAAGCAGGGGTGCGACAACCACTGCCTTGAAGGGGGAAGTGAGCAGCTAATGGCAAAAAGAGACTGAGCATCTGTGAAATGATGGGAGGCAAGGGAGCATGCTGGGCACTACTCTTGGATTCCTGACATTTCACAAGCTCCTCAGTCTCTGTCCAGCCTTGTGTTTCCTGTACAACACGAGTAGCAAACAAACAAGATGTTAATCTACTCCAAAAAGCTACTGTATTCCAACATCAAAAAAAAAAATCTAAAATACAGAACTCTTCTGGATCCAAGCATTTTGGATTAAGAGAGGCTCGACCTGTACTTCTTGCTGAACAGTATACTTGAACTCAAGATGCTTTTCTATCTCTCCTTTGCAGGAAAATTCAGAAGACGAAAACAGGGGTCTAGTGCACCAGCTCTCCAACGAAAGTCGCCTGTCTATAACGGATTCACTCACAGAGTTTTTTGATGCGCAGGAAGTCCTGCTGTCTGCTAGCTCTTCAGAAAATGAGGTCTGGTGCTTGTGTTGGAAGCATTGGTCTCATGTGGCTTTTTTTTCAAAGTCGCCTGACCTTTACTGTCTTTGTGCACTAATTGCAGTCCAAGCATAGCAAGTGGCATGTTGTACACCATTTCAGCATACACAGTTGTTTGGTGCTGCTTGGTTTTGAAAGTATTTTTAAGAAGAGGAGAGAAGGGTGGGAAATGAATACAGGAAGTGCTGCTCAAATAAAGATATAACTGGATATAAATCTGAGGTGGCATATGTTTGAATGTGATTTGGCCTGTGTCAGTCTGAAAAAATGTTTCAAGAATTTTTTTTCAGTTGCATATTTGGGCTTTTTTTTATTGCTCTTGGCAAAAAGTCTGTAACAGATGCTACAATGTCATTCTGTTGTTACAGTCTCCAGACTGCATGACCTATTTTTATCCTCTTTTTGAGTTTCCAAAATGTTGCAGTGCTATGAATGTAGGAGGGTTTACACACACACATACACACATATACTTTTAATCTGAATGGAAGCATATTTCCTTTCTCCTCAGGTATCTGATGATGATTCATATGCCAGTGATGTAAGTGATAACATCTCTGAAGACAACCTAAGTAACGACATAGAGAATGAAAGGCAAACCCTTGGTAGGAATGATTAAATATATACATATATTTATCCTCTTCTCAGAATTTTTTTTTCTTTGCAACTGATAATGCAGAAATGAAGATACAAACAGATCTGTTTCCTTTTAACAGGCTGTTTTTGCAGTGGTGGAAGGACACACAGTGATCTGTTCTCATGTGGGAGAAACTACTGCATGTAGATGAATAGCACAGAATTAAATGGGAGTTCCATTTTTCTGCCTATTCCCCTCCCTTTCTTCTGAGGGTTGCTTAGCTTGAAGGAGACTAATGGCCCAAAGTGTTGCAGTACACACATGCCAAAGTGTGAGGAAAAGAGAGGAACACTGCTCTTCTGAGTCATTTGATATTCCCTTCACACATGGGCTGTGGCACTCAAATGGGAACTGTTATTATGTGCCATTAAGTTGACTCTGACTTATCGCATCCCTATCATGAGGCTGAGAGAGTATGACTTGCCCAAGGGCATTCAGGGGTTTTCAAGGCAGAGCTAGGATCTGAATCCTGATTTCACAGAATCCTAATCCTGTATATTCTTAGCACTATAGATGTTCAGTTGTTTCTGGTTCTTTTTTACACACATTCCAGATATATTCTCTGTGGGAGAGGCTTCTGTTGAGGGGATACTTTTGATCATTTTTTGTTGTTGTTTTGCTGTATTTTGTATATTAAGGAGGCAAAGCAAAGTGAATGGTCCAGAACTATCAAAGCAATATACTTTCCCTGCAGTAAAAATATTGCTTTAAAATGAAGTAGATTTTTTTAAAAAAATCTTTGGATAAAGCATTCTGTAATTGGCACCTCTGGGAATTTTGGCCACTGTTTGGACTAGGCAATTAGGGCAGCATCTGTGATAGTGTGTAGTTCTATGCTATGCATCTCCAGTGCTAGAAATCTGAAATTTAATTTCTGATTAAATACACAAGGATTATTTTCCTAGCTGAGGTAAAATTAAATACTTGTCCCAATTGAGAAGGAATTCATAGCAGTGAGGGCAACTTTTAAAAATGAAGGGATGATGGGGCACAATACCTAGGACAGGTAAGGCACCTTCAGACCTCCTATGCACTGGATTAGAGTCCTTAACTCAGAACCACGTTCTCCCCTCCTCCCCTCCTGCCTTCCCCCATAGTTTGGAAGAAAATGTCTCATTTGTACAAATGAGAGCTTTTGTATCCTAAGCCTTCCTTCCAAAGAGATAAATTTGGGAGTTGAGAGGCTGAAGAGGAAAGATTAATCCTCATCTCTCTGTGTACTGCCATGCTCACAGAAATCACACTCATCCCTGTACCATACTTGAGTTCAGAAAATCTGTTTTCTTAAGCTTGTTGTGCTCAGGAGAGGTGCAGCAGAGAAAAGGGTTAGCCTCACATTCTCACTTGCCTCCTGTGTAAATGGGACCTTTTTTTGTAGGCCTAATAGCTGTTGAGGGAGAGAGATGGAGTAGAGAAAGCAAAACAATGAGAAATTTTGGTGGAATGGGGTATGGGTGGATGGATGTGAAATGAGCATGGATGTAGCTTAGATCCTCCACGTCGTTCCCATGTGTTCTCTGGAAGGTTAGTCAAAAAGGAATACAAGTCCTCAGACTATAAAAATTGGTCCATTTCTGATGTGAGGAAGTCCAGATTGTTTGATGATTGGCCTTGGGCAAGCTACTCAGTCCATCCACAGTCTTGATTCTCAGGGTTGTTTTGAGGGTGAAAACCAAGAGAGCGAGGTCTTTGGAGGAAATAATAGAATAAATGCAATGCGTAAAGGCAATGTTAACCAAAGATAGAGACTTCTGCAAAACAAGAGAAGAACTGACAGAAGAGTATAAAATTACACATGATGTGGGGAACGTGGGTAGGAGAAAGATTTCTCATAACTCCAGGACTCAGGTCATTCACTAAAGTTGAATGGTGGAAGATGCAGATAAAGGAATTAGTTCTTCACACAGCACATAATTAAACTATGGATGCAAGATATAGTGATGGCTGGCAATTTGAATGCCTTTAAAAGGAGATTGGATAAATTTACAGAGATTAAGACCATCACTGTCAGGATGAGTATACAGTTGGTTCCCGTCTCTGCAGATTCCATATCCACAGATTCAACCAACTGTGGCTTGAAAATATTCAGAAAAAAAAATCCAAAAAGCAAACATTGATTTTGCCATTTTTAGTAAAGGACAGCATTTTAGTACACCACTGTACATAATGGGGACTTGACTATCTACAAATTTGATATGCATGTGGGGTCCTGGATCCAAACCCTAGTGAATACAGAGGGCCCACTGTGTATCAGTTCCAGAATCAGAAGTGGTATGCTTCTGTTGTTGGCATGAGAGGGATTGTTTAGTTGCACCCACGGTCACCGTGGTGAGGCTTCCCATAGCCACTGATTCTGTGTGAGCACATTGTTGGACTAGTAGTATTCCTTGACTTTCAAAGGAGCTCCACTTGCAGATCACACACAAGCAGAGCTGGGCAGCCACCATCATCTCTGGCTCCAGAAGCTTTTCTCTTTCTAGGAACCTGTAAAATTTCTGTGGGCTCTGAGGAAGGGTGGGAAAACTAGCCAATCAGGTTCAGATGGCTGGCAGGTGGAACCAAAGAAGCTAAGAAACACAAGCTTGACTCTGGTTTGCACCCTGGCTACATGCCAGGTTCCAGCGTTCCCCTCACCAGTCAGCTTGGAAGATTCATCCCCCCCTCCCTCCCTCTGTTTCTGCTCAGGGTTTTGCGGCTTTCTTTTGTGGCATATTTGAATCTGTATGGCATCTTTAATTTTGTCACAACTCTGGGCTGCTTTAGTGTGTGTCCTAGATCCAGTTGTGGGGAGAGCCTGGGCCCAGGCACTGAGCACACCTTCTTGGGGTTCGCTTTATGAGAACTTGGGCATGTGAGCAACTGGGGTCAAAGCTGATTTGGGGGCATATGGTCCCATCCCTCCCCCAGGTGGCAGGGGAACTAAATGATGGCTTCTACCCATGTTGAATCCCATTCCCATCATTCTGGAAGTACACCCAGCAGGCAGGCTGGGTTACTGGTTTTCATCAGGTGGCATGTGGATTAACCAGTGCCTAGATCTGGACCCATGCTGGGCCCAAGGTTCTTCAGCTGTAACCAATAAAAATTGTGGCCTGTTTTATCCCAACAAATGCTGTTTGTCTCATTTTTGCTAAGCAGAGCCTTAATTACTGCTGAAGCTGCAAATAGGCCTTCAGTCTGATCCATCATGGTTCTTCTTATGTTAATCTTGACCTCTGTCTCCTAGACTGTATTCCTGATAGCCTTGTGGAAAGTCATTCTAAGAGGAGAACATGTTTGCCAGCTCCATGCCCCAACACAAGCAACATCAGTCTCTGGAACATTCTGCGGAACAATATAGGGAAAGATCTCTCCAAGGTGGCTATGCCAGTTGAGTTGAATGAGCCTTTGAACACTTTGCAGAGACTCTGTGAGGAACTGGAATATAGTGAATTGCTGAACAAGGCAGCACATACACCAGATGTGTTCGAAAGGATGGTAAGATGGAATCGTATTTTAGAGCAATTAGAATTACTCCTGTTCTTGTTCTAGGCATGTGACAGTTGGTGAGTCATACAGAAGGAAGCCTCAGTGCCCAAGCCCATGTTGCTAGATTCCTGATTCGTTAAGACCATGAGCCCCCATCTTGTTTGTGGTGCATGTCTATGTCTGCCCTATCCATCTTATTTTCTTTACTTCACTGAACTCCTGTGATTCCTAAATGCTAGTCCTCCAGATGTTTTGGACTTCAGCTCCCAGAAATCCTACCTGCCTTGGCTGGTGATCAGTGATTTTGGAGGCTGAAGTCCAGAATACCTAGAAGGCCAGAGTTTGGGAAACACTGCTCTACTCAAAGAGAGCAGCATTTGAGAAACAAAAAAAGAAGATTGATATTTGAACCTTCCGGATAGTTCATGGACAGCCTACCCACAACTTTTTTTTCAAAAGGCAGTGGTACACTCATGAAACCTGCAGCAATAAGTCTGGTGCAGCCCAGGAGAAGTCTGCCATCTGGCAGTGCTCTGAAAATAAGATGCAATGGGACTAAACTGTGAAAGAAATTTTTGAAAAGGTAATGCACATGTCCCTTCTTTTAAGGAGCAGTAGTAATTGACAGGCTTCCTCTGTTGCAGAGGTGAGAATCATCTGGCCCTCAAAAGATAATTGGGCTGCAGTCCCCTAGCAGCACTAGCCAGCATAGCTGATGGCGGAAAATGCTGGAACTTGCAGTTCAACAAAATCCGGAGGGTTGCATCTTTCCCACAAGTGCTCTATTGCAAAAAGCACTTGTATGCAGAACTCTTTTTGACACAGAGATAAATCTGCATATCAGAAAGTGCCTATCAGATGTGAAGGGCAGCACGGACATCTCTTTTAGAGCAAAAACAAAAGCTGCAGGGTTGCTGTTTGTACCAGGAAGAAATTGCCATTGTCACTAAGAGCAGCTTCCCTCCTGGACTGAACAGCAACTTGCAGCGCAGGAGTGTGTGTATGTGTAAGCATAAATTTCATTGGGACTACAGTGCAGAGGGGGGAAGTTAAACCTGCACCCACTTCATATTTCAGAATTGTTGTTGTTGTTGTTGTATGCCTTCAAGTCATTTCCAAATTATGGCAACCCTACAGTGAACCTATCAGGGTTTCCTATGGCTGAGAATGTGCGACACACCCAAGGTCCCCTAGTGGGTTTCCATGACCCCAGCAGGGAATTAAACCCTGGACTCCAAGTTCATAGTCTAACACTCAAATTAACAATACCATGCTGGCTCTTCCAGAATCATTATTGTTATCTAAATCTGATAAAGTAGATACAGGAAATGCTTTCAAATGTCTCTAGTCTCATCTGATTTGGCACTCAAGTGTCATTTGTTCTGGGTTGCCTAGGATTCACCTGATGTTGGATACAGTAGCTGGTAAACTGGTTTTAATTCTCCTGCAGCCTTTGAGAAAAGAAAGAACTTTTTTTGTTTCTCCAGTTTGCTTCCCGTAAGCTATTGGTGGTGGTGCTCAGGTAAACATAGACAGCACAATATATATTTTTAGTGTTTCCTTCATTTTGTGCACAAGGCAAAACATCAAGATGCATTCCAGAAACTTTGTCTACCTCCTTGCTTTATCCTTACAACAATACCAAGAGGTAGGTTATGCTTGGGAAGAATGACTGGCTTGACATCTCTCAGTAACTTTTATGGTTCGGAATCCAAATCGTCCAAGTCCCAGTCCAGCATTCAACACTATCCTGTTGGCAGCTCTCTCTGACCTTGACACAGATGTGCTATTCTTTGCTCTTTCTGTTAATTAGACTGGAGAAAAATGTGTGAAGTTTTTCAAAAAGGTGAAGATAAAATCAGTTTAAGATTCAGGCACAATTTGTTTCTTTGAAGAGGAATTTTGTTCCAAACACTTAACTTCTTCAAAAGTCCATTCTACCCTATTTCGGATTCTTTTGCAGCTTCAGGAAAAGCTGTAGAGTGATTCTGTAAACACTGAGTCATGTTTCTGTGCTCAAGATAGTGCTTCAGCTTGCAGATACAAATTTGAAACTTTGTAAAGGAAAAAGAAATGGTGTTTGACGTCAGTGTGAGATCAAAACTCCATTGTTTTTAAAAATGTAGCAAGAGATGACACATACCCGTTTATGAATGACCAGCATATATCTGTGCATTCTGTTTTTAGGTATATGTGGCTGCGTTTGCTGTCTCTGCCTATGCATCCAGTTACTACAGAGCTGGAAGTAAGCCATTTAACCCTGTGCTTGGTGAAACCTATGAATGTATCCGTGAAGATAAGGGTTTCCAGTTTTTTTCTGAACAGGTAATACAACTTGATCAAAAAAGTGGTCATTCTGATTATGTCATTCTAATTATATCTCTTATGCAATCTCTAAGACAGACAAACAGAAAGACACTTTATTTCGGACATTGACCAATAAGATAATAAATACAGTCATAGAAACTGGTAACAAAACAGAGATAACACAGATAATTTTTGATAACTCACATCAACTACTATTAACCATTTGAGGGCGTATCTTCCACATAATATAAAAAAAATTGCTACTTTAGGTATGACAGTTTGTTCCTGGTCATCCAACAGATAGCGTA
This sequence comes from Cyclura pinguis, assembly GCA_030412105.1. Classification (NCBI taxonomy): domain Eukaryota; kingdom Metazoa; phylum Chordata; class Lepidosauria; order Squamata; family Iguanidae; genus Cyclura; species Cyclura pinguis. The sequence goes on along the minus strand of CM059604.1, from coordinate 34,019,900 downwards.
AATAGAAAACATCAGAATGTCCTGGGAGTTGGGTTAGCAGGGGAGTAATCAGCTGTTGGCAAATATCCCTACAAAACTGACAGTACAAGAGTACGTGGGCTATAGTTTCTATAACATCAGTGTTGCAAGGGCAAAATCGGATCTCATAGGGAATTTTCAGATATTTCCTTTCCAGTATCGCTGTGGGGAGAACATTGAATCTAGCCAATGATAAAGCTCTCCTAAATTTGGGTACAGTAACATAGTATAAGTATTTGGCAAGTTTAGAAATCAGCATTTGCCTGTTGGCAAATGTGTAGTTAGTAAAGGCAGCAATTTCTGTTTGACCTTCTATATCTAAGATCCTTTGTCTTACAATAGATAGTATCACTTGCAATTTCTGTGGCACTTCTTCAGTCAGCTTTGGGGTGCTCACCCCCAATTTCATGGTCATTGAAGGATCACACAACTTCAACTCTGGATTGTGAAGGGTGGAACACAGTGTTGTTACCAAACAGAGCTAAGGCTCTGCGTTGGCATTAACGACCCCATTAGAAACATAGGATTTGTTGGAGGGCTACTGTAATTTAAGGACTTTTCTTGCATGTACTTAGAATAATTTGCATATAACTGATGATTGTGATTACTGTATGCAGAAAAGTGAAGTTAGGCCATGCTACAGCTGCTGCTAGGTAACTAATTGGGACCAGTTGTTAGGAACATATTGCAAGTGCTTACACAGTAACACCAGTTTCTAGTCCATCACTGAGCACAATTCAAAGAATTGTTGCTTAGCTTTAGAACTCTTTCACAGCTTCCATTCCTACATAGATTGAAGATTGTCTGCTCCCACATTGACCTGCCCACAAATTGAGATCTCCTTTCAGTGGTCTTCTTACAAATGCTCAACCATCTGAAGTGAATCTGAAGTCTCCCTGGGGTGAGGGGCCTCTCTTATCTGTTTTGGATCTCCCCATATACTGCCTGATACCAATATATATGACTTTAGTTTATCTGCTAGATTATCTTTTATTTATTGACATGTGTTGTTTTATAGTTGCTTTCCAATTTCATTCTTGTTATTGTCTTGGTGAATGCCCTGGAAATATTCTCTTCAATGTGATATATACATTTATAAAATAAAATAAAAGCTATTCTGTGATTTCACCAAGACACTTCTGTGAACAGGAGGGTGCTGCTAGATTTAACCTTACACTGGTCTTATTGGTATTTTATTTAAAATTCTGTGATATTAGATTGAGGCTCTAAGCCCATTTTCCATTCATATCAGTCCATAAATAACTGTTTTAGTATCAGATTTAAAATCTCCTAAATTTTACCATGGAGTTTTCAGTACTACAAGAACTCAATTCTATTAGGCACAAACAACTAAGTCTGCCATTTCAGTCAGGCTTAAGCAGTTCAGGCTTCGTCCAAAAGTTGAAGTTGTATGTTAGAGGAGACCCCACACAATGCTAATGACATAGGATTTAGCAGATGGGTTGATTGTCTTTGGCAGTACATATTGAAGGCTGCAAGAATAAGCTCATAAATTTCCTTATGAATTTATTGGAAGCGATTTGTGGCATTCATTGAAATGCACAGTAATATGTCCAGTAACTCATGTGAAGCATTCATCTCACAAATTCTGGAGAATGGGGTCATTCTTCTGGCTTTGTTCCCACCCTCAAGCATGCTGCAGGACCAAGCACTGTACCCAGGGATAGACGTTATGCTAGACACACATCCCTTCTTGATTCATGCATGATATTATTAAAGATTATCAGGTACATGATGGCATAAATAACATTGAACTGGGAACTTGAAAGACACGTTGAGCAATGAGTAACACAGCACCAGCCCGCAGTATCTGCCAGTTTTATCCTCGGTGGCAGTATAAGGAATGATGTGACCCTGTTCTCGAAATATCTTAAATTGCCCTAAGCAGTGCTAGACTTATTCCTCTTCATGCCTCCATGTGGATACTGTTTGGATGTTAGTAAGAGTAGCCAGATGACATAGGGATTTGTTGCCAAGAAAAATGGAGGAAAACGTCTGATGGAGAGGATTCTTTGGGGGATAAGGTCTGGAAGTATATCCAAAAGAACTTATTAGCGTTTTAAATGGTGGTACGGGGGTGGGGGTACTGCAGAGAACACATTGCATCTAACTTGGACTTTAGACTAACTGTATCAAAGTTAATGGCCACCCAAAAGGGAATTGTCTAGACAGAAGCCTGATGATTCTGTGTTGAAAGCAATAAAGTAAAACAGAAACAAGATTTGATATAGAACATGCTTGGTCTCAGCAGCAAATATATCACTTGGTTTCTGGGTCTGTGGCTTATTCTGTGCTAAATGACAGGAGAAGTGAAGCATTGCTGTACTTTTTGTGGTATCTCCCCTGTGTATGTATTTTACTGTAGCCTGATTTTTGAAATTTTCTTTCCCCACATTTTGCAATTGATCTGGTTCAAAGCAGACGCAAAGCAGATGCTGTAGAAATATTTTAGCCAATAATGTAAGTCAAAAAGTCAGGAAGAACTCCTTGTGTTGCATTCTGGTAGCCCCTCATCCCCATTCCAAAATCATCTTTCTTGACAATAACGGAGTAGTGGGTACTGAGCACTTGTGGGCAGGGGGCGGGGAATCAAGCTTCCTCTATTATAGGACTTTTCTATGGATGTGATCTTCTGTCTTTTTTTAGTTCTTTTCCAACTACTCAGTTATTTAAAAAGAAATAATTTATAGCATCCTTGCCCTTTGTTTAACTTCTGCGCTGTATACAAATTACGAGTTAATATTAAAGCCAGGTTTACAAATCTGAATGACCTTCACATCTCCCCCTAAGTTTTCAGGAGCCATCTTCGGCTAGCCTGTTAGTCACCACTGGTTTTAATTTTACAGGCTCCCTCTTGTGGTCGACAGTGTTTGTGCATGTGCCATCAAGTCACCTGTCGATTTATGGCGACCCCATGAACTTCATAGGGTTTTCTTAGGCAAGGAATACTCAGAGGTGGTTTTGCCAGTTCCTTCCCCTGAAATATAGCCTTCAGCACCTGGTATTCCTTGATGGTCTCCATGCCAAGTACTAAGAAGGTTGACCTTGCTTAATTTCCAAGGTCAAATGCAATCTTGTGCTTTTAGCACAACAGTACTGAAAGGGAAATGATACCATTTGAAAAATTAATGAGAAAAATATAAGCAATTGAAAAAAATATGTAAATATAATTGTAACTTTCTCTTTCTCTTCCTCTTCCTGTTAGGTCAGTCATCATCCACCTATATCTGCATGTCATGCTGAATCTGATAACTTTGTGTTTTGGCAAGGTAACTCTTTACCTTATAATTTTGTATCACTGTTTTTTAAAAGTATGATGTAAATCTACAAGCTCAAAAGGAAGCAGATGTTGGTTGTGCTCACTATGACAAAGGCCATTTCTGCACTAGACTGTTATAGTGCTATTATTCCACTTTCAACATCCTGTGGAATCCTGGGGTTTGCAATTGCACTATAACAATCTGGTGCGGAAATGGCCAGAGTTATGCATTTCATAGTATTACATGGAAAGGCGCAGACAGTAACAAAATAGGCTTGAGTGCAACAACTGACCTTAGAATTTTGTTAGCTCTCTGTAATTATGGAACTATGACAGATCTACTCTGAGGCTGGGAGGACACTGTAAGAAATATGTAGTATCTTACAAACAGAGAGTAGAAACAGGCCAGAAGTGTGTGAAGTGAATACAGTTCAACAAGATCAGCATCTATAATTGTGTGTTTATGTTCTCCTTTGCAAAAGGAGAGCATGATGCATAATCCAAAGAGATAGGCTAGATTTGTCCAGCTTTTAAGCAAATCAACAGAGGAACAAACCTATTGCTTTTCTTCTCTAAAATATTAGTTCCAGTTCCACTCCTACATGGCTATAAGCCTCATTAAATGGAGTTTTTATTGGAACAGTACCCAGGGCAATACAGCTAAGGAAACTGAATGAAAAAACAGTTATCATTCGTACAGGCATTCCAGGAAACGGTTGTTTCACCTTGGGGGGCGGGGATCTCCATGCCACCTGAAATTAGACAGGTAGCAAATCTTTCCTGATACTTGGGTCACAGCTTACTTTCATGCCTTTTCAGCACCAGATGATGATGATAATGATGATGATTTTAGTCAGAGCATCCCAGCATTTTTTATAGTTTTTTAAGCTTTTGCTGGCATTCTTTTTGACATTATTGTTTTCATTCGTTATGATTTGCCTGTGTTTGGTTATAATTGTACAGCACACTAAAGAGTCTTACTACATCTACATCATTTCACTTACACATTGACAAAATCAAAAGAATTCAATAACTATTAATTGATTGATGAGTGATATTTCTAAAGATTTAACATGGTAAGACTTAATTACATGATCTCCATGTATGATTATATCAGGCAGAACTGATTGGTGCAAAGTGAACACTGGAACTATTCATCACAAATGCAGATTATAATTTAGCATGTCAACCTTCTCCAAAAAGATTTGCAGTTAGAAATTCTGTTCCCACTGCTTGCAATAAATAGTTCAGAAGATTGCATTACTTAAAGCAGACTTATGAGCAAATCTCAAAGGCACGGGAAAACTTCTGTTTGTCTGCATTATAGTTACTTGAATTTACGTGGTTTAGTAATCATGATATGTTTGCTTTCTGCTTCTTGGGTGGCAGTTCCTGTACATGTCTAGACAAAGATAGAGTCTCATGCAAGTGAGTACAGGATTGCAGCCTCATTAGTCACCACAAAGGGTTAAATTCCTTCATGGTTTCAAAACCATGTTCCAACTTATATATAGATTCAGCAATATTGTAATGTTACTTGTCATGTTATACTCATGAAATATAGAACCTGTAATAAAACTTGTGATTGCATATCTACAAATGAGCATACAAATGCCTCTTTGTTACTTTTGTCAATATACCACTGTTGATGAAAGTATTAAACTCAACTCAAACAATAGCAAGATGACTATGTTTGGTGTTCAGAATCTACTTGGTTTTTTGTTGATATTCTGTTTCTTTAATTTCAGATATCAGATGGAAAAACAAATTCTGGGGGAAATCCATGGAAATTGTGCCAGTTGGTACTACACATGTAATATTGCCAGCGTAAGTTCTGAATTAGCACACATGAAGAGACTGGGACAAGTTTGCCCAACAGCACTGTATTCTACAGTTCAGAAATTCTCAAAGTACCTTTAGCTCAGAAAAAAATCTTGTTTTTCTTTGTTTTCCCATGCCCTAATAAATCAAAAACAGTTATACAGTCATGTGCATAACATATGTTATAAAACTGCTGGAGGAGCATTTTGAAAATGCAGCGGGGCTAATGGTCAATTGGTCTGCCACTACATGCCACAGTCTAGCTTCACTTCACCACCTCCTCATGTTTACGTACTCAGCTCTCAGGCTGCTGGGACTTGGGGCTGGATTTGGACTAACAACCTGGAAGTGATCAACAGATATGAATTGTAACCTTCCAGAACACTTCCCTAGACCAACATGGGACAGCTAGTTTCTTGGCTTCATAGATCAGTTTCTTCTTGGCTATCAGTGTCACTAGTTAGCCATGAACAAGTCACTTGCTTAGATGTTTGTTGAATGGACCTGTAAAATCCACAGCAAGCCAAGCATCCATATAATCACTATGTAGTTCTTCCTCCTTGGTAGACAAGAAATGACTAGTGAATTGCCCATATCTTTATGGTAGGGCTGCCACAGACCAGTCATATATCTAAAGGAAGGGAACATGTCACCCTCTGTATGCTGAACTGCAAATACCATCAGCCCCATCCAGGTTAGTTAATAGTAAGAATTGAAGGGAGTCTCACAATATCTGGAGAGCCATAAATTCTCCGATCCATGAAATAGTCCCTTTGGGTATTCCTTAAGTGTTAAGGAGTGGTTAATTTGAATCCTAAAAATTACTGATTGATTTTTCCACTGAAATTTTCACTGAATCTGTATGCTTAACAGATGTATGAAATAGGCTGTTATTTTAAACATTTTTTTAAATTTTGATTTTATTTAGCTATTTTTAAAACTCTGAAAAAAAAACTGCAGTATATCTCTAAGGTCTTGGGCAAAAAACTTTTTTTTCTATTTTAGAGATTCTTTTGTCTGGATATGACTAGGATTGAGCGCAGAAGATTTGTGCATGCAAAGTGTATGTGCTTTATGTTAATCTGTGGTCTCCTTTGTGAAGTGTTTGTGAAATACCAATATTTCAGAAGTATATTTGTTAAGCTCTCTTTTTTGTTGTCCACAAGGGTCAGCACTATTTCTGAGTGAGGCCCTTCCCCACTTTGTGCTCTCTTTACTTGTCTTGAAGGGAGTAAAAATGGGATGTTCTGAGTATCTCAGCTGAACATTTTAGAGACCACTACTAAGCTAGTATTCATGAACTAAGGTTTTATTCCAGCATGCACATAAAGTTCTCCATTTTACTCCAGTTTTAGGGATCACTATGAATGGAATAAAGTGACATCTTGCATTCATAATATCTTAAGTGGACAGCGATGGATAGAACACTATGGAGAGATCATAATCAAGAATCTGAATGACAGCAGCTGCTACTGCAAGCTTACTTTTGTCAAGGTAGTATTCAAATTCACAATTATCTTGGATGCTCAGAAGTAAGAGCTGGATAACCTTTTTTTATTCTTGTTGGGGGCTGCAGTCAACTCACTGGTAATCTATCAAAGGCTGTTTGCTAACTGGGAACGAATAGGACCAAAACCAACGTACAATCAGTCCACCACATTTGTGGGTTTGATTTTCATAGATTTGATTACCTGCAAGTTTCTCTAACTCCTGCTCCCCCGCCCGCCATCTCAGATGCTTCTTTACTGGGGGAAAATTCCTTCTCAGTGGCTGCCAACCAGGCCGTGCAACCTCTGGCCCTCCTCCTCCTCCACCAGCAGCTGCCTGGCACACAGCCCAGTTTCTTACCCAATTTCCCCCCACATCCAATGAAGGAGATGGGTGAGAGAGAGGACATCTAGGGCCACCATGCCGACTCACTCCATTTCCCTCTCTTTTCCCTGATCTGGTTTGGACCCTGGGGCCCTGTTCCTCCCCACCATACATCACTCTCCTTCCCACAGGTACACACATACATATTTTGATATTTGCAGTTTTTTCCAGTTTTGCAGGGGTCCTGCACCCCTAACCCTAGTGAATGTGAAGGGCTGACTGTATGTAGGGCCAACTCTCCTTCCCTCCCTCCCTTTTGTGTGTCACACCGTTTTCCTTCTCTCTTCCCATTTGTTGAGTCAAAGAAGAGGCAGATTACTCTAATCAGAGGCTGAAGGCCAAGAGCCACATGTTGTATACCTCTGTTCTAAGGTATTTCATGAAAATACAGCATGATTACTAAGAGATTATCCTGGCCAATCAAGATTTTGAGTAGACTCCTAGGTTTTAAGAATAATAGTAATTATTTTAGTGCATCAAAAGAAGTAATCTTTTTTGTTTTCCCTGATGTTTTAAGACTGATTTTGGTTTTGTTCTTTGTTCTTTGTTTTTTTTCCTCCAGACAAAATACTGGAATCACAATGTCCATGAAATTGAAGGCAATATTTTAGACAAAAATGGAAAAATAGTACATCACCTTTTTGGAAAATGGCATGAGAATATATACTGTGGAACACCATCTGCAGCAAACTGCATCTGGAGAGCTAGTTAGTGATCAAACAGTCATTTTATTTTTGTACACATGTCACATTCTTACACTCTCTAACAGTGCTCTTCTATTAATTTCCCCCCTAATCTAGGTATGTTTAATCTTTGCATATTCCTATGCAATGCTTTACGGTACAAATTGCTGTGGATGAGGGTTTGTATCAGAGTACCTGGTAATGATTTCCCATAAATGACTTTCTCAGTAAGTCAAGTTGAACTTTAGCTTCTTCTTTTCCTTAAACAAATGTATTTTATTGGCATTTCTTTCCTGAGAAAAATGATGATACTAGCCATATGATGGCATAAAGCAGGATATGGTTTGAGGTATTTATTTCATTTATATCCTGCCTTTCTCCCAACATGGGACCAAAGGAGAAGGTAGATCCATAAACCATGGTTTAAATTAGAGTGAGTCAAGTGTGATCTACATGAGACAGACAGGGTCCCAAAGCATTCTCCAGCCTTCCAGGTCAACTTCTAATCCCTTGACCCTCAATTTTGGCCCCAATGGAAAAATTTACCCCAGAAGATCTGGGAGGTGTGATTTGCTATCTGCCATGGAAACACCCTGGGTGATCTTGGGCATGTCATACATTCTCAGCCCCAGAAAACCCCATGAGACAACCCCTTAGAGTTGCCTTAGGTTGGAAATGACTTGAAGGCACACAACAACAACAAACTTACTTCTAGCTGGAAGGTTGAAGCAAACCAGAGAAGTGGACAAACAAGCTCTGGTGCCCCAGTTACTAAGAGGAAGGAGGAGATTGACAAGGTAAATAGGTAGACTCTCTAGAGAATGTTTTCAAGTTATATCAACAAATCAATTAACCCTTGGAAATTGTAGCAAGCTGCTACTCTACTATTGGAAGTGGAGATTTGCACATAGCGCTTCCTTCTTTGGAGCTGAGGCCAGCAAAGCTGGAGAATGTGCATCCTTGTCTCTCACCTGTAGATGATCCATGAAAACTGGAGGCTCAAAGCCAGAACAGGAGATCTGGCAACCCTTTCTGGAACTGACTATCCAGCTCATCAAGGTCTGGAGAAGAACAAAAGTGGGCCACAGGCCCTCAGAAGTTGCCTACCACCTCTTGTTTCAATGAATGGTGCCTAAGTCGTATATCTATCAATCAAGTTATAGTTAAAACAGTTTTCTTCTCTCTTGCAAGGTGGACAAACAGGTCTCAAAGGGCATCACTTTAGAAACTAAACTGAATCAAAGTTAGGAAAACAAACACATGGTTAGTGTATGTTATGTTCGCACAGAGTCAATGAAACTATAATTTCAATGCCACTGTGTGTATATGACACAATGTGTGTATGTTCACACACAGTGTGTGTTCACACACACTGTGAACTATGTGTATCTGAACAGTTTTGCTGATTTTACTTAATTATTTAAGGTGCTTAATAACTCTACAGTTCTAGTTATAAAAACCCTAACTGAAGTTTACACAAAACAAAACCTGAGTGTATACATTTTTTTCAGTATTGCTAGAATAAAACAAAAGAAAAATAACACTAAGTATTGCTAGATTAAACAAAAGGAAAACAGGAGCATAGAATAAAATCAGCAAAGTGATTAAAAGAGACATAAGAGCCATTGTTATTAGTTTAATTTCTTGTGACAATAGGACAATCTCAGTCTGATGTTTAAATTATAACAGCAGTACTATTGGACAAGCTTCCCTACAGAGAGAGAGAATGCCAAACTTAGGAAACCATTCAAGTAAGCCTTGGATTGTTTTTGGTCATTTTTTTAAGGTGTGCATGCAATAACTGCATTCTTATAGAAATGAACAAAGCTACAAAATTGTTGGGAGGGGTAGAACTGTAACCTGTTTGTTTGTTTGTTTGTTTGCAGATCCGATGCCCAAGGATTATGAACAGTGGTATGGCTTCACACAGTTTGCTTTAGAGTTAAATGAATTAGATCCACTCATTAGACCACTGTTACCACCAACAGATACTCGGTATAGACCAGACCAAAGGTAATTTGAAAAAAAATACATACTTAAATCCACAAAGAGGCAAAATTCATTATTTTCCACCCTTTGGAATCAGGAGACAAAAGTTATACGTGTTGTACTGTCCATCAAATAAGAAATTGAGAAATTCATTGATTGCTTGTTTGGAAGCTGAAAGAGGAGAAATTGATATCTTTGTGGTTGTTGTTGTCAGTTGTCATCAAGTTAGCTTCAACTTATGGCAATCATACAAATGAGAGAACTTCAAGAAACCACTCTGTCATCAACCTAGTCATGTCCCGCAGTCTCAGGGCTGTGACTTCCTTGACTGAGTCTATCCATCTGTAGTGCAATCTTCCTCTTTTCCTACAGCCTCCCACTGTAGCAGGTATCACCATATTTTCTAATGAGTCATACCATCTCATGATATGGCCAAAATATGATACTTTAGTTGGGTCATTTAGGCTTCCTGGGGGGTGGGGTCTGGCTTAATTTGTTTTTGGACCTATTTATTTATCTTTTTGTCGGTCCATAGTATCTGTAGAACTCTCCTCCAGAACCACATCTCAGATGAGCTGATTCTTTTCCTGTCAGCTTTCTTCACTGTCCAGCTTTCACAACTGTACATAGACACTGGAAATGCAATGGGCATGGACAATCCTAATATTAGCATTCAGTGATATATCTTTCCACTTCAGGGTCTCATCTAGTTCATGCATAGCTGCCCTTCCAGGTCTTAGTCTTGAAAATTTCTTTACCTGCCTCTGAAAAAGAAGCTACTTTTTGGGACCTCTTGTCCGGCTTCTCTTCATTTCCAAAATCCTTCTATCAACTGAATTTTCTCACAAATTGCCATTTATGGTCAAACTGCTGTCTGTGGCAGGACTCAATAGCTGTTCACAGTATAGAATTATACCACTGTTATTTCACTTTAGCTGCGATGGATCTGTCTTAAAGATTCTTGGGACTGGCAGTTTGGGGAGGGGTGTTTAGAATTCTCAGCCACAGCATTCCAGTGCCTTAACAAAATACAAACTCCAGGACTGCAGAGGAGAGAACCATGGCAGTCAAAGTCGATTAATAGAACTATAATTCTGTACTTTGAATAGGCCCCTGGCATAGCAGCTAATAACAAATAGCTTCAGCAAGACTTGAGGGTACTAATCTGAAATAACCAAGAGTTAAATATGCCCATAATGCTTTGTTCTTCTGTCATTGCTGATTGGCAGGCTCCTAGAAGAAGGTAATATTGAAGGAGCAGAAATACAAAAGCAGAGGATTGAACAGCTGCAGCGAGAGCGGCGGAAAGTTCTAGAAGAAAACAATATGGAACATCAACCTAGATTTTTTAGGTAATTTAGAAAATGGCATAATGTTTGGCTGAAATGTCTGTCTGTTAATAAGCTGGTTAGCCAATACATATGTATCTGTGAGTAACCCTTCACGTTCACTAGAGTTCAGGGCACAGGACCTCCCCCCAACAAAAGTGGAAAAAGCACAATTATAAAAAAGGGGTAGGGAGGGGCTGAGGCATGGCAGAGAGAACGGCCACCCAGGGTCCAAACCAGGTCACAGAAAGGGGGTGGGTGGGCATGGTGGCCCTATACTTCCCCATCTCTTTTCTTGGGTGTGGAGGGCCACCAGGAGAGGATTTGTGTGCTGAGAAATTGGGCTGCACCCCATTCTTAGCTGGCTAGGCAGCTGCTGGTGGTGGGAAGACCAGAGGTGGATTCTGAAAGGGCCGAACCACCTGATTGGAGCAGCCAAGAGACAAGGTTCCTCAGAAAAGGAGCATCTGAGGTTGGGGGCAAAAGTTGGAGAAATTCTCAAATAATCAAATCCATGAAAGTCAAACCCACAAATGTGGAAGGCCAGCTGTGTATCCAGAAGATCCAGCTCTTTCGGTCATTTTTCATGTAAAGTTGCTGAAGGCTAAAGGCATTTTAAAAAAAATGTTATTAGAAGGGTGGTTTCATCTAAAAAAAATGCCTTCTTTGCTGATAATGGGATACCCAAAAGCTGATAAAAGACATGGTGGAAGAGACAGCAAGCCAAAGCATAAATGAGAAATTCAGTGTTTTGCAGGAAACACCAGTTTAAACATAAGGATGTTTAAAGTTAAGTTCTGCACCAATATTTTCATGGATTTTTCATTTGCTGTTTTTCTAACATCAGTACTGTAGACACTGGTCCTTTTCTGCATGGACTTAAATGGAAATTGAGGGTACTGTGTCCCGGTGGCTTCATTTTTACCTGCCTGGTTAGTCACTGATCCTAGGCTAGGGATTAATGTTTCCAGGATTTATCATTCAAAGAATGCATATGTATACAAAATATAAATGGAATACAGAGCTGTAAACACCACCCCCCGCATCTTGTTTTCCTGTTCTTATTAGCTCCACCCCAAGCTTTACACATTGGGGTTGAATGTCTGATCACAAATTCAAGTAAGCTTAGAGTCCTCCAAGCAATCAGGACCAATGTGCTATCAACACACAAGTGTGGGAAAGTGGAGAGGTGCATGGAGAGGATATTGTGGACAGACTGAAATATATGATCCTATGTCTCCACATGTCTCCATGCTTTGAACATATGACTAATGCTGATGTGCAGTCTGAATGAACATTGCACATGACCTTGCTGAATTCAGGCAGATTTGGATCTGATTTGTGATTAGATCAGACCAAGGAATTCTCTCTTCATCATTTTCTGTGTGCTGAAGGAAAGGCGCTTAATAAATAAATATTTCTATTTAGGAAAAGCATAGCATGTGAGATGTCTCATAGAGAGATCCCAAATTGGCACATTGATCCAACTCTGTTGCCAGGGATTATAGCGTTTGTTGGCCTTCATCCAAAGGAAACATCTCCTAAGTAAGACCTGAAGGACCTGTTGAAACTGGATTATCTTGTAACTGTTCTTCCTACTCCACAAATGTAGAAATCTAGAAAATAAGAGATAGCAGAAGTAAAGCTAAAGTATCCATGTTAGCAAGAAAACGGAAATCTTGTATTCATCATTTAACAGGAAATCTGCAGATGACTCCTGGGTCAGCAATGGAACCTACTTGGAACTTAGGAAAAATCCTGGCTTTTCCAAGCTGGACTGTCCTGTTCTGTGGTGATGAAACAAAAAAAAAGAGAGAGAGAGAGAGAGAGAGAAGGACATTTAACTGTGTTTTTCTGCATATAACATATGAGGACGATAATGCTGCATATTACCTTGATCTTCTAGACTCCTGCTTGATTTGGATTTTTGATGTGCACATTTACTTCATTCTGTTTCTTCAACAACTATTTTGATAGTAATCACAATATGTCTGAATGTACAAAAATGCTAATTTTCTTTACATATGCTGTTTAATAAGTGATTGTTGAATGTTATTTCTGAGAGGGGGGTGGAGAAAGAAGCTTTAACACTATTTGTTTTCCTCAAAGGATAATGCAAGCTCAGATTCAATGCCTTACCAAGTTGTGTGATAGGCAGACTTGGTCAGTAGCCTTCAGCTGCACTGTGGGAACTGAATGGATCCACCGATCCCCCCACTATGTTAGTAAGTTACCAAAGCTGGAATGAGTGTATTTATTTATTTAGTATCTTGCCTAATATTCCACTTTGATGCTGGAATATTTTGATTTTTTTAAAATAAAGCAATTTAGTAACCATAGTGTTACTTCATTAGATAACATATTCTAAGAAATAGTTTTAAGTGGTAGTAACATTCTACTGCCTTACACAAAGGGGGACAGTCATTTGGAAACTTCTGTTATCTCTTGTTGAAATGAATGGAAGTCAAACCATTGTAGATTTCAACAGGGCTTGCACAGTGGATTTTGCATATAGACTGTGTCCCAAACTTGTATCATATTGTGTTTATGGAAAATGTTGGGTGTTAACTAAACTTTGAGGGCACAATCCAACCAAAATGAGTGAAGTCCTATTAGGAAAAGTTGCTGGGTTGTATCATTCAGTTAAGCATAACTCAGTGTACTCCTAAACATAGGTGGATACCAATGACCAAATGAAAAGAGGTGTGTATCTTTTTTTAGCTAGAGCAAAATGAAATCTTGTTTCACCCCCCTCCCCTGGCTTGTTTCCAAAACAAAGATTCTGCTGGACAATAGAAAGGCCCTCTCTTTTTTAAATTATTTGCAAATAAGCTAACTGTGTTAAAACACAGGTGTTTTCTGAAAAAAGATTTTGGTATTTTCTACCTCTTCTGAGCAGCATATTTAATGACTTGTATTTTTTTAAAAAAGCTGACCATCTGCCTTAGATAAATGTATGAAATATTCCTGTAACTGTTTTGTGTTTAGGTAAATTATTTATCTTGCACTAGAAAGGTTGTATTTTCTTCTGTACCCTTTGTATGTTCTAATGTCTTCATGAACATATTGAGCATGTTGAAGCAAGAATCTGAAGTAGACAGAACAGCACTTTGAAACTGAGGTGGAAGTCTTTTCTTTATGTGTTAAATCACATTTTTATTGTCTTACATGCTTATCAGAACAGGAAGCATGTGCTCTATATGATCTGGAATAGTTGTTCCAAAAGCTTGTTCCATGAGCTTTCAGATGGACTGCCAGCAAGTCAAGGCAGGGGATCTGCTGGTTTCACAGTGCAAAATGCTGCTTCCCGTAAATTGGTAAAGCATTGTTTTGTTGTCTTCTTCTCATTATGTAGTACAGTTCTTGCATCCCATTCCAGTGCTAGATATGGAAGAAAAAAAATCTAGTAATTTCAGCATGACTATGGCAATCCTTCATATGTGATCTATTCCAAATGCTTCAGCAGAGAAAGTAGCTTTATGCAGATATCTCAGCGGCATGAACTGAAGCTGTTCTTACCAATGAATGAATTGGGAAGGCTGTGGAGGCAGGCAAGTCTTGTTTTTCCCCTGTGTGTTGTAGCATTGAGAGTTCTTTAGATCACAATTGTTGTGGTTACGGTTAAAGTGCATGACAAAGAGTCTCACACTGTAAATAGCATGCACATGCCATTGTACAAAATACAACAGCTAGATGCATCTAAAAGTATCATAGGTAGCCTGTTTATGGATGCACATTAAGACATCAATGAAATATATTCTTAAAAACAAATAATGACTTTGCAGAATCTCCAGTTTACTTATGCCTCTGCAATTTCTGTAAAGACCTTGTAAATACTGGTCCCAATCAATATTACATCAGTACTACCCAAAGTCTAAGCACTCAGTTTGAAAGATTTTATTTGAAACCACTCGCCAGTTTTTAGTTTATTTTTTATAAGATCACAAATTCCAATAATATCATGCCACATGCCTCCTTAAATGCCTCCTTTCATGAAAAAAAATTATTCCTGTTATGAGATGTCAGAGTAAAGTGTAAGTGGGGTGGAGAACAGTGAAGCTGGCACACTCCAGAGTGAACAGTGCAGGGCAAACCGGCACTTGGTGTTTTGGTTTTCCTTCTGTGATAGCAGTTTATGCCCAGAGACAAATCCCAAGGCCCTCTGGGGGAAAGGACATTTCTAAAATGAGTCATGGAATGCCCACTGCAAGGCCTCTCCGCTTACCCTTGGCAGGAATACCTCTTGTCATACAGATTTCTACAGATACAGTTGGAGTTTCCAAGTTGTCCTTCTCTGTCAGCGTAACACACTAGGCCCTCCACATTCGCGGAAGATAGGGAAACGGAACCCCTGTGAAAGTGAAAAAAACGCAAATAACCGCAGGCCCCACCCACACAGTTGCAGTCGGAGGGGGGCACAGGAGAGATCCAGCAAGGAAAGATCTTCCCCACTTGGCTTTCTTGCCACTCCCACTGGTGCAATCACGCGGGTGGGGGCGGCATGGGATAGAATGATGGGGAAAGATCTTCCCTGCTTGGCTTTCTCGCTGCCAGCACCCATGCAATCAGGCGGGCAGCATGGGCAGGAGGGCATGGGGGGGAGATCTTCCCTCCCCTTCACTCTCTTGCTTACTGCCAGCATAATGACGCTGGCAGCTTCAGGCAGGAGGAGGGGAAGCCAGCGGGTACTGCAAAAAATCAAACCGACAAAAGTCAAACCCGCGAATGTGAAGAGAGAACTGTACACTGTTTTTGTTCTTCCCTTTTGTATTCCTCTAGCAAGTTACTGTCAACATATGACCAATATCCTAAATTATGATCAGTCATTCTTTATTTGATGATATAGCACAATGATGTCAATGTTAGTCCTTGTTAGTCGTTGTTTTGCACTAATCAGTATTTCTTTAATTTTTGGGGGGACCCTTCTAAAGAGTTGAAAGCAATTATCATTGTATTTCTCTGTAGATTAATTTCTCTTTTTTTATGTCAGTTCTTCTGAACAAAGTGTGTTCTCTAAATCATAAATCATTTCCATCATTTCCATTATAGCCAAGACTGTTTACTTAATTTTGCCTTGTACCTTCAGAAACTACTGATATGGCTGCTTGGATGATGTTCTCCTTGGAAAGGCTAGTTTTCAGCTATCTTTCACTGCTTTATACAATGTGCAGTCTAAATACGAGTTTTAATATTTAATACAGCTTTTAACAAGAGTACATTCAGTGTCATGAGCAAGGAGCTTACCATAATACATGCATTACTGAATTGAATACTGGGATAGAAACCTGGTCTCCACTGTTCTAAAAGTAAAACGGTTCCAATGGTTGCTTGAAAATGACTTAAAAAAAAAAGACCTATCTGGACAAAATTCTAAGTATAGTGTCCCTTTGTTCTTATCTTGGTTTGCAAGACCTTAGCAGGGCTGTTAATAACAGGGTGACTTGTAGGTCTGTTGTTTATAAGGTCACCATAAATTGAAGCCAGCTTGACAGCAGTTAATAATGCTATGTCATCTTTGCTGGCATTTTTATTCACATTGTGGGGCAGTACGTACAAAATGAAATGGTCTCATTGGACTTTTTCATACAACACAACTACTACAAATTGATACTAATTTAACTGTAACTGCTGCATCCTGCAGTACCCTGGCATTTGTAGTTTGGGTGTACTAGAGCTCTGTGGCACAGAATTCTAAATACCTCATGAAATTGCAGATCTCAGGATTCCATAAGATGGAACCACTGCAGTTAAAGTGGTATCAAAGTGGTATAATTGTGTAGTGTGAAAGAGACCTATCATGTTAGGTCATCTTTTATATCTGTTGCATCCAGTATTGAATATCTTAAACCAGTGCTTCTTAACCTTGTCTTTACCATGGACCCCTTTTAAAGATCCTTTGTTGCTGCAGACCACTAAGACTTAACTGAAAGCAGCTTCTGACTGTCATGTGGGGTAGCGAGAAATGTCACATGCTGCCTCTCAGCCACTCAGTCTCATTCACTTGTACATTCTCACTGCAAACAGAAGTAGCAAGTGCTGAGTACATTTTTTGCTATTAAACGCTTTGAGCTATTGTAATGAAATTTTGTAAAAATGATGTCTGTCACCAGCAAAAGACTTTTGCTCTTTAAGATCAATGTATGACTGTCATTCATTCATTCAGTCAGTCAGTCAGTCAGTCAATCAGTCAGTCAGTCAGTCATCCATTCATTCTATTTTAACCATAAATGGTCATAACATTTCTTCAAGCCTTCATGAACCTTCTGTGAGGACATTGCAGCCCACTATGGGTCCATGGACTCCAGGTTAAGAACCACTTAGACTACGTCTTAGCTTCACATAGACTGATCCTTATCACATTGAGATCAGGCTCTTGTTCAACACTTTATACCAGAAATTGGAAGCCTCCTGAGTTAAGAGAGCCACACTGGATACCAGAATCCATCTGGGACTATGCCACTTCTACTGCATAAATTCAGTATCTATCAAAAACTTTATGGTTCCTGCCAAAATTCTGCAACTGGAATATCTCATATTGGTTTAGAATGCAGCCAGAGTTTCCTTCCATACTTTAGAGCCCTTCAGTGCTTCAGGATACAGCATATTTTTTCCTTTTTGAAAGTGAAGGGAAAATGCACAGGATTTGGGAAGTACACATGGCAGTAGTTGCAGCTGTTGTCATTTCTGCAACAGCAAGTGTGTTACTAGGGCCTCAAAAAAGGGGTACAAAGGCCTTATGTGGACCATGCATTGCCCACCACAATATATGATTCTCTGTAAAACATATTGGCCAACCTCCTACATCACAGACTTAGTTGCAAATGCATAGCTACATCTCCTGAACAGATTCCCCAAAACTACCTTAATAGCCAGAAGCCACTCCAAGCTTCTGGAGTGGAGATTTGTTCTGCTGGCAATAAGGATGATCACTTCAAACCCCCTCCCACCAGTGATCTGCGGTGCAACAAGAAGTTGCAACAAGGCCCTGCTTCTGACTGTCACCCCACAGATCAGGAGGGGGCTGGAATCATAACCCTGCAGCTCCCCGATCACCAACAGAACAGACTTCCATCACTTGGTGTGGCTGCTGGCTGTTAAGATTGTCGTGGGGCATTTGCAATTGTGGCAATAGTGCCACGGTCATAAATGTGAACACCAAGCAGTTCTGAATACATAAATCTAATTTATGCATTCATGAATACATAAGTCTAGCTTGGACATATGCTCAACAGGATACCAACCATTTTTAAAAGAAAGAGAGAGACTATTAATGGTCTAATATGAAATTAAGATCTTTTTCACACATTGTGACTTTTTTTTTAAATACTCCTAAGTTGATCTGTTCTCCAGAGTGTAGACACATGGCAAGAGAACTATCAACAGACATAATGAAGAACTAGTAGTAGGTTAAAATGTAGGCTATTACCATAATAATTTTTAATATTAGGCATTCCAGTCTTTCAGTATTTTGGAGGGGGTGTTTAAATATTGTACGAAGATGCATACACATCACTTGGGATCCAATCACAAGGTTAGACTGGTGTAGTTTAAGTTACGTACTGTTTTGAATGTTCTGATTTTTTAACTATTACCTCATAAGATATTCTGTGACTATATGCCAGCAAAATAAAAAGGAGACGCTCTGGCAGCTGCTAAGCTACTGCATACCAGTTCAATTCATCATATCTGATTTTGCTTCAGAGCACTTATAGGCTTTGTCAGGTACCTGCTAGTTGCAATCCTGCACTGCTATAATTTCTAGTTCTTTTGCTGACACCAAATAGTCCACATACACTTAAGAGACAGTACAAAGGAAACAACTACTTATGTGCACAAAACCAGTAATGGAAGTACCAAACGCCATTCCATTCAAGAGCTCTGATCTATTTTCTGTTTTGACACCACAGACTGCCATCTGAAAGCACTCTTGGTATCTCTAAATTAAACTTGATATGCTGGTGAAGGGTACAAAGTGAACCTTTGATACCTTTACATATAACATTTCTGGCCACATTGACATCCATATTTGTTACATTTAAACAATTATTTATGACAAACTGTTTGCTCTAAATGAGTAGTCTTAACTGAACTGAAAACCTACTAAATGGTTAATGTCAGTCCCTCAAATTATGGAGAATATTTCAAGGATTGTGTTCACTTTTTATCAGAAGTCAACTCATGGTTGATTTTTTACCATGTGTCCTGTTTTTCTATGTAGTTACACTCCTAACTATCTTTTTCAAATGTATAAAAATGAGATGCCTCCTGTTATCATTCTGCATAAGAAGAGCAAGTGTTTCGTAAATGCTATATTTGCAAAATAAAAATAAAAATGTAGTACATTCAAATTTTATTTTAAAACAGGTTTTGAAGGCTGAAATTGGAGTTCGGTTCTTTCTGAAGGCAGAAAGCTTATAGCAAGTACACATTTCAGTGAAATAATTTCAAATAAAAGGAAACTGAATTTCTCATTATGGGAACACTGTCTTTCACATTTTAATATCCACATAATAGTTTGTCAGCCATATCAAAAGCTATGTGTGCACCTCACATGTAGGGGATGCGCACACAGAGCATCCCCTGCGTTGATACGATTGAAGCATTTCTTGTTGACAGAGGATGTTATACACATTGGACCTACACACCAGCCTTGTAAGAGATCATTGACAGAGGTATCTAAGTGTAGTTCACTTTGAATGTGTGAACTATAAAGAGAATCTCACTGAGGAAAGTCAATATCATTAATATTTGCCATTTTACTATTATTGTTAAATGTGGGAGAACAATCCTTTGATCATTTAATTAAAAGAATTAAATACGTTCCAGTAATCTTCCAAGAGAAGTCTTTTTTTAAGATGGTTTGCACTATTTAGAAATATCAAAGCATTTCCATTAAAAAATAAGAGTGCACTTTTTTGAGAAATGGACTACACCTATATCATTTCCATCACCATTTTGACATATTCACTGTATGGCTCATAATATTACCATGAAATATACAGGATTTTCCAAGATTTGATGTACTGGACATGTAGTAATCCCCTGCTTTTCCTCTTAGCCTAATTATGGAAATACTGACAATGAGTGAAGGTGTTTCAGCTGACATAACATTGTAATGGTGGGTCTATGTACTTCTTTTCCTCCTTAATCTTTTGTAGAAATAGAATAAAATCAGTTTACAGTACTGTCTGGATGATATTATGCATACACTTCTTCCAGGAGGCCATTTTAAATCAAGAAGGCAAAACATGTAGTTTTCTGTCACTTGATCACCATCTGTACTACTGTACCACCACCCCTTTTTCCTTAGAGGAACTATTTTTTCATTTCTGAGTTCAAACAGCAATGTACTTACTGTTGTTTTCCCTCTCTTTATGTAGTTGCTGTATTAGTCATCTTTTTGCACATCCCTTAATTTTTTATTTAAAAAGTATAGGCAATCTCATTTCACTTTACACTCCTGTAATGTACTTGTGAGAATCCCAGACCTCTCTCAACAACCACTGATTGAATAAAAAAAATGGATTAAATTCTTACCCTTTCAGAATCAGGTAGATCCTTTCACATCTTGTTTTCCTGTATTTATGTACAAACAGATTCTATTACTGCTATAAATGTTTAATTATTCAAATGAAAATCGCACAATAAGTTAATTTCTATTGAGAACAAGATTGGCCTGAACCTCCTAGTAGACTGCAATCTTAACATTTATGTTACACTTACGCAACTGCCACACTGTGGGACTGTTTGAATAGCTGCAATATTCTTGTCTTCCAGTTTTCTTTGGTATATTTTTCATTTTATACAATGTCCACCTATAAACATTCTAGCTCATTTTAAAGTGTAAAATAACAGTGTGTATTATCCCTGTAACCAAACTAGATGACATTAATAAATATTACATCTCAAACATCATATTTCTGTCTTACTTTAAAAAAATCATTAATGGAAGTATGCCTTCCAAGTTGAAGCTGGGTGCATCACATTTGGATTTACTTGAGGATGTGTGGTTTTACATTTAAGCAACAGAAAATGCTCACCTCTTTGCCATAGCATCTACTTAATCTCCAGATAAATGAAGTGAATGCAAGGCATGCTGCAGAAATCCTATGCCAACAAAACATGAAAAATCTGTGTATTTCACATAGTGTTAGATGCCACACAGCCTTCCAAGCTTGCTTGTATGTAAGTCCAGCTGTGAGCCAAATAGATCTTGCTTCATGTACAGATAAGCCCTTCAAATGAGACACACTCCCATTCACTTTCTTCTTGAATTATCTAAGGGTTACATTACTTCAGAATGATAAAGATATCACTGGGAATTCTCAGAAAGTCCAGAATATACTTTGTGTACTTCATGGTTTTGGCTCTAATTTGTGAATTGCTTGGAGCGCTCTGCCACTGGCATTAATTTTAATATTCGTAAAGTCATTTTCTGTTGTTCTACAGTCCTAGCAAGGACCTTCAAATGTAGCTAATAAGTTATTAAATAAGCAAAAACGAAAAGAAAAAACCAAAACTACTATTTTAGTCTGAGCTGATTGCCAGAGCTGTATGACTGATGGTGAAATGGGCTGTCTACACAACCACCTTATAGTGGGTGCAAAGGTATGACCTCTCTCTTCCCAGACCATTTTCTGTACTTCCAATTGTATGCTGTGCTGGTTAAGATGCACCCTTGCAACTGACTTGCTGAGCCAAAGCTGGCATAGTCTTATCTTTTTTGGAGAAATTGGGTTTCCTCTGGGGGAGGGGGATGTCAGCATGCATCCCTTCACATGTCATTGGACTGCAGCTCAGACTATCCCTTACTTTTGACTTGTTCTGACTATGGCTGATGGGCGTTGCAGTCCAACAACATCTGCAGGACTACACTTTGCCCGCCTCTGGTTTATACAACACTGTCTCAGTGGCGTCAAGCCTGCCTTAATTATACAATTAGCTTATGCTTAATTATGACCATTTACTACAGTCCTTCTAGCCAATTCCTTACTATGGTATTCCATACTTTGGTATTCCATCAAGAGTCAACCTTGATAGATGGGAATAAATTCTATTGGGTGTTTTTTTTTTCTTCTGCATTCTCATGCCTCCCAATGCGACCAGCATAATCATATATTGCAGTCTGCCAACCCCTGAAATGTCAGTCAAAGGGATGAACTTGGAGCATATAAGTTTGCCTTATCCATCACTTAATGTCTTCTCATTGATCTTGCCCCTGAATGGAGGAAATGCATAAAATGAAAAATACTGTTTGAGGTAATAATGTGTCTGAGGCTTTGATCGGAAGCCACTGTTTAACACAGCTAAATATGTCTGCATAAATGATAGCCTTTTGTATTTCATCTGACCCTGATTTTACTGCATCTTAAAACTGTTTCACTACTGATTTTATTTGTAAAAGTAAAAATGACATGAATTGAAAAATAATGTTTAAGATACTGATTGAAATCTTTCTTGGAGTTTTTGTCTGTTTGTGCTTTTCTTGCCGATAGATTTATTTGTTTACAGCAACCAATATTTATATGAATGTATTGCTAGGTAAGGACTTTTCTAAAAGCTGAACAAGATCACATTTATTATTTTGCTTACTTCAGAATCTAGCAATGTGCCAAGCTACAGAAAGAACAAAGTCAAGAGAATGTGCTAGTCAAAAGTACCTCCCTATTCATTCATTTGGGTTGTAAAAGTTACTTTTAGGATCACATCTCCCTTAATCTCCGAGCCAACATGGTCCATAGCCCAGATTTTGAGAACTGGAGTCTAAAAAGATAACCTCCCCCAGTTACAAAAACTACCATATTAGTAGAAGTATCACAGCAGACTAGCCACCAAAGACCTCACCTGGACTGTATACCAAGGTACTGGATAAGGCAGCTCCAGGTCATGTCTCAGAGAAGTGAAAAAGGAAAAAAAGCAAGAACCCAGCATGCACGTTCTGTAGCATACTGCTTAACACCTGGCTCATCATAATAAAGCCTGTGCTTTGTTCAGAACACAAAACATCTTCTAGGCCAGATGGCTTGCCTAAGACCATATAGTGAGTTCAGAGGTAACCTTCAGAACTGGGACTTCCTTGTTCGTAGCTCAGTTTTAAGCTGCTAAAGCATGTTGGCTGAATGTACATAACTAACAAACGAGCCGTTCCCAGTGCTTTAAGTAATTAGATTACTCCATGGAAGCACAGGGAAAATTACAGAATGCGGCATTCAGCTTTTAAAGATGTTTACATTTCAAGATTCTAGCCCTTGTAACTGCAAAGATATTTGATTTTTGTAAAAAAAAATCTTTACCATCTCTGTAAGAGTGACTGAATGAGATTTCTGAAGATCAACATGGGGTTTCAGCCACCTGCATAATTTTGCCTTCTTTCATTCCATGCTTGCTGGAATTATAAATAAATTATGTGAAATAGTAAGATTTTGGTTGCATTTTTCAGACTTCCCCAGGCTGTATATGTATATGTGCACAGAGGGGAGGAATATTACAGAACCAGGCCGTAAAGACTAGAAGCTTGCAGACTACTTCCAGGTTTGATGGCCTGTGTGCAGCCTAATATGACTAAAGATTACATATTTAATGTACATATGTAGCCACAAGATGTCACCAGATCTCACATAAAGTGCTGCTTAAGAAGGAAGAAGAAAAGTGGTGGTTATGATAACTCTGTACAAACAGTAAAGCAAAAGCAGATTATAGGCTATATAAACTGGCAGACTTCAGCATGCTCCACGGATTCTCAAGATGTTTACTTCTCCATGGCTATTTATGCACCTCAAATTTTACTACACAAAGACTGATTATATAGTTAGTTATTGCTGGCATTCTGTGGGTTAAATTGCCTCCAACCACTAAGAAACCTTAGTGATAATTGTTAGAATATCGATTCCCAAACTGTAAGCTGAGATACACCACTGCACTCTTAGAAAGTAAACTGCTGTGTTAGATATGTGGAATTGTATGCGTTTTAGAAGCAAAAATGGAGAAATAATAAGTGCAAGGATAAAGTGTCCCTCTATTTCTAATCCAGAAAAAAAAGTGGTGTTTTGAGGAAGTCTGCTTACCTATTCCATTGTTTAAACTTCTACTGTCTCTCAAATACATAAATAAAATTTAATGATTGACCTATCAGCCCTAAAAGAGTTTATATTTGGCCACTTATTTCACTCAAGAATAAAATTGCTTATTCCTTCATGTAAAAAGCTATATTTCCCTAAACATAAATATCATAAACCTTTTCACTTGCATAACTATGCCAGTCTAGGTGGTAGTACAGTTCTTGTTGTGTGCCTTCAAGTCATTTCTGACTTATAGCGACTCTAAGGCAACCTTATCACTGGATTTTTTTGGGGCTGAGAGTGTGTGACACACACCCAAGATGACCCAGTGGGTTTCCATGGCCAAGCAGGGGAACCAAACTGTGGTCTCCAGGGTCATTGTCCAACAGTCAAACTACTACACTACACTGGTTCATGACAGGAGTAAAATGGCCACTGATAGAAAGCAATAGCAGAAACCATTTCTGCCAGAAGACAGAGCTGCCCTGCCAAATTCTTGAGTTCCCTGGAAGTCAGCAGAGCAGATTTTTCTAGTGAAAAAGAGGGTTTCATTATTGTTCCCTACCACCACAGTTATGCACCACTCCAAGAAGTGCTTTAAACAAAGACTATTATATTGATATAATGCTCCAACAAGATTCTGGTCCAACAAGCTTACTCAGAAGTGAGCCCTGCCAAATTCAAAAAACCTTGCCGCCTTGCAAGGGATAGGATTGCAGCCAGAGTCATGTGGAATTACAATAATACAAAGGGGAGAGCTGAGGCCATTTCTGCACTAGACTGTTATAGCACTATTATTCCACTTTCAACATCCTATGGAAGCCTGGGGTTTGCAGTTTAGGGAGGGGCCAGAAATGGACTAAGTGTGAACTTGAGCCGGTGAATGCACAGTTAACAAACGGATTTTTTGTCTAGAGTGCAGTTCTTTGAACAACCCTAATTTTGTAGGAAAATAATGCTGAATCAGTTTTTATTGGATGGAAATTTAGATAGAAAGAAAAGACAGTTGTGCATGACATTCAGTATCATCCAAACCAAATATTTAAACCAAAAATACAATTACATTGTGTGGCATGTAGCCACATTTGAACAGTGTTTATCTGATGGTTTTAAAAACCTTATTTATGAGTAAGCCGTAAGGGCTGATGTATCTGAATAATACAGAAAACAGATGGCCTTTAATAAAACATGAATGAGACCAGATGGCCCTTCGCAAAGTACAGTTGAAAATCTTTTTAAGGAATATCAGAAATATTATTCACATCCTGTATTGATATTCATGTAATAAAAGTAGATAGCCAAGAAATAAGAGTCCAGTTTCTATTTGTTTCACATAACTTCTAATTGGTAACTTTTAAAGGAAAAGAATAGTGTGTGTGTGTGTGTGTGTGTGTGTAAAAATAGAAGTATAGTATATATCTCTATGACTGTGTATGGCATCTATTGCCCCTAGGCAAAATCTATTTGGAATTCATTCTGCAAAATAATTTTCAGGAGGATGCAATTTGTAGAAAAAATATATTTTATTATGTTTCCCTTTAATTAAGCAGTTCCAGTAGGGGAGATATTTCCACTTTAATATTATTATTCATACTTTTCTTAAGTAGTCTTATGTCAATGAAATGGCATGAAAACAGCATTTGTTTAATTATTTGTTAAAGAGGAAAAAAGATGAAAGTTTAAATTCTATACATCAATGCACAGAGTTTGGGAAACAAACAAGATGAGCTTGAAGTCCTAGTACATGAAGATATACATGACAGGTGGGATGACAGGTATAGGTAGGTATAGACAAGTATAGGTATGACAGGTGGGATGACTCCCATGATTGGAATATTACAGTTATCATCATCATCTTCATCATCAGTAGTAATAATGCATGGCAGAGTATTAGACTCATTGGTCCTTGTGGTCTCTTTCAACTCTATGATTCTATGATCTTCCTCCTCATCATGAAGTATGTGAAAGTTACAGTCCCCTTGTATGTGAAATGAATATTTCTGTTCCTTAAAAATCCAATTTTTTCTCTGAGATGCATATTCACTTATTTTTTTAAACCACCAGAAGAAGTTGAACAATAGCTCATTCCCCATTGTAAAGGTATTACAAGAAATACAGAACTATTTAGTTCAAAGTGACACTTATACATAGTTCAAGCAATTTACATTGCCTTGGCTGCAAAATGATTAGTGAGATGGATTTTATCTGTTTGACAAGCATAGGCTGTAGTGTCATTTCTGTTTCAGCAGGCATCATCGCAGCTACATCTACCAACAGGAATAGTGTGTTCTGTGTTACTGCTTGATCATTTACTCTGATTACTATGAAGCTGCACTAATCTGAGCAGTGACTGAATCACTTACCACCATATAACCTGGTATAGCTACCAAAATATTTCACTATTGTGTCCACTAAACTAAAGAGAGAGGTGAATCCAAACTATCTTGTCATGTGTTAGTTCCACTGAATTCTATAAGACAAGTTGGCAATTTGTCACATTGATTTAACTTACATATCATTGATTTAATTTAAATCACGCCAGTTTAAACTGAACTAAGGTATAGTTTAATCTGGATCCAGCTGATAAGAATTTAACCTATACTGGTCCCATTAATTTCAGCATGGCTAAGATGGTTTTCATATGACTGCTAGAAAAGACTTGAGTTTTGCAGAGTGACGTTGGGCATCTTGTTTTGTGTTATAGAAGTGAAGATCTATATTGTCCACTCTATCATCATTGTCTAGTTTGTCTGTTGACTCATCAACATTTTTTTAAATTCCCCTCCTGGGTATTCTTGAAAACGGAAATAGTATTAGTAATTTGAAAGACATGATTGTTCACAAGCTACCTTCTTTTATGACTGTTAAGCAAGCAGTGTATACAATGTTGAGCAAAATACGTTCAATCAAAACAACAAGAAAAAAACTTGTAAACTCCATGCCCTCATAAAATTCTCAGTCCCCATTAATCTTATCACATACAGAACACCCAGAGTAGTCTTTGTTTGGCAAATGGTAACATCTTGTCTTTGTGTTGCAACCCCCAGTGTTGATAAAATGTTAAACTTTGACAGATAATCCCAGCACTTTGTAAATCTTTTAGTAAACTAGCAAATTCCAGCTGAGGGCATTCAGGTCAAAGGGTCACAAGCATTTTACATCAAATATAATGTCCTTATTCTTAGCCCCCCCCCCCCCATTTTGCTCTCTCTTTTACCAATGGGCTCCAACAGTGAGATATCCACTGGAAGATTAGACACATCCTAGTAGCCTGAGTAACCACGTCTATTTTCTTAGTGGAATGATCATAAGCACTGTAACATACAACAATCTACGTGTCCTATTCCTGACGATTAAAAAGACAGGTTAAACAAATGGAAATCATTGCAATCTTCCTTTATGGAACATCTGGGTCAGTAGATATGGCCATTTATATGTCATATCAACAAAGTAAGTAGATAATATCATACTCCTTGCAGAAAATAGCACAGACTTGGAATAACTGTTGAGGAAAGTCAAAGAAGAGTAGGGATACAGCTGAACATTAAGAATACAAAGATAGTGACCACAGGTGATGTACACAACATTGAAATAGTCAAAGACTTTCTATACCTTGGTTCAGTCACAAATAAAAATAGAGACTGCAGTCAAGAAATCAGAAGAAGAACGTAACTTGAAAAGGCAGCTATAATGAAACTAGATCTTCAAGTGTAAAGACATATAATTGAATACTAAAGTCAAGATCATCCATGCCCATTGTATTTCCAATTTCTATGAAAGCTAGACCAAGAAGAAAGCTGACAGGAAGGGAATCTACTCACTCGAAAGGTAATGCTGAAAGAGAGTTCTATAGATGCCATGAACTGCCAGAAAGACAAATTAAATGGATTCTAGAGCAAATCAAGCCTGAACTTTCAATAGAAGCCAAGATGACCAAACTGAAGCTATTATAATTTGGCCATATAATGAAACATGACTCACAAGAAGAGACAACGATGTTTGGCAAAATGGAAGGCTATAGGAAAAGAGGAAGACTTCATTATGGGTGGCTAGCCTCAGTCTAGGAAGCCACAGCCCGGAGTCTGCAGAACACCAGCAGGACTGTTGACAACAGGGTACATTGGAAATCTCTCATTCACCGTAAGTTGAATCTAAATTGGTAACAATTAACAACAACCAATGGCATACATTTAAAATATTGGTCACTGTGGCTGTTACTTGGAGAGTAAAGATTTCTAAGGAAGTTTTAGGAGAATATACCCATACCTCACGACATGAGTAAGATCATAAGAAGAAGCACCAACAGCCCATTTAGTCTAGCATTCTGTTCACACAGCGGCCAACCATGAGCTGACAAGTAAGACGAGGGCAACAGCACGCTTCCAGTCATGTTCCCGGCGACTGTTATTGAAAGTCACACTGACTCTGACCCCTAGGTAATATATGTCCATCTGGACTCCTACCCTAGCCTCAACTTCCATGAATTTGTCTAATCTCCTTTTAAAGTTGTCCAGGTTGGCCACTTGTCAGTACAGCTTGTGAGAACAAATTCCACAGTTAAATTATGTGATTTGTGAAGCAGCACTTCCATTTATTGGTCTCAAAGTTTCCAGCTTTCGACTTCAACAACCACCCCAGGTTCTAGTATTATGAAGGGGAGAATTTTCTATTCATTTCCTTAATAGTATTTCATACACCTCTACCATGTCTCCTCTTATGTTTCCCCCCCCTAGTTAAATAGCCCCTAGCACTGTGGCCTTTCTTCACAGATGAGTGGGTTCCGTCCCTTTTTCGCCTGACCATTTCTGTACCATTTCCAGCTCTTGTTGCTGTTGCAGTTGTGTGCCCTAAAGTCATTTTCAACTTATGGCAAGCCTAAGGTGAACCTATCATGAGCATTTTTTGGAAAGATTTGTTCAGCCTTTGCCTTCCTATTTGTCTGAAAGAGTAGGACTTGCTCAAAGTCATCCAGTTGGTTTCCATGGTAGAGCAGCAATTCAAACCCCAGTCTCCAGAGTTGTAATCCAACACTCAAACCACCACACATGCTCCAGTATTTTTTTTCAGGTAGAGTCCTGAGATACCTTCTGCCCTTGCTGGTACAGTGAAGGGTACACAGAAAGTAGGAATTGCCATAGCTTGTCCAATAATAACCATTTATATATAAGGAATGATATGGCAAGATACATTTCTTTCTACACAGAACTGGATATATTTATTTAAACTATGTGCTTTATGATGCAAACAGCATCATAAGACTCAGGGTTCCACAATAGTTCCACAGTGGGGTTCTTCAGAGGTAGGATTTTTTTTACAGACATAGTGCCCACAAATGGCTGTAAAATCATATCTCCTCTGTACGTGAACAAAAATTCTTCCAATAGTTCCAGTTCCAATAGCTGGAAAATATTACCTTGGCAAACTCTTCCACTGCCTTTTGGATTATGCCACCTGGTGGCCAAAATTAAATCGACACAAGAAGTCTAGAAAAGATCCTGGATTTACTATACAAACACTTTAGAAGTATATCTTGTAGCCATTTCTTTGTTGTTGTTGTGTGCCCTGAAGTCCTTTCTCACTTATGGCAACCCTAAAGCAAGCCTATTACACAGTTTTCTGCAGCTGAGAGTATGTGATCCACCCAAGGTCACCCCAGCGAGTTTCCATGATTAACCTAATCAAACCCTCGTAGTCCAATGTTCAAACCACTACACCAAGCTGGCTCTCAGCCATTTCTCTGACTAACCTGAAATCATCATTCTATTGTATTCTGCTTATGATGTTTTCAATACAAATTTTGTTTGAGAGCTATTTAACCTTTTCGTATGCTGCATAGGAGAGCCAGCTGGGTTGTATCTCTGAAATGCAATGCACAGAAGACAGAAGCTCATCTGGGACTTTGTCGTTATAAAGAACTGAAAGTACCTGCATAAGGGCTTTTCAAATATTGAGAAACAGGGTTACAATAGAAGTGGTACGTGGACACAAAGTGTACATGTATTGTAAAGCACTTCAGATAAAGTTATGTTCAAGACAGGCTTCCTAGTAGCTCTGATTCCTGACTCAGACATAATGCCCTTGATTTTCAAGCTTCATTACATGTAAGTATTTTGATTGTGTGTGTGTGTGTGTTGCAAGGGTTAAAGTGGATCAAAGTACTGCTATAGTAAATCTTCTGACTGGTTCCTTATCAAGACCTTTCCAAATAACACCGGCACCTCCACATACACGTGAAAAGAGCCAAGATGGTTCTACACTATGGACCTCTGGCTGTGGACTGTAAAGTGTGAATCTAACTAGGAATTTCACTACAAACTTAACTGTTCTTTAGTGGAGTGTGTTTTCGTATCCGTCTATTCCTTAGTAAAATCCCCAGCAGATACTTTTCAACATTGCAGCCTAAAATCCTGCTCTATTTTTTACAATCAGGTTATGTCGCAAGCAACTTTGGGGAAAACCTGAAAAGTAGGGTACAGATATCATACATGAGATGAATAAAGGAATCCAGTTAGGGAATGGAAAGGGATAATGGACTGGTTAAACATATAAATTTATGAGATGATAAAACAGAAAAATTCCTTTGTGTAAAAATGAAAGATAAGGTATAATTCAAATGGGGAAAAATAAATATGGAAGCGGGGGGGATGGGATATATTCATAATAGTGGTGTCTATTCAGCTATTTTATGTGTGTGAAATACCAAGAAAAGATTTTTTTTTAAAAAAAAGGAATCCATTTAACCCCTTTGAAAACTGAGAAATAAGAAATATCCAGAAAAAGTTTTGCAGGCTAGTGGATGGACAATTATTAGTTAAGAACAACCAAGAGAACCAACAGAAAATTAAACAGCTACAACCCCACTCGTTTCTTTTTAGAAAATGATTACAATATTACATGCAAATTTACACGGAATATCCAGAATTCCTCTTGAACTCGTGGCTCATATTTCGCGAGCAAAAATGTCAATTTGTTGTTCAAAAATGGAGCGCGGGGGCAGGCTATCCGTTTAGCACCATTTAGCTGCTCTTGCAGCCCACTTACAGCAAGGATTTTTTTTCAAAAAAACGGAATAATGAAATAAAGTGTGATGAGGTCGTAGCCTACGCGATGCTGGAAGAAAAAAGAAACTAAGGCCACTTCCGCACTGCACTCTTATACCGCGATTATTCCACTTTCAACATCCTATGGAATCCTGGGGTTTGCAGTTTAGGGAGGGGCCGGCCGGCCCCTCCCTAAACTGCAAACCCCAGGATTCCATAGGATGTTGAAAGTGGAATAATCGCGCTGTAAGGGGGCAGTGCGGAAGTGGCCTGACGAGAACGTCCTCCTCGAGTCTTATTTTCCCGCCTTCAGGCGACCTTAGCCTTCTGTAAGCGTCTTTTCTCCCTCCCCCCCTCAGAGGCTGAACCTGCCGCGAGCGCGTATTTCAAAGCCCCGCCCCCTCTCACCGTCCTACCGCTCCAGCAGTTGGCGGCCGCCGCTCTTGCCCCGCCTCCCCTCCAACGGCCGTTAAGGACGCAGCGGACCCGCCCCGCCCCCGCTTGAGAAGAGCGGAAAAGCTGCCGGGAGTGAGGTGGGGGGAAATGAGTGAGTGTGATTAGATGGGGGGGGGGAAGCGCCGTGATTGGTGCTATTGGTGAGGGTTTGTATACGTACGTACGCAGAGGGAAAGTGGGAGAAATATATCTATGAATAGGACAGAAGGGCCGCATGATATTTATTTTTTTCGAACTGCACCTCCCAGAATTCCCTCAGGCAGCGTAGCCGTGAGGCCGTAGTAAAAAAAAAAAAAAAAAAAAATTTTTTTCTACCCACTGGTGGCCGGGACGAGTTGAAAGAAATTATTTTTATCTATTGTTAGTAGTGATACTGGATACAGTATGACCAAGAAGATAGTTTAGTTACACCTAGAATGAAAATAATCTGTTATATTTCTGTTAGTGAGGCTTCTGTCGGCAACCTTGCTCTTAACCTCTCTTTGATTTATACGTGGAGAGAATGAGCAAGGCAACGTGTGATACAGTCATTGGAGAAAGTTATTCCTTTTCCGTAGTTTGCTAGATGTTTGTCTAACTATAGCCCCATCCTTTGTGTGTGTGTGTGTGTACGCGCGCGCGCGCCCAGGCACACACTGAAATAAATTGATAAATAGAAATATCCCTCTTCCCCTCCCACACTTTCGCAGAGAAGGAAGTAACAGATGGTGAGGAAAAAGACAACTCCCATTTAGCCTTTCCTTTTTATTTTTACAGTATTCAATTTTTTACACATTGCTTTTCTGCCTAGCATCAGGCATCCAAGATGGTTTGAGAATGTGAGGAAATTAATATACTGTATAATAAACACAGCAATTTTTTAGAAGCAGTAGTAAACTTAACACCAGTAGCTTCAGTAAGAAAGAGTAGGAATGGAAAAGGCCCATTTCCAGAGTCTTCTATTGTTGCAGCATGCTGTGTCCACATTTTCCCATAAGGAAGTGATGGAATAAGACAGCGGTTGGAGATACTGCAATTTCCTCTGAATATTATTTTTCTTCAGGTGACTGCCCATCTGAAATATACCCCATTTTGTATCCACTTCTTTTATGTGTTATGTATTCTAAGCATTTTTAGGCCACCCTTCAGGGAAAAGGGCTTCCATAATGCCATACTCTCCAAAATTTCAGAGGGAAACAAGAATACGTCTGGCCAAGCAACATCAGAGTGTGATCAAGATGGCAAATGTTAAAGAGGAAAAACAAGCAAGCTAGGAGAGACTGCAGCAGTTTGCTTTGTCCTGAGCTTACTGGGAAGGGCAAGAGTCCATGCCCTCTGCTTCTCTCTCCCCTGCTATTAATTGAGTGCTTTTGCATCATTTTCCAACAAAGCTGAGGACAAAGCGGGAAAGCAGAATGAAACTGGGACATTTTAAAAGCAGCTGGAAAAGTAACAGATAATTAATAAGGATTGTTCCTGCTAAAATGGGACAGTTAGAGGGTATGCAGTGTTTTACATAAAATCAGTTCAAAAAAGAGAATCCTTGCCTGCTGCATGCTTACAGTCTAAATGGCAAAGCAGAAAAAAGTGTTGAGGGGAGTAGAAAAGGAGCAAATTCTACTTATTCAGTTTAACTAATAATTCTTAAAAGAGCCAGAAAAATGAAGAACCATCTGATTTTCTGAGCAGAACCAGCAGCGCTCTCTCCATTTCCCTCAGTTTTTTTCCCTAGGTCAGACAAAATTTAAGTTCTAAAGGCCAGGTGCCTGTTCTTTAAAGCAAGCCACATGCACTGATGAGTAATTGTAACTGTTATCTCTTCCATATGAAAATTCATTATCTATTCAGGAGTAAGCGTGGTTATATTTAAGGAGACAGGAACATTGTAAAATTAATATTATATTAGTATGGCTGATTGATTAAATCTTTCAGTTTTAATAACTGTTTTATTACAGATTGTTTTTAAAGCTCTGTTTCAAGCTGAAAGGTTTTAAAGGCAATGTATCTATCTTTTAAATTAATAAGTACCAACTTTCCAGTTTTGAACTGAGCCAATCAAGGCTGCTGTTACAATTGATATTATCACTATTACTTATGGATTTTAACCATCCTGTTATACATTCTCTCAGTGGGTGGAAAAAAAATTCTCCTTTCCCCATAACATTTGAGGAGTGAGCAAAGTACTTGTGGGCAAAGTAGAGATTTTTAAGTACACTGGTGACCATAAATATAAACATGGGAGAGGAAGTAGTTATTGCAAACTCCTTAGCAGATACTACTAGAGTGGGACATTCTGTGACTATATCACCATCTATAGACATAATGTGTCTGTACGCAGAAACAGTTTTTTTGTTGCTGCCCTCCACAAACTGCTAAGATTAATTGGATAGAGGAGGAGGACTTACATTTTTATAAATAATCACAAATCTATCTATATAAACTAAGCTACTAATACTCCTACACTGTTTGCAAACATTTTTAGGTGTGCATAGTTGTAGACAGTTGTGTTCTTTATCTGTAGATTGTGCCTTGGTAGGTTTGAACTGATGGGAAAAAAGCGTCTTATAATGGATAAACTATTGCTAACTCCATTTTTATTCCTGGTTCCAGGTTTTGCTTTTAAAATGCCATTACTTGAGAAACAAGGTAAGAAAATCTTAACCAGATACAGATATGATGTGTACCAAATTAAGCAGATTGGCAGTAGAAGCTTTGAATCTTTCAAAATGTTTGACCAATCTATTTTTGTCTCACTGGATTTTTTTTTTCCAAAACAAAATGTGATCCTACCAGAAGATTCTCATTTTGAACATTTACACATATTATTGATAGACACTGAATTCTTTGGTTAAGAATTCTAAGTCAGTATTTTATTAATAATATTGGAAAACTGCATGTGTTCATCAGATTTCTCATTTGGTGACTACTTTTTAAGTACCTTTGAATCTGGCTTGCTAGCTCCTGCATGCAGTGCAAATCTACATGTAATGAAGCAGATTTGGAAGTCCCATTGTATACAGAGCTCCCCATTGTCTTGCCTTTTTGATAAGACAGCATAACTCTGATTGATAGCATTGTATTCAGAAGATGATAGCTCAGGCCAGTGATCTGATTAGCTCAAAAAAAAAAAAGCCTGCTGTTGGTTTACCAAGTGGCCAAGGTGATTCACAATCAGAGCATGATAATACTATAATATCCAGTTCCTTATATTCCTATCACCTGATTTAAACCAAATATTTAAAAACAGCATGTGATGCAATCCTTTCTGAACTCAATCATTTTTCTAGCACATATCAAAATAGTTCCCCTTTTTGCTGATGTGCTGGTTTTCCATTTGCAGTGTGTCTCAGATTCAAACCTGAGATCCAATTTGTGCAGTCTAAAGAAGTTAGTACCACATGGTACTTATACACATTTAAATTGGTCATGAGACATAGACTCTGAAGAGAAAGACTGACCTTTAGCTGTTGCAGCTTGAAAATATGTCTGTCCTCTAATCTATCTTTACATTTAAAAATTTCATTGATCTTCACAGTCACAATATCCATTATGGGAATAATTCCATATTTACTTCTACCAGAGGTGTTTTCCAAAAGTTGCCATCTGCATGAGATTCACTGGATGTTCTTCTATAGATATTCCTTCTTTTTAAAAAATTCAAATACATATATGTGTCATTTAACTGTGAGAAGAATTAAACATTATGAATTAAACAAATTCCACGAAAAGTATATACTGGTGTTTTGTACAGTCTAACCAAGTAAGCATGACATTGTGTAGATCCTTTATATTATTATCATCATCATCATCATCATTATTTTTATTACTATTATTACCATTTATGGTGCCATCACTGTGCATGGCACTTTACAACTAAAAGAACGAGGAACCAGTTCCTTGCTTTTAGGCTTATAATCTAATTAAGATAGGACACAATTGGAAAAAGAGATGACAGTGTGGGAGGGAGATTTAGTCCAGGAGATATTGGCTGAATGGAGGGCCTTTCATCTCCTGGGCCCAGCATGATGAAACTGTGCCAGTTTGATTTTAAAGGGTTATATCACAAATTAGAAAAGATCAAAGTGACCGACAAATCAAGCTACAAGACAATAAACATAAGCATGCAGTGGTGTGGAAATAACCAGGTATATGGCATATTTTCTCTATGTGAAACATTGCACAAGAAACTCACAGTTTCCCCCTGGAATTTTCTGTAATTGCAATTTTTGGATTTTAGCTTTATTTGGTATTAAATGAACCAGGATATGCTGGCAATTTCCCTTCAGGCCAGCAACAGTCTGCAACTATTTTTCAATTCCCAAACCTTATTTTTTGGTACATTTTGCAACATTCTTACAAATATAATTCCATTCTACTGTAGCACTTTTTCCTGTTTTGTTGTGAAAACCTATTCTGTTCCAAAGATTAGGATGGCTGCTTATATATTCAGTAGTATTACATAAATATGCAGTGATAAATTCACCTGTGTCACATGTAAACATTTATGAACAAGCAGTAAACACACAAGAATCTTTGTACTGACCTACTTGTTACATTGCAGCTCACTATTTCTGTATCGTTTATCACAGAAAATGGTGACCAGGTACTGGTGAAAAATGAAACATATCTGCAGATTTTGTAAGTATTCTATTATGATTACATTTTGAATGATTAAATTGGAAATAAATAAATATTAAAACCCTCTTTGTATAATTTTCATTTTCTTAAGGAAAAACAAAGATCAACGAAGGAGGCTTGTACATGAAATCTGCAGTTTTTTGGACAGCAGCCAGTCTGTAAGTATTTAATTGTGGAGGACACAGGGGCCAGACCAGGCCTGCTTTCCTTTCACCCTTACTGGAGTAGCAGCACCCTTTTTATCCTACTATAGCACCTTGGCTCCCTCCCTTCCACTTTATTCACAACCCCCTGCTTTCTCTTTAAAACCATCACCTTAGTGGATAAAGGGTAAACTCTCAATAGTTGTTCAAAAAGGATTTATAAACTGTAGTAGCACATTCTTATAAAAGTAAAACTGAAGAAAATACTCTGTTGAGGGAGAAATTATAAAAACAGAATATAATCTATGTTAAAATAACACACAGGGAAAAGGTAGTGGGTATTTCAAGAATATTCACATCCACAATAATTTGGGATACCATAAGTCCTACCATGGGCAGATCGTCTCCAGTTCATTTTGTCTCCTGGCCAGGTTTGTACTGGGGAAAGACATCTGTTTATCACAGGAAGGCCTAGGGAGCTGATTTCTTAGAATTACTTGTAATGCTAGAAATGAGGTTGAACAAGTATAATGTAATTTTCAAGTAAAGACTTGTAATAAAAGATTTTAAAAATCTGTTCTGATAATGTCTGAACTTAGTTTAAAGATCTGTGGGAAGAACAGTGACAGTAATGATGTTTTCTTTGTTTGCTTCTTTAGGTTCAGGAGATTGATGCTCTGAGAACAGAAAATAGGAAGCTAAAAAATGCGGTATCTATTTTACATTTCTGCCTTTTTGTGTTTATGCCTGGCTTAGATGCTGTCCCTGTGCTTCGCAGCATGGGTCTGTAATTTCCATCAGAGCTTCACTCCAGTTGATGGCATGAATTTAGTGGCCATACATAAACCCTGGCCTGAATTCTGAATTGGATGGTATTAGAAAGTCAGATTTTGATGCTTCATATGTGTGTGTGCATGTGCACTATGAACCATTAAAATGCAGATTATATAAATAGGGATATATGTTTGGGCCTGTAGCAAAGGGCCTGTCATTTCACTTGAAGTCTAGAAATAAATGAATAAACTGAAATTGTTTGGAGTACTGTCTCATAGTCACTGTGAAGTTCAAAGTCATAGTACTTTTTTATTGGGGTTCTCCCAACTGGCAAAGTAGGTGAAATGTATACATGTAGTCTTCACATGTAAGAATTATTTTAGTAAGAAATTCCAGAGAAATAGCTTTTAAAATTACAAAAGTAAATGCCCATATAAAGGAATTTGAGCATGGGGAAGAGAAAGGAAAGCCTCAAAATCACAGCCATAGACATAGGAATTAGAACAAAGTTTCAGAATATATATAAAGTTCCTTGAAGAGAACATAGTTTGAGGACAACATCTTCAAAGTACATGTTTCCAAAAAGGCCAGGATACTGAGACTATACTTCACTTGTTTAAGGAAACCTGAGAGCAGTAAGTCTCAGCACCTAAATAGAGGATGTTTTATCTAATGATGAGAGCAACTATTTCTCTGTTATAAATGAGTTAGATAGTCAATCCTCTTTAAAGAGCCTTGATATATATTGCAAAAGATTTAGCCAGATGGGTTATTATGAAAAAGTAATTAACCTAAGGGTGTGTATTCAGAAATAAAAGACTGGATATTTGACTGTTGAAAATGTCCAGAAAAGTGGTCTAATTCGGTCACATAGGGACGGGGGGCAGGGAGAGTGGTTCACCGCAGGTGGCAATGTTTTTGGGGCGCCCCAGCCCATAGCCATTGCCCCATGCGCCCTGGCCATGCCCCTTGCACCGTAGCCACGCCCCCTCCCCACACTCCAAGTTCTACCACTGGTCTAATTGCAGATGTACAGGAGAAGGGGGCATAATTGCTTTGTATGGAATATAGAGTTCATCACAAACTCTAATACATTCTCATTGTTTGTTCCAATTAGAACTCAAGATTACGTTATAAAACAAAAGGTATGTATTCATAACCCAAAAAAGTAACTGAAGGGGCTCATGTATATTGGAGAAGCAGATATTTGATTTTGTCTTATATTCTGCACTGCCATTTCTCCTAGGAACTCAGAAGGCCTGCATAGATATCTGTGTAGAATCAAGTAAACACATGGAAAGCTTGAAAGCTACAGAACACACAGACAGATTGTTTGTGTACAGCATTCATGTATATTGGCACTGTGCAGAGGCTTATATTAATCTGCAGAGGATGAAAACAAGTCCAGAAGTAGTGAGACCCCCAATGCATCAATTTTTTGTGTTTATATTTACCTTACATAATTCTGCACAGATGTAGACCCTAGAACATCTAGCTGATTTAGCAGACTTGGTGTTCTTGGGTGCCTTTGCAGCAGAGTAAGGAAGCAACAAAACAGGGTCTGGAGAGAGAGGACAGGGCATGGAGAAGAATCATATCCAGGTAATGGGCTAAAGATTCCTCAGACTTGGTGTGTGGTCATACTTTCTATACAGGTCAAGCTTAGACCTGATTCACTTTAGAAAAGAAACTACATCAAATGCTTTTCAAGTAATTATCAGGGCAATGACATTGCTTTAAATCAAAATATAAGAATTTGATATAGAGGAAGAACTAAAATGAAAAATATGGTTAGGTTCCTACATTACCACCAGCACCAAAAAAACCCAAAAAAACCCAAAAACCCTTCAACTTGCAACTACAATCTTTTTCTTCAAAACTAACAATATACATAAGTTAAAAACACTCAGTTCCAAGTAAGTTCATATTTTGAATGTTCTAGAGCAGTGGTGGGCAACTGCAGAAGGCATTTGCCCCCTTGGAGATACCTGCTCCTGAAAAAACATGCTCCCAAATGCCTGTAAGGGATATGGGGGCTCTCCATATCACCTAGAGTGTATCTGCAGGCATTGTGGAACAAAACAGTTTTTTAAAAAATGACGCTGGAGGGCTGTACTTTGCCCACCTGTGTTCTAGAGACCACTAGAAAGCTTCTGTGAGTAATTTTTTTTTCTTTCACCAGCCTCTACTTTTCTTATGATTTCCAGAAGATCTGTGCTTTTTACTATCCTGGGAGGAGCTGGTGAGGCAAGCTTATCTGCTCTGTCCTTTTCCTCTATTTTGCTGTTCACACACACACACTGTAAGGGATTCTGGAGGCACCTACTGTTTACTTTGTTTGTTGTAGACAGGGACATATGGGTACAGTA
Organism: Cyclura pinguis; assembly: GCA_030412105.1. Classification (NCBI taxonomy): domain Eukaryota; kingdom Metazoa; phylum Chordata; class Lepidosauria; order Squamata; family Iguanidae; genus Cyclura; species Cyclura pinguis. The sequence goes on along the minus strand of CM059604.1, from coordinate 33,980,452 downwards.
GGAGCAGCTCAAGCTTTCTTCATTCCATTGTTCACTGCAGGCATTGTTCACTTCAGTGCACCCTAACACTGAAGATCTGTGTTTCTCCAGCTTCAACATGCTGAAGCTACTTTGAAAAATACCAGCTAGGGAGAGGATGAGGAAGAAAAGTGAGGGGGCTGCGCAAATATAAAAAGTGTTTGTTAAAGGAGCTTCACTGTCAGAATCTTTGTTAACTAAAATATGCCTGTATAGCACTCTGATGGCATTTTAACCGCTTCCTATGGAATCCTGGAATTTGTAGTTTGGGGAGGGACTTAGAAACCTCTGCCAGAAAGGTATAAGACTATAGTTTTGGGACAATGTAACTCACCAAATTCTACATATCTCAGCAAACAATAAGTGCCAGGATTCTATAGCAGGAGCCAATGCAGTTAGAAGGCATCAAAATGCGATAATTGTGCACTGCGCATACTCCCTGTAACAGTGTGTTACGGTAGAGGTGAGGAGAGAAATGTTTGTGTGTGCTTGTATTCAAGTTGCCTCTCAACTGAATTTTATAGAGTATCTTAGGCATAGAATACTCAGAGGTGGTTTTGCCAGTGCCTTCCTGAAATATAGCTGGCAGCACCTGATATTTACCTGTGTCTTAAAATAAGAACTGGATTTTCACTTCTAAGGCTAAAACTATCCTTCTGTTTCCTTCTTAGACTGGGCTTTAAAGAAAGAAGAATATGAAAAGTAAGGCGTGATTTGGTACAGTGAAATTTTAAGCATATCTGTTTGCAAGTTTCTAACGAACCATAGTGTATGTTTAACATTAATAATAATAGTAATAATAATACCACCAGCATAATAATAATATACCAACTACTTTCTTTACCAGGTCTGTTAAATAAACCTGAGTAGGCTCTTGTCTATGTGGCACAGAACTGTGACGTGGTAGGGGTTTGTTGGTTTTATTTTTTGGTACTACATTGGGCCTGGTTGAGTTATAGCCTTAGCACTTGGTATTCCAGAATTTAGATCAACACTTCCCTTTCATTTTCATAGTGTTGCACAGTTGCAGTGATGTCTAAGGTTATCACTTGTGGCTCTCTGTTCCACTCATCTATATTGTCCCTGCCACAATTTCTGGTCTATTTTCTGGAGTATTTAGCATACCAGAATTTATCATATTACATTGGTATAGTTGCACTGCTTCTATATACTTATTGCCTTGTTTGAAATCCGACTTCCTGTTAATGTATGTTTCTTAATCCGCCCTCCTATTTCTGTTTCTCTTATTAGGAATAAAAAGAATAGACAGAGTGGAATAGACTGGATTTTATTAGACTAGTAGCTTGACACTACATGTTTTACAATTATAAATTGTTTTTGTCAGTATCATGATAAGCAAAGGCTTTTAAATTTAATATCAACTTGTATTCTGTTTTAATTTCAAAGTGAGATTGAGAGACTTTCAGGTGAAATATCAAATTATTTGAATGTCACCAATTTCTGGGTGAGTATGATTTAGTTGTTTCAGCTAGTGGTACCTAGTATTATTGTGACTGAAGAAACAAGGAATGATGCAATCTGGCTGAAGTTACTTGTGTTACTATGCGTGTCTGCCCAACACTGAGCCTGTTGGCCCTTTCTGTGGATTTTCCTAACACAATACCATCAGCAGAATATCAGATGTGAAGGAATGAAAGTACTTTTGATCCCAAAATAGTATTATGTAATGAATGTACCTATTTTCCTTCTCCCTTAAGGCGAAACTACATATATACCAAATTCAGAGTGCACAGTTTAGGATCTCTTTAGCGTTTACTGACAATTGCTAATGAACTCAGTCTGTATCTGGACTATCAGGACAGACTTTTCAGCAGTTCCCCCCAAATCATGATCCCATGTATAGGTTTTAAAAAGCCATCACCTTTCAGAAGGTTTCCTGTAGAACAGCTGGTGGAGTCTTCCTCTTATTTCAGCTTCTCTTCAGCATCTTCAATTTAGAGGTATAATTCTTCACTTATTTTTTTCTTGAAGGAACCAACGAGTAATCTAAGCTGTTTTCTTACTGCTGTGAAAAAGTCTTTGAAAATCATACAGGTTTCAGAGTCTATTCACAATGCAGGACTTATTCCAGGGCTGTTTTGGACATTTTCTGTGCACAAAACAATATTTTTTAAAAATAAAAATATGTTTCCTTTGCAAAAGTGTTGTTTTCCATGCATTTTCAATACTGTTTCATGTGCAGAATAAGTCCCGAACTGCAAAGATTACCATAAGTCCAGGATTCTTCTTGTCTGGGTTTCTCAACACTCAAAAAAACCCAAGTTTTTTTTTTACCATTTTCCAAATAGTTTCAAATATTCTTTCAATCTGTACTTCAATTAAGCTGTCTCTGACTTCTTTCACTAGTTCTTATTTGCATAGCTTCAAACGGGATTATTCAGTTAGCACTGGATAGAGTTGTGTCTGCCCTTCCCAGTCAGATCCTTTCAGGATCTGGCTGTTTAATCTATTGATTTGAATTTTAAAATCAAGCCCAGTATATAGTGTTTTCAGGTGGGCTTATTGAAAAACAAGGGAACCTCACACTAATTCTACCACGATGCGTAGTTTCTTCTTGACAGCTTCTGCTAACTCTTCTCCTTGCTCACAAAAGGCCACACATCCAATGTAATTTTTCTGGCCTCAAAGATAAACTGCCAAGTTTGTCAATGCCCCCAATTAAATATTTGTCAAATATATAATATTCTTTTTCAAGTAATTTGAAACTAATCAAATAACTTTTTACTACCATTCTTGTTTCAGCATTTATATAGCATATACATTACTTTTACTTCCACAGTCTCATTGAACTTGATGGGATTTACTTCTCAGTAGACATGTATAGGATTACACTGGTAGTCTGAGAAAAATAATATTGATTTAAAATTCTGCTGTTTTTTGTAGTTTTCTGTAGTACTTAGCAATGAGTAGCTGTAGCTGGCTGAGTTCTAAGCTATGGATTACAGACATTATTGTCTTTATAGCTACGTGATAATTATACCTAATGATCAGAAAATGTTGATTCCTAAAATCTAGTTTCCCAAATGAAATGTTTATCTCAGATGCATTCTGTTCCCTCTGCTGAAATTATGCTGCTTTTTTGTTTCCTGTGCTGTTCTGCTTTCCTTATGATGTTATGGCATTATTCTCAAGATGGCAGGAAGTTCAATCCATGTACTAATGTGTTATATTCCCCTCATGCCAGCCAATGCAAAAGCCCCCAAAGTTCTTTTCAGTTGATTCCACTGGGACTCCTTTCCCTCTCTGTCCAGTTTTAAATTCGTCTGCTAACCAGTTACATGTTTTCCCTATTCAGTCTTCATTATAAATAATTTACTAAGCAGATACTGATTAGAAGATGAGTTAGGAAGGGAAAATCAGTACTGGACAAGAAAGGATACAGCTTCAGTGATATTGGAGAGTAGGAAAAAGCAAGCTGTTCTGAAGAATAAAGAGGAAATGCCTTCCCAGATGGCTGAGAAACAGATGGGGGCAAGAGAGGGCAGAGCATGATTTTGTCCAGAAGACTACTGCCCAGCGTGTCTCAGATAATGGAAAGAAAGCAGAATTAAGGAAAATATTTCTGAGAACTCCAGTGGCAGCGAGTGAGATGACTTAAAACTGGTGGAAGGACAAAATCAGCAGTTGTGATGAGATAGACTGAAAGGTAAAGGAGCAAAATCCCTCTGAGCTCCAGCAGACAAGAAATTCAATATAAATTACTTGGGAATAAAAGCAGTGCAGTTGGTGCTGCTCAAGTTTGTCAAAAATCAACCTGTGTTAGTGTGCACAGACAAAATGCAAGCAAGGGAGTCTACTCTCCATTGATAGCAGAGTCAAGTTATTCAGGTAGGCCAAGAAGACTTTATAGTCAATTTCAGCAGTATGCCTGAAAGGGGCCTTGAACATACAAGCAGCTTACCTCAGCAGAAATTCAATACATCCAGAGGAATGGTTCCTCAATATGGAGGTGTTGGAGGCTTAGTTGGAGGAATGGTGTGGACCCTTGCAAATAGATCTGTTCATGTCTGGCACGAACACCAGATTTAAACAATTCTACTTGATAGATGGAGAGAGAAATACAGAAGCACACAACACATTGTTGGTCTCATGGCCAGAGGGGATGAATTATGCTTTCCCTCCAGCTCAGATTGTACAGAAAGCACTTCTCAAAGTACAACAGGAGAAGGCTTTTGTGTTGATGATTGCACCATACTGGCCAAGACTGCCCATGGTTTCTATTGTTAATGCAGATGGAGCAAGGCTCACCGCTGCATCTACCAGTGTGCAAGGACCCACTCAGCCAGGGCCCAGGGTTGCATCACAATCCAGGCTGGTTGCATCTGACTGCATGGAGGTTAAACTGATGTTTTTAAGAAAGCGTCATTCAAGTGAAATGGTAAAAACCATTTCAGTGTCTAGGAGAGAATCCACTCAGAAGATATGTAATCGAACTTGAAAGCCTTCTTTGAAATGCTGCAGGTTTAATTCCATTCCTGTAGATCGAGTGAAGACATCTCATTCTGCAGTTCTTGGAGAACAGCATCCATAAAGGACTCAGACCAAACACTTTGAAAAGACAAGTAGCAGCATTGTTGGCAGTATTAAGGTTATAGGGGAATCTTTATCCGCTCGCTTGCATATTAAAAGGTTCTTGAAAGGCACAAATTTCTGTGGTTCATGGATTTCCCATGTGGGATTTAAATTTGGTGCTGAATGTACTGACTATCTCCATATGAAGCTATGAAAGAAGCATCGTTAAGGCTGATGTCATTTAAAGTGGAGCTCCTGTTGGCCATAAGATCAGCTCAGAGAATATAAATGCTGGCAACCTTATCTGTGAGTGCTAACCTCTGTAAATTTGAACAAGACAGATTAACACTGATTTTGGATCCAACTTTTCTGCCAAAATGCATGCCCGCAAGAGATTTAAATGAAACAACATATTTACAAACTTTTTGTCCTAGACTAAGTCATCCATTGGAGTGCAAGGGGCATACTTTGAATGTGAGGAGAGTGGTGAAGATTTATATTAGAAGGACTAAGCACATATTGCATACTGAAGCATTGTTGTATCGTATCAACCAAGATCATTAGGTCATAAGGTCAGTAAAATGATAGCAAGATGGATTAAAGCATGCATTTATTTATGCTGTGATTATGCAAGGAAGCAGAGACCACAGAATGTCTGGATGTGTTCTACTAAATCAATATCAACCGTGTGGCATATGAAGTGACAACATTATTGGAGGATATATGTAATGTGGTTGGATGGCAAGAGCCAATAACATTCATTAGACATTATAAAATTGATGAATATAGGTTTGCACAAACAGTATTTGGCCACACGGTACTACAGGCTAGTTTATCGGAAGGTCCAGCCAGAACAGTGGGCTTGGGAAGATCCCATTAGTTCATGGGTTGATCCTCTTGCCATCCTGAGAATGAACATTCACTTAGGTACCAATTTCTCATTTTCTTCAGTGCCACCTTTTCTATGCTGCTTTGCTTTGTGAAATATGGGTTCATACTGGGATGAAATGGGCCACAATTTTTCAGTTACACTTTCAGTACAGTTTTTGGCTTGTGTATGGAAACTGGATTGTTATTGTTAATTTACTTACCTGTCAATAGATGCCTGATCCAGCTTGCCTGATGGAAAAAATCAGGGTATCCAATTACCCCCAAGAAGGGAGGTTTCCCTACAGGGCCACCAAACTGGGCTGATGACACTAGATTTCATCCCCAAGGTTCAAGAGAACTTCTCCAGTGGAATGGCGATTAAGCCTGTCCACCACCATCAGTCCACATGGAATCCAGCTTATGTCCAAATGCACTGATTCTTAAAGATGGATATAATGCATTCAGTAATTCTAACTTGAAGGAAATTGTCAACAATTCTGGGTAAAACAATTTTTCAGCCCCACTAGAAAATGTTTAGTTCTCCAAATAGAGCATTCATTTTTTAAAAAAAACATTTTACTAAAAACACATTTAACTGGTATAAAGCAACATACAAGGGAACACACACAGAGAAATGACTAAGCATCCACTAACCAAACAACCAACATCTACCTAAACTAACATGCTAACTACAAAAACTCAAGAGAGAGTAAATGATTTACATGCTTGACTTCTAATTCCTTAGAGAACAGCCACTACTGAAAGCTTGTTCTACTTCTACATATGTAAATAATCAAATTATCTGTCTAATGTTATGATTGTATAAAATTTTTTACTACATTTATATTTGTAATTACTCCAATACTTATATTACTCCATTAAATATAGAATACTCTAACAAAATTAGAATAATGTTATACAATACTGATGCTAGCCATGCTAATCAAACCCTGTTGGTGCATGTCTCTCTTCAACTCTTATTAGAAAAGGTTATAACCTTTTCCTGTTGGTTCTTAAATTCCTTCAAAGAACCTTCTCAAATTAATATTGTCAATTTGTCCATCTCTGCCATGTCCAACAACTTCATTAACCAGTTATCTTGAGATATAAGAGGAGCATTTATATATTTTGTCCTCTCTGCTGAATTTATGCTCATTTTTTGTGTTGTTTTGCTGATTTCTCCCATGATGTTTTGCTGTCTGTTTATTTTGTTGTAATTGTAATGTATTGTTTTCTTCAGTGCCATCTCTTCTATGCAGGTTTGCCTTCTGGTTATTTTATTATAATTTTATGATTTTTTCCCAAGCCATTTTGCAGTAGGGTATTTTAAAATTGTTTAAATAAGTACAAAAGTAATTAAACTATGGAAAGTTATGAGGAAGTAGAGAGTGACATTTTGACATATCTATCCATTTAACTTTTGCTTTTATAAAGACATTTGGTTTGATCTCAAGTTAGAGTGTGTCTCTCTTTTTAGTATGAAGATTCTGAGCTTCTGAACCAAGGTAAGTAACTGCAGAGAACACTAATTTTAAATATCGCCTTGTTTTAATGTCATTGTGTCATAGTTACCTTCCTATGCATAGTGTCACAATTTTGATGTTGTACCTTTTGAAAAGAGGTGCTACACGGTTCATCATAAATGCACTATGAGGATTAACAATTTGAGTGTGAACAATGTTGTGCATTTTGTCTCTACGGCCTCAATTAGGAGAGTTCAAAATCCAGAGGCTAAAGGGTTGCACCAGCTACCCCAGGGAACCCAGGAGTCTGTCACTATCTCTAGGGCTCCCCCTTACAAAAATACTTTGTAAAAAAAAAAAAAGGGCAATCACATGGGTTTGCCATATTCCAGTCCCTCAAAGCTGGGTGTCTGTTTCGCTCATTATATAACATTCTGTAATTATGCAATTTTACATTTGCAAATTCAACACATTAATTGTTGCGTTTTCTACCATTATCTTTTATTCTAGTTACCATTTTTATAGCCTGGTTGGTATGGAATTTGCCATATGGCCTTGGGCCATCACAAACTCTCGGGAAGCCTGCCTTATGAAATTATTGGGATTAATATGGCAAGAGGATACAGTGGCTATGTATACTTTTGCTGTGCTGCTAATAACATCAGTGATGATAAGAGCAGTAATGGGGATGATGATGACGATGACAAGGATAATGACAGTGACATCTAGTCAAGCATAATAATACAGTCATCCCTCCACATTTGCTAGGGTTAGGGGCACAGGACCCCTGTGAAAGTGTAAAAAACATGAATAACACTAAGCCCTCCCAAACCATATATAACACACACAAAAAAAGTATGATCACCATATTGAACCCACCACAGATTCCTTTGGGGCATCAGAGTTCCTTCATAAGTCAGAAGTGGGTGGCTGGTGGGGCTTACTGCCACCTCCACTGCTGCCCCATAAATATTTTAATAGGGACTTACAAGCCTCATTCGCAGTCTCTCTGTCACACAAGGCTTGTGGTCCCTATTAAAAATGGCGTAGAGAGGCAGCAGAGTTGACAGCAAATAAATCTGTGAATAATCAAATCCACAAAAGTGAAACCGCAAATGTGGAGGGCTGACTGTATGCTGATGAGATCACTCTAATTCTCAGAATGGCATGAAGGAGCAATCCACCACTCAAGGGTTAACTCCTACATACCAACCAACAGTGCAGGAGACAACATTCTTTTAAATTGATTCCATTGCCTCTCCTTCCCTTCTCTGTCAATTTTTTTATTCTCTCTGCCTGCCAACCAGACATCAATTTCCTCCTCTCATTTATGAGGTAATTTCAAAGAGGTAGATTACGTAAGAAAGATAGAGTGAGATGCAGTGAACTTGGCAGCTTAAAACGCGAGGGGACACAAACCATGTTTAAAATGATTTTAAAGCATTTTAATAAGACATTTGAAAGTGTAATTTCTGTTCCCATAATGACTGACAAGTGGATCAGGGAATGTGAGAAGGCAAATGATGAATCCACTCAGATGTCCACTGCCTAGCATGTCTCTGAGGAGGAAAAGTGAACGAAGCTGCATAGAGTATATTTAACATGGAGCTGAAAGTGAAATGGAGGAAATTAAAGCAAAAGACAAAGTGTTAGTGTAGGAAAGCACTCAGAAAAAGTATTTTAAGTTGAAGACAGTGTCAAAGGCTGCAAATAAAGCAAAAGAAGGTACAGCGGAGCACTAAAGATTTGCCCTCAAAAAGTGGAGAAAAACACTCTGGAGACAGGGAAATCTCCAGTGGTCACATCAGGGCACCATGTGAAGCTTCTAAGGCTGGAGGTGGAGCTTCCACCTTGCCCAGTAACAAGGAGAGGGCAGACTTCATTTGCGGGCCATCAGCATCGGGGTCATGGCAACAGTATGGCAATGTGGCACGAACCACTTGAAAATCCATGTGCTTTTACCAGTGAAGTTAAAATGATGCCTGAATTTAAGTCATACTTGCAAAATATGTTTCATGATACACCTTTACAAAGTAAATCAAAGAGAGCAGCATAAACAGGGCACAAAAGACAATGCTAAGTGTACATCCAGTAAGATGTCAGCAACAGCATTACACTTCCCAGATTCAGCAGCAGTAGATTGTCAAAGCATGGTCAGAGAAGCTGTGAATATTGAATTAAGTGACTGTATGCCACTTCTCTAACAGATGTTGTGTTTTTTATTTCCTGCTTTGCCATCTAGACATGTTTTCCATAAACTTGCATTAAATGCTTAAATTAGGAAAGGCAGTTAGGAAATGGAGGGAAATCTTTAAAAACAATATAATGGAGGACAAGGTGAGCAAAGGAGATGTGGCTTCTGTTCAAGATAAAAAGAAAAAGCAAGCCATGCCAGACACAGTAACAGAGGCAAGCTAACTGGCTGCTACCCAGCAGATTATGGTTCTAGAAATTAATAAGAATATTGGTTGTGGATGTCCTCTACCTGGAGTGTCTCTGTGGATAAGGAAGATGCAACTTTAAAGAGAATTTCCCAGATATCCTCTACTCAGTGTGTCTGTGGAGATAAGGAATAGGCAACCTTAAAGAGAATTTCTCAGATGTCTATTACGCAAAATTCTCTGGGGAAAGGAAAAGGCAACTTTAAAGAGAATTTTCATTTCAGTAGCCCCTCCACATATGTGAGGATTAGGGGGAACAGAACCCTCACGAAAGTGAAAAATTGTGAATAAGTCACGCACGCACGCACACAATTCCCTCCAGAGCTTCCCCTCATTCCTTTGCCTCTGGGCCAGGTTTTGGGTGAGAAAAAAGAAACAGTAAAGGGCTTACTGGTACTTTCTCCTCCAAGGGAGAAGAGCTGAATTCTTGGGTTCAAGTTACTTCTGGTGGCCATCTTGAAAAGGAAGGGGTAGGAGCAAAGAGAGTACCTGACCAATCAACAGCCATTGCACAATAGAAAGTGCAGACACCTGTCACAGAGGACATACCTCCAGCAGTGGGAGAGAACTTTGCTCACCCAAAAAAACAAAAATGGCCATTTTAAACACAAGCCTCCCAAGCCAGGTGTGAGGAATGCAAGGGATGGAAGGACGAAAATGGTGGGAGGGAGGGAGGGAAGCAAGCAGGTGCCTTGTAAATAATCAAATTTGCGAAGGTCAAACCTGTGAATGTGGAGGGAGGACTGCACATCGAATGACAGTGAAGCAGAGTGTGTTGTAGCAGCACCTCTGCCATTGAAAAAAGAAAAGAGATAAAGAGAAACAGGGTGATTTAATTAGGGGAAAAGAGACTAAGAAGCCTAAAGAGCATAAAGTAAATAATACATTTAAAAAACCTGAGTTTCCTCATAAAGCAGTGTCTGTAACTCAAGGTTCTGAGCAGAAGTTTTTTTTTTCTTGACAGTTATAAGCCACCATGTTAGAAACATAGATTCTAAAGCAGGGGGCAGAATGTGTGAGTAAATAACAATGCCATTACAGAAGACATATTCAATCCATGGCCAAAGAGGCAGGGAATAGAGAAATTAATTCTGTTTTTAGGCCTAACAATGAATTCCTTATTACAAATGAATTTTAAAACAGGATTCAATCAAATGATTTATTCAATATGATTTAATTAAATAAGGAAATATTTAATGCAAATCTAGACAGTGAAGTTAAAAGTGCCTAAGTACAAATAAATCAGCATAGACAAGAAAACAGAAAGGGCAATAGTAACAAGATTAACAGGAAGACTGCAAGAGATTCTGCAGAGTTGGTCAGTAATAAAGGAAAGAAGTCCACAAAGAAGACAAAGCATATGAATGAGGATGTCATTGATGAGTCAGAGATAGAGGAGGATTTGGAGAAAGCAAATGCAGTGCATCAGACACTTATTAGTAGCATGGGGAAGATTTAGATATAGGAAGTGCAACACACAGGCTAATTACAGTTGAAGCTTTGAGAGACTTATTAGACAGTAAATCAAACATTAGTTTTGGAAAGGGAGTCAAAATAGAATGGATAAGTAAACTAACTGTGCTGATCAAAGAGTGGCAGCAGTTCTAAAAATACCATTACTAAAATCAGTAGAAATCCCATTTACCTGACATTTTCAGGGAAGTAGTGGATTTGGAATGGGAGACCCCAGGCTATACTCAGAAAATGTATTTACAGTCCTCCCTCCACATTTGCAGGTTTGACCTTCATGAAGGGGAGAAGGAAGGTGCATGCACGTGCTTTCCTCCCCCATTCTCCTCCTCCCATTTCCTTCTGTTTTGCTAGGTGCAGAGGAGAAAGGCAAGTGCCTGGACAATAGGCAAGGAAATGAGGGAGGCACATGTGCGCCTTTCTTCTCCCCTCTGGAGCTCTCTCTCATTCCCCTGCCACTGGCACCAGTGCTGAAAACTTGTGCTAAGGCAATAGGCAAGGGAATGGGGGGGAGACTTGTGTGAGTCTTCCCTCTCTCCAGACCTCCCACCTCCCATTCCCTTGCCTCTGGCCCTGTGCCCAAAAGGCAAGAGAATGGAAGCAGGCAGTTCTGGAAGGGAATGAAAGGGGGTCATGTTACTTGTAGTTTTTCCACTTTCATGAGCCCCAAACCCTCATGAAAGTGGAGGGGCCACTGTATTCAAAAAGAAAGATACAGAGTTCCTGGAGGTCCCCCCAGTGGATGGGCCAATTGCAGCACTTATTTCAGGAAGGAGACACCATATTAAATGATGTGGAAGAATGTAGGACTGAGGCAGCGCCCATGAGGCTTCAGTCATTAGGTAAGCATACTAAAAGGCAGTAGCAGACTTGTTTCTTGCAAAACAATTGAACAAAATAGTTACTGCATATTTTGCCTCGTATCTCAGCTCCTACAAAGGCTAGAGATTTGTTCTTTTCTTTAGTTTTTTAAGACTGATGTATGTAATTCAAGCCAGAGGTGTATAAAATCTCACCAACTGGTTAATATGGTAGTCCTGCAAGTTTCTAGGGAATATGATTAGCCATTTCAAGGGGAGGCTACCCTGCTTGAAACCAAAGAAAGCCTTAAAAAAACAAACTGGAAGTTATTTCCAGTCCCTTGCTCTTTGGAAAAAAGACACATGACACGCGCACACACACACACACCCCTACCTAAAACAGGCCCAAATGGCCAGGATCTGCAAATTTCTTGGCAAATGATGGAGGGAGACTGTGGAGATTACATAGAGAACCTTGGGGAAGGGGCACAGTTTGTCTCCTGCTGGTCTGAATAATATCCTGAAATTGTATTTCCTTCGTTTCTGATGTCCAGCTTAAAAACATAGTTGCTGAGCGTACAAATAGATCAAGGGAGGAGAGATCAGAAAAATTCCAAAAATGTGAATGAATCCAATGTTATTTTCAATTTTTCAGACAAAAGAACACCAAGTGAACAAAGAAAACATGTCAGGTGATTGCTTAAGCTTGTGACATTTTGCAAAGATCCTTTCTGTATAATTTTACAATTCATTCCCTGCAGATTTCAGTTCTACATTGCCAGTATTAAAGACTCTCAAAAAAAGCCTTCATTAGATTTGAATTAGTTGATTGTGCTTTATTTTTATGTGTGTCTAATTAAAACACTAAGTTTAGGACACTGATGGGGAACATGTGTTTCTCCGCAAGTTACTAAATTATTGTCATGCATAACCATTGGCTAGGCTGGCTACTACTGATAGCCAGCAACATCTGGAAACCACAGATTCTTCAAGCCCTGGTATAGGAGGGAAACCCCTTCTTCCTCTGGTTATGTAACTTGATAAATTAGGTGACATATGTATATAAATAAATAGCTGTAACTTTTTAAAATGGCAAAAATTTCATTTCCCTATCTACAGCACTCAGACAGACAGTGCATTTGGAATGGAGAAGAGGTAAGGGCAAGTGCACAATCTTAATTCATTTTGAAATTGCTTTGAAGTGAGGAATTTCAGGCACATCCCTGATAGACTTTCCTCATGGAATTAAAGCTATTTAGACCATGAAAAAGCAGGTAGTCTACTATGAAATAATTCTTATTTATTAGCACACTTCATCTTTGACATAACACAAAGTGTACTTCAACAAATGTATAAAATCCCATGTATTCTGACTGGAATTTCAATTAGAAAAAAGGAAGTAGTTAAGAAACATTGAATTTACTTAGCTTCTGGGCAAATAACATTTCAGGTTTTGACAGAGTACATAGTTTTACATTCTCCAAAGAATGTACATTTATAATTTAGTGACACACAGTCACTATTTTTATATTCTTTTAGTTCACTGGTATTAACTTTTCCCAATTTTTTTGTGACTTTTTATTTAGCCATTTGCCATAGCTGCCATTTATTTCATTTGGTTGTTTCTAACTATACTAACTTTAACATGAACATCCCTTTCTTAATTTAAAAAACAACCACATAAAAGCTTCCTTACAAGCTACCATTCCTGATGTCAAGTTGTCAAGACATCTAACACCCGTGGTTCACAGTGGCTCATAATGTTGTTTTTATTGTATCTTGTACAGAACTGTTGAAACTCAGACTGGAGAAGATTTCTCAAGGTATTATATAGTGGTCAAAAATAATTGTTTCTTAAAGTAGTATATTGCAAAAGAGCCAGATCGCTTACAAAAAAATATATGATTTTTTTTCTGTTGCTAATCATTACAAGGTGAAAAGGAGTATAAAAAAATTAAGCTGACTGGGGTTGGTAACTGTCCACTTAGAATTGTCCATTGAGTAACAAGTATTCCCTTTAATATATTTAAGGGCAAGCTTGATACCCATTGGTTCCTGTTGGCAGGAGGTGACTTGAACCTTCATATTAGTTCATAAAAAGCTGTGGACACAGATGCAACAGCAATAAATTAATTACTGCTGGGGGCAGCAATAACAAATAAATTACTGGGCGGGGGTCCAAAATAATAAAAAATCCTTTGGAATTTTTCTTTGGCATGTTCTTGCCTTCCACTTATATTCCACTTACCAGAAGACGTTTACACTCCTGCAAGGTGCTAAATGCAACACTATCAGGAGTATTTACTGGAGCCTATAGAACTTGCTGTCAAATTAGTATGCATAAGATTCAAGCCAAAGGCTTTAATGTTAAGTGGTGGACTATATTTAGATAAATTGGATTGATCTGTTGTTACTATTGTTTCTAATGTAGCTATGTTTTCGAGGACTCACTATCACTGGTAAGTAAAGTCTATGGAGCAGATAACAGGCAAGTAGCTGCTGTGCATGGATTGAAACTACTGATTTCTTCCTGTATTCAACACACTTGGATTATAAAAGACGCATTGATCTTCCACTGAATGTATATTTCTCATCATGCTAAAAGGTGTGGCACTCAGTTTCCTCACAATTCCAGCTAATTTGAAAAGCAGAGTAATTTTGGTGGCTTATTTGACTTCCTTTGTTGGAAGCAAGCTGGAAATATTTACAGCAGCAGCCTCAGTGGTCTTCAATTGCTTTCGTCTCACAGGAATCTATATAGTTGTAGCTATTCAATATTTTTTAAAAAGCTGGGCACAATCCAAACA